>CAWUFW010006080.1:0-1216281 GCA_963921515.1 Calotriton arnoldi
TTTAACCTACCTACCATAAGAGTCGATTTGGACTGGTGCAAGGTGCCCACTATAATTAGTGGACAGCATATGCCAGGCCAACTTCTCACATTGGTGTGCAGCGTGTGGGATTCCAGCTTGCTATTGTTTTACCAGATAATCTCAATTGAATTGATCAACTGAAAACCACTAAAGGTACCTAAGGTACATATAATTTAAGCTTAGAATATCAGTAAGTTCTACTGAACTTAGAGTTGTGTGTTAAGGGATAGCACAACCCTTTCTACAACTCAAGAGAGTTTAGTAGGCCACACTAGAGTAGGTAGTGCATACACCACACCACACTAGTAATGTCTTTAAAAGCAGGATCCAAAGATGCCCTGCAGGAAGCCATTGAGCTTCCCCCTCCAAGTATGACACACTCCCATTCTTGGAACTGAGAGCTTTGTGTAACGTGAGGAAATTAAGGACAGGCCAAAGTCCCACCACCCAACACCTCCAGGAGTTGTTGGTGGCTTATGATCTTAGTAAGTCCTCAGAGACTGAAGGGGTAGGAGCAGAGGGTGGGCCAGCAGATGAGGAAGGGGCCAGGGGTACCACTACCCCCAGCCCCCCCTCTGAAACTGACCAGGAGGGTGACAATGACCCTGAACTGGAGAACCCAATCCCTTCTGGGGAAGATGAAGATGAGGATCTAGAGAACCACACCTTTGTCCCCCAGGAAGGATTATGAGTGTGCTCAGAAAGTCTAGGTCTCCTTCTCAGGAGTCTAACCACTCTGGCACCTCAATAGGGAGCTCTGTTTCTTCTCACAGGAGGGAATCCTCTCATGAGAGAAGAAAGAGACTGGTCCAGTATGAGGAAACTCAACTAGAGATCAGGAAGAAGCAGTTGGCTTTAGATAGAGAATCCCTAGATCTCCTTAGAGAGAGAAGAAAGTTGGGACTAGAGTCCCATGGTGGCAACAATATCCCTAGAGATAGGGACAGGTCTTATGACCATAGAAACCTAAACAAGATTGTCCCTCCCTACCAGAGTGGGGATGACATCCACAAATGGATAACTGCACTGGAGAGGGCCTGTAAAGTTCAGAAGGTCCCCCAGAGGCAGTGGGCAGCAATCTTGTGGCTCTCCTTTGCAGACAAAGGTAGAGACAAGCTCCTCACTGTAAGAGAAGAGGATGCTGACAATTACACAGTCTTGAAGAGTGCTCTGATAGATGGGTTTGGCCTAACCACTGAACAGTATAGGTTGAAGTTCAGAGACACCCAAAAAGCTCAGACTCAAGACTGGGTTGATTTTGTAGATTGTGCTACAAAGGCTCTGGAAGGTTGGATACATGGCAACAAAGTGCATGACTTTTTAGGATTGTACAATTTGATTATGAGGGAGCAGATCCTTAATAATTGTCAAAACCAGCTTTTGCACCAGTATCTGGTGGACTCTGATCTGACCTCTCCCCAAGAATTGGGAAAGAAGGCAGACAAATGGGTCAGAACCAGAGTAAAAACTAGAAATCAGGATGGTGACCAGAAGAAAGATTCTACTAAGTCCCAAGAGAAAGGTGGGGATAAATCTAAGGATAAGTCCCCTACAGGGCCCCAAAATTCCTCTTCTGGGGGTGGGTCCCAAACTCCTTCCTCTCCTGAAAAGAAACCGTATTGCCATGTCTGTAAAAAGCCTGGGCACTGGAAAACTGATCCCAGTTGCCCCAGGATTGGCAATAAAGAAAATGTTCCTCCCACAACTACTACCACCCCTCCTGGTACTACCAGTAGTAATCCTCCAGTTGGGAGTAGTGCACCCAAAAAGTTAGGTGCTTTTGCAAGAGGAACAGAGGTGGGCCCTAGTTTAGACAGGGACCCCTCAACAGACTCCTCTGACTCTGATGGTGGTATAGGATTTGCCACCTTTACCATGGGTCCCATAGCATTGGGCAGGTACAGATTGGAGCCAATAATTAATGGTCAGAAAGCTGTGGCATTTAAGGACACAGGGGCTAGTGTCACCATGGTGGCAGGGAAACTAGTCCCCCCTCACCAGCTTTTACCTGAGTTTAAATACCAGGTGACCAACATTGATGGTGTCAGAACAGATCACCCCATGGCCATAGTCAATCTCAGCTGGGAGGGGGTCACAGGCCCAAAGAGAGTGGCAGTGTCCCCAACCCTACCTGTAGGTTGCCTGATGGGCAACGATCTGGAAATTTCAGCCTGGGCTGAAGTTGAACACCAAACCCATCTTAGGATGCTGGGCGTCCCTGTAAAGGTTAGTGGGGCTGTAATGGCCACAGCCCCAGCCCAAGAATTTGGAGAGATGGAGCCTGAAAGAATGGCCCACTCTCCCCCAAAAGAGAGCAAAAGGGTTGAAGAAAAGTCTTCTTCCCTCCAGACAGTAGGTAAGGGTCAGCCTCCTCAGGGAACTGACCCTACCCCTAGTGAAGGAACTGCCCCAGAGGTAGTCAGGCCTGGCCTGACCACACCCCTGATGGCAGAGGACCCTTCCAAGGTGGTACCCAGTCTGGAGCAGGTAACCTGCCCCTCTCTACCTTGCCTCAGTCAGCCCAGGGCTGCAGAGGTCAGGGAGGTCAGTGGACCCCCAGGGCACCCTGTCCAGAGGAACCCCCATCAGCAGATTAGGGGCACCCAGTCTAGTAGCCCTAGCCAGGTGAAAATTCCTCTACACACTGAGGGATCCCCCATACCTTTATGTAGGGACCTCCCCCAGAAGGACTCTGGTAGGCAAGGGCAAACCTGGGACCAGAAGGTTCCAAACCTGCCATGTCCCTCCAGTGTTCCATCCAAAGGGACCCAACCCCCAGCTGTAGGCAGCCAAAGGTTGACCCTTAGAGCAAAGTGCAACTCAGTCATGGAAAGACAGGCATACATGGTGACCAGTGATCTGAGGAAGCTGAGGCCAACATTCCTAGGGCCTCACTTCCCTACTCAGACACCTCACCAGCCTTGTACTTTACCTAAGCACACCAGAGGTAGTGATTCCCCATGGTGGAGACCCTCTCATACCCTTAGGGTGAGGGATTGCTTAGTGGACCATAACATAGGGGGCAACCATGCTAGTGCAGGTGCTTCCTTATATGGCCACTTAGTCAATATAGGCTCAACTGGCCAAGGTTAGCCTTATCTCCTTTCGTTTGGGGGGTTATGTAGGAAGGTGGAATCTGACTATATGGTTGCCCCCACTTTTTTTATGGTGTTTTGCTGGTTTATGACTTAGTTGGACTGGGATCCTGCTATTCAGGGCCCCAGTCTATCTGCTTTCTCTGTAAAATGGTTTCCATGTGCCTTAGGCACATCTCTGATTGGAATCTGGAGTGCCCTTATAAGTCCCTAGTATATGGTATACTATGTACCAAGGGCATAGGTACCTCAGAGGCCTACCAGGGGCTGCAGCACGTATTGTGCCACCCCTGGAAGGCCATCCAAACTGACACCACAGGTCTGCTACTGCAGCCTGGGTAAGGTGGTGCATGCACCCTTACTGTGATATAGGTTACCTATATCACTAAATGCATACACACATATAAACCTATAAGTCACTCCTAAGGCAGGCCTTATCAATCCTAAAGGCAGAGTGCATGGTTCCTATGTGAGAGGGTGCCCCTGCATGAGCAGGGCCCCTCTGCAGCGTTCGGAGACCATCTCTGATGCTGTTTGTAGTGCAGCCTGACCATATACTCTTAAACGCATTATATCCTCGCGGTAAAATGCTAACTATGGAATGGCTGCACCTAAACATGTCGTGTTTGGTGTCAAACATCTTGGAATACTACCCCCCGCCAATCCTGGTGGCGGGGGTAGCATTCCACCCTTCTAGAGGGAAAGACATGTTAACTCTGGCTTACCCGGTAACTTCTTTCTGAAGCCCTGGCATCACAAAATGGATGCTGCTGCCACAGACACAAGTCTGGCCTCCTGCTGCTGGACGAAACTCCGGCAGGGGAGGCCTGGACAATAGGTTTCCTGTTGCAGGGAGGTGTGACCACCTCCCCAGACAGGATAATGTGTATTGGGGCTGGGTGGGTGCACTCTTAGAGTGCTTTGAAGTCCTGCACTGGGGGAGCAAAAGGCTCCTCTGTGCATATGCCAGTTCAAACCAGCTCAGGGGCTACCTGCCCCTGCTCTGGCGCGAAACTGGACAAAGGGAAGTGGGTGTAGCCACCCCTCCCTTGACCCTCCCATAGGTGGGGTCATAGAGTTAGTCCCTCCCTGTTTTACTGGTTAAAATGGGGAACCCTTGCCACAGCAAGATTAGATATCCCTGGACTAAACTTTGAAACTGAATCCTGGACCTTCGACGCTCTACATCACGATTAGAGGACTGAAGAATCTCCCTTGGGGTCAAGGAGTGACTCCCCTGCTTGGCAGGCACCAAAAACGATAACGACAGTCGCAAACTACGCCGCTCCCGCCGGAGTCCGAAGTCCCTGCAGCCCAAGAAGTGGATTTCCTGACTTCTCCAAGGCCATCATGAGTCCCCAGCGAAGCTGAGGCAAGTGGACCCCACGAGTGACGAGGAACCGCGACCCCTGGGTACCGTGCACTATTGTCGAGTGCAACCCCTTCACAATGTTCTACGAACCTGTGCTTTGGACCACGTGTGGTCCCAACCTCCAGCAGGAATCCCTCCGAAGATCAGAGGCCTACACCATCCCGAGTGACCGTGGGCCCCTGTTGAGTGATTCCGCCCGAGGTGTCTTCGCGATCCCTTGCCAGCCGGCTCGTGGGTCCCCAGAAGACTTTCTAAAGAAACCAAAGGGCTCCCCTGGTTGCTCCAGGCCTGCCCTGACTTACCCTTGCTGGGTGAGTTCCCCAGACCTTGCTGGTCTGCACCATCGACGATCTTCAGCTACATCGAGACTTGCCGTTGCCAAGGCTTGTTGGGTCCAATCCGGTCGCCGACACCGCAGCACTCGACAAACATCGTGTACCAGCCCGAATCCTGCTCCTGGTTGCCGACAACGCCTCCTGGACCTCGTGGCTGCAGAAACGAGACAACCGTCAACACACCTGAAGCACTCGACATCGGTGGGCATCTGTCCATCGCCTTCCTGGTCACTGGCTAGTGACCCAGACTCTGTCCCCTCTGCTTTTAGGTTCACCAGAACTCCGATCCACTCTTGGATCCACCCGGACACTTTTCTCTTGGCCGCCAGCAGCACTTTGCAGCAGATCGCCATTCGAAACGACGACGAAACCCGACCCCGAAAGGCACCTATGCACCCGGCTTCCCTGGGTGAGGTAACACGAGTACTCCGGTGCTCCCGTGGGTAGAGACTCTTCAAAGTCCTAGATCTCAAGGGGTTTTGTCCTAGTCCTCTTTAAAGTGTCCCTTTCCTCTATTTTCCCGATCCCGACTTTCTCCATAGAAGTTAACGGCGTATCGCGGTTGTGTATTTACACTGCACGCGTCTCCCGTGGGTCCCCTGTGTCACTACCTTGGGTGGTTCCTTGTGGTCCAAGCACTTCTAGAGGCTCTAGGCCTAGTGTCTAGTTCAGTCGTGGTTCGCATACCACTTTATTGGTATATGGTTTGGTACGCCCCTAGGGCCCAAACGTGTATTTGTGCTATTACTGTGATTTAAGATCTTATAACCTATGTACTTCGAACTCTAGCCTCATAAAGAGACTAGAGGGGTGTGTTTAGTAATAAATACATATATTTTGAATATATACCTGGTGTGGTGCTCTTTCATTTGGTCACTCAAGAGATTATAGACTGGTAAAACAAGCTGCTTTACATTCCTTCAAGACTTAGCCTGAAGGCTGCTCTCCACAGCTACCACTAGGATAGCTTTCAATAAGGTTGTCTTTAACCTACCTACCATAAGAGTCGATTTGGACTGGTGCAAGGTGCCCACTATAATTAGTGGACAGCATATGCCAGGCCAACTTCTCACAGCCAACACTCGCAGTCCCTGACAAAGGACAGTTCGACCCTCAACCACATGTACATCACCTGTTGCATTCCACATAAGGGCCAAAAAAGTAAATTGCACTGATCTACCATGGACACATGTCCCAAGATTACAGCTTAGGCTGTCTCCCGGGAATCTATAAACATATTACCTGAATGTAGAGTAATATTCTAAATGCGCTCAAGTATTTGTGTGCTTTATTGCATTGTGTACTATTGAGTTCGGACTCTGTAGATCCACACCACCTTCCTCAATAAGCCTCAGACTGCTCGACTTGGTTACCCTGAGTCAGTGCTTATTTTTTTTATAAAATAAGTGCCAGAGCCTTTCTTGCAGCCAAGACAGCACCAACACAACTACTAACCACTCCACTCCTAAAAGTGTGACAATTCAGACTATGCAAGGCTACCCAAAGCTATAATAATGGCATGACCGGCAGGTGTATTTTTAATGCATATTGATTTATTAAACACTGTTGCTGTGCTCATCTCAAAGTTAAACAGACAGCGCCAGCATGTTTTGCACTGTCACTAGAGCCGGTGCTGACAATTAAGTGCTGGACCCGAGCACCAGAAACCACTAGCTCAACTTTAGCACTTCTCTGAGTGTCATGTGCTAAAGGGGTGTACTTGGTGCTTAGTTTTAGGCTCTGTAGTAAGGCTACAACCCAGGACACTAGTGATAAAATGCTCTGGTTGATGACTACCTTCGGACTTCTGAAATAGTTGCCACACCATCTAACCTACACATGGTCATTAGCCTATATCTTTTTTGTTTTGCTTTCAAATATTCAGATCAAATTCAATACTTTTAGTCTGCATGCCCCTTTTTAAATTAATTGCATTTTGATAACATAAAAGACCCTGTAGGGCAATTATTTCACGTCATTATGAGCAGGACCTCTGGAATTATGCGATTGTGCCGCCACAGCTTTTTTCGCATATTTATGGATCTGCAGCCTTTGCCACATAGTTCCTCATTTGCTGCATCATTGCATAATTTAACAAAAATGTTTTATTTCTAGCTCAAATAGCCCAAAGGTTACTAAGTCGCAGCAACACATGTTCCCTAGCAACGGAAGGCCATTTGCAAGGGCTGACTGGTCACCTTTCTGTTGCTTATTGCTATGTTTGGAACTTAAACTGGTACTATTGAGGTGCAGCCTAAGCCCAGACAGTGTTAACAAGTGTACAAATGGCAAAATAATGAAGTAATACTATCAGAAAATGTGCTGCATTATGCCGCATAATTTGCCTTTTCTTGCTGCATAATTTAGTCAATCCTGCCACACAATTTGTCCCTCTCCTGCCACACAATTCCAGTGGCCCTGACTATGAGGCTATTTTTTACTTATTAGACATCTCAATCACTGCCCATACCCGAAGCTGTTCTGTAAGGACATTGTAAACAGGGAAACTTATTTTATTATTTTTATTTTCATAACATTTCTATCTATATTTATTTTTTGATCATCTTATATATGTATCAATATTTTCTGTTTTCTATGGAAAATGGACTTTGTAGCTATTTCTACATTTATTTAAATGACAAATGTGTACTCTCTTGTTTTAGCACTATAAGCAGCCGTCTGTGATACACTGAAATATTCACATGATAACATGAACAGTGTTTTACAGCTGTGCACATGCGCAGATGTTTAAGCCGGTCTCCTTTTTTGTAACTCTTTTGGTGTCAACCTGCAAGGACTAGCATTCAAGGCTGCCTGCATGGAGAGGTACTGAAGATAAGCAATACTTACACATTGTTTCCTGTCTGTATTTATGTGCAAAAATCAGTAAAAGTAAAAAAGCAAAACTAGTCACCTTAATTAAAAGGTTATTCATGGCAGAATACACAAACATAGCACCTTCACATTTTAACTCAGAATTACCCCTTCCTCCTTTATGGCCTCTATGCACACACAACAGTAGGATCTGGAATCTATTTTAAGCATAGATGTCAGTGAAACTGTCCTAAATGTCAAATTATCCCCTTATTACCCTCACTTGTACAGTCACTGCTTCCATAATCTTCAGCTTGCTCATTTACTTAATTCTTCAAATGTAAGATTTTTTGAAAGTTGTATAACACAATATTGAAAACAACAATAAGGAAATACAGAATTATTGCCAAAGGAATATTGATCACAAAGATATTGACACGCTATATTTAAAAAAATATATATATACATCGACTATACAAATATCGCTGTTAAAAATATGCAAACATTGAAAGCTAAAATATAGAAATTTACAAAATTGTGAGCATTTTAAATATGTAGAATATTACCAATATACTGAAAAAAACATTATCAACAACCTAAATATTGTTGGAAATACATTAAAAATTATGATAACTAAAATCCACTAAACAACATTTTTAAAATGCAGTAAACTACTAAATAACACATTAAAACATGTGAACATATTTAACATATAAACAAAAAATAAAATATTTCTAAATATTAAATTACATATAGAAATAACATTAACCAAAATGAAACCAACAATAACATTAAGCCAACCTTAAATCTAAATTATATAATTAAACCAAGAAATATAACACCTATAAATAATTATATATTAAAACAACAATTTGACATCATAATTTAAAAAAATATAAACTCTAAAATATTTATAACATTATATATAATATTAAAAGGTAAACACTAATTAGTGTCCACTAAATAAAGCCCAAACTAAAAAAAATGCAAATATATCATTAAAAAAACCAACAAAAGAAAACTTTAAACTAAGGGTTTGGGATTCCAATTGCCTGATGCCCAGGACATATTGTTTGGAGTCAAGGACCTCAAATTTCACTTTTATTTTGTCCCTTGGACAAGTAGGCCCAAACACCTACTGCACAAACCCATCGGATGACAGTACACAGTTACACATGATGGATCTGTAAAAGAGCATTGCCTGCAGTTTTCTCTGTTCAGAGTAAGACCTGACTTCAGGAGAACATTCAAAACCTTCCTCAACACACCATCATGGTATTCCTTGTCCTTACCAAAAACAAATATCTCATCTTAAAAGAATAACACTTGAGAAATGCCCTCAGGTACCACTTCCATCACCCTTTGAAGACACACCGCAGAATATGCCAAACCAAAATGCATCCTAACAAACCTATAGGCACATAAAGCAGTGAAGAAAGATGTTAAATGCCTGGATTTCTCATGCAACAGGGCTTGATGATATGCAGATGATAAAGCCGTGACACTAAACATCTTTGCACCTTCTAGCATGACCAGTGTTTTAAAGATATTATGCAGAGGTTGCCTGTCTACCCATATAAACTTGTTTAGGTCTTGCAGGTCTGCACATATTCTTATCTGCTTACCCCCACCCTTATGTATGAACTTCAGGAGCAATCCCTTCTGGTGACTCAGGGGCCAGATGTACGACTCTTTCAATTTGCAAGTCGCAAATTGCTTTGTTTTGTGACTCGTAATTAGCGACTCACAAAAAGGAATTTACAACGGTGTCTCGGACACTGTTTGCGATTCCTAATGGGGTCACAAATTGCCTGCCTCATTAATATTAATGAGGCAGGTGCAATTTGCGACCCCATTAGGAATGGCTAGCACTCCCAGGGTAGGTGGCCTGCTGGGGTCAGCAGACCACCATGTCTGTGACTGATTTTTAAATAAAGCAGTTTATTTTAATGCAGCTCGTTTTCATTAAAGGAAAACGGCATGCATTTAAAAATAAAAAAAATGAAATGTTTCTGTTTCATTCCTTAAGAGTAGGCAGTGGTCCCTGGGCCCACTGTCTGCTCCTAAAAATATTTTCGCTGCCAGTCACAAGGGGAAGGGGTCCCTTGGGGACCCTTCCCGTTTGCGAGTGGCTTACCACATTTTTAAATGGATGGTAAACTGCGAGTGTTTTGCGGCCACAATTGCGGCCACAAAACAATCATACATTAAGTCTGACTCGCTGTTAGGAAGGGACGCACTTGGCACGTCCCTTCCTAATAGCGAGTCGCAAACCCTATTTTGCGAGTCGGTAATAGGTTACCTTACCGCCTCACAAAATAGTGTTTGTACATAGGACAGACCCATTTTGCGGTCGCAAACGGGCCGATTTCCCATTTGCCACCACAAACAATGGTCGTACATCTGACCCTCAATACCCCCTTCATCGAGTAACCTCTGTAATTCTTCCTTGAAAGGATCTAACATTAGATAAGGCACTTTCCTCATCTTGTGAATTACCGACACAGCATTTTTGAAAATTATTTTGTGCTCAGAATTCTTTACTAGGCCTAACTTGCATGCAAACACTCCTGGAAATTGTTCAACCACATCTGGATTATCACCCCAAATTTTTTACAAGCATGACTTGATCTAATGCATTGGATTAAGCATGATACCCATGTCCCTTTGATGTCGCCAGCCCAAGAACCTGTCTCCATGTTTGGCTACACAGAATTTTCCCATAGTCTCCTGATCACGAAACTGGTTTGACATAACATAATACCCAAAGACGTCTATTCTTGTTCCTCTGTAGCTCATTTGGTTTATGTCCGGTGGAAGTAATTTGATTTTATCCTTACCAAAATGTTGTTACCAATTCCTGTATACCACCATAGTGTATGGAGAACCTGAATCTGCTAACACCTTGATCTTTCTCCTATTAAGAACAACCTAACATTCTGGCATAAGTATGGGATTAGTGTCAACACCTCTATCGTCTTTTACATTGGAAACCATTTTTTCCTACTACAGCAACATTATCAATGCTTTGGATTTTTTCACCTCTGCATACCCTGACAAAGTGCGTCCCTTTTTTTACACTTCCTGCAAGTCAAATTCTTTGCATAACACCCAGGACTGTTTGAGAGATGGTCCACATTCCTACATTTTTGTAGCACTTCAATTGGAAATCTATGGCATCCTTGCCAAAAGAGACACACCTACTTTCTTGGTTAACATTCAAATCCGATCTCACAGCCTCTTTTTTCTTTTGAAACAACATTCACACTTTGTCCATGGCTCCTTCACCCAATTCAATGTATTCTCCATCTCCTCAACTATCAATATAGCCTCTTTAAGATCTGGATCCCTAATGAGTGAGTTAGTAAGATCACCAACCTCACATATACATTTTAAGGTTCTCAGTGAGGCAACATAATTGCCAACCCTCTTGCTTTTGCCTTGAATTCCTGGATTCAAAATCTGACATTCAAGAACCATGTTTATGCAAGCACCAACATGTTTCTCAAGCATAAATAATGACATTGTGTGTGTGTGTGTATGTATATATATATATATATATGTATATATATATATTTTACCTACTGACAGTCGCCAGTAGCTAGTTATAGTTAGGACCTCTTTCTATTCAAAAAGTGTTTATTCTTTTGCCAATATCTTTCACGCCGTTTGACAAATCTTCGCGAAATTTGCAAAACCAATGCCCCCCTCCGGTCAGCTCCTGACTTGAAAGTTTTGGGGTGATTCGTCAAGCAGGGGCTGAGAAAAAAGGGGGGTCTCAAAACGCGTTTTCTCCATGTTAATTTCGATAGGAAACTTTAGACAAAGCTACAGCCCGAACTGCTGAATGGAATTACACCAAATTTGGCAAAAAGGTAGCTCTTAGTTCAGAAAGCGTTTTTTCTTTTTTTTTAAATGGTGTAAATACGTTCAGTATTTCCTGAGAAATTCAAAAAGAAAAAATATCGATATCTAGTGACCGCGGTGGATCCGCGAACCTTCCCGACCACGAGCTTTATTCTGATTGGCTGCCATCACTCTAAACCAAAAAGTGTTGCCAGCCATCTTGTGACTCAGTAGAACCGAGTCACAAGAAAAAAGGTTAAAAATGAAGAAAAGGGGGCAGGGTAGAAACCCCCTGACCCCCTAGGCCTTCTCACAGGGCCAAAAGAAGCATTTAAAAAACATTTCGGGAGGATTTGCGCTGGGTTCGCGAATCCTGCCGAAAATGTAAAAAAAAAAAAAAAAAGTGCGGTCTCCCGCGCTTAATTTTTAGAAGCCCCCAGGTGGGCCAGATCCCGGGGACAAGGCAGATTTATAATGCCGGAGGCCCCTGCAGCCCCGGGGACTGCCACCTCCCCGGGGCCTGATTAATATTATGCGGGGGCACGCCGCCTCCCCGCAGCCCCGGAAACCGCCACCTCCCCAGGGCTTGTAAAAAATCTGCGTGGGGGCTCCTGCCCCTCCCCCATGCGGCCCCGGGGACCACCACCTCCCCGGCCATCTGTTTAATTATGTGCAGAGGGCCTCGCAGGCCCCCCAAGGCCCGGGCACTGCCACCCCCCGGGGCTTTGCTGATAGAGCGTGGGGGGGCACGCGGCCCCTCGCAGCCCCGGGGACTGCCACCTCCCCGGGGCTTTGTTATTGAAATGCGTGGGGGGCTCTCCCCCACGCTGCCCCGGGGACCGGCACCTCCCCGGGGCTTCAAATTAAATAGGGCGGGGGCCTCATGGGCTCCTGCCCCCCATGCTGCCCCGGGGACCACCACCTCCCCGGGGCATCTGTTTAATTATGTGCAGAGTGCCTCGCAGGCCTCCCAAGCCCCCTGGACTGCCACCTCCCCAGGGCACACTCTATTTAAATATAGGGGTCCATTGCCGACCCCCAGCCCCGGGGACCACCACCTCCCCGCTTAAACTTGTTGAAGGGAGGCCGCGCAACACCCTCATGGAGCCCTAGATGGCCCTGGGGACTGCCACCCCCCCAGGGCCGGCTCTAGCAATGTCCCGAGGTGCCCACCCCTGGGACATTGCAGTTTGCAATGGCAGGGGGGGAGCATGGCTCCCGCCCTGTCATTGCAAACTCTGCTTCGCTTCATGGAAACTAGAGCAGGAAACCTGCTCTCGCTTCCATGAAGTGAAGCAGAATTGCTTTTGGGTAAAGGGAGCTGCATGTTAGCAGCTCCCTTTGCCCAAAAGCAATGCCTTCTCCTGCAGGAGGCGGGGAGTCAGCTGGGCCCATGGGGGCATTGGGGCTCGCCCCGGGGGCTCCAACATGAGGCCAGACCCCGGGGGATGGGGTCCCCAGGGCCATAATTAGCCTCAGGAGGAGGGCCACGCGGCCCCCCTCCAAAATTCCAAAAAAGAAAAAGGCTGGCCAGGCCCCGGGGATGGGGTCCCGGGGCCAAAATTGGCCCAGGGAAAGAGGGCAATGCAGCCTCCATCCCGTAAACTTAATAAAAAAAAATTAAAAGAGGCAAAGCTCTGGGGGATTGGGTCCCCGGGGCCGAAAAAGGCCTGGGGAGGAGTACTGCGCGGCCCCTACCCGTTTTTTTTTTTATAATTAAAAAAATGGCTCAGGCCCTGGTGGATGGGGTCCTCAGGGCCCAAAAAGTGTTAAGGGAAGGGGGGCCACACAGCCCCCCTTTCACAAAGGAGAGAAAAAAGAGAAGCTGGCATCTTGCCAGAGGCCCTGCCCCCTCCCTGCACCATACTATGCAAACGCGCCTCCTGGCACGTTCTGGGTTGGGGGATTAAGTCCCCTTGAATTGTAAGGGTGCTTAGGGGCCAACTAGCCCACCAGGTACCTCGAGTAAGCCCCACACAGTGGGATGCTGAGAGGTGGTCCGAGGCCAAGCCCCTTTTTACACCACTATGCAAACGCACCTCTTGGCGCACTGCTGGTGGGGTAATGAGGTGTTCTTGTTTCCTGAGTACCTCAGGACTGAAGTGGACTTCATCCCCCGAGCAGCATTGCGCCAGGCAGCGCGTTTGCAGAGTGGTGTAAAAAGGGGGCATGGCCTCGGACCACTCTCAGCAATCCAGCTGTGTGGGGCTTACTGCAGGTAACAGGAGGGCTAGTTGGCCCCCAGGGACCCTCAGGAGGCAAGGGGACTTCATCCTCCAACCAAGAGCACGCCAGGAGGCGCGTTTGCAGAGTGGTGGACAAAGGAGGCGTGGCCTGTGTCCACCTCTCAGCAATCCCACTTGGTGGGGCTTACTGGAGGTAACAGGTAGGCTAGTTGGCCGCTAACGACCCCCAGCAGCGAAGGGGACTTTAATCCCCATCAAAGAGCATGCCAGGGAGTGCGTTTGCAGACTGTGGGCAAAGGGGGCATGGCCTGCTATGAGAACTTACCAATGCTATGTGGGACTTACTGGAGGTAATAGGAGGGGTAGTGTGCCCCCAAGGTTGTCCTTGGGGGGCCAACTACCCTTCCTGTGACCTCCAGTAAGTCCCACACAGTGGGATTGCTAAGAGGTCTTCGGAGGCCACGCCCCCTTTCTCCACCACTCTGCAAACGCGCCTCATGGCACACTACTGGTTGGGGGATGAAGTCCACTTTTCTCCTGAGGGACTTTGGGGGCCAAGAAGCCCTCCTGGTACCTCCTGTAAGTCCTACGCAGCCAAATTCCTGAGCGGTGGCCGGAGGCCCAGCCCCCTTTCTCCACCTCTCTGCAAACGCAATTACTAGTTAAAGAAGCATTTGCAATGTAATAGGTTTCTCATTTGCGAGAGTTAGAGCTATTGATGTTGTAAATGTAAAAGTGTTTTCCTCATGCTTCTTGGAGTGGAGTGGATGGAAAGTATGTGGTATTTAGTGAATAGGAATTATGTAGAGTGGGATTATGCGTTATGGAGAGTAATTGGGTGGTATGATAGTCTGTGTTGTGGAGTGGTAACCTCAGGTTTAGTCTTCCTCGTTTCCATAGAAGCTAAACTATAAACTCAATGAGACAAAAAAAAGAAGGAACTACTGAGGAGCACTTCTGGACCTAGTCAGAGGTATGAGCAGGGCCACTGGAATTATGCGACTGTTTGGCTGCACCAACTTTTGCACAATTATACATTTTCCGCATTTGCCACATAATCCATCATCTGCTGCATAATCTGCAGATTTGAACAAAAAAATACCTTGTTTCTAGCTCAAACGTTACTAAAAATGCAGCGACAAGTGTTACAGCGTGGTCACCTTATTGCTATATGTGGGTATTAAATTGGTACTAATGGTGTGCAAACCACTCTTGCTTCTTTCTGCGCCTCTCTTGCCTCTTTCTGCATTTCTGTTGCTTCTTTCTGGACCTTTCTTTCTTTTTCTGCACTTCTTTTGCCTCTTTCTGTTCATCTCTTCCACTTTCTGCACCTCGCTTGCCTCTTTCTGCACCTCGCTTGCCTCTTTCTGCTCCTCACTTTCTGTACCCCTCTTTACTCTTTCTGTACCCTTCTTCCCTCTTTCTGCACCCCTTTTGCCTCTTTCTGCATCCCTGTTCCCTCTTTCTGCACCTCTCCTGCCTCTTTCTGCACATCTCTTGCCTCTTTCTGCACCCCTCTTGCCTCTTTCTGCACCTCTGTTGCTTCTTTCTGCACTTCTCTTGCTTCTTTCTGCAACTCTGTTGCTTCTTTTTGCACCCTTCTTCCCTCTTTGTGCAACTCTCTTGCCTCTTTCTACACCTCTCTTCCCTCTTCCTGCACCCCTCTTGCCTCTTTCTGCACTTCCGTTGGTTCTTTTGCACTGCTCTTGCTTCTTTCTGCTCCTCTCTCACAAATTTATGTACCCCTCTTCCCTCTTTCTGCACCCCTCTTCCCACTTTCCGCACCTCTCTTGCCTCTGTCTGCACCCCTGTTCCCTCTTTCTGCACCTCTGTTGCTTGTTTCTGCACTTCTTTTGCCTCTTTCTGCACCCCTGTTGCTTCATTCTGCACTTCTCTTGCTTCTTTCTGTACCTGTCTTGCTTCTTTCTGTACCCCTGTTGTCTTTCTGTACTCGTCTTCCCTCTTTCTGCACCTCTCTTGCTTCTTTCTGCAACTCTCTTGCTTCTTTCTGCAACTCTCTTACTTCTTCCTGCAACTCTCTTGCTTCTTTCTGCACTTCTCTTGCTTCTTTCTACACCCCTCTTGCTTCTTTCTGCACCCTTCTTCCCTTTTTTGCTTGCCTCTTTCTGCAGTTCTGTTGCCATTTTCTGCACCTCTCTTGCCTCTTCTTTCTGTACCTCACTTGCCTCTTTCTGCACTTTTCTTGCTTCTTTCTACACGTCTGTTGCTTCTTTCAGCAATTCTCTTGCCTCTTTCTGCACTTCTCTTGCCTCTTTCTGCACCTCTTGCCTCTTTCTGCACCTCTTGCCTCTTTCTGCACCTCTGTTGCCTCTTTCTGTATCTATGTTGCTTCTTTCTGCACTTCTCTTGCCTTTTTCTGCACCCTTCATGCCTCTTTCAGCACCTCTGTTGCTTCTTTCTGCACTTCTCTTGCCTCTTGTGCACCTCTCCTACCTCTTTCTGTACCCCTCTTGCCTCTTTTTGCATCTCTGTTGGTTCTTTCTGCACTGCTCTTACTTCTTTCTGCACCTCTTTTGCAAATTTCTGCATCCCTCTTGCCTCTTTATGCACCCCTCTTCCCTCTTTCTCCACCTCTCTTGCTTCTTTCTGCACTTCTCTTGCTTCTTTCTGCACTTATCTTGCTTCTTTCTGCACTGCTCTTGCTTCTCTTGCAAATTTCTATATCCCTCTTACCTCTTTCTGCACCCTTGTTCCCTCTCTCTGTGCCTTTCTTGCCTGTTTCTGCACCTCTCTTGCCTCTTTATGCACCTCTGTTGCTTCTTTCTGCACCCCTCTTGCCTCTTTCTGTACCCCTCTTGCCTCTTTCTGCCACTCTGTTGCTTCTTTCTGCACTGCTCTTCCTTCTTTCTGCACCCCTCTTGCAAATTTCTGCATCCCTTTTGCCTCTTTCTGCACCCCTCTTCCATCTTTCTGCACCTCTCTTGCCTCTGTCTGCAGTTCTCTTGCCTCCTTCTGCTCCTCTGTTGTCTTTCTGCACCCCTCTTGCCTCTTTCTGCACCTCTCTTGCTTCTTTCTGCACCTCTCTTGCTTCTTTCTGCATAACACCTGTTTCAAGGTGTTATGGGGAATCGTAGTGCAATAGTGCCTACATCCTTGTTTTTGTTTGTTTTTATTTTCTATGTGTGTCTCTATTAAATGAAACAAAAGAATTTAATTTTTTTAAGTGATGTGGTGAATTTCGAAAATTAAAACAAAAAGTGTGACTAATTAAAATGGTTGAGTTTAGACATGTTTACACTAATACATTTTTAACATTTGTGCACATAGCGCTTTTTTTAATGTAATTAGGCATGATTGAGTATTTTCAAATTTCATGAATCATTAACCTCATCGGTGGTAAATGCACATCTATGTGCACACTGAAAAGCATAGCATTTTCGATTTTAAACCTTTAGATTCTTGCCCTCTGGTGGGCATTCTCATTCTCAACGCTTTAATCAACCTCTTTGGTGTATTATCTAGTTCTTTTTCTAACTTTAACCCTTTCATTAGGTTTTCTTTATAAATCCCATTCTTTATTTACAGTTCATCAATGGATTTGCTCATAAAATTGTTCAATTCAGTTCACAGGTGGACATACAGTTCCTCACTTTGATTTAGGCCAAACGGAGTAAAAGTTCTGAAGTTTAGAATTTGTCTTGATTCTCTCTGCCAAAGAGTCTTCTCACGGTTGCCTCCTCTTTCACTGTTAGGTATTGTTTCAATTTCATAAAAGTTTAACAATTTCCAGTTTCCATCATGGTTCGACTCCATATGCTTAGCTACAGCATTTCCTCGATCTTTGTTAACTGTCGCTCTTACGTGTTCGAGGATCCTCTTTTTCAGTTCGCATATGGTGCTTCCTATATACTTCAATGAGCAAGGGCACTCTATTACATAAATAACATATTTGCTTTTGCATGTTATTCGTTCCTTTATTTGCCACATTTTGTTATTTGCCATCTTTATCTCTGTTGTATTTCTTGCTATCTGACACACCTTGCAGTTGTGGCATTTTATGAAGCCTTTTGTTTTCAACCATTGAGTTCCTTTTAAATTCTTTTTTTGTTGTTGATCGTGACTGCGGATTAGTTTATCTTTTAGATTTTTTGCCCGACGAAATGTTATATTCGGATGATTTCCCATTACTCTCCCTGCTGTTGGGTCGAGTTGGAGTATTTTCCAATTCCTTCTCAGAATTTTTGTGATTTGTTTAGACTCACATGAGTAATCTATAATCAGTCTTACAGGTTCCTGATTTTGTTCACCAACTGTTGGTTTGATTTTTGTTTTCAAGGTTTCTTCCCTCATTTTCTCATTTGATTTTACCCAACACTTTCTTACATTATTTTCTTTGTACCCTCTTTTCTTAAATCTTGCCAATGTTATTTGGCTGTGTTTTTTCCATTCGGATTCTTCTGAGCAGATTCTGCGACTTCTAAGGACTTCTCCATATGGTATGTTATGGATTACTGATGGTTTGTGAAAACTGTCTGCATGTAAAGTGGCATTGGTTGATGTTGATTTTCGGTGTAATGTTGTTTGGATTTTGTTGTTTGTGACATAAATTTCAGTATCTAGAAACACGACTATCTTTGCTGATGGTGTAAGTAAATCTTATATTTGCATCTGTGGAATTTAGAATTTCAAAATACTCATGAAACTCTGTTGCTGTCCCATCCCATACAATTAGCAGGTCGTCAATATACCGTAACCACATTGCGGTTTTATTCACAAATTTGTTATTATTTGGGTGCCAGGCCAGTTGTTGCTCTTACCATCCCATTACCAGACAAGCATATCCAGGACTGATGGAGAAGCCCATGGCGCAGCCTTTTATCTGTTTGTATATCTCCTCTCCGAATATGAAGACATTTTGAGTCCGGCACATTTCAATCATGTCCAAAAGCATTTGGTTGTGTTGGCTGTATTGGATGTTCCGTTCTCTTAGGAAGAAAGCACATGCTAGTAAGCCTATGTTGTTTTCGATGTTTGTATATAGGGAAATTACATCCATAGTGATGAGCATATAGGAGTCTTGCCAAGATATTTTCTGGAGATGCCTCAACAGGTCAGTGGTGTCCTTAATGTATGAATTTAGATTTAAAACAAATGGCATCAGAAAGAAATCAATGCAGTTAGCTATGGGCTCGAGTAGTGATCCTTTGGCCTAAACTATCGGTCAGTCTGGTGGTTTTAAAGGATTTTTGTGAAGTTTAGGTAGGAAATAAATTGTTGCCATAATTGGATGTTCCTTCTGTTGTGAGGTATTTCCTTTCATCCTCATCAATGAGATTTTTTCCAAACCATTCTGTGATTTTCTTATCCAGGGCCTCCTTGAATACAATGGTTGGATTGCTTTCTGGATAAGGGGACTGTTAATATACCGCACTAAGGTTTCCATTGGGAAAAAGCGGATAGAGTACAGAAATATTATCCGGAATAACATGGGCGGAGAAACATTCCAATTTGAAAATAAGAAAATTGTCTATTAACGAATCCCAGGAAAGAGTGAAAGCCAAAATGGAAAAATGTGAAGCCAAAAGAAGTGAATTATTGGACTAATTTTTTGATCAGGAAATAGACAGACAGAACCAAACAGCGAAAAAAGTTTTCCTAAAAAATCGGACACACGAAGTAAACTCAAACAATGGGAAAAATTGAGTAGAAAAGAAATAAACAAATGGTGGGAACTAATTACGCTAAAAAAATATTTAGAAGTGCAAAGAGTCCCAAGAGGCTTAAGAATATCACTTATGCCTAGCCAACAGAATGCGACGAATGATCTGTTACAAGAATGGGGAGATTATATCCTGAACTCTTCTCTGGGCCTCATATCCATTTTAGTTAAACGCATTGAATTGGCCTTGACAAAAATAAAGGAAGAATTACAGGATCTAGAAAAAGAACTGCTAACGTTGGAAATTAACCCAGAAATGACAAAATTAAAAGAGGAATTGGAACGACACATAGAGAAACATGAGGAAGTAGTAAAATTGAGAAAACAAACGAAGTTCCAGCAGGACAAAGATGATTATCAACCAGGGCAAATATTTACATACGCTAGAAAATTTGACACATTCAAACATCAAGATCAAATGATAAGTACAGCTGAAAGCTCAAGTAGCATTACGTCATTAACATCAACTGACGCCGGTGAGGGAGATCAAGAAACAACTGCAGATCAAGCTAAACGTACTACTTTTTTAGGGGACATGAGGTTGGTCCTCCAACAAAGACATTGGGAACAAAACCGAAGCATACAACAGAGTCAAAGAGGAAGGGGAAGAGGACGCCAGGGGGAATCAAGAAAACAACAAGGAGAGGAAAAAGTAGAAAGTGGCTCAATGGAAAGAATCGGCACCAAGACGAGGAGTATGCGTCAGAAAAATCCCTTCTGAATGAAATGGACGAATTGACAGTGGTGGATCTTTCCAAATGTAACATATCAGACTCAGAGATATCTTTATTAAAACATGGGATCAATTACTGCCCCACACAACAAATGAATATGGCACAAACCAGAATAGACATTTACAAGTATGTACGAAAAATCAAACTAGCAAAAACATTTCAGGAAAATAAGGAAATGGCGAATTACATGTAGAAAAAGATCTCTAGACCACCAGAGTCAAGTTTGATAACAACAGACATGAATGCTTTACTAACTTTAATCAATTTGGATGTAATTGATGAACAAAATGATATCCCCATGGAAACGGCGTGTCACCAAATCGGAGCAGGTTTGAGTGTCAAAAAACCGACATCGCGTTTTTACCCCCAACTAGGTCCAGGCAACAAAATCGACCTATTTCAGGAAGCCGAAATCCAAGACCTCTACAAACTAAAAAGAACTAAATATCAAGACAACCTGACAAAACAAGAAAGAATTGCCCTCAACAATCTGACAGAGGATCGAAGCATAACTATAAAAATGGCAGACAAGGGGAGCAATATTGTCATCTGGAACACATCAGATTATGAAAAATTAAATTCTTTTGTTTCATTTGATAGAGACACACAGAGAAAATAAAAACAAACAAAAACAAGGATTTAGGCACTATTGCACTACAATTCCCATAACACCTTGAAACAGGCAGTTGTGAAAAAATTTGGGTCACATGTCATTCAAAAGTATTTTTATTGGTTGTAATACAAACTGCTCACCATACCGTGATCAAGTTCACTGTGTGAACGAAACGCATCGGTTGGCTTTCAACTTGGAGAGAACTGAACAATAAAGAATCTTGGAAAATCGTTTACTCTGCGAGTGCGGCTTGATTTTCCCTAACAAGGAATGTGTTTCGAATGAATGTCGGCGTGGCTCTGTCGAGAAGCCTGCACCGGTCTGATGCGCCGTGGGTTTGAGCAAAATTGAGCCAGCTGAGGAGTATATATATATATTTTTTTTTTTTGTATCTCTTTACTTTTGCTACATCTTTGAAATATGTCCATCATAGTTTTACGTAATTGTAACAGCTGAACCGCTATACAATGTTACTTTTTTTGTTCCCTCCCTTAATTATATGTTCCCCCTAGAAAAATATAGGGCAGTACATACCCATGTGTACTTGTACAGTAGAGGCACTACAATGATTATCAATTTTGTGTCTTTTGTTTTAAATAACACCCCGTGTTTAGATGCTGTCACATAAACCATTAGATTTAATACATTTGTGCGTGACATGAGGCACTCACGGGCACACTCGTATTTCCTATCACCTCCCTCCCTTTCACAGTACACACACCCAACACAACCACTTATTAGCAAAAGCAATAGCATGCACTCGCAGCAATTTAAACAGGCACTTTTGCCATTTTTTATCTTTTTCTAGGCTGATCCCGCGCACTCGCGCCCGACACTCACATATTTAGCTTGGCGGTCAATCCAATACAGCAATCTGATATACGTGACTCACTAAACACAGGATCCTTCACCTAAGGATACATTTTGTACTTACAAGCTCGCAGTCACTCTGAATATTCCAGCGCTGAATTCATTTTACCAACAACAGCGAGCGGGAGTTATTACACGAGCGCTAGCATTGAGGAGAATGACATTACAGATGCCTTCCACCTCCACATCATTATACCGCCATGTACGCAGCCATTGGTCAGCACCAGATTTACAGTAAATCAACACTGCAGTAAAGTAAAGGCACTGCAGTAAAAGTGCCACATCATGTTGTAAAGTGCCTAATTGAACGATTAACACTGTAGAAAGACTATTGCTTTATCACTATGTATATATAGATCACCCTCACTTGCAGTGCACCATGTGAACAAGGCCGCATGTCTGGCGGCCGAAACGCGTCTTTGGACAATGATGGCTAATCAATAAAGACTTTGCCACTTCAACTGCTGTGGAGTCTGTGTCCTTGTGTAGCGCCGGTGTTACTGGACACTTGGATTTTCATGTGGATATATATATATATATATATATATATATATATATATATTATCTACTGGCGGTCGCCAGTAGATAGTTATAGTTACAACCTATTATCCATAGGAAATCCGCGACATTCTATTTGAAATAACTCTCTTGCCGGTTGACGTATCTTCGCAAAATTTTCAAACTTTGTGGTCCGGTCCGCTCCTACCCTGAAAGTCTCGGGGGATTCGTCAAGCGGGGCCGAGAAAAAGGGGGTCCCAAAACGCGTTTTCCCCATGCAATTTTCCATAGGAAACTTTAGACACGGCTACAGCCCGAACTGCTGAACGGAATTACACCAAATTTGGCAAAGAGGTAGTTCTTGGTTCAGAAAGAACCCTTTTGTTAAATGGTGTAAATCCGTTCAGTAGTTGCTGAGAAAATCAAAAGTAAAAAGATAGTGATATCTATGGCCGAGTAGGGTCCGCGTACCCTCCCGATCACGAGCTGCATGTTAATTGGCTGTCAGCTGGCTGTCAACATTCCGATTCAGGAAATGTTGGCAGCCATTTTGTCCCTCGGTAGAACCGAGGGACAGAAACAAGTGCGCAAAGCGCACAAAGGGGGCAGGGTAGAAACACCCTGACCCCCTAGGTTTGCTCAGGGGTCCCACAAGGAGCCCCTGGGCAAAAATATATATTTTTTTAAAAATCGGCAGGATGCGCTCAGGGTGCGCGAATCCTGCCAGAAAATCGAAGCGCGGTCTCCGCGCTCGATTGACATTTGCCCCGGGTGGCCCAAGTCCCGGGGGCATGGTGGGGGGTTAATTTTATGTGTGGGGGCCTCAAAGGCCCCCAAGCCCCGGGGACCGCCACCCCCCGGGGCTTTATATAAAATGGTGCGGGAGGGCTCTTCTGCCCTCCCGCAGCCCCGGGACCGCCACCCCCGGGGCTTCTTTTTATGTTAAATAAGGTGTGGGGGCTCCAGCCTCCCACACGCCCCGAAGACCACCACCTCCCGGGGCACTTACAAAATAAATGTGGGGGTCCATTACGGACCCCCATAGCCCCGGGACCACCACCTCCCGGGGCTGTGCAATTTAAGGGAGGGGGCCGCGCGGCCCCCTCCTGGAGCCCTTGATGGCCCTGGGGACCGCCACCCCCAGGGCCGGCTCCTGCAGTGTCCCGGGTGCCTACCCCCGGGACACTGTAGTTTGCTATGGCAGGACGGGAGCCTCGCGGCTCCCGTCCTGCCATTGCAAGCTTGCTTTGGATATTGGAAGAGAGAGCAGGGAAACCTGCTCTCTCTTCCAATATCCAAAGCCGATAGCTTTTCACATGGGGAGCAGCATGTTAGCTGCTCCCCATGTGTAAAGCAATGCCGGCTCCCAAGGGACGCGGGGAGCCGGCGGGACTGTGGGGGATTGGGGACCCCCCACAGTCCCCAACGGAGAGGGCGAGCCCTGGGGGATGGGGTCCCCGGGGCAAGTAGTGGCCCGGGAGGGGGCCACGGCTCCCCTCCCCAAAAAAAAAAAAAAAAAATGGAAAGGCCGGCCCCGGGGGATGGGGTCCCGGGGCCTTAAATGGCCTGAGGAGGGGGCCACGCAGCCCCCTCCAAAGAAAAATAAAAAGGCCATGCCCCGGGGGATGGGGTCCCCGGGCCAATACAGGCCCAGGGAAGGGGGCCACGCGGCCCCCTTCCCGTTTTTGTTTTTTAATTTTAATTACAAAAAGGGGTAAGGCCCTGGGGGATGGGGTCCCCAGGGCCCAAAAACATGAAAAAGGAAGGGGGCTACACAGCCCCCTTCAGGGGACAAAAAACAAAACAAAAAAAAACGATCGGGCCCGCAGGCCCCGCCCCTTCCTTCACCACTCTGCAAACGCGCCCCTGGCGCGTTTGCAGAGGGGAACGATTCCCCTTGAATACTGGGGGTCCTGGGGCCAACTAGCCCACCAGGAACCTCCAGTATGCGTCAGGGCTGCCTTGCAGAGAGAGGTGTACAGAGGCCACGCCCCTTTTACACCTCTCTGCAACGCAGCTCTGTGGGACTTTGGAGGTATATGGTGGGCTAGTTGGACTCCGGGGACCCTCAGGATTCAAGGGGACTTAATCCCCAACTTAAAAACGCGCCACGGGGCGTGTTTGCACAGTGGTGAAGGGAGGGGCGGGGCTTCAGGTGACATGTGTGCAAACAGGCCCCGTGGCGCGTTCTAAGATGGGGAATTAAATCCCTTCAATCCTGAGGGTCCCTGGAGGCCAGCTAGCCCACCAGGTACGTCCAGTGAGCGCCACGGAGCTGCGTTGCAGAGTGTTGTAAAAGGGGTGTGGCCTCTCTACACGTCTCTGCAACGCAGCCCCTGGCGCATACTGGAGGTTCCTGGTGGGCTAGTTGGCCCGTAGGGACCCTCATGATTCAAGGGGACTTAATCCCTACTTAAAACGCGCCACGGGCGCGTTTGCACAGATGTCACCTCAGGCCCCGCCCCTCCCTTCACCATTGTGCAAATATTCCTCTAAAATCAGCCGAAATACGAATTCTGATTTACTCACCTGTTATCAGGAGAGACCTCAGTGCTGCATCTTTCAGCCCAGTACTAATCCTGAAAAGTAATTTTAACCGTACTTACCAGTAACTTGAATTTCCTTCCATAGGCTAACATTGACTGGTTTCACTTGGAAATTCTTCTAAGTGTGGAGTTTTGGAACTTTAAAATATTCCTCTAAAATCAGCCGAAATACGAATTCCGATTTACTCACCTGTTATCAGGAGAGACCTCAGTGCTGTATCTTTCAGCCCAGTACTGGTCCTGAAAAGTAATTTTAACCGTACTTACCAGTAACTTGAATTTCCTTCCATAGGATATCATTGCCTGCTTTTTGCTGAAAAAGTTTCTAAGTGTTGATTTTTGAAACATACAAATATTCCTCTAAAATCAGCCGAAATACGAATTCCGATTTACTCACCTGTTATCAGGAGAGACCTCAGTGCTGCATCTTTCAGCCCAGTACTGGTCCTGAAAAGTAATTTTAACCGTACTTACCAGTAACTTATATTTTCTTCCATAGGAATCCATTGTCTGGTTTTCAGCAGAAAAGTTTCAAAGTGTCGATTTTCACAAACTACAAATATTCCTTAAAAATCGCCTGTATGACTTAAACGCATTCTTTCAACTGTTTACAGGAGATGCACCAGTGCTGGATCCAGGATCCAACACTGAGTAAGAAAAAGTAACGATAACAGTTTTTACCTGCTAAGTGAATTTCCTTCCATAGGATAACATTGGTGATTCTATGAGAAAAAGTTTCTAAGTGTCAACTTTTAAAATACAATAATATTCCTTAAAAATCACGACTGTAACCAAAACGCTTTTACTCAACTGTTTACAGGAGATGTACCAGGACTGAATCTAGGATCCAGTCCTGTGGTTAGAAAAGTAATCCATAAAGTAACTAATTGCATTTAACTAGAAATTCACATTGAGCTGAATGTTGCATTGTGTTTGAAAATGTGGTGCCCATTGCAACAACTGTAACTACTGTACTTAAAAGTCTATTGCCTATGTGCAAAGTATTTAAACTAAAGTAATTCATTCTGAGAAAGTATTTTTGTAATGTAATGTATAATGTAATTACAATGTAATTTAAAAAATAAAATATCTAAAAATGTAATAAATCAGTATGAAAAAAATTAATATAACAATTAATACATTTAAAAATTGTCATTTACAAAACCTTTGAAATTCACTGAAAAACCGTAGGTTTCAGACATGTTATAGTTAGGAATTAGCATTTAAAAAACCTTTGAAATTCACTGAAAAAACCATAGGTTTCAGATATGTTATAGTTACAAATTAGCATTTAAAAACCTTTGAAATTCACTGAAAAACCATAGGTTTTAGGGACAGTTATAGTTAGTTGGACATTTCACTCGTACAAAACCCGTGAAATTCCCCCGTTATAGTTAGTTCAGCTAACTATAACTCGCGCCCGCAATGCACTGCTGATGACGTCACATATTACATCACTCATGACATGGTCAGTGACATCACTGATGACATCACTGATGACATCTCAAATGACATCACTGATGACATCATCCACGTGATAATCTCATGCACCTCCTCACACCCTAATATAACCTTTGATACACCCACTCTAAATTACAGACTGCCATTCGCAAAACCATAGACACTCCAACACCAATAACTACATACCCACTCACTGATTCTTAGGTCTACGCACACATCCACTCACTCACCCGTACAGTCACTCATACTTACGGTCACTCAGTACAGGACTATCATATGCACTCATACTCCTATATAGACACTCAAACACCGCCACTCATCCATAGAGGTACTCACACACCTAGTCAGTCATGCAAATAATTAAACACACTACCATTTACTCACCTATACAGTTATACACACACCAGCTCACTTAATCATACAAATACTAGCACATTGTTACGCTCTTATACAATCACTGATACAAGCACACACTCATCCATACAGCCACTATCACAATCACTCACTCTCGCTTATAGCTATTTATATACTCCAACACACATATATACTGGCTTTCACATATGTAGTTACTCACACATGTACCACTGGGACATACATTCACTCACTAACACACTCTTACACACACTTACCCACCCATACAGTCTATCACAGATGCACTCTTGAAACCATCCACCCAGTGAATCACCCACTCACACATCTATGCACAGAGTCGCACACACCCCACCCACACAAACAGTCACCCATACAGATACTCAGACAACCAATCAATAACTCATATAGACACTCATGTAGCTATTCACAAACCCATGCAGCCACTTACACAGCAACAGACAGACGGATACAGACATTCACCCAGTTTAGTCACTAACCCATGCATTCAGTAAGATACGTTAAATCACTCACTTATAGAGTCAGTCATGCACCTACTAAATCATCCATACAGACACTTACACACCCACTCATTCTTCAATACGTCTTTTCCTATATATATTAAAAATATTTCAACTTTACAGAAACACACAGTCACTGGATGATGTCATCAGTGATGTCATTTGAGATGTCATCAGTGATGTCATCAGTGATGTCACTGACCATGTCATGAGTGATGTAATATGTGACGTCATCAGCAGTGCATTGCGGGCGCGAGTTATAGTTAGCTGAACTAACTATAACGGGGGAATTTCACGGGTTTTGTACGAGTGAAATGTCCAACTAACTATAACTGTCCCTAAAACCTATGGTTTTTTCAGTGAATTTCAAAGGTTTTTTAAATGCTAATTTGTAACTATAACATATCTGAAACCTATGGTTTTTTCAGTGAATATATATATAGATATATAGATATATAGATATATATATATATATATATATATATATCAGAATTGCATCAAATTTGGCAGAAAGCTAGCTCTTGGCCCAGAAAGAGCCCTTTTTGTGATTTGGTGTAAATCTGTTCAGCAGTTTTTGAGTAACTAATTTGTATATCTAGGGACGTGGATATAACAGATCTCATGCTGAGATCTGATTGACAACCAAAACTTCAACCAGGATGTGTTGGCAGCCATCTTGGGACTTGGACTCTGCTGAGTGCCCAAAAAAAGTTTAAAAAAAAAAGAGAAGTGGCAGGGTAGGAATACCCTGAACCCCCTAGGCCAGGTTGTGGGGTCCCCCAGGGACACAGCCGGCAGCCAAAAAGCCTTTTTTTAAAAAAAGATTCCTACTGAAAATCGCTGCAGATCAGTGAATCTCGGTAAACATTTAAAAAAAAAAACAAGCGCACTTGTTTAAAAGTGAGGCCACAGGTAGGCCAGGTCCCACCTGGTAATTTAAATAATAAGTTAGAGGAGGGGGGAGCACATGGCTTCCCCTCCCCATGGCCGATATCAGCCCCAGGTACTGTCACCTCCCCGGGGCCATGCCAATGTAATGTAACGGAGAAGGCCCAGGCCATTTACAGCCCGGGGACCACCACCTCCCCTGGTAAAGGCCACAAATAAAATACCAGGGAAGGGGGGATGTGCGGACCCATCCATGGCCCTTTATGGTTGAGGGGACCACCACCTCCCTGGGGTTTGGCCAAATTTATAATTGGGAGGGGGGTCAGTGGCTCCACTCCCGGGCCATTTTTGGCCCCAGGGACCACCACCTCCCTGTGGTGGGCCCTGCAATAACAAAGGGGGGCCATGTGGCCCCCTCTCCTGGAAGCAATAATGGCCCTGGGGACCACCACCCCCCAGGGGCCATTATGTCCCAGGTGCCCACCCTCGGGACATAGTTGTTTGCTGCTGCTTGCATGGAGCTGTGACCGCTCCCGCCAAGTGAGAGCAAACAGTAAGTCCACTCAAAGCAGGCGAGAGCAGGAAAACTGCTCCTGCTCACTGGGAATCTGTTTTCCTTCCCGCTGTCAAGTGTACAGGAAAACAGATGAAAGAATTGATCCTGCATGTAGTGAGCAGCATCTTTTGCTGCTTCCTGTGTGGAGGAGTAATACTGGATCCCGATGACAGCAGGGAGCCAGCAGGGCCCACGGGGCATTGGGACTCCCACCACAGTCCCATTTCCTGCAAAACTGTGGGCTCTTGTTGGATAAACAAGCAGGTGAAGTTCTATTCTGGCCCTGACGCTCATTTCACAGAAATTGAACCTCAACGGGAAGCACTTACCAATATAAACATAGCAGGTGCCCCAGTTAAAGCTCTGTTTCTGTAAAGCACAGATGATCCTAACTTTTTGGGCTTGGCAAAAGCAAAGCAAGTGTTTTCTCTCGGCAATTCCACATTGAAAAATTATCTGAAATCCTTGATGGAGGTAAATGTATCATTGATCTATCAGAGCGCAATCTGTAGTGAGCGTGACAAGTGGGTTCTTTCTTCTCCTTTCCTGGTGAGAGCACAGTCCACGGTTCTCCCTTTAAATTACTATGAGTATTTAAATGTGCATAATCACCAAGAAGCTTGCCCATTGGGCCCCACCCACCTTTGTAGTATGCAAAGGTCTTCCTGCCTTTTGCCAGGATGATGGACGGCTTACCTAAAGGCCCCCTCCAGTGCATTTCCCGATGATTTTGGTGATGCGTTCTTGATGCCGAGGAATATGAGCGCATCTCTATCAAAGAAGCACTTTATATAGTTAAGAGGAAATACTCCTATTTGGTGGAGATTCACCTCTTTGTAGTCTCGTCAACTTCTTTATACGAGGATTCACATTATCTCGTATTTCTGGAAGAAGACACTCGAGGAACAATCACACTGCTGCAATTAAACACACACATGGTCCCTGGAGACAATTCCTTGTGGTCCATTACGCAGCTATAGTGTAGAATATGCACTAGAAATGTACCCAATAAGGTAGAACTTACTAATTAATCAGTAGAAAGTACTCCAAATGGGTAGACATTTTGTTCAAAACTGTGGTCTCTTGTTGGATAAACAGGCAGGTGAGTTTCTGTTCTGGCTCTGATGCTCATTTCACAGAAATTAAACCTCAATGGGAAGCACTTGCAAATATAAACATAGTAGGTGCCCCAGTTGAAGCTCCACTTCTGTAAAGGGCAAATGGTCCTAACTTCTTGGGCTTGGCAAAGGTAAAATAAGTGTGTTTTCTCAGCAATTCCGAGGAACAGGAGGATATCTACACCAAACAAAGAAGCACTTGCTTCATATAGTTAAGAGGAAGTATCACTGTTTGGTGGGGATTCACCAATTTGTAGTCTCAGCATCTTCTCTATATGAGGATTCATGATATCACAGATTTCTGGAAGAAGGCATTTGAGGAAATCAGCAGAGGAGGGGTGCTGCATGTGGAGGGTTGGCCGCATGCCAGGCCCTGCAGCTAATCCCCTGCTAAGCGCCGTGCGCAGCATGGGGTTGGCTGCATACGTGGTGCTGGCTGAAGGGCCTGGCCATGTGGCCAAAACTCTGCCACGCATGGTCGAAGGCTGAGTGTGAGTAGTTGGATTAATGTGCAGTATTTCTGCGCCTTAAGACCCTTGTGGGTGAGTAGTTGTGCTATACAAACCCCTGATTGATTGATTGAGTAATTAAATATTACTTTACATCAAAAAACCCATAGTAATTTACTGAAAAAACCAAAGGTTACAGGGACGTTGCGGTTAGGAAATAGTATTTAAAAAACCTTAGAAATTCACTAAAAAAACAAAGGCGACAGGGATGTTAAAGTTAGGTTCACATTTTACACTCACAAAACCATAGAAAGTCAGCAGTTTTAGTTATAGTTATTTCAAGTAACTATAACTCATGCCCTAAAGTAAGAATAACTTGCACCCTCGCCATGCACTGCGAATTACTCCACACATTACATCACCAATAACATCTTCTATGGCATCATTGATAATATCACTGCAACATTTGCTGTGAAATTATTGATGACAAAACTGTGCATGGTAGGGGCGTGAGTTATAGTTCGCTTAGGGCACGAGTTACTTGAGATAACTAGAACTGCTGAATTGCTATGTTTTGTGCATGTAAAATGTGTACCTAACTATAGCATCCCTGAAACCTTTAGTTTTACTACTGGGGGAAAAAAAAAATATATATATATATATAATATATCCAATAATAATCGCTTCTGCCCCAGCCTGCTTGCACGACGAGTTGGCGGCGAGGTAGCGAACCTCAACACATTCGATCCGATATCTGCAATCCCAGCACAGTAGAAATTCACTGGCCAAAGCACCACAGTACCGCCACTCAGTAGTTGTAACAGCGCGTTTATTCTCGACACTGGCAACAGATAATCCCCCAATGCATTTCAGAGTTACAGCACTCCTTGGTCACACAACTACTCAGTGGCGGTACTGTGGTGCTTTGGCCGGTGAATTTCTACTGTGCTGGGATTACAGATATCGGATGGGAAAATATATATATATATATCCATCACAAAAACTGCCCGATAAGGAAGGGCCCACAGCAGGTGAGTAAGCATCAAATAATTTATTGGAGGTTGCCGTATACAAGAAATGAATGTTGCCTGCCAAAAATAGTTCTTTTCGTCTGACGCGTTTCATGCCAAACTGCATTTCATCAGGGACTAAAGATTTCATAACTGCTTGATGGCGCTGTTTTTAAACACCTGTGATTAGTCAAGTCCCCGCCTCAGTGGGCGTTGCCATTCCACTGGCATCCTGGTACTTGTGGTGTTTAATTGCTTCCCCAGTGGGCCGTATGCCATCCGCAGAAAAATTAAAACACAGTGATTCCCATGTGGGTCGCGGCACAGACTCACTTCATAGTACCAGCATCTTGTTACCTCCAACATCGCTCCTGCTCCATATGCGATCTCGCCGGTTGGCGTGACTGCTGGTCTGTGTTCAAACAGTGGGGCTCCCTCTGCGACTCCAGGCATGGCCGCTCAAAATCCATCACAAAAACTGCCCGATAAGGAAGGGCCCACAGCAGGTGAGTAAGCATCAAATAATTTATTGGAGGTTGCCGTATACAAGAAATGAATGTTGCCTGCCAAAAATAGTTCTTTTCGTCCGACGCGTTTCATGCCAAACTGCATTTCATCAGGGACTAAAGATTTCATAACTGCTTGATGGCGCTGTTTTTAAACACCTGTGATTAGTCAAGTCCCCGCCTCAGTGGGCGTTGCCATTCCACTGGCATCCTGGTACTTGTGGTGTTTAATTGCTTCCCAGTGGGCCGTATGCCATCCGCAGAAAAATTAAAACACAGTGATTCCCATGTGGGTCGCGGCACAGACTCACTTCATAGTACCAGCATCTTGTTACCTCCAACATCGCTCCTGCTCCATATGCGATCTCGCCGGTTGGCGTGACTGCTGGTCTGTGTTCAAACAGTGGGGCTCCCTCCGCGACCCAGGCATGGCCGCTCAAAATCCATCACAAAAACTGCCCGATAAGGAAGGGCCCACAGCAGGTGAGTAAGCATCAAATAATTTATTGGAGGTTGCCGTATACAAGAAATGAATGTTGCCTGCCAGGAGGAGGTAACAAGATGCTGGTACTATGAAGTGAGTCTGTGCCGCGACCCACATGGGAATCACTGTGTTTTAATTTTTCTGCGGATGGCATACGGCCCACTGGGGAAGCAATTAAACACCACAAGTACCAGGATGCCAGTGGAATGGCAACGCCCACTGAGGCGGGGACTTGACTAATCACAGGTGTTTAAAAACAGCGCCATCAAGCAGTTATGAAATCTTTAGGCCCTGATGAAATGCAGTTTGGCATGAAACGCGTCGGACGAAAAGAACTATTTTTGGCAGGCAACATTCATTTCTTGTATACGGCAACCTCCAATAAATTATTTGATGCTTACTCACCTGCTGTGGGCCCTTCCTTATCGGGCAGTTTTTGTGATGGATTTTGAGCGGCCATGCCTGGGTCGCGGAGGGAGCCCCACTGTTTGAACACAGACCAGCAGTCACGCCAACCGGCGAGATCGCATATGGAGCAGGAGCGATGTTGGAGGTAACAAGATGCTGGTACTATGAAGTGAGTCTGTGCCGCGACCCACATGGGAATCACTGTGTTTTAATTTTTCTGCGGATGGCATACGGCCCACTGGGGAAGCAATTAAACACCACAAGTACCAGGATGCCAGTGGAATGGCAACGCCCACTGAGGCGGGGACTTGACTAATCACAGGTGTTTAAAAACAGCGCCATCAAGCAGTTATGAAATCTTTAGTCCCTGATGAAATGCAGTTTGGCATGAAACGCGTCGGACGAAAAGAACTATTTTTGGCAGGCAACATTCATTTCTTGTATACGGCAAACTCCAATAAATTATTTGATGCTTACTCACCTGCTGTGGGCCCTTCCTTATCGGGCAGTTTTTGTGATGGATTTTGAGCGGCCATGCCTGGGTCGCGGAGGGAGCCCCACTGTTTGAACACAGACCAGCAGTCACGCCAACCGGCGAGATCGCATATGGAGCAGGAGCGATGTTGGAGGTAACAAGATGCTGGTACTATGAAGTGAGTCTGTGCCGCGACCCACATGGGAATCACTGTGTTTTAATTTTTCTGCGGATGGCATACGGCCCACTGGGGAAGCAATTAAACACCACAAGTACCAGGATGCCAGTGGAATGGCAACGCCCACTGAGGCGGGGACTTGACTAATCACAGGTGTTTAAAAACAGCGCCATCAAGCAGTTATGAAATCTTTAGTCCCTGATGAAATGCAGTTTGGCATGAAACGCGTCGGACGAAAAGAACTATTTTTGGCAGGCAACATTCATTTCTTGTATACGGCAACCTCCAATAAATTATTTGATGCTTACTCACCTGCTGTGGGCCCTTCCTTATCGGGCAGTTTTTGTGATGGATATATATATATATATATAACTGAAAATACAGAAAAAAACAAATGTTACAGGGACGTTATAGTTAGGAAATGGAATAAAAAAAACTTAGAAATTCACTGAAACAACCAAAGGTTACAGAGACGTTATAGTTAGGCTCAGTGTTTTGAAAAGTTTGAGTGTTAAATATATATACCAGGGTGTATTGAGGAGTCAGTGGGTGTATGAGTCCCTTTATGGATGATTCAGTAGGTGCATGAATGACTGTATAAGTGAGTGATTAGGTGTCTCAGTGAATGTATGGGTGAGTGTCTAGGTTGTGTGACTGTCTGTATTAGTCTGTCAGTTGGTGTCTAAGTGGCTATATGGGTTGGTGAGTGGGTATGTGAGTGGCTGTATGTGTGATTGATTTGGTTGTCTGAGTACCTATATGGGTGTATGAGTGTCTGTGTGGGTGGGTGAGGGGTTGTGTGACTGCCTGCATGGATGAGTGAGTGGGTGAGTCCGTGGCTGTACAGGTTAGTTAGTGCATCTGTGAGGGGCTGTGTGGTTGACTGAGGGTGTGTATGGCTATGTCGGTAAGTAAATGGATGTGTCAGTGGTACATGAGTGAGTAACTGTATATGTGAAAGGCAGTATAGGTGGCTGTTGGAGTATATGAGTGTCTGCATGTGTGAGTGAGTGACTGAGAGAGTGGAGTGGTGCATGGGTGAGTGTGTGCTTGTGTGACTGTATAGGTGTCAGTGACTGTGTAGGTGAGTGAGTATGTGTTAGTATCTGTATGAATAAGAGAGTGGGTGTGCGTATAACTGTATAGGTGAGTAAGTGGCTGTGTGATTCACCCTATGGGTGAGTGAGTAGGTGTGTGAGTAGCTCTATGGGTGACTGTCAGTGTGTGAGTGGCAGTATGAGTGGATATATCAGTGGCTATATTAGTAAGTGAGTTGGTGTATGAGTGGCTGTATGAGTGATTGAGTGGATGTGTGTGTAGACCTATGAATCAGTGAGTGTGTGTGTAAGTACTGGTATGGGTGTGTCAATGGTTTTGAGAATGGTAGTATGGAAGTTGGAGTGGGTGTATAAAGGGTTATATTGGGGTGTGAGTGAGTGCTTCAGTGCTTCAGAGATTCTATGGATGATGTCATCAGTGATGTCATTTGAGATGTCATCAGTGATGTCACTGACCATGTCATGAGTGATGTAATATGTGAGGTCATAAGCAGTGCATTGCGGGGGCGTGAGATATAGTTAGGTCAGCTAATTATAACTGATCAATTTCTCTGGTTTTGTACATGTGAAACTTGAGCCTAACTATAATGTCCCTGTAACCTTTAGTTTTTTCTGTGAATTTCTAAGGATTTTTAAATGCTAATTTCTAACATTAACGTCCCAGTAACCTTTGGTTACAGTGAATTTCCACAGCTTTTTAACATTTTCTGAGTGGTGGAGAAAGGGGGCTGGGCCTCTGACCAGCTCTCAGTAATCCCACTGTGTAGTACTTACAGGAGATACCAGGAGGGCTTCTTGGCCCCCAAGGTTCTTCAAGAGTAAAGTGGAATTCATCCCCCAACCAGTAGTGCAGCACAAGCCGTGTTTGCAGAGTGGTAGAGAAAAGGGGCATGGTCTCCGAAGACCACTTAGCAATCCCTCTGTGTGGGACTTATTGGAGATAACAGAAGGAGTAGTTAGCTCCCAAGGACGCCCTTCGGGTCCAACTGTCACTCCGATTACCGCCAGAAAGACCCACACAGCAGTATTGCTGAGACCTGATAAGAGGCCACACCCCTTTCTCCACCACTCTGCAAACACACCTCCTAGTGCACTACTAGCAGGGGGATGAAGTCCCCTTGGCTATTGAGGGTCCTTGTGGGCCAACTACCCCTCCTGTTACCGTCAAACTCCCACACAGTGGTTTTTCTAAGAGGATTTCTGTAGCCACGCCCCCTTTCTCCACCACTCTGCAAACGTGCCTCCTGGTGCTCTAATAGTTGGGAGATGAAGTACCCTTGGCTCTTGAGGGACTTTGGGGAAAACTAGCCCTCCCTTTACCTCCAGTAGGCCCACACAGGTAGATTGCTGAGAGGTCATCGGAGGCCATGCCCCCTGCTCCATCACTCTACAAACGTGCCTCCTGGTGCACTACTTATTGAGGGAAGAAGTCCACCTTAGTCCTGAGGCCCTCAGCAGGAAAAGAGGCTTCATCCCTCAACCAGGTCCACTCCAGGAGGAGCGTTTGCAGAGTAGTGGAGAAAGGGGGTGGGCCTCTGGTGAGTTGCTGACTTTTTAAATTTTTGTAAAAATGATTTTAGGTAAGGGGGGAGTTTGAAGCCTCCCCTCCCATATTCAAATTTGCCCCAGAGAGGTGGTGGTCCAGGGGGCCCGCAACTGACCCCCTTCATTAATGTATATGTACCCCAGGGAGGTGGTGGTCCCCGGGGCAGGGGGGGAGACCCCATGATCTCCCCTGCATTACTTAATAAAACAGTGTGACCCAGGGAGGTGGTGGTCCCCGAGGTAGGGGGTCTGAGAGGCCCCCCATTATTATTGAAATTAGCCCCGGGCCATAGCTGCCCCCCTCCCCAGGCTGATTTCGGCCCAGGGACCCCATTACCCAGGGCCAGGCCTCTTCATTGGGGACCACGGGGGGGAGTCTGAAGGCCCCCGCGATCCCGGCCAATTCGCCGTCCCCTGCGGGAGCCAACATTGCTTTTTATACACAAGGAGCTGCTGACATGCAGCTCCCTGTGTGCAAGAAGCAAAGTGTGCTCCGCTTTGAGCAAGCGAGAGCAAAATGCCTCACTTGCTCAAAGTGGAGCACACTGTTTGCTATGTTATGTTATGTTAACAATATTTCTATAGCGCATTACTGCCTGTTGGCGTCTATGCTCTATTCATTTAAGGCTAGGCGTATTACAGGTCCGCGAGGATTATCGGGATCTGAACAGCCAGATCTTTACCGCTTTCCTGAAAGCTAGAAGACTGGATGCTGTTTTTATGGTGAGAGGCAGTGTGTTTCATGCTTTAGATGCTTCCAGCACTTTGCTCTTTCCCCCCATCGTACTTGTTTGTACCTAGGTAGTGTTAATAAATTAGCAGAACCTGATCGAAGTTTTGTGAGAGGGAGACATTGTCTGAAACTCTGATTCTGGGATTCGGGGCAAAGATTATGGAAAGCTTTATAGACTAGACACAATGCCTTACAAATTATTCTCTGTTTAACAGGAAGCCAGTGCAGACTTTTTAATTCTTGAGACACTGAGCAGTTTTTGGGGATTTTTAACAGAAGTCTAGCTGCCCCATTTTGTAAAACTTGAAGTTTATTGATGTTATACTTGTGAGTAGTCAGAAGCAGGCTGTTGCAGTAATCAATATTGGACAAAATTAGCGATGTGACTAATGTCTTTTGTAGTTTAAGTGGTATAAAGGGCAACATCTTTTTAATTATTCTGAGAGTGTAAAAAGTAGAAGAAGTAAGTTTATTTACCTGATCAGTAAAGTTGAATCTGTTATCGATAATCAACCACCAGGTTTTGAGCCTTTTCCACTGGGGAGTGCGGGGGAATAGGAGCCATGATAGCTGGCCAGACTATTGAACCCCAGAAAGACAACTGTGGTCCAGAAAGTAGACCACCTGTTTTTCCTGCATTTTATTTAAGGCAATTACTGTCCATACAGTTATGGATAGCCAGCATACACTCATGAAATCTAGACTCTATGCCAATATCGTCCTTTCCTATAGAGAGGACAATTTGAGTATCGTCAGCATAGGATGTCAGAGAGAACCCAAAGCTTCTTATCAAATTCCCTAATGGGGCAACATAGATATTAAAAAGGGTAGGGCTCAGTGACGACCCTTGTGGCACTCCACATGCAAGGGAAACAGATCGAGAGACAAAGTTCTCCAGTTTTACTATTTGCTCCTGATCCATTGAATATGATTTTAGCAAGTCCCATTCTAGGTCAGTGACCCCGCATGTTGCTAGCAATGCTAACAGTAATTCATGACTGACTGTATCAAAGGCAGGCAAGAGATCAAGCAGAACAAGGGCTGCCCCTTTTCCTGGATCTAAACTCTGCCTGATCTCTTCGGTTGCCTTGATCAGCGCTGTCTCAGTGCTATGGCCTATCCAAAAGCCGAATTGGATTGTATCCAGCAATTTGTTTGATTCAATGAAAGTCACCAGCTGATCATTCAAAACTTTTTTGGCAATTTTAGCTGGCAGTGGAAGATGCCATGGCAGTGGCAGTGCTCCCGCCATGCCATAGCAAACTGCTATGTCCCGGGGGCGGGCACTCCGGGACATTGCTGGAGCCAGCCCTTGGGGGTGGCAGTCCCCAGGCCCATCTAGGGCTCCAGGAGGGGTGCTGCGCACCCCCCTCCGATATTCAAATTTGCCCCTGGGAGGTGCTGGTCCCTGGGGCCAGGGGCCCAAAATGGACCCCCTTCATTCATGTATTTGTGCCCCGGGGAGGCTGTGGTCCCGAGGCAGCGGGGGAGGCCCTATGGTCTCCCCACATTACTTAATAAAACAGTGTGACCTGGTGGTCCCTGGGGCAGGTGGATCAGCGAGGCCACCCATACTATTGAAATTAGCCCGGGGATGTGCCAGTCCCCGGTGCTGTGGGCGGGCTCAGTGGGCCTGCCCGCATTAATAATTAACATAGGAGGTGGCGATCCCCGGGGCTTTGATAAGCCCTAGGAGCGGGGCCCTGTGCACCCCCCTCATATAATTAGCATTATGGCCACCCGGGGGTCATTTTAAAGCAAGGGCGGATCCGCAGCAAAATTAAAAAATGCTTTTTATCCCCTCAGGGACCCCACCACCATATCTGGGGGGTCAGGGTGGGTGTTCCTACTCTGCCCCCTTTTCTTTTTTTTAAACTTATTTTATAGTACTCCGCTTCAAGCCAAGTCCCAAGATGGCTGCCAACACTTCCTGTTTAAAGTGTTGGCAGCCAATCAAATTTTAGTAGGATTTGCAAGTACACTGCAAGGACTTGTGTCCACAGATATCTTGTTAAGATAGGTATCTCAAAAACTACTGAACCGATTTACACCAAATCACAAAAAGCAAACTTTCTGGACCAACATCTAGCTCTCTGCCCCCCTTTCTTCTCGGCTCCCGCTTGACGGATCACCCCAAAACTTTCAATACTGCAGCTGAACCAAAAAGGGGAAGTTTTGTGAAAATTTCGTGGAGATTCGTCAAGCAGCGCCAAAGTTATTGGCAAAAAAAAACGCTTTTCCTATGGAAACTTTGGTCCTAACTATAACTACCTACTGGCGACCGCCAATATGATATATATATATATTTCCCAACAATGATCCTTCAGTTCCGAAAGCTCTCACCAGCGGGTGCTCTGCATGGGGGCCGGATCCAGGCCCAATGTATTTAATCGTAAAACAAAGGATGCGGCACTCTTAAGCAGACTTTTTCGTTAAGGTTTATTTTCAGATCGTCACTCCACCAACGCGTTTCAGCCTCACTCGGCTTTTCTCACGGTGAGTCTGCTTAAGAGTGCCGCATCCTTTGTTTTACGATATATATATATCCTGTTGTTTCCATACCTTGTCATGTCACTAGTAGCTCGTTTTCCTGCTTGCAGTAAAATGACACATATGACTTTTGGCGCTAGCTGTAGTAAAATGCTCACTCATGATAATGGACATAGTAATCAGACTACTACATCCAAACTACACTCACCTGTATATATACTGCACATGTCTGTTCATAGCGCTATGTGATCAAGGCTGCATGTCTGGCAGCCGAAACGCGTCATGTTGGACCTTGTTTGATGTGTGAATAAACCTTCATCTTTTCCACACCAGCTTTTGGAGTCTGTGCCCGTGTGTTGCGCCGGAGTGTCTGTCGTGACATTGGGATTTCTTCGTGATATATATATATATATATATATATATATATATATATATATATATATATATATATATTCCTTATTCGCCCTCAGCATTGCCGAAAGGTATCATATCTAAACTCTCATCTCATAACTATTTCTTCTCTCAACCCGCAAGTTGTGCAAAATCCAGCTTGTTTAGTTGCAGGAGAGAATTTTTCACCCCCAATCACAAGTAGTTAGGAATCAAAAAGTCTCTTCCATTGTTTCCAAAGCTATTCTGGTTCTCCTTTGTCAGAAGGAAAATCTGGTGGTTACAACATGCTCACTGCTGCATTGTTGTAATGCCCAGGTAAGATAAAAAATAAATGCTACACAATGAAGTAAGTCAACGGTTCACCAATGTTTTAGGCAGAAGGATTGCACCTATACAGTAACTTGTCTGATATTATAGAGCTGTCCTGCATAGACTGCTGCATCAACTAGAACGGTTATGAAATTCATTGTTAGAAGGAACACCTACTTTTACGTTGTTACGCACTGTTTCCCAATTAGCATGCCAATTGCTGTGAACTGTCCCACAAAATCATCTTGTATAGTTCACAGAAAGAAGTGCTCCATGTGTCACAGAACACATAAACAATGCTCTTTGGATTTAGAGTAGGCATCCACCCAATCCAAGACACCACACACTGCTAAAATGTAATGCATACCGTGAAGAGGTAGACACGTGAAAGACACATCCTCACACAGTTCACTTGCAGCATATTCCAGGAGTCACAGCAGATTAATTTACTCTCAAAATGCTTGTGGAAACTTTCAAGGCTCATGACTCCTTTCACATAACAGTACACTGACAGCTCGCACAATGTTAGCTTAAAATGTTCTGAAATACATATAAATCTGGGCATCTGAGGACAAAATAAAACTCACTTATCAGAGTGAAAAAGCCAACACTAATCTGGTTGACTTTAAAGTAAACACCACCGGTCCACGTAGTTCATGCGTTCTTTCCTTATTCTAATTTGGTTGGTGAATTGTCAGTTCCTTGACAAAACTTTTTGCCAGTGTTTAACTGTTGACCCAATAAGAGGCAAGCACGTCAACGAAGTAAAACAGTTCCTTTATTTCAGTCCAAGATTTCACCAACCAACATGCACGACAGCTCACATCTCCAAATTACCCCAAGAATCATCACCAGAATTGCAAGCAGCATACTAAATTACATGAGCAACATTGCAGCAAGGTTGCATCAGCAATAAAAGTCTTAACACCATAACAGTATGTTATGATTTTGTTCATAAAATGAGGACCCACCAGCTATTGAGTTGTTGCCTGGGGTCTCTGCTGTAGAAGGTTGACCAGTGGGACTTATGACAGATGATGTTGTTCAATTTGGATCTAATAGAATGGAAATGGTTTTGAAACAAAGAAATATCAAACATTACAGTTTTCTTATACAGCCCTCAATCCAACTGTGTCATTGAAAGAGTTAATACATTACTGAAGGAATGTGTACAGTCAGCTTTAACTTGTGGTATCAATGTATTTGAATGCCTAAGGAGAAAGGTTTGAGCATATCATAACACCCCGCACAGCTCAACAGGTGTTTTCCCTTTCATTTTGTTTAGGAGGAGAAGTCTTAGACAGATTTTGTCCCTGAGTGGTTGGGAACTAAATGTCAAAGTGATATTTTTGCACAGATTAGTGTGTGGACCCAATAATATTTTGTCTGAGTTTAAGGTTTCACAAGACAAATTTACATACCACAGTGACAAGTTATATAGGTTGTTCAAAACAAATGTTATTGTGGGTTTTTGGGTAATTTAAAAATAAATGAGTTCAAAGGATTGAAAAACTGATTTTGGCTTTGTCGGCTTGTTTGGCTTGTACAAAATCATTCAGGTCAACCAAAACTCTGTTACACTAGCAAATGGTGGGTGGAAGCAAAATTTAATTTAGCACTGATTCATGAATTCCTGAAAAATGATATTGAAATCAAGATGTATGCACCTGGCGACCTTTTGCACAGACAGATAATTGATCTGGGTTGCTGTATCAAACAGAACTTCTTGGAATTTAATCTTTTACCATCCCAAGGGTCCTGAGGACCATTACACTCCATGTTACCTCAAGTTGATACTAAAGGTACAGAGGAGATCAGCTTGCGGGTTGAGATTGAAGCTAGTGAGAATGATAACGATGATGCTATCACCAGATGTGAAACCCACATACTTATACAATTTTGAAACTTGATTCTGTAATAGTAAGATTAAGTTCTTATTCTACCCTATTTTTGTGTTTTAGAAGTATAGAACAATGCCATGCCTATATGTATTTCTATAAAGGAAGGGAAATGTGTTATTCTTAAATGTGTATTACTAATGCTTGTATTGATTTCTTTTACTTATTCCCTATATTGGGATATACCTCTCTCGTGCACTTACTTCGTGCATCCTTCTGGTCAGCTTCTATTTCTGGTTCTAGATTTCAACTAATGTCAGTTGGAGATTTGGATTCACGCAGGTAGAAGGCTGGGTGGTAGGCTCCATGCTTGTACTTATCTTCGGAAGTAAACTTAATCTGGCAAACTAACCTACAAATCCATGTTGTTCATGGTGGAACTTGGAGGTGGACCACAACACGGAAATAATTTGTGACAGATCCAGAATGCTTTTGTGTGCTTTGGCTGAGATATGGCATTTATCTTCCAACATAGACATTTAAATTTCCTAGAGGTTATATGTGTGTGCATTTATTGTGTTGCAACGTTTCTGGTTTGTCCGAAATACTTAAATGAAATGTGTTTTTTTTTTTTTTAGGTATGTGTATGCATGTTCTCTTTTTGACAACTCTATCATAGTTTTTGAAAAGCACACCAACTGGTCCTTATCTCCAGTGAAGGTAGGAGCATGATTTCAGACTTTCTCTTATATTTGAAGATCCAAGCATATCTTTGAAAAGTTTTAAATATTACTAATTTCCACAAGGAGTAAATCCAAAATTGAGGTCATATATAAATCCAGTTGTTCAATAACATCAAACTGTTTGCTGTTTCATAACTTCTTGGGAATGACTTAACTGATGAGCGTTCCCAGTAGAGATCCTTAACTGTATCTAGTGCTTAATATTGTTTTTATCCTTTCCTAATTGTTCTGTTTTTCCACACCCAGCACGATAATTATATTATATTGTAACTCCAGGAAAGATGCAATGCTACAATTCCCCTACCCTCGTTTCTGAGTTTGATGCTTAACTCAGTTAAAGGAGAATTGAATCCTCCCACACTCAAGTCAAAGCAAATCGGATGTTAATATAGTGCCACTAACTCGAGCATCATAGTACTGCATGAATTTAGGAGCACCAGGGAATTATTCAAACAGACAAGTCTTTAGAGTTCTCTTTCTAAAGTCTTCTCTCTGTTTTTGGCAACCCAGTAGGGACAACACACCTCCACCTTTTCCCCTAATTAAAAGAGTAATGTTTACATTTGCTGACATTGTTTTACTTAATTCAGCTTATATTTAAGTGAAATGAATTAAAGTTTAGAAGTTCATGTGATTAACAGTCCCTAGATTCAAAAAGGCATCTAAAGGTGGAAGAGCATTCTTGGTCCCTTCATTTTTAAACACCCTTCCCATCCATATTTGGCAGGCTTCCTACCTTGACCCCTTCCAGAATGCTCTCCAATAATTTCTGTTCTAGTAATTTAATTCTTGGTGATTACAGATCCCCTTCAGGTGGTAGGGTGTGCCTCATAAATGACATGATAGACAGACTGGAAAAGAAATAGACAAATGACAGACAGACAGATAGACCAATAGATAGACCAATAGATAGACCAATAGATAGACCAATAGATAGACCAATAGATAGACCAATAGATAGATGGACCAATAGATAGATGGACCGCTAGATAGATGGACCGCTAGATAGATGGACCGCTAGATAGATGGACCGCTAGATAGATGGACCGCTAGATAGATGGACCGCTAGATAGATAGACCGCTAGATAGATAGACCGCTAGATAGATAGACCGCTAGATAGATAGACCGCTAGATAGATAGACCGCTAGATAGATAGACCGCTAGATAGATAGACCGCTAGATAAATAGACCGCTAGATAGATAGACCGCTAGATAGACCGCTAGATAGACCGCTAGATAGACCGCTAGATAGACCGCTAGATAGACCGCTAGATAGACTGCTAGATAGACTGCTAGATAGACTGCTAGATAGACTGCTAGATAGACTGCTAGATAGACTGCTAGATAGACTGCTAGATAGACCGCTAGATAGACCGCTAGATAGACCGCTAGATAGACCGCTAGATAGACCGCTAGATAGACCGCTAGATAGACCGCTAGATAGACAGCTAGATAGACAGCTAGATAGACAGACAGATAACTCTGCTCCCAGAGCTCAGCTACCTCTCATATAATTTGTTGACTTTCTCTTTTGACACTATACAGTGCCACATTGCACTTCGACTACCTTCACACTATGCAAGTTCCACATAAGTAGACACATTCATTACATTATTGGTCAGAATGAGGTTCTGAGATTCTCTTTGGGTACCTTGAGGTTTAACCAGCTCCAGTACCGTGAACAGTAAAGGGCAGCTGAATAACTACTTTGAAATCTAAAACTAATTTTGAACACCGGTTTAACTACATTTAAGTTTAGAACTGCAAAAAGGGACAACTGAACTAATACTCTAAGAAGACAATTCCTCCTACAAGGCCTTAAAAACTATCACACATCCTGTTTTAATGGGATTCTGGTCAATGTTTACAACCTGTATGCACAATGCTTTTAGATCTCACTATGCATCGCCTAGCAAAATCTCCTTTCTACATGCATAAAGGACTTTGTTCAATTCAGCAAAACTGTCCAGATATACATTTCCGTTTCCTCCTCCTGCAACCAATCTAAAATGGAGCATATTTGTGAAGATTGGAGACTTATGGCGCAGTGACCATAAGTATCTAACATTATTCAATACTTTGCAGTTGAGGGAGAAGTGGAATAATGTCCAACAAACAAAATGCAAAACAACCAAAGAATCAAATGGTCTTCAGTAGTGAAAAGGGCAGCAGCTATAATGATAGGTGACCTTCTGATTTTGAACGCGGCTGAGGGGTGAGCGGAACTCGCTGAGGTTCTCTCCGTGGAATTCTGCAGAGTTACCTAAAAACTACGCAAGATTATGCGGAGTTCCACGAGCGAGTGGAATTTGACAAGGTGTGCTGCTCGCGCTGATTTTTACCCCGAGACCTTGTTCCTCACTGTAAAATCTGCGTGAACCATACCACGCAGCGCGCCAGAGGGTGCTGCTTCTTTCTGCTGCTAGGTTACATTTTCTATTCGAGCGGCAGCTTTCTCAACACGAACGGTAGCCGACTTCCACGACCGCCTGCATTGAGAAATCTCTCCGCGAGGCATTCTAGTGCTCGAAAATTGTGCTAGGGGAGGCAAATTCTCGCTCGCACTTGCAAAATTAAAGTTGGCGAGCCACGCGCAAGGAAAAACTCTGCCACGTGGTGGTTGGCGGAGTTTTGCTGGAGCTCCACACTCCAAGCGGAGTGGGCAAAACTGCTAACTCTGCTGGCTGAGCGGAATTTTTCACCCACCCCTAATATGGAGATGAATCAAAAAACTCTCTTGGAGGAATATGAGAAATTGATATGCGCTACTAGACAAAATACCTTTGCACCGATAAATGAAGGAGTCCCTGCAGAGGAGAGGGTGCTGTCACATAAAGAGAAAGCAAAAGTGCAGATGAACATAATATAATAGAGGCTTTCAGATGTAATAGAGCACATTTAATACCACAACATAGGAAGGACTACAAGAAAAACTTCGAGAGCTCGCTTGGACAGAAAAAGAGAAAACATGGACTGATGCGATTATTGCTCTCAGACTCAGAAAAATCTAGCCCTCCTGAGACATTGTTAGCAAAATACTGGGGGACAGAAGAAAATGTAAGCCCCTCCAGTTCCAGAAGAGGAATGGTGAAACTAAATGGCAGAATTTTATGTATAAAAAAACTAGAACATTAACAACCAAAGCCCATTGCTGAATATACATAATTTTGAGTGTCCTACCAATCAATCTTATCTGGATGTGTTGATAACATCTGTAAATCAAATTGAGTTAATTATCAAAAGCTTAAAAAAATCACTTGTTCAAGGTCCAGATGGGTTATGTGTGGCTATATTAAAGTCATCACAAAGTGAATGAGCTCTAATCTTAACCCCATTCTTTGCATCTATCCTTAAGGGTCATGATACTCCAGAGTCTTGCAAGGGCATCATAAGGATTCTTATCCACAAAAAAGCGTCTCGGACATGGCCAAAAACGTACTTTAGTGATAATACTATTGGATATACCCAGCAGAATATATGCTATGCATTTGCTGCAGTCCCTAGACGAATGAGTTAGAAAAGAGGCAAATTTACCTATGACCACACTGGATTTAGGAGAGGCTACTCAAGAGTGGATGATTGCTTTGCATTAAAATTTTTGTTGAGGAATACACTGTTAATAGGAAGGTACCTCTTTATTTAGTGTATATCGATTTATCCAGAGCGTCCGCACCCTAAAGTGAAATCTTCTATGGTAAGAAATGCTAAACCAGAAAAACCCGCCAACTTTACTGACACTAATAATGCAATTACATGAAGGTGCCTGGACGAGAGTGGCAGTTGGAAATTGCGGATCCCTGGCTCGTAAAATCTATACGCTCAACAGGCTACGGCAAAGGTGTATATTAACACCTCTTCTCTATATATATATTGCAGATGCCCCTGGGACACTAAGACACGTCCACTCATTCCCTCCAAAATTGGGGGTTGAACCCATCTCATCAATTTTCCATGCCAACAACACAATCCTATTGGACCTTAACTCAGCTGGCCTACAAAAACAATTAAATGCATTTTCAGAAAATTGTGTAAGGAACTATCTATTTAATAATGTTTCAAAAACAATGATATTTTCAAATAATACAAATCTCAAAAACTACACTGGTGACTTAGAGGTGAAAACTAGAGACTGGCCGAGTATACCTATTTAGGTCTGGCTTTTACATATAATTTTAATTTTAACTCACACATCGACCAACAAGCAAAGAGATTGAAAGTAGTAGCAGGAACATTAATGACGATGGACTCAGGCACTAGTTCACAGGTCAACTCACATTCTCAGGGAGTCTTATAATGCAAAAATAAGTTATCTATTGTTGTATGGATGTGAAATCTTCCCTGAACAAAGTTTAAAATGCCTCGAAAGGATAAAAGTAAATAACTGGAAAAAATGACTTGGCTTACCGAAAGGCTCTGAGTAGCGCAATAAGGCTAGAGCTTGGCCTAACCAACATTAGTTTTAGGTACAAGCAGAGAGTACTGAACTACTGGTTTAATATCTCTGATACAGTGGAAGGTTCTCTATGACAATTGATTAAACAGCACCTAGAATCTAACAATATAAGCCTATGTATGGATAATATACAAAATAATGGGGGATTGGGACATACATATAGCAGCAAATTTAGGTGATGGATGGGCACAAAAAAAAATAAAGTGATAAAAAATGGGTTAGAACAGAATACATTCGAAAGGATATACTGGACAGTAGTGCAAGACCTCAACTTTCCCACCTCCTGGATAGAGACTATGCATTTGCTTTACAACCTTATTTGAAAAATATAAAACGGTGCTGAAGTTTAGACTAGGCCAAGGTCTGGTTTCATAAAGTGTAAGGTGTCTTTATGCAATCATGGGATAACAAACGGGATACCAATTATGTGTTCCTTTTGCCAACTCACTACACTGACACTTTCTCATTTACTCGTATTTTGGATAACGTTCGGACAACACTGGAAGAAAAATACTGCTCCCTGTTTTCAGAGAACTGCAGATCCGACAAATACAGGAACTGATAATCTTAGTGCAGAAATGCGATAGCATAAGACTATTATCGACTAGGTTCATTTTTATCATATGTTGTGCTACATGATAGGCTTTACATGGATTACGTTTGCTTTAACATAGAAAGCTCTGCAAGTGTATTCAATGCTTTCATCAAGACAGATGCAGGATGAATTCTAGGAGTTGGGAATTAGTGACTGATGAGTTTTTCAGGTCTTTAGCCTAGGCATGTTGCTGGCAGATTACTCTAACAGATGATGCCAATGCGTGGCCAGCCGTCTCCCCATCGGAGAAAAAAATGCAGTTTGGAGTTGTGCCCTTTGGCCGAAAAACCTATCTGTTGCCTGTCACATCACACATTAGCTAAAATAATCTTGAGCAGTGTGAGTAAGTCAGAACAGCAAACTTGATTGAAAATAGCGCATTACATTAGAAGACCACCAGATACACCTTTGGAAAGTATTCTGTCCAAGGGTTAAAAAGGATGAGCACTGTTCTGTCTTCTGCCCATGTAATTTTGGTAAAATGACATATAACTGTTATTTTCGTGCTCTAATCTATATTTGCCTACTACCATAGGGCTCTCCACTCTTTCAGAAACCTTGGCAAAGAGTGAAGGAGTGCAACTCTTTTCTTGTAGCTGCCGTTTCCCATTTCGAGATTTACATCGTCCCAAAATCCAAACCTGTGGCCACCACATTTGAATTATTTTCTGCTGCCAGAATGTGAGATACAGTCACTTCTACAGTTGTAAGGGAGCTGTGGCTCAGCATGCACCCAAGCTCTCGTGGTAGGTTGTTTTCATATGGCAGGTGGGGTATTGCTGCATGGATATCAGCTTGATGGCATAAAAACCTGCTCAGTTTCAAAGCCCTGCTACACAGAGAGCTTTCATGCACAGTGCTTTTTCAGGAGAAGGCTGTGGAGGGTAGAGAGAGCAGCAGAGTGTTACCACTATAAACTCCCTCGCCACCTAAAAGGCACACCTCTAGTTCATGAATGTCTTTATTGCCAGGAACAGATTCAAAATGTTTCCCTGTGCCCCATTATTGCTTTCAGGTATGTAATCAGTTAGCGATGCGCAAGCCTTTGTTATTATGGACCTGATGTACTAAGCATTTTGATTGTTGCAAACCCTACAATTTAGAGTTTGTGACTGTTAAAATCCATTTGTACAAAAGTCATTTTAGGAATTGTTAACTTTTACCGACTCCTAAAATGGCCCTTTAAATGAATTCACAATTTGGAAGGGGCGTGTTTTAGGCATCGCTTCGAAATTGCAATTCGGCATGTGATGTATAAATATTTTGTAACCGAAATCCAGTTGCAAAACATTGAAAAACCACTCATCCCCATATTGGAATTTAATACATTTGCAAAATGAAAGGGATCCAGCAGCGGCTGCTGCAAATTCGACTTGGGGGGGAGGGGGGCGGGGGGGGTGGGAGGGGTGGCAGCGGGGGAGCGTGGGGAAAAAAATAACAAACAAAAAAAAGTTTAAACACTTACCTTTAGCGTCTGGCCCACGTTCTCTGCTCCCTCGCTGGCCCGCGCTCTTCTGCTCCCTTGTCATGCCATGCCTCGCTGCTCCTGGCACTACAATCCCCAGGAGCACAGTCTCCCAGAACTCACCCAATCCCAGTGCTTCTCCCAGTATGAGAGAAGCACTGGGATTGGGTGGAACGAGCTAGTTTAACGCTGCGTGGGGACTGGGAGCCTGTGCCCTGAGCACTGATGTCTCCCAGGAACAGCCTGGAGATAATCAAAGTGTGCATGTAGGCTTGGCCAGCCGTGGACGGTCGGCCAAACCTACATGCGCACTTTCAGTGCCTACTACTACCATTCCCCCCCTGCTGATGCAGAGACATGGCCCCGCTCTGCCCCAGACTCACAGTTGCAGAATAAAAGTGAAAAATAAAATGACAATCAAATAGTTTTATTGTCATTGTATTTTTCTTCTGTGTGCTGGCATTTTGCCAGTGGGGCAACGCTCCTCCATCATAGCAGAGGAGCCGCCCCTGAAGGGATCCCTCAGCACTGCATTCCCTTAGTGAATCTTAAAAATAAACTTGTTTGTTAGCGCCAATTCATAAATTGTCTTTAAAAAAGGAGAACTTTTTTAAATGCAGCCCTGTTTCCTTTCAGGAAAATAGGGCTGCATTTACATTAAAAGTTTTCTTAATTGAGAGTCAATCACAGAAATGCTGGTCTGTTGTCTAGCAGGCCACCATCCTTGTGATTGCCTCCAATTGGAGTGAGTCGAAATTTGTGACCTATCTCATGAATACTAATGAGGTACGCCACTCTGAATCCTTTTTGTGCAAACTGACCTATTCATGCAAAGATTCGCTCATAAATTTCTGATCACAAATATACTGGCTGTAAATTGTGCCCATGATTAGCAACAAATCAATCAATCAGTCAATTTGTATAGCACAGACAATCACGTTAAAGGGTATCCAGGCACTTGCAGGGACCAAGGGACTCAGTCGAATAGAGCACTTTTTGGAATTGCAGTAGAGAAGGGGAGGTCCGGACTGCAGAGGGAGGCCACTCCATGTTTTCGCTGTAAGGTAGGAGAACCAGTGCCCTGCGCTCATACTTCTGTTGATGCGGGGAGTGTGGGCAAGCGAAAGGGAGGAGGAGCGTTGTTGTCTGACTACTTGGCGGAAGTTCAGGAGGTGATTGATGTAGGCCGGTCCTAAGTTGTAAAGGGTCTTGTATGCGTGGGTCGGCAGCTTGAGCTAGCATCTCTTCTCTACTGGAAGCCATTGGAGTTCCTTGAGGTGAGGGTTGATGTGGGTCTGTAGGGGGAGGACGAGTCTGACTGGGGAGTTCTGAATGGGCTGTAGTCTCTGGAGGAGGTGTGCAGTGATCCCAGAGTAGAGAGAGTTGCCGTCATCCAGTCTGCTTGTGACGAGAGTTTGTGTGAGGGTGTGTCTAATGTTCAGGGTGAGCCACTTGAAGATCTTTCATAGCAAGTGCAGAGTGAAGAAGCAGGCAGAGGAGACTGCACTGATCTAGTACTTCAAGGTCAGCTTGCTGTCAAGGATGATGTCGAGGTTTCTGACATGGTCCGATGGGGAGGGTGCTGGTCTTAGTTCCATGGGCCACCAGGAAGCGTTCCAGGGAGTGGTGTTGTTGCTAAAGATCTGTACTTCTGTTTTGTCAGTGTTGAGCTTCAATAGTTGTCTCTCATCCAGTTGGTGATGCTCGTCATGCACCAGTGGAAGCATGTTCTGGTGTTGGTGGGGTCCTTGGAGACCGAGAGGATGAGTTGAGTATCGTCGGCGTAAGATATGATGTTTAGTCCACGGGATCTGTCGATGTTGGCCAAGTGTGTGATGTAGGTGTTGAAGAGGGTGGGACGAAGTCCTGAGGGACACCGCAGATGATTTCCTCCTATGTTCTTTTGGTGAGGAATGAGGCAATCCTTTTAAGAGCGTCTCCTTGGCTGCCAATGTTGTGTAGCCTAGCAATCGGCGTGTGGTGATATACGGTGTTGAACGTCGCTGAGAGGTCGAGGAGGATCAGGGCTGCTGTCTATCCTTGGTTGAGGAGGGCTCAAAAGTCGTTGGTAGCTCTGATCAGGGCAGTCCCAGTGCTGTGATTGCTGTGAAGACTGGGAGGTATCAAGAAGATGGTTCTACTCAAGATGTTTGGTGAGTTGTTTGTTGATGGCTTTCTCTAGGGAGTACGGAGATGAGCTGATAGTTCTTGAGTTTGCTGGGGTTGGCTAATTGCTTCTTGAGTAGGGGTTTGACCTTGGCATGTTTCCAGTCTTCTGGGAATATGGCCGTGGTTATCGTGGTGTTGAGCAGAGAGGTGAGTTTGTGGCTGATTCTGTCGCTACAGAGGTGGAAGATGTGGTGTGGGCAGTGGTCCTTGGGGGGGCTTCTGAGCGAATGCAAGTCATGATGTTGGCAATATCCTGGGGAGTGAGCAGGTTCCATGTGGTTCGTAGTCTGTGCTGGTTGCGGTGTGGGTGTTTAGGTTGAGAAAGTCTGTAAGCTTGGACTGGGGTTTGAAGATTTTGTAGATAGGGGTGAATTGGTGAGGATGTTGCAGAGCTTCTGGTGATTCTGTTCTCTGTGGTTGTGGGGTTGGAGAACTCCCTGATGATGTTGAAGAGTTCCTTGCTGTGGATGGAGCTGGAATTGATGTAAGCAACAAGGCTGTCTCTCTTCTCCCTCAGTAGCCGGTGGTAGCAGTCTAGGGAGGTGGTGAAGGAGGTCCTGGCGAAGGTGTCCTTGCTAGTGCGCCATCTTCTTTCCTGCTGTTGCAGATGCGTTTTGATGTTCTAAGCTCTTGCTCGGTGTACCGGCTAGCCTGTTTTGTGGCTCTCCTGTGGTTGCTGTCTTTGATGGTGGCAATGTTGTCCCCGCAGTTTGTGATCCAGGTGTTGAAGTTCCTGACACTCTGGTCAAGGGATGTGTTGGGGTCGGGATTGAAGCTATTGAGAGCGTCGGTCCATTAAGTCTAGGATATTTTGCTCAAGCAGCAGTGGGTGCTGCTCTACCGAATGTGAATGGTGGTGTGTGGGCTGGTGACCTTGAAATGGATGATGTAGTGGTCAGTCCAGTTGAATTTGGTGACATGGTTTTACTTGGCACAATAGCTTGATGTGAATATGGGGTCCAGCTTGTGTCCTGTGGTGTGTGTGGGGTCATGAATGAGTTGAGTGAGTCTTATGTTCATGCATACAAGGAGGTTGTTGGTGTCGCTCTGATCATCGAGGTGGAAATTGAGATCACCAAGGAATATGAGGTAGTTGGAGTGAATGGCGAAGGGTGTGATGAAGTCAGTGATTTGGTTACAGAGCCTTGGGTGCGCCCCAGTGGGCTGGTAGGCGAGGGTGCCTCTGATGGTCGACTTGACATGAGTTTGGAGCTTGAAGTTAAGATGTTCCATGACCAGGGTGGGGTTGTCCGTGGTGGTGGTGCACCAGATGGTCTCTGCATGGTCTCTTTGTGGATGATGGCGATTCCTCCTCTGGGTTTATTGATGCAACCAGGTGGGTGATCTTGTATTGTTGTGGCGATGTTGGGGGTGGATGTAGGGTTGAGCCAAGTCTCTGTGAGAAAAATGACGTTGGGTCAGAGTGTGGAGATAAGGCCCCACAGCTCAGTAGGGTGTTTCCACAGTGAGTGTGTGTTGAGGAGGATGCACGTGATTTGGTGGTGGGGGGCTGTTGCGGCGTGGTGGAAGGTCTGCACGTTTTCTGGGCAGTGCATTGATGAGCATGCTGTGGCAGGTGAAGTTGCAGTGGGTGCTGGTGAAAGGGCCTACCGTAGTGGCATGGCAACTGAGTTTGTTAGGGTGTTCCGGGTTCAAGGTGCAGAGGTCAGCAGCGGTGTAGCTGTGGGGTGCCATAGAACCATGGTTCCTGGTGCTGGGTGCTGTCAAGGTGTGAATGGGTGCAGGCTGGCCTTTGGCACCTTCAGTGCGCCAACGGCGCACCTGCTGCCCGACTGCACTGTCCTGGGAGGTGTTAGGGACATGGGGGAACATTGGGCAGGGCTTACAAAGGTGGGAATAAGAGATGCGAAGAGCACACAGGAGAGCAGGTAAGGAGCAAGGGGAGGTGGGAGTGGAGAAGTGGAGAACGGTGGTGGGAGGAGCAAAGATTTAATAAAGGGGGGCCAGAAGTGGACACAGAGGCACAACAGGAGCAACAGAAACACAAAATGCACAGAAAGTGGAAAGGCACACTAGAGAGTGTGAGAAATGCAAAAAGCAAAAGACACAAGAGAGTGAGAGTGACAAATGCAAGAGCAGAAAGGCACAAAAAGAAAGAGTAAGAATGGCAAAAAGGCACAAAAGAGAGGAATGGGCACAGAAAAGCAAAAGTATAAGTAAAAGAGAAATATGAGTGAAATAAAGGAGAGAGCACCAGAAGACAGTGGGAAGGCAGCTAGAAAACTGGATCAGCGGTTGCTCACATAGCGTGAAGCTAGGTCCAAAAGGGCCTAAACTGATCAAAGTACCAGCCCATGTAAGTTGGGAGTCTGGGTACCTGCTCAATAAGGTCGCGCTGCGACTGCCATTAAGTAGGTCCTGGGAGATGGCAGGGACTTGGGGGTGTCAGAAAGTATGTACACCTGGCCCAGCATTTCTATTGGAGACAGCAGAATAAGGATCACAACAAGATAGGACAATGCCTAGTAATTGCATCAAAATTATGCTGTGCCACAGTTTTTTTTTTGCTTGCATAATTGTAGTTCTTCTTTCTTTTAAAAGGAGTTGCAAATTGACAAACTGGTAGATAATTTATGCCTCGATCCAACAACAGGGGATGTTTGGATTGGATGCCATATCGATGCTTGGAAAGTTTTCAATTATGACCCTAAAAGTCCTCCTGGATCTGAGGTTAGTTTGTAAGATTGCAGTATTAAGAATTATTATGAGGATTATTGCTATTTTATTGTTATTTGTTGTATGTAACATGATCTTGTAAATTGGATACTGTCAATCAGGAAGGATGTGGAAGTGTTCTATAGCACTGACTCCATTACAGCTGAATATTGAGACTACCAGGAGGGTTGTGTTGGATCAAATATGTGTTTTCAATGGTGTGTGGTTGGTGATCTTGAGTTTGAAGTCTAATGGGCCGTTGACATTAACGACCCTGGGTAATGAAAACTGTATGTTGTATGCCGATCGCTAATGGCTAATACTGTACCTTTTTAATTTAAGCCAAGTTACTATTTTGTTAAACTGTTGTATTTCTTGGGGTATTGGTGTTAGTACACTAGAGCTTTAAAATGATTTATCTGTATAAAGCTTAGATACCAAGAATTGTATATCATTGCAATATAAAAGGAAATATTTGTGTTTTTGTGCATTTGGATGACTTCACATAAGTGCACATGGTATAGTTTCTTCTGTTATCACTGACATTTCATTTCAGTGCATCCACATCCATCTCAATTATATTCCCAAATAATTGGTACCTGGCACCTCTTTGATGCTGCTCCATAAGTAAACTTTAGATTAGTATGAAAGAGGGGTGCAGATAGTATCTGGTCTTCAATTCCACATGGATTGGCAATGCTCTCTCCCACGAGCAAAGGGATCACTAATTTTAGGTCATTGTTTTCTGTCTGATTGCTTGGGTTTAAACTTGCTCCTTGGTTGGTTTCCCCGACATATTAAATTGGCACTTTTTTCAATTCTTTCCTTAAATATTGTTATGTCAGAATACAGTGACTGCATGCATTTGCTCCAGGACATTCTAAAAACCTTGGAGTCATTTTCAACATAAAAAGGTCCTAAACATACTTCATTTCTTACAGCATTGGGCTACCAAGATGAGTCTTAACCTCCTCAAGAAACAGTATCACATCATACTAGACTTGAAAGGCTTCAAATGGGTCCAAGTGGAGACAATAGTTAAATTTAGAACTATTAAAACTGTTCACAAGTCCTGCAGAAATAGAAGACTGGGTTGCCTGCAAAAACGGTGCCCCATTACACACCTGTCTGCAATCTTTTCTCAACCACTGCTCATCTGATCCTGAAAAATATTTTTGGCTAAAGCATAATTGTTGTCACTGAGAGAGCAGGATCCAAAACCTTGGAATACCCTGTATCCTTATCTGAGGCAGAAGACTACTCCTTGTTCATGGAACTCTTCAAAGTAAACTGTTTAGATAATTATTGACTGAAGGACTAAGCCTGTGCAGTGTCAGATGAGATTCTTCCTGCATCTCATTGGACTTTAACTGTCTAGATCATCAGTCTTTACTACTATTCCAATTCAATTTAACCATAAGAAGACATTCAGTGTGTTAAAAAAGGAGGGCTTACACTCCCGAACTTCGTAGCGTAATATAGAGCGGCACAACTCTGGGTGAGTCGGAGAAGGACTGGCTCCGTATGGACACAGCGGTTACAGGTAGAACACTATGGGATCTTATTTGGAAACCTAGAGACTCTAGACCCTTGAATGTGTATTTAAGCACTCCTACTAGAACCACCTTAAAAGTATGAGAAGTGGCTACCCGACAGAACAATCTTACAACCTTCCCCTCCCTGTATACCCCCATTCATTTTAATAAGGCATTCCCACCAGCTCTCCCTTTGATTTATGGAGGGAAGGAGGATGTCTCACTATTTCAGACTTGTTCCATAGGTGGGATATACTTTCATTTGCCAACTGCTGCAGGGAATTTAATCTCCCTAACACAGAGAGATTTCACTACAACCAATTGGTCCATTGGGTAAGGCAGATAAATACAGACAATTAGCCACTAGGGATCTACTCCCTATTGAGAAATTTGTGCGCCAGGGTGGGGGATCTAAAGGGACCATTTCCTTTCTCTATTCTCTTCTTAATGCATCGACCACCACTCTTAGCCCAAGACATAGGACCTTTTGGGAAAAGGTTTTGGGTGACTTAATCTCTACAAAATAATGGACCACACTATTTAAAGATATACCTAAGCACAACAGGTCATTAGGTCTATGAGAGGCCCACTATAAACTTCTCTATGACGGGTATCTCCATCCAGTAAAGCTCCACAAGTTCTACCCAGCTACCTCAGATCACTGTTGGAGGGGGTGTGAACTCTTGAGGGACTTCAGGCATATTTGGTGGGACTGCACATCGATCAGACCATATTGGAATCAGATCCTGGCCCAGATGAAGGGTATCCTGGCCTACCCCTTGCCTCAGATGCCTGAGTTTGTCCTGCTGGGACTTCGGGACTCCTCACTAAAACACCAAACGATGGGGGACAGATCCATAATGTGGTTGTGTTTGGGGGCAGCCAAAAAAATGGAAATGTGGCATGGAAAAAACCATTGGCCCCTTCCATGCCACAATGGCATGTTTGTTTGTGGAAAGGCCTAACTATGGAGCGATTGGCGGATAAGCTCACAGACGATCGGATGCGTTTTGATTGCATATGGCCCATATATATGGGATATTTATCAAGGGGTCTGCCACAGCTTTCCTGCCACCCTCGCACTTGTGCCCTTCATTTATTCCAGATCTAATCCTTTAAGGTGATTCGTTCGCACTCTTACTCCATGTGGAGTCGACCCTGGCTGACGCAGCATGAACCTCAACCTACAACTTATAGCTGCGTACTCTCACTTAATGTGTTGATGCTCTGCGTGTGCATATTCAAAATTGTTTTCTTTCATATTATTTTACTTAATTGTTAGTAATCTTTGAAATAAGGCTTGGTTCCAGTGAACACTGCTGGATTTAGCTCAAGGGACAATCGCTATGGAATTGTATGAGAACCGATATTGTTCAATACAATGGCATGATTTTGTTATATGGTTCACCTAGCGCTACGTATCTTTGCTGTATGTGCGCTGATAAAATCAAATAAATACAATTTGAGGAAAAAAACACTTAATGAATAAATAGAGAAAAAATATTTCTCTGCAGTAAACAGTCCATGGTAGTTGACCCTCTAAACAGTGTTCTTATTTGAGTTGAGTATACTCTGTGGAAGAAGAAGAATATTTTTTATCTATTTTTATTTATGTCTTTTAAATTAGTCTGTTTGTTTTTTTAAATATTGAGGAACCTTGCCATACACTGTGTTATGCACCGGAGTAAAGTTTTAAAATGAATTATTGAATCTACCAGAAGCCAGAATGACCTAGTTAAGGTAGGAGCTATATATTCTTTATTGGGTACATTGATGACCACCACATCAGCGGAATTCTGCAGTTTTCTTAATTTTCGTACAGACATACAACTGAGGAAAGCATTCCCATGATCCATTTTCATGACAATAATGTCTCTGTGTTCCTTTTCTAATAGAAAGCAACATACCTGTAATAATGTCAGATGGTAGTTGAAAGAAGAGCTACAGTTATTAACTTGATTATTCATGGAGAAGTTTGAATCTTGAATAACTTCCAAAGTTCTTACTTTTTGTTTGGTTGATTCCCTGACTAGCTCAGGTTTAAGGAAGTACATGCACATTGATCATTTTTTAGCAAGTGTTTAGACCCTTAGCCAGAATCGCAGTTTGACTTTTATTCAATCTAAACCAATTCTGATTCATCAGAGATAGTATTTTGGCATTGCCTTCTCATCTGTGTGTGTGTGTCTTAACCAGGGTCCTGCAAGAGATGAAATAGCACTTGGATACTAGCAGCATACCTCTAGAATTTGACTCCTGAGGATCTTTGCTACAGAAACAGAAGAGTTACAGCATTTCAGCATTCGCCCAGAGTAGAGGAGGGGGGACTGTGCGAGCCTCCACAAGGAGCATGAGGGAAAGGAGCAAATCGTAGCAGAGTGGGCTGAGGCAGGCTGAGCGGCTCAAGTGGACCTCTGCTCTGGCCTGCTCTACCTGCCTGTGTCTTGCCCGCCTGTCCACCCCGCGCGTGGCGCTCCCTGCTCCATTGGAGAAGCACGAGAAGAGGAGAGGAAAGAGCGAAGTGGGCTGAGCCGGGCTGAGCGGCTCAAGTGGCTCGGCTCCAGCCCGCTCCACCTGCCGGTGTCTACCTGCCTGTGTCTCATGTCTCAAGGCCGCACCCCAGGTGCCTTGTCACAGGAGCGCATCAAACGAACTGTGATTCACTGCAACTTACGGGCAGGGCTGGGCTTTATTGCAACACCCAGCCCTCCTGCTCTCTGGTGACGCCCCTTCCAGCACCCTCAGGTCTCCACACCGACCCCAACCAGCCTCACCCAGCCTCATCTCAAGTCAGGGGACAGCGAGCACAAGGGAAAAGTGGTAGGCACCATACACGATGCAGCGGTAAAAGCTAAATGGGGCTGGCAATGAGAGCAGGAGTCATAGGCCTTGGCCCTGTTCCTAGCTGAGCTCCAACCGCGTGAAAGCAGCCCGACCAGGATTGGATTCTACTTGTGAGCCCCCTCTCAGTATGCTGCTAACTAAACCGCCCGCCCTCTCCTCTTTGAGTCCTTTCGAGTTCTGCTGTGCCCCTGTGCCCTCCGTGCTCACTCCTCGCAGCCACCAGTCTTCCAACCTCAAAACAGACTCTCAAAACATCTCTTCATCACTTGTGCATGCTCGTGCCCCTCTTCCGCCATAGCAAGGTAATCATCCCACGGGAGGGGTGAGACAGCACAATTCCGAGAGTCAAGCCGTAAGCTGCATACCACCTCAGAAGTGGCACAGTACCCGGGCCAATCAGCAGCCAACAGCAACCCTAAGTAATTCCGGCTTCATTAGCCTCAACAGCCTCCCTTTGTCGTGAGCATCTGCTCATCTCATTGGACTGTTAGAAACCATCCCCTTAGCTAGTGCAGGCAAGCACCCTCAAGGGAAGGACAGATGTGACAGCATAGAAAAAGACCCCAGGGAGCCACATTAAGAATGAGGCCATGGAGCTTTATGTCTGCCCGCCTACAAGTATTCCAATAACCTCATAAAACAGCTAAACGGCAAAAGGACAAGCTTCTATACCCCTGCAAAGAGAGCCCTGGAAAAGCTCAACCAGCAACGAAATAAACTATTGCAAGGGCGACCTCCCCCCCCTCACAGGAACACAAAAAGGACAGACGCACCCCAGGAGAGATTAGAAATGATATCAGAGGGTATTTCACACTGGACACCAGGGACTATACAACCATGTCCTACTCGGGGAATGCTGCTTCCAGAGCAGGAAGAACTCCAACCTGGGCAAAAAGACCGGCCCACTAAGCGTTCCTGAAGCGAGAGTGTAATATTTAATCCAGCTGTAAATTTAACAGCAACATCAGCATCAACACCCGGAACCCGAGCCTCTCCTGGGCCAAAAGGGGTGCATCCCGAACTGGACCATCCCCGGTCATGACTAGCCTCAAGGGCCACCGATCCGGTACTGCCTAGCACCCAGACCAGATCATTAGTCTGTGACAAGGCCCTCGAGTATGCCCACCCCGCAGACACACCCCGTGCAGAGCAACAAGGCGAATGATGCTCCTTGTCCAGCTGGTGCTTGAGCTTCTCAATCTCATGCTTCATCTATCAACAAGAGCTAGACCCAACACCAGACTCGGTGGAAGAGCCACCCGCAATGTTGCCGCGAACAGAGGTTATGGCAAACATTAACAAAATACTAGACACTATGGCCAATGCAGCACTGCTACATGCAGATAAACTAGAAGTGCAAATCTGCATCTTATACACCATTGCCACATTAATCACAAGAATCGATTGTAAATGGATCATCTAAATAACCTAATCATCAGAGCTCACAACTCGGTACAAATGGAGCTGAAGCAAGACCCGTGTGCATGTGGGCCTCTAGTAGAAAAGTTATCAACCTGCCAGAAATGATGACCTTCCTATTTGAGGATCTGAAAAGTGAAGCCATGGCCCCATGCATTACAAATGCTCTGATTCAATGATAAGGCCATCAAGCCCAAGGAACAGTAGACTCCCCATACAGTGCTCTAACTTCAGTAGCAGAGCCAAGCCCGGTGGATGCGCAGTGGTGTAGCAAGGGGGCGAGGTCTGCCCGGGTGGCACAAGTTTTGGGGATGGTGGTCCCCCGCTCTTACCTGCGGCAGTCGCAGGAATTGCGAGCACCCCCCGTCTCACTTGCATGTGGCTGCTGGGTGGCAAACGCAGGGACCGCAATGGGCGGCACCATGTTTAGCTACGCCACTGTGGATGCGCCTCTGGAAACAAGGGGTGGCAAATATGTCAATGGATCCTGACTCCACTGCACACCCCCCTGATCGACCAACCAATCAGACCATTGTAGGCAGCGCTCAGCACCGGCAATGCCTAGTCCAGAGGATCACAACAGTGCATCAATCACAAGCAAAATCCATAAGTAGCGACCCCAGTACAACGGGCGCAGTGGGAGCACCCTTGCGGAGGAAAAACAAGAAAGGTCTGAAAAAATTTAACAAAGGTGACAAAAATAGAAGATCAAACCTTCTGCACTGGCTACAGCCAGAAAAACAGGAGCTGAAGGAAAAAATTGATCCATCCATCACTGAAGATAATAAGGACCCCAAACCAAGACAAAAGGAAACTGCCAATGATGGCGGAGACTCCAAATTAGTGAAATTCGCCTCATCCCAGGAAACAGCGATGGAACAAGAACTGCCTTTAGAAATGGACCAATTGCTCCGCACAGGACAGGAAACCCAACTGAATGACAACAGTTCATCAGCCTCAGACAAGTCCTCAGTAGGGTCACAAACAATGTCAAAGCCCACAGGATCGGGAGGTACGGTCAAAACACCCAGTCAACACATGGCACAAGGAATTACATCCGTAAAACAGGGCGCCCCGATAGGAGGTATAGACAACTGCTGGGACTCAAGTCAATGAAGCAGACTCCCAAAAGCTCCAGCCCAGAATCCTAAGAGGCTAGACAACCTAGAATGAAAACGCAGGGAGAGCATCATCAGGAAGGTCTCCAGCCCAGAAAAATGGCAAGGGCACAGTGCCCACCAATGGGCAGATTTTGAAAATCAAAATAGACCATAAAGTTGTCCTTTACCCAGAATATGTTTCCAGGGGAAAGTGTGATGTCCTCAACAGAGGGAACATTGTGAAACTTTGTGCCGATATATCAGGCCTGGAAGGAATTAGCTCCTCTGACATTGACGGTGTGGCCTTCCTTCCACCAGCGATCGGTGAGATAAATGAGGGCACCAAAATCACCTTCACTAGTCCCACACCAGCAAATGCCCTGAGGAAAAATAAGACTCAGCTCAAAAAATGGGGGATAAAAGTGACTAACCCCAGGATGTTTAAGTACCCCACTTTTCTCTTAGAGTCAAAAGTAACCACAATCAATGTAACAGGCCAGGAGAGGGAAGCACAAAACAGGAAAATGATTACTACTGATTCAGCTCTAAGGGGTATCAAAAAGGCAAGCTGACCCCTGGAAGTCCCAGAAGGGGAGCCAACAATAACGGCAAGAAGATTAGGGGAAGACTGCTATTGCACAGTACAACAAACAACACTTGTGGATTGGGCATGGCTCCTTAGTGCACTAAGCTCCTGATCCTAGTACATGGTGCCCCAACAACTCAAATCAGACAGTGAGGTCTACTCTGAAAATCAGCTTGTGGAATATAGGAGGCCTAATTGACACTACAACCAAGAATGCAGCCATCAAAGAGCTGAGGAGACATGGTATTATTGCGCTACAAGAAATATGGGCCCTCCATTCATCCTCCTCGCTTGACTTTACAGCATATGAAGCTCCAGCAATGGCCTCACAGACAGGGGGGCATGCCTCTGGCGGGGTGTCATTCTACGTGAAAAATGAGTTAGTGGCAACAACAACTGTGCTAAACTCAAGGAATGGGGATTACATTATCCTGGAAGTATCCCTAGCCAATTGTGGACGAGTGAGGCCAAGGCTCTCTCTCATCATATGGTGCATTTATCGCCACCCCGCCAACACAAGAAGAGATTCATCCCTGACATCATTGCTACCAATAATGTGGAACCTTACAGCATTGCACCCAGATGATATGTGGCTTATTATGGGAGACTTCGATGCCAACTGAAAGTGTGCAGAACCGAGCAACAGCTTGATAGACCTAGACAATGAAATCTGGGCTATACCAGCAATTAAAATGCAATACCAAAGGTGCGCAAGCATGGCAATGCACTATCTGTGTCCCTAAATCAGCTAGGTCTACACAGTTTTAATGGCAGAGTTGTGTCAGACATTCTAGCTGCCTACATGCATTCATCCTGTTTTATAATGGCAACATTGGACTATATGTGGATGTCTCTAGCCCATTTACAAAACATAAGCAAATTTGAAGTTGCCTTGACCTTGGCTAGTGACCATACCATTCTTAACTGGGAAGCTCTGGTACCCCAACCTGGTTACCCCAAATCAAGCCTTATTGGAAGGCAAGACGATCTTGAACCCATCAATTGGATAAGGTGGAATATGGAAGACCAAGACTGGCAAGGAGCACGTGTGGACCTGTTTTTAGATGCAACTGTGAAAATGAGCAATGAAAACCTCAACTTAAAACCTTGGGGGGGCGTGGCCAAGATGGCGGAGAGAACGGTCGCAAAGCTCTGAGCTCCACTCTGCGCCTGCTGGCAGAATCCTGCTCCCTCATTGCCTGGCTGATTATCTTACACGGGAACGGCAGCGGACGGCTTCCCGCACCGTTTCCCATCGACTCCGGAGCTGTCGGAGGTTAAACGGGGCCGCTGTGAGGTACGAATCCTGCTTGCTCCGGCGCGGTGCCTCCGAGGCCCGCCGACCCCGCTCGGAGACATGACGACTCGGCGCGGGCCACTGCCCACTCGGCCTGCCGCGAATCCTGCCAGACGACAGCAGATGGGGCCGCCAGCCTCTCCTGATCCCACCGCCGAAGCACCGGGCCTGAACTAAGGCACACGTAGCCCCCATCCAGGAGCAGGCTGTGACGGCGGAGACACAATTCTGTGGCACAGACACGCTCGACTACTCGGCCTGCGATGATGAGAACCCACTGAACTGCTGTGGCCCCCCCTTGAGGCGGTGAGGGCGCAACTGAGTCCCTAGCCCCCTCCTTACCTCCGCGCTGGGCAAGGTGTCCTGGGCCTGGGTTTCCACGCAACTGGGCGCACACGGGGTGTCCCGCCTAGGCCACGCACCCCCCAACTCTGAGCTAGTCGTCCGCGCTCCATTGAGGACTACGGGGAAGTCGGCGCGGCGGAATCCTGCAACAGGCCTGAAGACTGCACTTGGTAGGAGTCAGGGGAGAAAGGCCTGCACGCTTGTATGTACCCGTGCCTCATGGGTTTGGGCCTAATGCTGGTATTGAATGGCGAAGGGCCCTCCTGAAGACTTTCTGATGCAGCGGTCGCTGCGGTGGCCAGAACGTGAGACACTCCTCGACTAGTAAGCCGCATCCCCTACCTAGCTTCCTGTGACACCCCGTCTACCCATCTCTGCGCCCCCCAGGTGCGCCGCTCCTAAACTTTAATAACTCTCAACCCTCTGAGGGGATGCACAGACCAGCAACCGGCCCCTTGCCTCCCGCAGACAGTGTAATGGGCAAGCCTAGAGCGGAGAAGTCTCAGGCACAACCTCTGGAGTGGAATCGGCGCCCCCGGTCACTAGGAGTGCGGACCACCCAGGGCCCTCTACTCTGGGAGACCGCAATGACCACTCGCACCACTTTGATGAGCTGCTGGCGGCAGTACTCGACATCAAAACTACCCTGGGCACGAAGATTGACTCACTGAGCATTGATATGGGGTACTTATGGGAGGACCACAAGAAACTGAAGGGTCGAGTGGAGGAGTCCGAGTCTACACTGGAGTCGTTGCGCCCCCTGTGACCGCGGCGACCACCCAACTGCAATCCCTCCAGCAGGAGGTGGACTTCCGGAGGGCACGAGTGGAGGATCAGGAAGGGCGCTCAGGCCGGAATAATGTGCGCATTGTGGGCCTTCCTGAATGAGCAGAGGGCCCCAACATGGAACTCTACCTAGAAGACTGGTTCTCCCGAGACATCCTGCAGGGTAAGATGTCGAAGTTCTTTTCCATTGAGCGGGCGCACAGGGTACCTTGGGGCCCCCCTCACCCGGGTGCCTTCCCTAGAACGGTGGTGGCGAGACTCTGTAATTATCGTGACAGGGACCACATACTACAAGTCACTCGCGCCAGGGGCGATTGGCAAGTCGACAACGCCACGGTCCACATTTACCCTGATTATACTTTGGCCATGCAGCGCCGCCGCTCCTCCTACCTGGAGGTCAAGAAATGCCTGAGGGACCATGATATCCAATACTCCCTGCAATACCCGGCGCGTCTTCACATTCGCCACAAGGAGGGCAGAATCTTCTGCAATACACCCGAGGGGGCATGGACCTGGATCGACCAGCAGGGCCTGGCACACGGGCCCCCCACACTATCGACGGACTCTCCCCAATCCTGGGCACTAGTTGAAACACTTAGGGACCGCAGCAAAGGCCGGATACATCACTCAACGAAGGCGCAAACGGCCCAGGAACGGACACAAGCCATCAAGACGGCAGAGCACATGGGCTCGCCTGCTTCCTCTCCAAGACAGGACTCAGACTCAGACACGCTCATGGATCAGACATTGCTCATCACAGCCTCGCAGCTTGAGGCGTTGTCGGGGGGCGGCCCGGCCCTCACCCCACAAACCGCAGACGCACTGGGTTGAACTTTCCAGACTCTGTGATGCCCTCAACTGCAGCAACTGGACGGTCTGCACACGTCTGCTGGGTGTCAGGCTGAATCATCAGAGGCGGCAAGGACATTGTCCACCAGCTCTGCTACACTCTCCCCAACGAGCGATAAGTAGCTGATGTAGCGCTCTATTGGTTCTTATTTATTTTATGTTATATTTTGTGACTTATTTGTCCCGCATTTTAGTGTGAATGGCCCATTGCCCGTTGGCAAGCAGGCCTGGGGTGGGATGTTGGGAACTTTTGGTTAATATGTTGATCTTTGTCTGCCTGCAAACGGTGGGGAACGTGGATCGGCCGTGCTATGTGTGGGCGGTGGACCGCGGGGGTGGGGACTAGCAGTTTGTGGCCTGTTTCGCACCACATCTTCAATTCACAACTAGGCAAATGGCGGCTGGGGACTACTTTTTATTGACCTGGAATGTGAGGGTGTTGGCGGGATGTGCTAAACACCACAAAGTGTATCAGTACTTACGCAGTCACTGGATCACGTTTGCGCTGTTGCAAGAGACACATCTCGCCGCACAAACACTTGCATCGCTCCATAAGTGCTGGAGGGGCACGATCCTGGGTACTACGTATTCGGGTATGCCCAAGGAGTGCTTATTTGGGTCGCACCGTGAACCCCATCTGCAGATCACACATTCCAGAGTGGATACACAGGGCCGCTTTGTCACCATGGAAGGCCTCCTGAATGGGTCCCCATTGGCACTGGTGTCTCTCTATGCTCCAAACTCAGGCCAGTCCACCTTCTTACACACACTCACACCATCCTTACTCACGGATCACACGGCCCCCATGTACTGGGGCGGTGACTTTAATGGGGTGCAAGATCTTGATCTGGACCGCTCTCGCCACCCCCTCCCGGGGGCACAATCTATTAAGCTGGCGCAACATATGTCGGAGTGGGTGACCAACATGCAGGTGCATGACGTATGGCGTAGAATGCATCCCCAGACACGCACTTACTCGCACTACTCGGCACTACATGACTTGTATACACGGATAGACACTGTATTCTGTTCGGACAATGCCCTCCACAGTATATTACACGTTGACTATTTGGCGCATGCGCTTTCCAACCATGCCCCGCTACAATTGAGTTTGTGCTGGGGCATGAGGCGCCCTGAGATTTCGACCTGGGGACTACCGAGTGCCGCGCTCGCTGACTCGTCCTACCGGGCCACCCTCCAAGACTCCATTAAATCCTATTTCTCGATGAATGAGGGAACTGCTTCGTCAGCAGGAGTGGAATTTAAGGCTGTTCTTCGTGAACACGCCATCAAGAGCACATACGGCGCCCGAAAAACATTAACCGCTGCGCTCCACACTCATGAGTTAGCAATACAGAGCTGCGAGCAGCGCATTCCCACTGACCCCCAGATTGGCCCTTCTCTAGCCCAGGCACGCTTGGCGTACAAGAGCGCAATGGATGACCTCTGCACGTTAGACTACAAAACATATCTGGCACGCAGACACAAGGAGGGCCACAAGGCAGGCAGGCTGCTCGCGTGGCTACTGCGATCCGACACTACACAACCCCCTATCACTGCCATATATACCTCTGCCGGAACTCTAGTGAACACACAGGAAGCCATTAACCACTCATTCTATGAATATTATACAGCATTGTACGCGGCCCCAGCCACGCATGACCCCGCTTCCGTTCAGGGCTTCCTCACGGGGATACAACTCCCACAGATTACGCCAGCCCATTACGATGCCCTAGAGGACCCCATTGCGGTCGATGAGATCACAGAAGCAATTGGACAGCTGGCAACTGGCAAGACACCGGGGACGGATGGATGGCCATCAGTGTTTTACTCCACCTTCTCCGCACAACTAGCAACTAGGTTGGCCAACGTGTCTGTCGAAGCCTTCGAGACAGGCGCGCTGCCGCCCACTTTGAGGTAGGCGACACTAGTGATCCTGCAGAAGCCAGGCCGTTACCCTCTCCAAATGGCCTCATATTGCCCTTTATCGATGTTGAACGTCGACTATAAGATCCTCGAGAAATTACTAGCAAATAGATTAATTACTGCAGTCCCCCTATTGGTCCACGAAGAACAGAATGGCTTCATACCGGGACGCAACACTGGTTTGAATCTGCGCCGCCTGTTTGCACTGCTGGAGTGGGCACAGTGTGAGGAGGAGAGGCCTTGGATCACATCCTTAGATATTGAGCAGGCATTAGACACTTTGAGCTGGGATTATCTCATAGCGGCACTGGCGGGGTTCGGCATCGGCCCCAACTTCATACGGTGGATACGTCTGCTGTATTTCAGGCCGCAAGCTAGAGTGAAGACAGGTTGCACCTTCTCTCCGCCCTTCTCGATAGCGCGGGGTACAGGCCAAGGTTGGCCCCTGTCACCGATTCTCTTTGCCTTGGCAATGGAGCCATTGACATGCAGACTGCGGCAACGGGTCACTGACTGGGGCCTACATGTTGATCGACGGTGGCACATAGTGTTGCTATACGCGGAAGACGCGTTAATATACCAACTCGGCCGGACTGAGATACTGCAGTCGATTATGGACCTCTTAAATACACATGCAAGAGTCTCTGGGCTCCAAGTTAACTGGTCTAAGTCGGTGGTATTCCCAATGACGCCTATGTTGCTGACCCAGAGACGAACGGCACCGGACACACCGTTAACATGGGCGTTTGACACCTTTAAATACCTGGGGGTCCAGGTCTATCATCTAGGAGCTGATACTGTGGATGGCAATATTGGTCGGGCCATAACTAGAGCCCGCTCGACTCTCCCATTCTGGTTGGGCCTCCCCTTGTCCCCCATGGGCCGGGTGGCCATCTCTAAGATGCTGGTCCTTCCCCGCCTCTTGTACTTATTCTACACACTTCCCTACCGCCTGCCTCGGAGACTCTTCAGGGAGCTGGAATCCTTACTAGTCTCCCTGATATGGCGGAACTCAAGGGCCAGGGTGGCTATTCATAAACTATACCTGGCATTATCGGATGGCGGCTTGGGCGCCCCAAATTACAAGCGAAAATATGCCGGGGCACAACTGCAGTGGCCACTGCGGTGGCTCTCTAAGAGCAATCTCACTGAGATGGCCACGGGGGGCCTTGGCTTGGGATCCCCCAACATTGCTGGAATGGATGTCAGGAACAACTACCTGTGGATACTTGATCTCCGCAGGGCACTTGTGTCGGAACACACAAACCAACAGGCGACCGCAGCGCGAGCGACAGCGCCCCCTCGACTGACCCTCACACTATGGCAGGACAACTTGTCAGTGATCGAAGCTAAATTGTCCGCAGCATCCGCTCCCTCTTAGACCCGCTCACTGGCGTAGGACCCTTGGCTCCCTGGGACCTACATCGACCCATGAACATGCATGCCCGCGGCCACCAGGCGCCTTGGCCCTCCCCACGCTCTTTCTCGCCTCCTGCTCACCCCTCCCTCCGTTTCTCTCTTTCTCCTTTCGCCCCCCCCCCCTCCAGACACCTCCAGACGCGTTCGCCGATAGCGGCCTACCACGCCCATGCAGTTGTATGTATATTACCCACTGATGTACTAGACTGACAGACACACTTACACTGGCAGTTACACGAAGAGATTGTTTTCTTTTTTCTTTTTCCTCTTGTTCAGGTTAATTTACTTTGCATATGTATGTGACTTAATGGAGAAATGGCTCTGTGGAACAATGGCAGATTCCCCTTTTGTTCTCCTGATCTAATTGACTGTTTATTATCGTACTACGCTGCAGAGTGAAGCAGCGACACGGCCAACAACTTACTGTTTTAAGGGCCGGCAGTGGTCCCAGGGACCACTGCCTGCCCTTAAAAAATGAAACGAAAACTTTAAGGAAAACGGGATGCATTTAAAAAAAAAAAGCTGCTTTATTTAACAGCAGTCCCAGACATGGTGGTCTGCTGAGCACAGCAGGCCACCATCCCTGGGAGGGCCTGTCATTCCCAATGGGCTCGCAAATTGCGAGAGGCTCATTAATATTCAATTAAACACACTGTTGTACATGCCAAATAGCGCCTCGCAATTTGCGAGGCGCTATTTGGCAGGTCGTACATCTGGCCCTCTAAGCCTTAACACACCTTACTGCAAAATAACCGAAACATTGCATCTCTACGTATCCGGTCTTGCCATGGGTTTAGCCATGGAATGTACAAACGCGACTAAATCAGCACTTTAGGCCTCTGAAAGTACTTCAATTTAATGCACTTTAACTGGGTTCAGTGTTAAACCGTAGATTGAGGGTAAGGGGACCATCCCTAGAACACTCTGTCTTGTCGCGGACCCCACCTTGTAGCCTATACATGGGACAAACTTTGCACTTTAGGCCCTTAAAAGCACCTTAATACACTCCACTTTAACCTGGCTTGTCACTGAAATGTAAAGTGGAGGCAAAGGGAGTAAGTCAGGCAGTGGTTGGAAGGGATTTCCTTCTGCTTGCTTTTTAAACTGTTGCCTTTTGAAACTGTTATTTTTTATGTCTGCTCATCTGCCCTCACTTGTTTGCAGATAATGCTTTCTATAAATAGCCGTTTTTTTAACTGTATTTAAAAAAAAAAAAACATGTTCTTTAGCTTTTATTTGCCAGTAGTCAACTTTGTACTCTGCTCGCCAGACATCTGGGAGCCCAATTGTAATGATTTTAATTAATCAAACAATAAAGAATTTATCTATCAACATCCAAATAAACCTTTCATTTATTTAATAACTGGACATGCACATTAAATAAAGGAGATGAGAGACAGGAACCCAGGAGCGATCCCATATTTTTTTGCCATCTCCATTGCATTTGACTGACCAATTAATAAAAGGACGAAACCAGACTGAGGTTGCTTTCATTCCTTTAAGAGAGAGCCTCGCCTGGCAGATTGGGACAAATTGCTCCCATGGTCCCAGGCTTAGCTCTCTCCATGCTGCTGCATCACTCCTGCCTTCGCCTCTCCTTGATTCCCTTGCTTTGGTAGTGCTTTCTTTCCTTGTTTCATCTGTTTTCTTTGTGCTTTATCTGTTGTTTCCCCCATTTCTTGGTGCTTTCGCTCCTTGTTGCCCCAATTTTCTTTGTGCCTTCTCTCCTTGTTCCCCCCGTTTTCTTTGTGCTTTCTCCTTGTTTCCCCTGGTTTTTTTGTGCTTTCCTCCTATCTCCTCCATTTTCCTAGGGCTTTTTCTCATTGTTTCCCTCTTTTTTCCTCTTTGCTGCACTCCTCGGCCTCCCTCCCACCTGCTGATGTTTTTCCTGCCTGCCGCCTAGCCACACCCACCTCCTCCCAGCACCCCTCCCCGAAGGCGCACCAAAGGCAAGCCCATGTTCACCTATCCGTGCCTGGACCATGCCCAGCACCAGGACCCCTGGTCCCCGGCCCACCCGTAGATACGACAAGACCATCCTCCATGTCCTGAACACTGATCAAACCCTGTGAACATTGCTGCCACGCCGCACCACATTGTATGGCAGGACCACTCTTCTGCACCAGATGCACCTTCTCCTGCACCAGCACAAACACCACTGCCTACTCCTCAACACGCGCTTGATGTGCAAGCATTCCACCAAATTATAGGACCTCATCGCCACTCTCGCGCCTGAATTCATCTTCCTCACCTAGACCTGGCTGCGCCCCACATCCGCCCCAGACATTGCCATAGCGATTCCTCGAAGGATATAAAATCGCTCACCAGGACCACACCAAGAGGCCGGAAGGAGGAACAGCCATCATCCACAAAGAGACCAAACAGTGCACCACCACCACCCCCCAACAGCACATGCTGGTATGTGTGCTTCAACCATTTAGTGAACTTGTTGACCCAGCTACAGCTGCACCTTCTCCCACAATGGAAGAAGGTATAGCTGATTTGAATGGGGCCAGGTAGTTCTCAAAATTAGATCTCAACACGGGATACCACCAACTTCAGCTAACAGAGGAAAGTTGGTACATAACCACTTTTTCCACACACTTGGGTAAGCGCAGATGCAAGCGATTAAGCTTTGGCATTTCTTCAGTTGTGGAAGTGTTCCAGAATACCATGAGAGAGACCCTGTCTGGATTGCAAGGTGTCATGAATGTAAGTGACGATATTCTGATTTACTCTGCAACTGTGGAGGAACATCATAAGCACCTGTGGGCCACTCTGAAGTGCTTATGGGAATACGGCGTCACCCTTCTATGGGAGAAGTGTTCATTTTTCCAGACAACCATAGAATTCTTTGAGTATGTTTTCACCCAGGAGGGGGTGCAGGTTGACCCCAGGATATCCCAGGCCATCTAGCAGGCTCAGGCACCCAGCAATGCATCGGAAGTGCACAGTTTCCTGGGAATGGCCACTTATAGTGGTAGTTTCATTACCAACCTGGCGACTATTGCAAAACCAATGAGAACACTAATGAAAGTGGACGCTCACTGGGTTTGGGACCCAGGTGAGGAATATGCCTTTTAGAGAGTAAAGATAGCTCTCCTGGGCAAAACATCATTGGCGTACTTTGACCCAAAGAAAAGAACGGAGCTGCTGGTTGATCGAGCCCAGTAGACCTTGGCGAGGTGCTCACTCAGGAAATGGAACCAGAGAGATGGACACCTTTAGCACTTGCAAGCAAAGATCTCACACCAACCGAAGCAATCTATGTTCAGATCAAAAGGGAAGCTCTTGCCATCAAATAGGCATGCAGACATTTTCACTTGTATCTCTGTGAGAGATCATTCAGGGTGATCACTGACCGCCAGCCTCTGCTACCATTCTTCTGGGGCATGGCGCCCCATCCACCACCTCGCATCGAACGATGGGCCATTCAGATGCAACATTACCAATTCAAGGTGGTCTAACAGCGAGGGTCCGAAAACCCAGCGGACTACCTCTCATGCCATTCTCCCCTGGCCAATTAAGAGGTAGATGGTGAGGGGAATCTGACTGAGGAGTACATCCGAACGGCGACACAAGGGTCCTGTCCCAGGGCATTGAGCCTACGCGAGATACAATGGGTGACTGCTGGTAATAATGTGCTAACAAGGGTGCTGGAGGCCCTGCAGCAAGGGTCATGGCATGACTTCCTACACAATGTCAACAGCTGGAATGACCCGGAGAAGGAGAGGCTCGACAAATATGGAGGGTACGGCACAAGCTCAGTGCCACCCCGGAGGGTCTCATACTGCGGGACATAGACTGGTAATCCCTGAAAGCCTACAGCCACAGGTAGCGATGTTTGCCCATGGAGGACATCAGGAGATGGCAAAGATGAAGCTGGAATGCAAGAGACAGTGATAAGTGTGGATGGTGCCATGATAATGGCCTAAAAAGGGGAGTGTTAGAATTTGGGTTTCTGGTTGGCAGAGGTATGCACCCTCGCCAAGCAGAAATCGCAATCCTAGTTTCCTAGGGGAGGCGGGAACTGTTTCCTTGTGAGATTACACAGAGTATCTACTCGGTGTGGACGCTGAGAGGCGCCATCTTTGCTAGGGTCGCGCTCTAGTCCTTATGCATAAAAGCAGAGGCACTGCGCCGATGCAGTTGGCCTCTGTCTAAACTTGCTCCTCCATTTCCCGCGCTGCTGCTCGTACGTTTTAACCCGCATTTTTTAAGAAAACCTGTAATTTATTAAGAAAACCTGGAATTTTTTTAAGAAACCTGGAATTTTAACAATTGTTTAGTGATGATTGCCTCACCTACTGTTTTGCTTGGATTTGCTGTTGAAGGGGAGGCGGGAACTGTTTCCTTGCGAGATTACACCGCATATCTACTCGGTGTGGACACTGAGAGGCGCCATCTTTGCTAGGGTCGATCTCTAGTCTTTATGCATAAAAGCAGAGGCGCTGCACGGACGCTGTGTGGACACGCGCAGCGGGCTGGAAGGCGCGCCTAAGGCAAGCCCGTCTGCGCCTGTCAGTGTCACGGAAGCGTCCGGCGCCGGTCATGCTGGCGGTTTTGCCAACGACTATGAGCAGCGCTTACAGTACGACAGAGCTACGCTTCTCAGTCTCGGTAGGAAGAGACTTTGAGGGGATGCCATCACCAATGTGGGGGAGGGTGGTGTCTTCAAATGTGCACGATGTAACTGCGCGTTAGCTGGAGGTCACATGAGCCGCCCATTAGGGGCGGATGACCGTGTTGCGGGCTACGGCAAGGCCAATCAAGGGGGGAACTTTAAAGCCTTGCTGCTCAACACTCGTTTTTCTGCAGGAAACACGAATTACAGGTCTTTGACCTTATGCAAGATTCACTCCCAGATTTAATGTTTCTAACTTAAATTTGGCTTACTCAATTCTCTAACCCCACCATCGCCGCAGCTATTCCCCCCTGGTATAAGATCCTTAGGAAAGACCGGCTAGTTGGTGAAGGAGGGGGAGTTGCCATTATTTTTAAGCAAGAATATACCTGTAATGCCATTCCCCTAGGGGATCTGGCAGGCACAGAATGCCTTGGCTTCCACTGTTCCTTATCAGATCACCAATCCTTGGTTGGTGCCCTCATATACAGGCACCCCGGCCCTGCGGGCGCTTTACTGAAATCTATTAATGAGGCAATCGTCCCTCAGGTCCTGAGATACAGTCACTTTCTGGTGTTAGGTGATCTCAATATCGATCTAGATAAACCCATGGAGCCTGAGGTCATCTCCCTGACCGAGTCCCTCGCAGTCTTTAACCTTGCCCCTTATGTCTCCCATCCTCGACCAATTTTCTCCAATTCAGAGCTCAAGGTGGATCTGCCCCTACCGTTGGTATGGTCTGATCATTGTCTAATCAATTTTAAGGTTTCTAGGTCAATAAGGGGTTGTCAGATCCCAGCCAATAAATGGGTAAACAATCAAAGACCTTTGCATTGAGTCTCTCCATCTGCTTTAGGGAAGGCATTGGAAACCTCCACTCCTCTATTATCAGGTGATCCTGACAGAGATGCACTCCAACTTGAGACCTGGGTGCAGCATAGCGCTTATGCGTTAGCCCCTATGACCACACGTACTCCCGAAAAAGCCAGACTTTCAGCACCATGGTTTAATGAGCAACTTAGAATGAGCAAAAGCGCCTGCAAATGCCTAGAAAGGAAATGGCGTAAAAACTTTAATTCTGATGATAAACTTGAGTACAAACTGGCCCTGAAGTCCCAGTGTACAAAAGTCCTCGATGCCAAAAAAGCTATCTGAAGGATAAAATAGTCATCCAGCAATAAAGGCAAGGAGATCTTTCAAATTGTGAAAGCCTTCTCCGCCCCGTCATCTGTTGCTAGGGTTTTACCTCTTTCTCCTGAATGGACTAACCAACTAGCGAGTTCCTTTCACGAAAAAATTGTGACTATTCAGGACTCCTTCTCTGGGGGGTCTCCTGAGAACCATGAGTGTGCAGACTGTTTAGCCCCGGCTGCGGCTCTCTCCTCAAGAGGAAGTCCGGCTCTTATGCAGTTTCCTCTGTTACAACCTGAAGTATCCCTTGATATCATCAAGAGTCTGAAGTCAGGGTCCCCAGTGGACCCTCGCCCAGCAAAACTGTTGGCCGCAGTGGCCACGACATTAAATTCTGTGGCAAATAAGGTACTTAATTCTTCTCTAACTGCTGGCCATGTGCCTGCTATTTGGAAATGTGCTAAAATTCTCCTGCTGCTAAAGAAGCCCTCTGTGCACCTCAGTGTCAGCAAACTACTGCCCCATCTCACTGTTGCCTTTTTTCTCCAAGGCCCTGGAGAAGTATGTCAATACAGTGATCTCAGACTAGCTGAAAAAAATAATCTTCTGCACTTTAGCCAGTCGGGTTTCAGAGCCAACTATAGTACAGAGACCACCCTGCTAGAGGTCTCGGAGCATATTAAGGAAAAGCTGGATAAGGGGGGTAAAGCCATTCTGATTTTATTAGACCTGTTTGCGGCCTTCGATACTGTCCCTCACTGTAGACTCCCTGACAGGCTACAGGATTATGGAATAGGAGGCCCTGTTCTGAAATGTTTTCCTCCTTCCTAGAGGACAGACGCCAGGAAGTCTGGACTCCTCCCTTTGCGGCCCCCATCCCAAGTTTGAAAGTTGGAGTTCCTCAAGGCTCGATACTGAGCTCTACTCTCTTCAACTTATATATGTCCCCTTTGGCACCACTGGCGGAGGCTTGAGGCACAGAAATTATCTCTTACGCTGACGACACACAGCTCCTTTTCACCTGGGACAAGGGAGCTGACTTTGAGGGTGAGAAGATCAGCACCTGCCTCTCGAAGGTGTTTTCGTGGCTTAGGAGAAACAAGTTAAAATGTAACCCAGAGAAATCTGAAGTCATCTACTTTGGCTCCCCGCCCACTGATGAGTGGAAACACTGGTGGCCTGCGAATATGTCACCTCCTCTCTCTGCGCAAAACTCTGCTAAAAATCTGGGCATCATGATGGACGGTACTCACTTGATGAGATCTCAAGTCCAGTCGGTAGCAGGCACTTGTTTTGGGCTTCTGCGGATGCTGAGGAAATTTCTCCCCCTTTTGCCACTCGAGCACAGGAAGACCATAGTCCAGGCATTGGTTACCTCCAGACTGGACTATGTCAATGTCCTGTACCTGGTCCTCCCTGAGTATTTGCTCAACCGCTTACAGGTGGTCCAGAATGCAGCCGCCAGAGCCGTTCTCTTGCTTAAACCCAGGACTCATATTTCCCCGCACCTCAAGGCACTAGACTGGCTCCCAGTAAAAAAGAGGATCAGTTTTAAAGCTCTGGTGCTATTTTTCCAGGCCCTTCACGGAAGCGGCACGGAGTATCTCAGAAGGAGAGTCACGCATTATGTGCCACCTAGAACCTTGAGGTCCTCCACTTTGAGCTTGGCATCCATCTCAAGGATACTCTGCGCCCATTCAGGCGGTCGTTCTTTTAGGTTCCAGGGAGCCTAAGCCTGGAACCTTATCCCACTGACTCTCAGAACGGTGACCGACAACCGTTTTTAGGAAAATGCTTAAAACCTGGCTATTCCGTAATTAATCTAGCTGTCCTCTTTTCTAGCTGCAGTTTAATTCTGGTCTCCCGCTGTTAGGGGTTGCAGCTGGTTTGATAGTCATTTTAGCACCGGGACACTCTTCCTGAGTAGCTTTGCGCTCTACAAATGTTTTCATTCATTCATATATATTAGTCAGGGTAGGTCACAAAACAACCTTAATTATCCTGTGCTCACCCTCTGGTAGTTTGGCACAGAGCAGTCAGGCTTAACGTACGAGGCAATGTGTAAAGTATTTGTGCAACACTTCATACAGCAACACAGTGAGCACACCACAAAAAGACTCAACAACATGTTAGAAAACTAGATTATGATTTTGTAAATAAAACAAGACCAAAACGACATAAATCCATCCAGTAAAAGCTGAGATATGAATTTTTAGCGATTAAATGCAAAATATAGTGCTTAGAAACAAGTAGCGCCTAAAGAGTTAATTTTTCATGCTGGACAGGGGCAAAGCAAAAGGTTCAGGGGGACCGCGATCGAGCATGGGTGGATACAGGACCCACGCAAGCCCAGAGGAAAACTTCCTTGATCCTGGTCGCAACAACGAGATGCACCCGTGATCCCCACACAGGAGCAGACTTCTAGGTCCACTTCCAAGGGTCTAGGACTGGGGTTGTACCACTTGGCATGACAGACTCACAAGTAGATGAGCTGAAGAGTTGGAACAGGAGGGTTCTAAGTCTTTCGTGTCCCTGAGACTTAGGCAACAGGAAGCAAGCCCTTGGAGTCACTCTGGGTTCAAGTGATGCAGGTCCAGCCCTCCCCACCCAGGCAAAGAGAGAGCATCAGGCAGCAGGGCAGCACATCAAGACAAGAGTTAAGCAAACAGCAGTTCCAGCAGAGTGGCAGTCCTTGAGCAGCATAGTAGATCATCGTCTTCCTGGCAGAGTGCTCATAGGTCCAGTTGCACTGAATTGGTAATGCCAGAGGTCCAGACCTGATACCCAGTGGTGCCTTTGAAGTGGGGGAGACTTCAAAGAAAGCTTTGAAGTGCACAGAGGCTCTCCCTTCCTGCCCTGGGTCGAGGCACACTACAGGAGGGTAATCAATCCTTTATGTGGGGACAGGACACGGCCCTTTCAGGTGTGTCAGTTCCTCCCTCCCATCCTGCTCGGTGGAGAGGTGTGGTGCAGCGGCCAGGGCAGCTGAGTTCGGAACACAGGGTTCACGGTTCGATCCCCGGCTCCGGCGGCAGCTCAGCTCAGCACCATGTGACTCTGGGCAATAGCTAACTTAATTTCCACGACGGCCCCCAGCGCCTTGAGACCCGTAAGGGTGAGTAGTTCGCGCTTTACAAATACGGATTTAGGATGGCCCATCTGCATTCAGATGACCCCTCAGGCACACCTACCCTTCCTTTGTGTGTGACTGTCTAGAGGGAATTGCGGAAGCCAGCTGTCACCCACCCCAGACGTGTATTCCAGATACAGGAAGAAGGGACCAAATGGCTAAAGTAAGTAAATGCCAACTTTCTAAAAGTAGCATTTGCTAAACTGGAATTTAAATACCAACTTTATCATAAGTTGTGATTTTAAATTGTCAGTTCAATGACACTAAACTTGAAAAGTCTCTCTCTCCACAATTGGGAGTTACACTTAAAAGATGTAATCCCAATTTTATACTATGGGAGAGAGATAGGCCTTGCAGTAGTGAAAAATGAAATTGGGAGATTTTCGCTACCAAGACATGCAAAGTTTAAAAATGCATGTCCTGCCTTTTAAGCCTTTTAAATCCACTGCACCCTGCCCTGTGGGTTATACAGGGACTACCTTGGGGTGACTTATATGTATAAAAAGGGAAGGTTTAGGCCTGGCAAGAGGGTTTACTTGCCAGGTTGACATGGCAGTGTGAAACTGCCCACACAGGCTCTGCAGTGGCAGGCCTGAGACATGGTTAAAGGGCTACGTATGTGAGTGGCACAAATCAGTGCTGCAGGCCCATTAGTACCATTTAATTTACAGGCCCTGGGCACAGGTAGCGCACTTTTCTAGGGACTTTTTAAAGTAAATTAAATAAGCCAGTTGGAGATGAACCAATATTACCATATTTAGGAGAGAGAGCACTTTAGCACTGGTTAGCAGTGGTAAAGTGATCAGAGTCCTAAAGCCAGCAAAGACACAGCCAGAAAAATAGATGGAGGCAGGCAAAAATTTGGGGGAAGGCCACCCTAAGGCTATAACATATGACCCCCGGCTAAAAGTGGGCAGAGCTGCCCAACCCCTTGGGAGCTCTCTTGACTAAGGCAGAAGAATCTGGAGAAACAATCAGCAATGGCATGGTCTGTCCTCGGGCGATGTTCTACCATAAAGTCCTTTCCCTGTAGGGAGACGGACAACCTAAACAGTTTTGGATTTTAACCCCTCATTTGCATGGGCCATCTGAGGGGTCTGTCTAAACCAGTAAGTGAGTCCCAAACAGATATGTTCTCAACTTCTTCAGTGCCCAGAGAACAGCAAAAGTTTGTCTTTCAATGGCACTCCACCTCTGTTCCCGTGGCAGTAATCTCTTATTAATGACGGGTACTGCTTGGTCTAGGCCCTCATCATTCAGCTGTGCTTACACTGCCCCTATGCATTGCTCTGGAGCATCTGTCTGCACAATGAATTCCTTGGAGAAGTCAGTGGCCCAGAGCACAGTTGCTGTGCACATTGCTTCCTTGAGAGAGCCAAAGGCTATCTGACAAGCCTCTGTCTAGATCACCAATCTGGGCTGCTTATTAGAAGCCAGCTCATCAGCTCAGTTAAGGGGGAAGCAATAGTGCTACAGCCCTTAACAAATCATTAGGCCTGGCGGAGTTTGCGGAGTTCTGCTACGCGGAAGTCCATGAAGTCCAATCAGCGCCTTGAGACCCTCACGGGTGAGTAGCGCGCTTACAATTCCCTGATTGATTGAAGTGGCTAAAAAACTCTGCCTCGCTATTCAGAGTTCTGCATGTGGGCGGAGTTTGACGGGCACACATTCGCGTTGCCATGTGCAATGCAGAGTGTGTCCTTGCATTGCAAATCACACGCGAAGAGCACTACGCAGTACTCGTGCGTCCATGCCTTGGAAATCATGCACGAACAGCACTACACGGTTCTCATGGGCTCAGCCACCTTGTTTTTCTACTCTGTTTTGGTGCTTGGCCTATTTTCACAATCCCTCTTAATCTCTTTAATGCTTCCCAATTGAAACTTTTTTACCACTCATTTTTATTTATTATATTAGTGTGTGTCTTTGTGTTTGTGTATTTTACTTTTTTTGAAAAATATTTGGGTGTTTTTCATGACTTTTTGTATTTTGTTCATGTTTCCCCTTACTTTCTTATTTCTTCTTCCCTTTCCCTGTCTTTTCTACCCTATCCAGCACCATGGCAGAGGGTCATCTTCCTTGCGGGTGGTGCTGCCGCCCAGGCGTGCAACCCTAGTTTTTTTTGTGCAGGGCCACCTCCCCTCTATGGTGATAGCAGGCGACAGACCCGGCTGCAGATACCCCCTGCTGGAGAGTTGGCTGCACTGGGGGAGGGTGCGGCGGTGGTTGCGGTGCACCAGCCAGGTTCAGTGTACCGTTCAGCAGCAGCTGTATGACACAACTACGCATTCATTTTTCCCGCTTTCCCTAACAACGAGGGCGGAACAACAAATACATCTGAACCACACATTAAAATTACAACCCAAGTCATTAAAACAACTTGCCTTTGGGGGGGTGATGGACTTTGGAATATTAGAATTTACTATTCCAACTCCAGTCACCGTAACAGTAGAGAAAGTGTTGGACTTTAAAGTCCAACGCCGCTTGACCTAACGCATATCGTTGTAACGACTTGCGCTGTAAATATAAGGCGTCGTTCAGATGCATTTGTTATTCCGCCCGCGTTGCAATGCAATGCGTTGTTCGGAGGTCGTTGTATTTGCCGTTTCCCTTCAGCAGCTGACGCACCGATGGGCGGATATCCTGGACCGTGAACAGGACCCGCTTGATCTTCTAGGCGTCGAGATTCCGAGGCTCGGTGAGCATAAATTATTTGTTGTTTGTGTTCTACAATGCTAACATTTCTTTTCCAAATAGCATACTGCTCACACTCAGAGGTAAGTTACGTTTAGTTTACGTTGGAATATTATTATTATGTGATCCAGTTTCTAGTTTCTGCTAGTCAAGTGTTCAGCGCTACCTAATTGTACTTATTATTGGCTCTCGCTTTGGCTGATTAATTAAGAAGACCTTGCAGACTGTTCTCCTGTCACTATAGTGAATCAGTGATGTCAGTGAGTAGCACGTTCTCTCTGTGACTTTGTTTATTTAGCATGTACAGTTCGAAGCTATTTCACAGCGATGTGTAGTATGCATCTATGCATTGCAAAAAAGGAGACTGAGTTGGTACATCAAGGGGGTTGAGAAATGAGAATAGAATCAAAGATCATTCACTGAAATGCATTAGTTCCAAATGTAGTTTTTAAGAAAATTTGGAATATGGATTTTAGGATTAGTATGGGCAACTCAACGATTGTCGATAGACTCGAAACTAGTACTATGGGCAAAGGCAATCTGTTTTAGAGAAGTACAATGTGGCTGCGCTTGCATGTCATCATAATTTTGTGGAGATTAACTCAATCACTAATCTATTTTTTTTTTTCCAAACCTTGTCATTTCTTACATAAGCACCCAAGGGCAAGAAGAGGGACGTTGAGGAGACGGGTCCTGGAGTAGTTGGTCAGCAGGAGGTGCCAACCACCAGCGCCGTTGCTGAGGGCTCGGCTCAGCCTAGTTAGTTCTATTATTTATTATATTTTTTCTAATGTTGGGTTTTATGATTGTTGCGGGCTTAGGGTAGAGACTGGTATTTCTGGTGAGAAATTAAGTTTCTCTGACACAGTTATCTGCCATCTTCCTTCCGCATGGCGACAAGGACGAGATACAAACCCACTAGTGCAAAACACAATGGATTCCATTTCTTTTTCCGTTATCCTTGTATTATCTTTTTTTCCTTATATTACATGGTTTTCTTTTTTGGTAGCTGACTTTTTACAGCCTCTTCTTCACTTATCTTCTGCTTTGTTGGTAATCTTTCCCTCTCTCCTATATATCTTGTTACCACAAGTAAGACCTTGTAAGACCACCTGTAAGAGTAAGACTAAGAGCAACACATTTTGGTACTCTACTGTCTACCGTGAAGATTGCAGGCCCAAGTAAGCTAGTATTATAAATAATATTCACCATGTATGTTTGTTGGGAAGGCTTTCATTTTCTTACTTATGCTCTAACAGTTGAGTTTACGAAAGAGTGTCCATGGTCATAGACCCCCCCCACCAAAGTTGTGACGTCTCATTCATTTTTACAGTATTCAAGCAGTTTTCCATGGCAGTGCAGCATGTCTGGAAAAAAGTATGAAGTCCCACTCCCATTGCTTTTGCCAACCAAAACCATATGTCTTTCATTGACCATTATTCCACCCCTGGCTTGTCTAACATTGCGAACCAACTAAATGCCCGGAGTGTTATTTTACAGGGATGGATGGGCGAAAGGTTGGTTGGAAGAAAGGGTGGATATTGAATGGATGGATAATGGATTGGAACTTTTGGTGAAAAACTGGATGAGAGAAAGTAAAGCTTAATCATGGTGGCTATGGGTGAATTAGAATGAAAAGATGAGTGAATATTTGGGTTGTCTGGATGAATAAGCAAGGCAGCTCTTCATTTGTTTATGTAGGGTTATCAAAGGATGGTTCAAAGTGGGGGATATTTTTAATTTTTTGTTATACTCCCTTGACTTGCTGGATTTAAGTGAGCCAGATGTATCCCACCCATCATTCATCACCCCCTCTCCCTGCCCAAGGAATATTGCCACCGATGACCGAAGTGTAGTATGGTTCAATTTGTGACTGCAGTGTTGATTGTGCAATGTGTGTCTGCTTCAGTTAATACGGCATTTGTAAAGTTTTCAATGCTTTGCAAGCCAAACACACAAGGTGTGCTGTTTCCCTTCGCCCAATCAGTCACCTCTTAGTACTTCACTCCTTTATTTTTTCCTAATTCTTCTGTCCCAGGCTACCAAAAAATTGGAAAATCCATTCTTGGCATGTGCCACATTTGATTTTATAACCATGTGAAGTGAAGTGATTCCAGAATATAATTCATGGTTTCTCATAACAGATTTATTTAACACATGTTCAGAGTTTTCCCTTTCGACTACCATCGACTAGTACAGTGAGTGAATAAGCCAAAGATGATGAATCGATGATCAGTGCAGTGGCCCCTCTATTCTATATCAAAAAAGCTCTACCCTACCTGCCTAATCCCTCTAGTCTACTCTGCAGTTAAGTTCCTTACTTACTACCCAGTGAATTAATTTGTTGGAAATAATATGTGGTGGTGGGCAAGGCCAGTGAGTAAAGTGGGAGTAAGTGCATTATTTGATGTCAAGTTTGGTGTATGAGATACGCTGTAAAAAACGCGCCAAATACAATCTTTATAGCCCGTTCCTTTTCGTTCAGTGCAGTCCATCATTCTCCCCAACATCTACTTACAGCAACAGGATAATAGCTGCATTTCATATGTGAGGTGTGTGACGTAGTATCATATTTATTATTCATCTGCCTCTTTGGAGTCAGGGTAGAAAAAGAAATGCATTTGGAGAACAGCAGGGCTATTGGAAGTGAAAATAGATCATTGTAAACTACAGCTGCCCAAGCTATAGACAGTAGCAAAATACCTGACGTGCTGGCTAGCAATGAGCATAGCTCCATTATTTTAGAACATCACACAACTTGCACTATATAGTGCATAATGCCGTACTTACTAATGAGAGATAATTTATTTTACCACTCAAAGAGTCTGTTTATAGTTACTTGGAAAGCCTTTAGAAGAAAAAAAAAATCACTTTTTTGTTTTTTTTAAATCTGGTGTTATTCTGCCTTAATACTTTTCTGCTACACAGTCAGTGCTTTTTATGAAAGGCATTTGTGGGTAAAACAAAATAGGCATTGTGACACTCCTAATCATAATCACATCAAATTCCAAGGGCCCTAGCGGACCAGCAATGTACTACTTCTGTGCCACCCACTAATTAAAAACAATTGTCTGCACAGAGCATCAGTTACAATTTGTCTTTTTTCCTTTTTGTTTTCTCAATATAGCTACTCCTGCTGGTCCACCTGTAGGACCCAATAGGCAGGAGATAGCGGCCCGTCTGCGGCTGCAGAGGCTGGAGCACATCCAGCAGGAATACTGGCAGTTGGTGTTCCTGGAGGAGGAGGAGGAAACAAGTGCCTCTTAGCCGGGCCCCAGTGTAGCCGGAACCCCTCAGCCTCCAGCCTCCTGGCCATCCCAATGCCAGTGCCGCCACCAGCTGACATCAACTGCTGCCACCCCCTCCCACACTGACAACAGCAGATCATTGCTGCATCGCATCCTACAGTGGCATTGAGAGCCGGCTCACCACGGTGGAACAGAGCCTGGAGCAGCTCCAGACTGACATCCAGAATGCCCTCTATTAGCCCTTTTTTAAATGTTATGTTTTGATGGGAGGGACTTGTTGTGGCTGGGTGGAGAGGGTGGGAAGGGAGTTGGGACCAGGATTCTGTGGACATTTCAGATTTTGGGACATTGAGACTTGGGTCAGTTTGTCTGGGGAGAGGGGTAGGCATGTTGTGTGGGTAGAGAGGGTGGGTTTCTTTGTAAAAAGAATAAAGGGGAAACTATATTTCATAAAAATCTATGCCTGGAGTAGTTTGTTTTACTTTTACTTTGCACTGCTGCCTTCAGTTGTTACACAGCCTAATTATCTGCTTGTAAGAGAGACTGTACCGCTTAGTCATAGAGTTATACCTCTCTAACTATCTTGACCATTAGGGGGGATGCTGCCATGACTTATATTGTCTACAACAACCTAGATAAATGATAGTAGCAGTTTGTTACTTACTACGCTAAGTACTTCACTTCATTCCATAGTTGAAGGCATCACAACTTCACAAGCGAGGTCCCACGTCCACCCAAGTGAGCTCCAACTGTAGGATTAATTGGAATGATTATCCATCGTAGGCAACTAAATGGAAATAAAAAGACTGAGTTAATGGGTTATATCAAAGCTTTACAAAGAATTAACACCAGAGTAATACATGATGACAGAGCAAGAATTCCTGATAATGATAAATAACAAAAAATAGCAATAGAAGTGATTTGGCTAATGGGGAGCTACTAGTAGCTTACGAAATCCTCGAGTTATAAAAAATGGACTCAGTCTGGAGTGGACAAGCTTAGGTTAGGCATTTACGGTTATGCAACACAAGGCCTGAATGATGATGCTGACGACTGTTCTTAATTCTATAGCTAACCTATGGATCACTTTTCATGTGCGGGTGGGTAAATGGGGCCTGGGTGGGTTATTGCTTAGAAGATCCTGCAGTAAGTTGGTGTTGCTTTCACCACAACCTCCCCACCAAGCATGTGATCCATTGATGGTGTAAATTATGCAACACCTCAACACAAGGACAACATTCATCTGGGCATTGAGCAGCATACCATTCATCATCAATCTGCTGTGAAAGGAAATGAAGGAATGAATATGACTGAGTACAGTTAAATGCATTGCAAACAGTCCTTCTGCCCCCGAGACCCAAGTTATCAGATATCTAAATGTTCTATCTTCTAGATTGGGAGTAAACTCACCCTCCCAGTTCTCCAAATATGATTGTTAAAAGAAACATTATGCTGTATTGCAAAATTAGGTGGTGCATCTGCATTTTCCTCAGGAATGTCCATCACTCTTTGGTGCCTGTCTGGACTGATCCGGTAGGTAAGCAGGAGTGTTGTCCTCGCCTTTCGTTCGTGCAGGAGACTAGAGGCCCACGGATTGTAAAACAGAAACTGTATTTTAGAGTCAAGGAGAAGGACAGAAGGAAGGTAAGCTTCTTGAGGAATGTATCAAGAAGACTCAGAGGCAGAGCAAAAAAAACAAGAGGGGGACTCCGAATTTCACTTTTGCCACAAGTACAACACACACGCACACACAACAGCATTTCACAAATAAACGCATCTCTCTCCATTTCACATAGCTGAATACTGGGCCTCAGACTCTGGTTTACCATTGAACTGACATTGATAACTTCTTGCTTCTAGCTATTGATGAGGTAGTTCCGAAGCTCCCGCCCTGAGTTCTTCCATCTTCCTCCTGACTCCTAGTAACTCCATCCCAGATCATTCATCATGACCAAGCAAGTTAGACGTGTAGTGCACTGCTGTTAATGAACAAGTAGAGAAACAGAATTGCAGTATTTTGCATAGGCTTTGTTTCACTAAAGTGACTGTTCTGGTCTCTGAAGAACCAGAAAAAAGGAGAGGACCCTGCAAGTAAAACTGGCTAAGTGTGAAAGGACCAATCACCTCCAGGGAAACAATTATCACTCATCACTCCGGCCCCAAACATTGCAAATCAATCATCTCAAGAAAGTTCCTGCATTACAGTTCAACACACCCTCCCTCACTGTCAGCCACCACATGAATCATCAATCATCACTCGCAATCACTCGATATTCAGATCACTCATACCTGTTCCAATACAAGCATGGTGGTAGGTACACTATCTCCCCTTTGATGAATGCATTAGATTGGAATTTGGCAGTCTTGTAAATCAAACAATTGTATGGGGCAGCCATCCGAGATGATGTAAAAAAATAAGGATAATAGGAGTGGACCGTACAGGTTAATTAATGTTCGCTAAGTATGTTTGTAAAGGTCAATCACCTCCAGGGAAAAAATGATTGACCATCACTCAGGCCCCAAACATTGCAAATCAATCATCTCAAGCAAGTTCCCATATTACAGTTCAGCACCTTCCCTCACTGGATGCCACCACATGATGAATCTTTAATCATGGATTTGGCCAAGATGGCCGCCCGGTGAGGCGCTCCAGCCAGGAGCTCCCGGTCAGTGTTTCCTGTTTTGGCCCTTAAACCCCTTTTTCCCCGGAACTTTCTACGGTATCCGGACAGCGGACACGGAGAAGACTTTGGCCGATGCCCGGTGGAGCCGCTTGGTTCGGCTATTGGGGAGTCTGGCCCGGGTCTCTCCCGAGGCCGTCTCCTACCCAGCCGGACATCGGGCATGGCTTACCTCTCCACGCTGATACTCCTCTTTTCGACTCTACCGCCTCCCTCAGGATGACTGACCAGCCTCGGCGCAGCTCTGGCTCCTTTGGATGCCTCCGGATGGCATTGGATTGCTCTGGGGCCCGTCACCACTCTTGCCGGGACTTCGTGATGACTTCACCGATGCCCAGTGGAGCTGCTTGGTTCAGCTATCAAGGAGTTCGGCCCGGGGTCTCCCGCGGCCGTCACCTGGGTAGGTGACGGCCGCGGGAGACCCCGGGCCGTCCAGCTGGGTAGCTGGACATCGGGGAAAGTATTCCTCGTTCCAGCTGCTACTGCTGTTTATTCTTCACTCTGCTCACTTCCTCGGAGTTAGTTGCCGCAGAAGACCGATGATGGGGCCTCCCATTGTGCAGTTTTCCCTCCCTCGGCGGTCTACCTCTCCTCACTGCTGCCCCGCTGCCTCTTCATGCGGGCCGTCTGCCGGGATGTGTTTCACCTCGTCCCTGACTTCTGAAGACCCGTGAGGCCATCACATGGCACAGCTTTCTCTCCTTCGGTGGTCTACCTCTCCTCGCTGCTGCCCCGCTGCCTCTTCATGCGGGTCGTCTACTGGGATGTGTTTTACCTCGACCCTGACTTCCGAAGACCCGTGAGGCCGTCACAAGGTATGGGGGCATGGGGGCCAGGACCAGCGGATTACCTACACCGATGCCCCAGTGGTCCCGAGCCTGCTCGCCTCACCACCCTTCCGCACGCCCCTAACTTTGAACTACGAACTCTCCTTTGACTTCTTTCTTTAAGCACTCGTTTCATGCTCCCTGGCTCGCATCTATGGACTTTTTACCGTTTTGACTTTTGCCCTGCCCGACTTTTGTTCCTGATCACCGCCAATGACCCGGACCCACCATCTTGTTTAACCTATGTCCGTTCCCCCCTTCCCCTCCGTTTCTCCCCCTGAGGATCCTAAAAAGTATTTCTCCCTCTTTCTGGTCTGCCTTACTCCACCCCACCCCGGCTCCCTCCTATCCCCGCACCCTCTCTCATAACACTATTTCTCCCCTCTACCCCACCCTTTTTGATCTTTCCACTATCCTTGTTAACTCCCTGCTACTCGATCTTTAATTACTTCTCCTTTACCCCATGTTTAATCGCTATGATGCCTGACGCGTGAATCGAACGTTTTTCTCTTGTCGCCCGTTCTGCCTCTTCTCCCCCTCCCCCTCAGGCTACCTTTCCCCCTCCCATCCTCTCACTCAGATTTCTTGTCCCCCCCTTTCCCGCTCTGCCTCCCTTTATTTGTGCAGTCACTCTGAAACTTTCCATGAAAAATGTTTAATTTATTATTGTTGTTAACTCGTTCTTGTTCCTTATGTAAAGCGCTCTGATACCTTCGGGTCTAGCCAGCGCTATATAAAACTCAATAAATAAATAAATCATCACTCACACAGTCACTCACTCACTGTTGCAATAGTTGTAGTTACCTCTTCCTATCCAAGTACGAGTAGTTTAGTTATTCGGTATTCATCTTTGATGCAGGCAACACCTTGGGATTTAGTATTGGCACTCTTTTAAATCAACAATCTTTTGGGGCAGACCTGCTAGTGCTAAGTGATGCAAAAAGGGATAGGCAATAGGCATGCAAGGAGGAGCAGGCATGGTCTCCAATGTCATGAAGGAATTGTGGAGGCTTCTTAAATGCACAATGGTCCAACTGCAATCCGGCAATATATGTGACTAAAAAATGGTGGAGAATCATAAATCTGACACAAAAATAATGATTATTTTTGGCAAAGATTGAAGTTCAACGAGAAATAGTTAAAAAGTTCTATAGGTGCACTGGCATACTTAGTCCAAGAAGTAGAGTTTGTCTTCAAACTCCGGTGGTTCACCCAGAATTGATCAGCTAACACACTTGATTTTAACCAATCATCCTCCTCCTTCTGTGCTGTTTCAGGAATGGTGTGATTGTGTGGTATAAAATATTGGTTCATTTTGATCATAATCAATCTCTCCACATTTTGAGGCGAGAGACTGCTCCTTCTCACTGTAACAACTGCACCAGCTGCACTGAACACACACTCAGCAAACACACTGGTGTAAGACAAGCCAGATACTTTGACAGCCTGCTGAGCTCTGGCCATTGGTGCATCTTCCCATACCAATACATCAATGGAGTTTGATCCACATAGACCTCTTTTGGATCATCCAGATATTCCTGGAACATACTATGACTGGTCATTGGTGCTGCCACTTGCTCACCCTGTGTTGCCATCTCCTCTGCACTGTACTTAAGCCCTGCTGATTGAAACCAATACATTGCAGAGGTTGGGTCTGGTCCTTCTGTTGCTGCTGTGAAGGTATTCTGGTTTATGGTGTTGTTAGCTGGTTCAAGACAAGAATGCCCTCTTTGGAAGTTGAAGGTGGCACCCCAGAGCTGTGGGGTGGGACTCTAAGTTCCAGCCGTTCTTCTTCCAGGTCTCCAGTTTGCTCTACAATCCACCTCTTGTATTATGAAACATCCCCTTCCATAAAAAGGAATGAAAGTGGGCAGATTGTTTTTGTACCATGGATCAGGTAGTTTGGCACAGATGTACTCTTTGGACGTGAGGATGTCATGTTGCAGCCTTGTATTACAAGCAAAGGATTAACCTCTCAACCAAGACATGTGCTTCCATTCACACCTGTGGGGGTGAACCTTTTAGACACCTTCTTTACCTGGTCCTGTAGGAGATGCAACAATGGAATAGCTTGGCCCCTCGTACTGTCCTCCTTGCTAACTTCCCATGTGAAAACCTCAAAAGGGAGTGGCATTTGTGTCAGGCCCCATTTGTCCGCATCCATGGTCATAGCTTTCCCAACGGCATCCCCTCTTCTTTGAATGACAATCATTTTTCTGTTTGTACTGCCCAAACTGATGTTGCAACATGTTTGCACCTCCAGTATCAGGGCTTTAACTGGTGCTCTGTTAGTAGGCTGAATAATCTGCAACTGCTTCCGGGATTTAAAAGAATGGCTAAAATGAGGGCAGATTCTTCTGCAGGTGGTCAGTATATTGCTGACTATGTATCCTTTTTTGAGAAAGTCTTGCACCACCAGGTTGATGCAATAGTCCAAACACAGGAAGCTGAAGTAGCCTCCATCTGACATTGCCTTGACTATGTTACTGTCATTGTCCATGGCAACAGATCAAATTCTGAGGCCTCTGGGTTGCAGCCTTTCATTCACCTTGCTGTAAAATGTGTCCAAGATGTTTACAGCTGTATGTGATTTCTCTATGGTGAAAATGGCAACAGTTGCATGTTGCCAAATGCTCTTACAGTTTTCTTAAGGGGCCAAACCTGCAGATATCTTTTGCTGTACCCCCACAAAAGAGATACAGTGTGCAGTGATGCACATGTAATCAGTTTCCTGACAACTGGTCCACATGTCTGTCATCAAGTGGATGGTGTGAACAACTCTTTGCTACAAAGCTTGTCCAACCAGCTGTAGCACATCGTGATGCAGCGCTGGAACATCAACTCTGGCAAAATAGGTCCGACTTGGTACCTTCCATTTCAGGCAGATGGCTGCCACAAATTCTAAGAATTCCACTCCTTCCACAAAAGAGGAAGGGAGGAGGTCCAGCACTAACATTTTTGCCAGCCTCCCATTGTGTAAACATGCAGTTGGGTGATTCCCCTCATAGGGCCCCTCCAGCCTAAACATGCCCGTAATAGTAGCCTGAATTGTGACAGAGTAGACTCAATGGGCCCGATTCACAGAACTAACTTAAGACAAAATCCTAAACTTACTACCATTTTGGTATTCACAGAAGGCACTTACTCATTTTGGTATTCACAGAAGGCACTTACTCATTGATGAGTAAGTGCCTTCTGCGAATACCAAAATGAGTAAGTTACTCAAAATGAGTAAGTTACTAATTTTAGTATTCACAGAAGGCACTTACTCATCAATGAGTAAGTGCCTTCTGTGAATACCAAAATGAGTAAGTGCTCCCTGGAGTCCGGGGTGGCAGGCGTACAATGTGATGGTCCATAAAAGGTTTGAGGTGACATGTCACTGGTGGGAAGCTGCTTCTTCTCACCAACCACTTTCTTGGAAGCATCTTTCTATGAGGCCATCTTAAAGTTCTCAGTTGACAGTTGCACCAAGCTGCACAAACGGAAGTGATTGGAGAAATGATGTGTGACTGCACAAGCCTTTTGTTTGGCAGTACTGCAGGTGATGTCTCTTCTCTTGTGCACATAAAAGCAAACAAGCAAGAAAAACATTTAGTGTGAAACGTGGAAGAAAAACATTTAGTGTGAAACGTGGAAGAAAAACATTTAGTGTGAAACGTGGCATTGTTTGCAGTTTGAATTAATATAGACAAAGGCAATATTAGTGTGGTTGTTTTGTTAATATAGGTAACCACTTTAAAGTCAAAGCACACTACCATACCATAATTCCCCATCAGAATAAAACACAATATACAGAATGATAGAGCTCTTTCCTTTATGTTCATATATTCTAAATGAGACACCTGTGGCACTCGGAACTAAATGGGTAAATGGAATAGTAATCTTTTATAAAATGGAGGTTAGTGTGCGCCTATGGCAGGCACTATGGTCCGGGGGGAATGAAATAATAATAATAAACCTCATCATTACACAAATTAATGATGCTAGAGTCTAAAGTGCACCGCAGCCAGGGTGTCCACCAGGAGGAAATTAAAATATATACCTAAAAAATGAATGCTGTTGTGCAGTTGTGCGGATGGATGGATGATGGATCGACCGAGGCAAAACAGGAAAAATCATTTACAATAAAAAAAAAATTAATTTGTTTTTAAAAAGAAATCTTACATTTCTTTTACAAAGAAATCTTACATTTCTTTTACAAAAAATGAAAATTTTAAAAATGTAAACTAACAAAATTTAAAAAATAAACATAAAAAAATGGGGAACAAAGAACACATGCAGGCCTCTGGCAAAAGCACACTGGCTAGCTAGACAAAATGGCCATCAGTCACATGGTCACAACAACCAGCAAGGAGGCATGGCCAGAACAAATAACACATGCAGGCCCGCATTGCCAGCAGCCACATGGTATTGTATTGTATTGTATCATAGATTTGTATAGCGCAAAAACTGTCACCCCACGGGTATCCTGGCGCTGCGACTTACCAAGTTGTCACTAGGCAGAATAGATAGCCTGTACGCTGATTTAAAACTCATATTACTCATCCCTAGGGAAAAGCCAAGTCTTTAAGCTTTTTCTAAATGAAAGCAGCGAGTCAATTTGTCTAATATGCAGGGGGAGTTCATTCCAGAGTCGTGAGGCAGCTATGCCAAATGTTCTGCCACCCATCCTAGTCTTCTTAAATCTAGTGGTGGTTACCAGACTTGCACTGGAAGAACGAAGTTTTCTCCCTGGATTGTACCAGGTGAATTTCTCCTGCATGGAGATTGGACCCAAACCATGCACTGCCCTGAACACGATACAGAGAGATTTGAATTGAATTCTCTCCCTAATGGGTAGCCAATGGAGGTCCTTTAGTGCTGCTGTCGTCGAAGACCTGCGCTGCCTATTTAATGCCAGTTTGGCTGCTATGGACTGGATCCTCTGCAGCTTCAATAGCACTGAATGCGGTGCTCCCAAATACAGAGAGTTGCAATAGTCCAGTCTACTTAAAATTATACTCCTCACTACTAAGGGTCTCGTGGCACTAGGCAGTAGTGGGAGAATCTGGCGTAATGCTCTTAACAGTGAGAGACAAGTACTCACTGTTTTATTAGCTTGCGAGTCCATCTGGAGGTTGTCATCCATGAGGACCCCCAGATTGCGTACTGTTCTTATTTGGACCAATGGTTTGTCCGAAGGGGTAAGTCTGAACTCAGATGGCAGAGGCCGCATCATTTTGGCAGAGGAACAGTATACAACCTCCGTATTTCCTTCATTAAATTGTAGGGAGTTTGGAAGTTTGACACATGCACTCCTGAAATGTTTCTATGGATACCCCTTGATTTCCTTCCATAGAAAACAACAATTGTGTGTTGTCCGCATAGTTAACTAGTTCTATTCCAAAGGATTTAATAATGGGGATCAAGGGGCGAAGATAGATGTTGAATAGAATGGGGCTTATTGCCGAGCCCTGTGGTAACAACAACAACCTGCAAGGATGCATGGCCACAACAAAGAACACATGCAGGCCTATGGCAAAAGCACACTGGCTGGCTACACAAAATGGCAGCCAGCCACATGGTCACAACATCAACAACCAGCAAGGAGGCATGGCCACAACAAAGAGCACATGAAGGCCTATAGTAAAAGCACACTGGCTGCCTACAAAAAAATGTCCACCAGTCATATGGTCAAACAACAACGATCAGGAGGCATGGAAAACAGAAAACACTTACAGGCCTATGAACACTGATGCTGTACCACCACTGGGCCCATTACTTTCCTCACTTTGTCTCTTTACACTACACCTCAGAGTCATTTACTTGGTCCTCCAATGGATCTTTGAACGAGAGGGTGTGGATATATGGAATACGATCCAGTTATCCAATGAGGACAGGAATTGGATAATAGAGCTACAAACTGGTAATTAGATTCATGTGTATAACTCTCAATACTAGGCTATACAAATACAGAACTATCACAGCTAGTCCAAATCTCCTGAAGAAATTCAGTCAGACTAGAATCATGCAAACCAATAATTCATTTAGAGCTATGCAAAAGAGTAACATAAGTATCTGTTGACTAGAGATCTCTCTATTAGAATTCCCATCACTCACTAATACTCAAATTGGAATGCACAATCAATCATTGGAGACAATGTATAGAGAGACAGAAACAGGATTTAAGGATGGTTAGATTTGATCAGTAATTTAAGAAGTAAACACATCAATATCAGGCATTTGAATTTAGAAGTGCAGAGTAATCAAATTAATCTCTTTAGGCCCATGAATTACCAAAGTTCTAGAGAAAGAGTTCAGGAAAGGGCATGAATCCTATCAGCTCAAAGCTCTTGCCCAAGAGGGAAAGAAGTCTGGGAATAGCATTCACAGCGTATGTGTCATCCAAGAGTGTCCGCAAAGGAGCAAAATGTTCCATGGAAAGGTGGAAAAAGTGGCGAAAGTGGCGTATTTCTCATCACTGCAATGTATGATATAATTTCCCAAGTTCCGGGGTGACACCTCCTGGATCACCTCATCTGGTCAGACCACTCAGTCCATTGGTCAGTTCATATAGAATGATTGTCATATGGCATAAAGAAGACACATTTTATGGGAAGTAGGTGGTGATCATCACGTAACCTGCCGAATCATTCAAAAATACTATGACGTAAACAATAGTCCTTTAGCAAAGGCTCATGAGTGAGCTAAAGAGGACAGTTTCTCACAGCAGATGTTCCCAAAGTAACAATTTAATAGCAAGTAGTCTTGCATGAGCATGGGAACTCTTTCTGTGAAATATAGTTTTGTCTTACATTGTAAGTTTGCGCAATATTTCCATGAGAACAGAATCAAGCAATAGAAAGAATAAGCAGGCCTAAATTGAATTTTGTTCATGAAATAAACAATATAAAATAATGGAAATATGCATTACATTTAGAGTCTTAGAAGCCTTACATATTGCTTTCCAATTCATTGCACTCATGAAGCAGCTTAGGTCATTTGCAATTAACATGTGTAACTATAACACATTACTACATTTTCAAAGTCCCAACATGTAAAATCATTTCAAAATCTAAAGAAGCAAAATTGTTTTTAGTAATTCTCACTAGTACATATATGAAGATTATTCTGTAGAAGTTTCAAAGAATTTGGAATTACTATAAACGTGCAGCACCCTTCTTTCTTTCACCACTTGGTGCACATTTTCATGTATGCAAAACATGGAGTTCAAATATGAGACTTCTAAAATATGCACATAATGTCATCTAAATTGCATTAGTTTCATTAATTCTTTACATTTAGCATTACTTAAAGGAGAATGGTTAATAAAATCTCTATAACACGTGAATCATCACGTTCACATTTCTACTCCACGTTAAAAATATACACCATTGTAATTTAATTAAACATGAACCTATGGTATTTAACGTGCAGTTTCATCCAATCTGCACTCTTCTGCATGCTTTTACGATGTAGTAACTAAGTCTTTCCATGATCTGATTCTCATTATTCCACAAAGTATAGTGAGCACAAATTATGCGCGCTTGTCATTTTTATCTCAAAAAGGTGTCAAAATTGGTTTTATATCTCAACTAGCGATTCAGCAGTTTATCTGCTTCATCACTGGCTGTACAAAAAAATGGCCCCTTGCCACATGGCTTGGGGAACAAAGACAAATGGTGGCCTAAGGCAAACACACTAGCCAGACAAAGGAGACATGGTGACACAGAAAAAACAGAATTAATTCAGCAATGCCAAAACTGAAAACTAACTGAGCTGAGAAATTTTACACACGTCCTTCAAAGGCATCAAACATAATTACCCCCACCTATACACTGTTTGCAGTGAAAAAAAATTGAAATAACCCAAAAAACTCACATTTTGTAATTTAATCCAATGCCATCCATGGCCTAAATGATGTTTCTATTCAACAGACACCACAAAAATAGATGTTTCAGGCATCCATGACTACTACTGGGCCTACCGGCTCGAAGTCCCATTGGCAGACTAGGCCACATAGTGAATTAAATGAATATTACTAATTTATTAGAAAACATGGAGAACATGTACTAAACTGTGCAACATTTCTCCATTACAAAAGAAGTAAAATGACATGCAAAAAATAACTAGGCTCCTACTGAAACACCCACCCACCACAATACAAATTAAAAATAAAATAAAAGTACAACTAAATACTGGTGCATGCCCCCAACAACACCCTTATACGCTAGGTTTTCAACTTACTTGTGAAATCTCAAATACAAAGTCCTTATGCAGCAGACTAGGAGAGTGATCCTTCCAGCTCCAAATCCCAATGAAAAGTGACCAGGAGATGGACAAAGCACTGGGAGGAGCCTGCTGGACAGGAACAGGAAGTTGGAGTCTCTGGTGCACTTCCTTCCTGTTGGAAAAAGAAGTTTTAAAAAAAAGCTTCTAGCACAAAAATTAATAACTCCAATGCCCAGTTGGATAAGAAAATCCACTCGAAAAGCCTCTCAGCTGCTTCTGGAGCACAAAAGCTGCTCCAGCTGTCCGTTCGCGATCGGTGTTGTTGGAAGTGGTGCAAACGAGCGCAAAGTATTGCATGAGCTCACTAGAGGCCTGAGATTATCGTGGCACTCGTGAGCACCAAAACAAACCTCAAGCACGCAAACAGTAAAAAAACTCCACTTGGCGCCCGAGGAGGGAGAATTCAGGAACTCCATTCTTTTCTGTGGAGCACGGAGTGCCAGAATTCTGCAAACTCCGCTAGCTAGCGGAGCAGATTTTTGTTCTGTTCCCGGGCCTACAAATCGTCTGTAGTAGCCAGTGAGGCACAGGAAGGCTCTCACTTCTGTTTGGGTTTTGGGTGCTTACCAGGCCATGATAGTTTCAATCTTGGCCTGGAGGGGTTGCACCTTGCCTCCACCTCGCAGTTGTCCCAAGTACACCACCGAAACCAGCCCAATATGGCCCTTGCTTGCCTTGATTGCCATGAAGGTGATGCAGATGTTCCTCTCAGCTGGAACTGTAGACGGCAATGTCATCTTTGTAGGCAGCACAGAAAGCATCCTTACCAGCCAGAACCCTTTTAACCAGCCTTTGGGATGTAGCAGGGGCATTCTTCAATTCAAAGGGAATCGCTCTGAATTGGTAATGACCCTCTGGGGTTGAGAATGCTGACCTCTCTTTTGACCAAGGACTATTAGAGGGCTCAATCACCACTAATACCAGCATCTTGGAACTTCTTCTATGATGCTGGCTCTCCCCCTCAGACAACCTGTAAATGTTGTTCTTTACAGGTGGACTGTCCTCGGCGTGGACATCATGGATGCACAGATGTGTGAGTCAAGGGATGAGGGAGAACAATGTGGCAAACAATTCCAGTAACTGGTAACAGTCACCTTGCTTTTCTGGGGTCATCCTTCACTGAACCATCGTGTTCCTGTGCAGAGAGGAGATCAGGGAGAGGTTCACTCTCTTCTACTCCCTCATCTGTCACTAGGATCATGCTCACTTCGAACCTCTCAAAATGAGGCTATAGTTAGTTCACATGGAGCACCCTTAGGGGGTTCCTAGAGGTCCAGCCGGTAGGTGGCCTCTCCCTTCCACTCTTTTATCTCATATGGGCCAGTCTAGCGGTCTTAGAGAACTCCTGGCTCTACTGGTTCTATGACCCATACCTTTTGGCCAGGCCAAAACTCCGCCAGTGTGACTTTCTGGCAGTACCAGAATTTCATCACCTCTTGGCCTAGATTACATTCCAGAAGCAGTGCATCTATTTGCAGAGAACTAGCATGTAGCTGACCACACACTTTGGGGGTTTCTTGGGAGCTTTCTCCCACCCCTCCTTGACAAGGTTAAGAGATCCTCTAACAGGGTGTCCATAGAGGAGTTCAATGGGACTGATACCTTCTCCTTTCTGTGGCACTCCCTGTAGGCAAAGAGAAGGCATGGCAAGAGGATGTCCCACTTATGCCTCATGGGCTCAGGCAGGCCCATTATCATGCCTTTCAAAGTCTTGTTGAATCTTTCAACTAGACCATTGGTTTGGGGGTGATAGGGTGTGGTGAACATGTAAATCACACCACACTCATCCCACATGGACTTCATGTACGCTGACCTGAAGTTAGTGCTTCTGTCTTACACTACCTCCTAGGGGAACGCAACACGGGTAAAGAACCCTATTAGAGCTCTCACCACCACGGGTGCGGTCACTGACCTCAGAGGGATTGGCTCTTGGTAGTGGGTGATATGGTCCATCACGACCAGAACAAGCCTGTTGCCTAAGGCTGACTTGGGGTCCAAGGGTTTAATGACTTCGATGCCCACCCTTTCAAAGGGAGTGCCAATAATAGGTAATGGGATCAGGGGAGCTTTGTGCTTTTTCCCTGATTTCCCACTAGCCTGGCAGTCTTCATTCAGGGCCAATAAAAGTGTGAGACAAGCCTGGAAAGGTCTTGTCTTGCCCCAAATGTCCTGCCAGGGGAATGGTGTGAGCCAGGCCCCTTAGGAAGGTCCAGTATCATTTGGGGACCAAAAGCACACTAGCTGCCTCAGCACCAGGAACCTTAGGCTCACTGTAAAGAAGATTGTTCTCCCAGTAGAATAGGTGATCCCCAGAGGCTTCACCTGCTGCATGAGATGAGGCCTGGTGCCTCAAGCCCTCAAGAGTGGGACACTCTTTCTGCACTTGGCAGAATTCTTCCCTGGTGGGCCCACCATCAACCTGCCCAGTGCCAAGCTCAGGTAGGTCTCCTAGGCTGGCAATGCTTCGCCAGTTGGCTTAAGGGGCCTACTGCTCACGGACCACGTCAACCTCCACTGCAGGAACTTCAGGGACAGGTTTCCCATGCCCCTTGCCCCGCTCCTTGGCAGCTGTCTGGCCCATTGTTCTAGGCTCCAGACCTCCTTGACTTTCTTTCCAGGCAGCCATGGCTTGTGTGGTCATACAGATCTACTCAGGCCATCCCATTATCTCCAAGCGAGACATATGCTCTACCTTCCTTCATGTAGTGTGCTCCTTGCCATTGCATAACAGAGAATCCACAGGCATGGCAGGGATCACAGCAACGTTCAGAGAACCTGAGACCCCCCCCCCCCATTCAAAGGAAACCAGAGCCATCAGTAGATGGATTCCACCCTGGTCAGTGACTATGACTTAATGGAATGTGTTCGGTAGTACCTGCTCTGCAGACATCACCTGACAGTTGTCTTTCTGGCTCCTGTGTCTCACAGATCCTCCACCTGCTGCCCATTAACGGTGACCACTGCCTATACTTTGAAGTATTTACAGGCATGTGGGCTTTTGGCACCGTTTCTCTATCCCCAAGGGATACTGGGGTAACCTCTATCTGCTCCCCAAAGCTATCTGAGACTACCTCCTCCCGAGTGCTTCACTCGCCAACTCAACTCAGGTGTCTGCCCACCGGTGGGGGGGGGGGCTGTGCCCTCATGGGACATTTGGAGTCACCCTTAGAGTGACCATACTTATAGTACATTGGGATACAAACCTCCCTGTCTCATGGTCAAAGAACCCTTTCTTCTTTGGATCAGACTGAGACTGGTTACCACTACTCCATTGGGACTTATTATGGGGGCCTTTTGAGAACTCCTTGTTTTTCAGTTCTCCTCCCCCCTCTTTCTTCGTTTGGGAACCCTGACCTCATTTGTGCCCCCTCCCTCTCCAGATACCTTTTTGGACAGCCCGAGGTCTGCCTCCTCAACAAGCTTTCTGGGGTCCTTCAGCTTACTGTCAAGTAGGTGCTGGAGCAACTATTAAAACAGATACTGAGCATGTGCTCTCTCATGATCAAATGATACAATACATTAAAAGCAGTTACTTTGCGGCCCCTCACCCAGCCATTCATTGCCTTGCTGGAGTAATCAATAAAATGTATCCAGGATTGGTTGGGAAGCTTATGGCTGTCCCTGAATCTTTGACGATATGTTTTAGGAGTCAGCCCAAATTTGGCAATTAAAATGGCCTTCATAGGAGTGAACTTGGTTAGGCCTCCAACCTCTAATGTCAGAAGTATGTTACTCCCAAGTGTAGGCATTTGTTTTCACAGAACCCCCCACCCCCAGTGCTACTCAGGAACCCTGTGTACTTTGAGTGCAATCTCATAAGCAGAAAACCACTCATCAATGTCATCTCCCACCACACAATTAAGCACCAAGTCCTTGAGTATATGGAACCTTTTGTCTCCATCAAGTACTTCATGTATGCTGCCACCATCACTGCTGGATTCTGCCTGCCTGCCCTTGTTCTCCAGATCTTTTTTGGCTCAGTTCATGAGCCAGAAGTAGTTTCTTCTCTGCTAAGGCTCTTTTAAGCCTTAGCCCTCCTCTCCTCAGCTTCCATTTTCAATCTTGCCATCTGCACCTTGAGTTCTCTCTCCACCCTCCTCTCCCTCAGCTCCTCTGGGGCTAGTTTATGGGTGGAGACACTGCTTCCTGCTCTCACAGGGTGCTTAAATCCAGGGTGTCCCCCTCAACTGCTGCAGGTGGTTCCTCAGAAGAGCCATTCTCAAGCTCTTCCAATCCACAACTGTCTTGGGAGCGGGCCTCTGTCCAGGCCCTCAGCGCCTTTTGAAACTCCACCTTCCTAGTGGTTTCATGGGCAGGTACCCCCATCTCCTTGCAGACAATTTTCAACTGGGCCACTGTATAATCTTCCAGCTTGGCCGGTTCATACTCCATGGTTCCATTTGCAGAACCAGCCAGAAACATGATGTAGAGGTTGAATCAAAAAATGCAAAGCAGGGAAAAATGAGAAAAATCGAAATGGTCTTGGATGTGGATGGCTGGTGTACACCTAGCTATTGTATGGCACTGCACAAACACAAGCCCTATCCTCACCAATGTTAGAAATTGGGTTTTTGATTTATTTGCAGAGGTATGCACCCTGTCTAAGCAGGAACCACAATCCTAGTCAAGGTAGTCACAACACAACCTAAACTATCCTGTGCTCACCCTCTGGTAGCTTGATACAGAGCAGTCAGGCTTAATTTAGGAGGCAATTCATAAAGTATTTGTGCAACACTTAATACAAAGACACAGTGAAAACACCACAAAAATACTCCACAATAGATGAGAAAAATAAATCATGGATTTTGTAAGTAACACAAGACCAAAACTTCAAAACTCCATCCAGTAGAAGCCAAGATATGATTTTTTAAAGATTAAATTCAAAATATAGCTCTTAGATGGAAGTAGTGCCTAAAGAGTTAACTGGCTTGGCAGTTCGGTTTGGACTGTTCCCATGAGGCACAGAGTCAAGACTGATTTGCATATGGCTGGGTCCAAACTGGGGTGGCGTAGTGGGCAAAAGAACAGTGGATTTAACCCAGATCTCTTGACTGGGGGAGAATGTTTGAATCATTCAGCATTCCGTCCATCATTTGTTGCAGTTACACTTTTTGCCCTAAGTGGGAGGGGTATGCCCAGACGTGGGCCCCTTGCTCACTGTGCCACTGGATTCAAGCTAGCCTGGCTGATGAAGGGTGACATACCCCGAAACCGGTCCCAGGATGCTTGTTTCTGGTCCAGGGAGGACCTGGCTTGGCAGTTCGGTCTGGACTGTTCCCATGAAGCACAGGGTCAAGACTGATTTGCATATGGCTGGGTCCAAACTAGGGTGGCGTAGTGGGCAAAAGAATGATGGATTTAACCCAGATCTCTTGACTGTGGGAGAATGTTTGAATTATTCAGCATTCCATCCATCATTTGTTGAAGTTACACTTTTCGCCCTAAGTGGGACGGGTATGCCCAGACGTGGGTCCCTTGCTCACTGTGCCACTGGATTCAAGCTAGCCTGGCTGATGAAGAGTGACATACCCCGAAACCGGTCCCAGGATGCTTGTTTCCGGTCCATGGAGGACCTGGCTTGGCAGTTCGGTCTGGACTGTTCCCATGAGGCACAGGGTCAAGACTGATTTGCATATGGCTGGGTCCAAACTGGGTTGGCGTAGTGGGCAAAAGAACGATGGATTTAACCCAGATCTCTTGACTTGGGGAGAATGTTTGAATCATTCAGCATTCCATCCATCATTTGCTGCAGTTACACTAAAGAGTTAACTGGTCGCGCTGGACTGGGACAAGGTCAAGGGTTCAGGCCAACCACGATGGAGCACTTGCCGGATACAGGACCCACACAGGGCATGGAGCAAAAGAACCTTGTTCCTGATCGCAACAGTGAGATGCATCAGTGATCCCCACGCAGGTGAGGTGTTGCAGAAAATTGTTCCATGCAACTGTGACAATGCGTCCGGTGTGTGAGCGAAGCTTCGATTCCGAAGTGCGGTTGTTCTGAATGTGATGCACCAGGTTTCTCTACGCTGTAGAGGTGCTGCGTTTACCTTGTCCATGCAGTGGTGGTCATGCGTCGGTTCTGAAATGGTGGTTCCAAGTGCTGACCGGCAGTTCCTAGTGCGATGCATCGGCCTGGTTCCCGCAACAGCGGCAATGTGATGATTCTGCTCTTGCATCAGATGCATCGGTTCCACTTGCTCAAACCCCTAGGTCCACTTCCAAGGGTCCAGCACTGGGGTTGCACCACTTGGCAGGTTGGACTCGCAAGCAGATGAGCCCAAGGGTTGTACCAGGAGGGTTCAAAGTCTTTTGTGTCCCTGAAACCTAGGCAACAGGAGGCAAGCCAGCAAGCCCTTTTGGTTCAAGTGATGGAGGTCCAGCCTTTCTCACCCAGGCAGAAATAGAGCAGCAGGGCAACACAACAAGGCAAGAGATCAGCAAACAGTAGTTCCAGCAGAGTGGCAGTCCTTGAGCAGCACAGCAGATCATCTTCTTCCTGGCAGAGTGGTCACAGGTCCAGAAGTGTACTGATTTGGTAGTGCCAGAGGTCCAGTACTTATACTCAGTGGTGCCTTTGAAGTGGGGGATATGTCAATGAAAGCTTTGAAGTGCACAGAGGCTCTCCCTTCCTGCCCTGGCTCCAGACACACTACAGAGGGTAATCAATCCTTTATGTGGGGACAGGACACAGCCGTCAAGTGTCATCACCTCCCTCCCATTCTGCTCAAGATGGCCCATCTGCATTCAGATGACCCCTCAGGCACACCTACCCTTCCTTTATGTGTGACTGTCGAGAGGGAATGCAGGAAGCCAACTGTCACCCACCCCAGACGTGCATTCTAAAGACAGGCAGAAGGCACCAAATGGCTAAAGTAAGTAAATGGCAAATTGCTAAAAGTGGCATTTGCTAAACTTGAATTTAAAATCCAACTCCACCACAAGTTATGATTTTAAATTGTGAGTTCAGTGACACTACATTTGAAAAGTCAGTCTCTTTACAAGTGGGAGATACACTCAAAAGATGTAATAAGGTAATCCAAATGTTTCCCTATGAGAGACATAGGCCTTGCAGTAGACCCCTATGACTGTCAGGACTAACAGGGAGGAAACCGTAAGTAGAAATATATCGTGGTTCAGGAAATTGGACATGTCCAGTCAGCAGAGACTAGAGGAAGATGAGGCCGCAGATGTTGATGACTCTCCTGACCCCAAAGCCAACCCCAGTGTGGGGGAACTCCAGTGAAGCCTTTGACTGGAGAGAGACGTTGTATGGAGACCCAACGAGTCAAGAACATGGATGATGGTCCAGCCTGATCATATCATCAGCTTTGTAATCTAAGGCCACACCCCAGGCCTAACTAGAAGTTTAAGGACTTTGTGAGTCAGGTCCATCTGTAGGGTTCGGAGTCAAGTGGGTAAAGGATGTAGCGAGCCACCCAGACTCTTTAGGGGTATCTCTCTCCCCTGGATGTCATTGCACTACATCCTCAAATAAAAGGGTTTAAGAATGCACGTGGTCTTTGCCCATACAGCAGCACAAGGTGTGGCTCACTGACTCAGTGTGAGTGGCAGCTGTATGATAAGGACGCGTAATGCCCACCAGCACACCTATGCTTTTACTTGCAAAAAGAACATCCGTTTTTTAAAAAAGAAATCCTGAAGTGCTTCTTTTGCTCTAACTCTATGATGTGGCCCTAGATTTAACTATCATGCAGTGCTACTTGTAGCTAGTGCTTAATTTAAAATGGTGGGGCTCACTGGTGCTTATTGTGAAGACAGCACTTAGTTATCCTTATCAGACAGTGACATGAGCAAGAGAGGGAAAGCCACACACAGGGGAAGGAACTAGGAGACGGACTGAAACCCTGATTAAGGAGCAGGGCGTATCTAATAGTAAATAAAAGAGCCATGAGGGTGATTCAAAACTACACAGCCTTGGTATTAGGTACGCCAACATTTAATAGCACCAGACGCATTCTATTCCAAATTAAGCACTGACTCCACCAATGCGAAATACTCAACCAGGCTTGTATCTACCCGTTTCCTTTCTTTATTCAAATAACAAGCCTACCTGTATTTTAGTCTCTCTGTTCTGGCCTTGGAAGAAGTGGCTGCCCTCTACATTTAGAACAGGTACAACACCGAGGCCACACAGATTGCATGCTAGCACTTAAGTCATATGTTGATGTGTGGGCCTGAATGTAGCATCATTACGTATGTATGAACTGATGCTTCAAACCAACCTAATTGGTTACAGCTATTCCTCAAAACATGGAGAATAAAACACAAAGTCCAAGAGTTTTTAAATGGCACAAAACCTTTTTTACAACTAAATATTTCAACTCAAACTTATCAATGTGTTGATTTACGTCTGCCTAAAATGTTCTCTTCAAACAGTATCAGCAAGAACTCCAAGGGTCACATTAGGAGTGTTATCTCCCCTGGCAATTCGGCACCCACAGAGTTATACATTCAGGAGTACTGAAACCCTGGGTGTGACATTACGAGAAGATTACAAGATTGAACCTTCGGATCCGCTTAAAAATATGAAAGTGCTAGGAAAATTGGTAATTTGGCAACAGATTCCCCCTAATAATTCCTCATTTTCCCCTTATTTCTCCCAGAGATATTGTCTGCTAGCAGGTAAAATTCATAGGAGAAAAACACAGGATCTGTGGTTTATTCAGACTATGTAATACTCATAATCATATTGAATGCTTGTCAGGAGACCTGTGACATGGGTCTTCTGCATAAGAAAATATTTTGTGTATTCCAGAACAATAAAATGAGCAAATTGTTACTTTAACAAAATACTAGGCACTCTCAAGAAAGGAGAGGAGAACATATTTGCTGTAGTGATTAAGGGCCATTTGATGGGAATCCTCTGGGGTGGTTAATGTCACTGCTGAACGTGATGGAGGTAAATATTGTTTGATACTAGCAATCATGATTGCTATAGAACAGTGGTCAAACTAGTTTTGCATCATGTCCCCTATTTAGTAATAAAAGGCTTGATTTTCCCTCGCACCCCCCCACCTAAGTGGCGGAATGTGCTTAAGTGTTTAGAGGTGAACACTGAATACCAGTGGCGGCTGCTCCCGGGGAGCAGCAGTTGGGCGGGGAGAGGGGATGAGGGTTAAAAAAAAAAGAAAAGAAAATCACTTGCCGGCAGGCCGGCCAGCCAGCCATCCAGCTGGCCAGCCACCGCCACCTGTCCTCCGTCCTCTCAGTCCTCTTCCTGGCTTCTTCTGTGGAAGCAGGAAGCACCCGGGCTCCCAGGCTTCCCATAGCCAATCACAATGCTGCAATGCAATGTTTACAATGGTAACCACAGCAGCTGTGGGAAGATTCCTTCACACTCACGGCAGGGACAATTCACTCTGGAGCATTGAAAGCAAATAACAGGTACTGCAAAAGTAGCAGCAGTGGAAGTAGAAACTGTGAAAATCTACTCACACACTCAATTACTGGAAAAGCAGAGACTGCATAAGTTCATGTTTTCCCTCAACACAGACCAGATACAACTGAGACAGCAGCAGTATCAGCCTTTCAGACTGAAGCAAATGCAACTGTAGACCTACTTGGGCCTCATAAGTGAGGTATAATTTATGTCTGTTCTATAGTAAGCACAGGTCCCATTTTTGGCCATTTCCATCATACTTGGGGTATCTACTACAACTGTAATTGTGCCACAGGACTCGGGCTGTACCTGCTCTAAGTAACTCAAAACTGGTCTGGTGTTGTCTGTTTTCCCATCTGGACTGTACTGGACAGGCTGTACTTTTACAACTAGAGCAGGACCAAGCCTGAATTACAAATAGCTAGCATAGTGGGTGAAAAACAATGGGGGGGCAGGTATGAAGGGCACGCTTGTCCCAGTCCGAGGGGACATTAGCTGTACTTCTTGGACTACAGCATGCAGTGGTCGGGGCTGTGAAATGCCGCTTGTCACTGCCCCAGACCCTTCAGATTCGCTGAGAGGCCTGGTGCCGCCTGGCCCAGAATTGTCAGGTTCGAAGATTTTAGACCTGATCATTATGTGCCCTGAAACAGAAACTGCCTTATTTCACCTGGAGTTACCACTCCTGGGGAAATAACACAACTTGTAAAGAGCCTATGTGGCTAAATAACATAATGACAGTTGATTAAAGTGGATAAACTAGATTAGCGTTATCATATTGTACTAATGGAAGACACAATTCTAACACATTGCTACAATAATAAATGTGCATAATTTGCAATAAATACAAAATTAAAAATAAATGAAGGTGGGGTTCATCTCTTTGGTTCCTTTCCTTCAGCACAGCTTTGGTAGCCTGTGTGGCATACTAGGGCCAACATTGAAGGCTCTGGAATGGGCACCTTGTTCTCCCAAAATATGGGGTTTATATATCCTAACTTTGTTTTGGTTCCTGAATTTTGGTCACTTTGTCGCATTTGTACGAGTCACACCTTCCAGGGGCTGTCACCATGTGCCAAGAAAGATGGTATCTATTCAAGTGTCCATCTCCAGATCAGACATGACTAATTATAATTGTCTGACCAGCTGGGGTACTGTACACGAGGGATATATTAAGGCCATCAGCTGGGCAACAATCACTTTTTCAATTACCCATCTTTCCACTAAGAAATAAAGTTTATCCCAAAGAGCTTTCAACTGGCAAAAACCTAACATACTAAAATATTGGAATTATCACATGTGAGTGACATATCAAAGGCAGAATCTAACTAAATAGAAAGGGGTATATTTTGCTTGATGTGAAAAATGATTTGCCATATGTGACTCTCAGATCATCCTAAATTCAATATTTTCTTTTTTTAGGTGCTTCGGCTGCAGAATATTCTTTCTGAAAATCCTGTTTTAACTCAGGTGTATGTCAATAATGGCTCCAAGCTGCAGGGATCTTCAGTGGCGTGTGTCCATGATGGGAGGCTAGTTGTGGGCTCAGTGTTCCATAAAGCAATTTACTGTGACCTGGAATAAACTGCTACTATGCCCTGAAGAAGACCGCTACCGAACCATGAACAAAACCACAACTGTACCCCAGACTAGACTTCTGCTGTGAGCTCAAATGGCTGTGACCCACAATGCACCTCTGCTGTGACCTATACCAGACCTTTGCCCCGAACTGGACTATAAACCCCTTTTGTGGCTTAGATGAGATATCTAGTGTGAGTTTTCCAGATGTCTGCATTGACCAATCGTAGTCCTCTTCTGTGATCTGCACAAGAGCATGCCTTAAACCTAGATAGGACCTTTGATGTAGATGAGTAGAATGGGCTAGAAATACACAGCCGACATGATTGCAATGGGTTGCACTGGACATCTTCTGTGACATGGACAAGGCCTCTGTGTTCACATTCACTAGATCTATGCTATTAGCTGGGTGAGAGACCTCTTCTTGAACTGGTTACTCTATGATTTAGTAAAGATTTGTCATATTTGGGTTACAATTTCATAGCTACTCAATGCATCATCAGACTCAGTGCCTAATAAATTCCATGAATGCTGTGAATAATTGTCTAGTAATGATTATTAAAGTCTAGGACATCATGTTTTGTATATACATGATCAAAATATTTTCATTTATTTGCAAGTACAAAGATACAGGCAGTGTGTCTTTGCAAGGAAGTAGAACGTTGAGGTGACTTGACCTATCCTGATTTTGGATAGGGATGTGCAATATTATACTCAACATTTTCCTAACAATGCAGAACCACACATGAAAACATACCTGTGACTTATATGTGTTGCATTATAATTCTGAGTGCCCCGCAAATCCTGATTCAGCCACAAACACAAATATGCACCTGAATCAACGTTCCAATATTTGCAGCATTTAGTTTCATCCCACCCAATTTTTTAGGTAACATCTGGTTGAATTTGTGCAGGCACAAAAAGCACAGTTCCAAGTTTTTGACTTTCCATGCAGGGAAAATACATGATTATGTTTTCGGCCATTTTAAGGTGGGAAACTTGGAATGGTGCCGTACTACTGCACCTGGTAAATATCACACTCTGCACTATATCTAATTACCAAAAGTGATGGCACCAAGTGAAATGCAGTGGGAGTTACAGTGAGCCCCTGATTGATTTGTGGCAGATGCGGTAAACATGCCACTGGATTAAAGGCAAATTTACGATTGGTGGCTGTCCAACAAGTACAAATTCAGCCAATGCCAGTGTTACCTTGGCTGTTGGTAATTGGTGGATTTTACTTTATTGCTAATCCCAAAATCCTGCCCTAAACTCCAGGGCCATTTAGTACGTGATGTCACACCTCCTCTGAGATAAGATATCCTCCACATGCAGATAGACAGAAATTATGTTAAATCTGTGTGGTACAAAATAGTTTAAAAAAACATGCTGCTGGAAACAATAGCAAGAACATTCATCTCAGTCCTTTTACAGATTCTGTGCAAGTTCATGTTTTTTGGGTTTTAGGCTGCTTAATGCTTTGCAGGCAGGATTGTTTTTGCAAGGAAGGGATAGCTTTTTGAGCACAGATTTGGGTCAAATTTAAATAAAGATGGTGCACCCTTTCAATTAATCACTCAGAGGATCAGGACCCGTTCCATCACTGATTTCTACTCCTAGATAATTGATCTTTGCCATGGTATTTTTATGAAAAAAAGCAATTTCATCATCACAAATCTTAAATGCGATTCCAAATTGTAGTCAATAATGAGAGTTGTAAGTAGTTTGAAGAGTTTGATTTTCTAATTAAAAGTTTTGTTATTTCTGATTCTTTATTCATTAGTCAGATATCAATCAGATTACAGAATTGATAATAAAAAAATATGGTTAGAGCAGATCATGCTAAAATAATGCATTCAGCACGCTCCATAAAGAAAAGATTAATCCCTATTCTAAGAATGGGGCAAAAATAGTATCAGTTAGACACCATGAAGAGTTCAAAAGTAAAATGCAAGAGTGAGAAAAGAGCACAAAGCTCACAATCAATAATTAATAATTGCAGAATTTCCCCTAAAGAGAAATAAGGCATAGAGCAAATAAGCCTTGGCAAGAGCCAATCAATAAGAAGTACAGCATAAAGCACAGGCCTGAATAGAATGTCAAATGGTTCAGCCTGTCTCCTCTCTCTCTCCTCTGCTGCTCTGTCAGCCAATAAGATGTCCGTATTCGCCAAAAGAGCGCATTCTCTTCCATTCTCACACATCTTCCATCATATCTTCTACCTTGCAACAATAAATCGATCTGCACATGGCACATTTCTTAGCTCCAGTCATTGTTTGTTTTCCATGACTTCACTACTGTTCCTAACTTTCTAATAAAGCAAAATATATTTTAACTAATCTATGTAAATACATTACATTAGCTGCAAAAAAGAGTTTAATTAAGCAGGAAATCCATTCAAACTTATAAAAGAGAAAGTCATAACATGAGCAATGAATTTCTCTTAATACGTGTATTTTCTGCTTTCATAGCAAGTAAAATAAAGCTGTCATTTATGAATGGCTTTCTGTTGGTAACATTTACCAGCAACAAAAAATACCATATCAGTGAGGAAAGAAGTATCTTCATTATTTCACAAAACAAAAGGCAACATTCCTTTCTATGTTAACTGAAGGCTAAGCTGAGGTCAGCTTTCCAAGCATTCAGGTTCTTGCACTTTTTATTCAAACCATTATTTTAGCAAGCTGTCTAACGCATTCATTATTTCTATGTACTGCGTGTTCTACACCTTTAAATGTTGTGTTATTTTTAATACAACCTGCACGTTAATTCAGCACACGTGTTTATGTTTATGTTTTTTGTAATTTAAAAAAAGCACATTCTACAGTTAAGGCTAAATCCAAGTCATTAAGGTCAAACCATCATATACATTTGTGCATGGTTCAACCTTTCCTAAAGAATATTATTTATTCATGGAAAAGTCTAGTTCAAGTCTGGTGCATTTTGCACCATTTGTCTGCGTGTCATTTTAAAAGTGCGCTTTTCATGTTTAAGCCTAAGGCAAATTATCAGCTTTTTAAATCAGCTTCTTGCACAAAAACAATCCTCTGAGGTGTTTTCCTCTTTCCAAGTGTGCTGTGAATTCAGCACACTTGGAAACAACAAGGGGAAATAAAGATATTTCTCCTCGTTGCACCTCTATCAGGAAGGCGTACAATTTTGATGCATTCCCAAATTTACCACTCTGGATAAATCTGGGAATGCACCAAAATACACGGGTGGATGCGTGGCAACACACAAGCTCCACCCATGTATTACCCTCCCAAGTGCAGAGCAAAGCAAGCCAACGACTTGCGCTGCCTTTTGTTACACCAGGTTTACCAAGCCATGCAGGACTTTGTGGCCTTGCGCGACTTGGTAAATCTACCTTAGGGATTGCATTGCTCATGTGTCACTTTGTTTGATGCAAGGGCAAAGCAATCCTATGATAAATCTGGCTCTAAGTGTTTGCAATACTTATACATGAGAAAGTCAATCTGGTGAGGTTTCTTATTTCATTGAAAAAGACCTTCAGTCTCTTCGGGAACAGGGACAGATCAAACCCTAACTTCTCTCCAATATGATCGAGTAATGAACGATCTTGTCTCTTCTGCCATATTTGCCCATGGCCAAAGCCTCAGGACCTGAACTAGAAGAGTGCTGTTTAGGAGCCTTAGATTTCCTCTTCTTGGTGTACCTTCTCCAAAGTATTTTTCTGCAAAGCTTTAGAAACTGTTGCCTCAATCAGCTCTTGTACCTTCGAGGCTGCCATTTGCCAGGCTATCACCTAGATCTGATTTTCTCAGGCTGATTGCCATCCTCTTCTGAAGGGATGAAAGAGATATGCTTTCTCTTCCATGCTGGCATCTAGGTGCTACAACACATTAAGTGCACTTAGAGGGAAAGAATATGTAGAAAAAAAGGCTAGACATGAAAACCAATGAGTGAGAAAGACACAGTAGCCTTTTTCTAATCAGGAACGTAATCTGAGAGAACCACAGCTCCACCTCCCAAGTCTTCTTGTATGACAAATGAAAATTGCCCAAACATTATAAAAATGGCCCTTACTTGAGTACTGTTACGCTGTCACCTTGTATCCCTGTTTTCCTGCAGGTCACAAAGTAGAGAGTTCCACCGCTCCAGCACACAACACTATCCCCAGTCAGCTTATTCAATGCACGATATACGTTCATGCTGAACCACTATCCCCAGGCTGCCCAACTTTGTTTGTAGCTTGCTACTCTTTTAAAAAAAAATTTTTTTTAAAGGTTTTATTGAAGTTTATACATATTACATACACAGCATTGTAAATCGTTTTAGTCAATACAACAAACGAACAACTTGCGGCAATAAAAAGGCACAGTGGTATTTACATTCTAGTAGATCATGATACATAAAGTGCAGTGCAATATTTGTAGTAAGCCAATATGGTACATCATAGCTATACATCAGAGTCAAGTGGTGTATCATTGTTCTGTGAGTGAAGGTATTGCAGTAGTGGTTCCCAAATGTTCTTGGGCTTGGAAGTGGTGGGCAGTTCTTCAGCATACAAGGTCAAGGTCTCCCGACAGTATACCATGTCTTTTAGCCACTGTGTGGTAGAGGGACTCGCACGACTCTCCCAGGACACAGCCACCCTGCGTTTAGCCAGTAATAGCGCAATTTGTATAACCCTGCACAACACTCCTTTCAGGGACGGTACCAGGCCCAGTAGGCACACATGCAGGGTGCAATCCAGGGCAAGGTCAGTCATTTCTTGCAGTATTTTAATCACAGCTGCCCAAAATTCCGCCACTTTCCCGCATTCCCACGCCAGGTGCCAGAAGTCCGCACCCGAGGCACCGCACCGCTTACATCTGTCATGGTCTCTGAGACCGTATTTGAATAACTTGTGTGGTGTGTGATAAACCTGGTGTATATACTTAAAATGAATTATACGTAAATTGCCATTAGAGGTAAGTGCCTGAGTTAGCTGGCAGCAGTACTCCCAGTCCTTCTGTGTAAGTGGCGGGTCTAGTTGCTTGTTCCATTGCTCCAAACTCTTATTCTGCGGCAGGGGGGGTTTCGTCTCTGGCTGCTCGATATAGTTTAGTCACCAGCTTATGTTTCGTGGGGCTGGTGAGCAGTGTGTGCAGGGGTTGCAGCGTCGGAGGCTCTGCCGGGAACGTAGGGTAGTGTGCCTGTAGTGCCTTTTTGCGCCTGTGAATGGTGAAAATAAATAGAGGCGTCTGATTTTGTACATAGCTAAGGTCAGCTTGCTCTAAAAAACTGCCACCGGGAAAGAGGTCCTGCATTTTGTCAATGCCAGCTAGCGTTAGAGTGCGCATGACCCCACTCTCTTGAGTGACTGATATACCTGCATGATGTGCCAAAGGCATAAGTGGGGAGTATAACGGAAGTTTATCCACCCTGTCGCCCAGTGCTTGCCTGGCGGCGATGGTAGCATCAATGGAATTGATTTCTGAGCGAGGTATGTCCCTACGTGTGTAAGTTAGTATGGAGCCCAGGGGGATAGGGTGTGCGTCTCCATCCTCCACAGCAACATGTGGGATGTAGTCGTGAGTGTGATACCAGTAATAGGCAAACTGAGCCTGCGCGCAGAGATAATATAGGTGTATGTCAGGTATTTAATCACAAGGAGGGGAGGGAGGGAGGGAGGGAGAAGCGATGGTCTATTCAGCTTCCATATAATGTATAAAGATCAAAAGGGAATGGACCACTTGTACCTGTGTGACCAGAGTCATGGGTGGTTGGTACCTCTCATAAAAACCCTCATACATGAACGTAGGTGGACAGGCGGTATATCTTGGTTCTCCGCCTATTCGTAACGTGACAGCATCATCATCGAGTTATTTTTGGTATGCTGACCTCCACCAGGAGGTAGACCCACTGGTACTACAGTAGTGTCCAGAGACCAAAAAAGGTGAAGTGCTCAATGTGAAGTGAGGTTAAAAGTTTTCTACTTCCTCATTTTAGTAAAATCATTTATTGTATGGGGATGTGAAAAAAGTTAAAACAAAAGGTGTGCGTGGGTAGATCGCGTTACTAATCTTACGCACTAGTGTAGTCCATATGTGAGGTCGACATGTTTCAGCCCCATTATGCCCAGCCGGGTCTAGGGGACTTTCTTCAGGACCAATAAAAGTGGGCTGTTGCTATTTGTGCAACAGTGTAAAGTGGGTTATTATTTTGCCACTTATTTATCAGGTCAATAGTACCTGAAGGATCCCTATTGTGGGCCTCCACGGGGGACCGGCGAGATTCTCCCAGCCTTCTGCAGCTTCAGGAGCTGTCAGGTACACTGAATCCCCCCCTGCTATAGTCTAGAGTAAGGGTCGATAAACTCACTCGTGCCTGCTTACCCCCCCTATATCAGTTTGATGAGAAGCGTTCGAATCGTTTTAAACAATGTTGTAGGAAGTGAAATGGGGATGGTACTGAAAAAATATAGATACTTTGGCAGGAACACCATTTTTATAAGTGCCATGCGGTCTACCAGTGATAGCGGCAGACGTGTCCATCTATCTACCTGTTGTTCCAGCTTTGTGCCGGCTGTGCCGTAATTTTCACGAATCCTATGTCCGGGTCACGGTGGACCCATACCCCGAAATATTTTACGGGTTCCGCGGACCACATCAGCGAGAAATCCAGTGTGTGGGGAGAAGTAGAAGCAGTGAGCGGGACAACTATTGATTTAGACCAATTAATAGTGAGGCCAGAGAATCGTCGAATCGGATATATTCTCTGAGTACCGGTGCCAGGAAAGTCTGTGGCTCCCTCACAAATAAAAGCATATCATCTGCATATAGTGATATGCTCACTGGGCGGTGGGCAAATTGCAGCGCTGCCGCCCTATGCCGTTGTCTAATAATACAGGCCATTGGTTCTATCATTATCGTGAATAGGAGCGGTGAGAGGGGACAGCCCTGTCTCGTACCCCTGCAAATTGGAATGGGGTCTGACGAAATGCCCTCTACATGCACGCGCTCTGATGGGGCAGTGTACAACAGTCGTATCCAATTGAGGAAGAGTGGTGGAAAACCCATCCGGTGAAGAATGCTGAAAAGATAACTCCACTCTATTGAGTCAAAGGCTTTGGCTGCATCAAGCATCACAGCCGCCGCCTGGAGGTCAGGGTCAAGGATGTGGTACATGGCGAACAGTGTCCGCAGGTTATGCGATGTGGATCGTTCAGGTATAAATCCGGACTGGTCCGGCAGGACTAAGAGGGGCATCAACGGTGTGAGTCTGGTTGCCAGTATTTTCGCTAATATCTTCACGTCTATATTTATAAGTGACAGCGGACGATACGAGTCACATCTGTGCGGTGGTTTGTCCTTTTTAAGCAGAGTAATGAAGAGGGCCTCTCTGAGTGTCGGAGGGAGCGAGCCCACATCAAAAGCCTCAGTATACATTTCTAGAAGGTGAGGCGTTAGCTCTGCCGCGAATTCCTTATAAAACTCGCAGGTGAGCCCGTCGGGGCCTGGGGATTTTTTATTCGGAAGAGATTTTATTGCTGTCTTAACATCGTCTTCAGTTATGGGTTGACAAAGGTAATCCCTATGGCTATCGGAAAGCCATGCAAGGGCGACGTCTGATAGATATTCGTCCAGTTCTGTCGCCGGTGCGTTAGTCTGTGATGTATACATGTCCGCGTACGCTGTTTGGAATTGCCTGACAATGTCTCTCGTGGAATAATGGTCTACCTCGAAGGTGTCCGTTATTTTAGTGATGATGAGTGTGTCTTCCCTGGCCTTAATTTTGATCGCTAATGTGTGTCCCGGTCTGCCCCCTCACCATATGCACGGGCTATGTGGCGCCTGGATAAGTAGCGAATTTCGTCGTCCGCTAACTTATTATATTCAGTGATTGATTCCTTGATTTGAGCAAGGAGAGCCGTGCTGGGGGATCGCCCGTAGTCCCGCTCAAGGCGCTGTAGGGTGTGTTCGGTATTAGATAATTGGCCCTGGATGTCTTTAAGTATTCCCGCGGCCGTACCAATGCACACTCCACAGATCGTGGCTTTAAATGCTTCCCACAGGTTTCCAGCACTGTCTACTGACCTCTTGTTATGTGCGAAGTATTGCGTGATAGCCTCCCGAATGGTGTGTGTGTATAGAGGGTCAAGCAGCGCTTCAGAGCGGAAACGCCAGGTAAACTGTCGGGAAAAGGTTTGTGGGACGTGCAATTCTAACCTGACAGGATTATGGTCTGACAGCGTCCTGGGAAGCACCTCCACATCTGAGACCCAGGTTGTGCTGACATCACTCAGTAACCAGTAGTCAAGCTGAGACCAGCTAGCGTGGGTGGTGGAAATATGTGTGCCTTCAAGTTTGAACGGGTTACGCAGTCGCCATACATCTGATAGAGCTAGCTCTGCAATGCCTTCGTTGATAACTCTAGCAGATCTGGGAGAATGACCCCCCATCCCACTGGACTTGTCTTTACCCGGGTCTAGGTGAGTGTTCAGCTCTCCGCCCCACAGAATGGTAGCTTCCGGCCATTCCCGCAATATGGAGAATATCCGTTCGTAAAAAACAGGGTCTTCTACGTTAGGACCATACACGTTCACCAAGGTGATTAGGGCCCCCGCCAGCTTGCCGTGAGTTATGGCATACTGGCCTGCTTCGTCGATACAGCTTTTGATCATAATAAAGGGCAATTTTTTTTTTTATGAGGCTGAGTACCCTCCTGGCATACGACGAATACGTGGAGGCCTGTCTGTATCCCGCCCATTTGACCCTTATCTTCCCCTCAGTGTGACCTGTTAAGTGTGTTTCTTGTATGAGGGTGATTTTGACTTCGTGACGATCCAAGTAGGCCAGTACCTGTCGTATTTTTTTGGGAGAGTTGAGCCCCCTCACATTCTACGTTAGACATACAATTTTTTCATGAGCCATGTATAACCTTCACATATAGTAAATGAGATGCACCATGAAGATTCATGCCTGTAGCACTACATATCATGTGATAAAATGTCCCGGTACCCTGTAGCCGCAATAACAAATTTCCTCTGTCCCCCCTCCCACCCAATCCCCCACCCACTTCAGCAACCCCAACCTGCCAAAGCCATCCCAAACCACCCCGAACAGTAACCCGTGAGAAAAAGGAGCTGCCATGGTAGCAGTGGGGATCACCCATAGGGGAGCTCTGGAGCGCGAAATCCCTCCCAGGTGTAAAGGGAGGTGGCCGGAGACAGACAGTGCAGTTTCCCGCCCTGAGCACAGTATAACTCAACACGGGTCTGCAGTGATAGCTAGAAAAATAATACCCATATAAAGAAATGTAAAAGTCTTATCTGCCAGTTCAGAGTTCAGGTTAGCAGACGGATGGGGTCTGTGTACCATGCAGAGCGCAGCGTGCCTGTATGAAGGTCACAGAGTGATGTGACACCAACTCTTTCTGTGGGATTGTTCAAGTTGTGTGCAGCTAGGATGTCACTCCGCTGTGCCTTGTAAGGAAGCATCATTATCGTCGTCCTCGTGATTTGAAGAGCTCTTAGTTTTCCGTTTCAGAGTCTTGGCATAATCCATTGCGGATTTCGGTGAGGTGAATATCCTTGATTTACCATTCAGCTCAACGCGCAAACGTGCTGGATACAGCATTGCGTAGGGGACTTTTTCCGCCATGAGTATTTTCTTTGCCGGTTGGTATTCCTTACGTGCCGCTTGCACCGCTGCGGTGAAGTCTGGGTAAAAAGCGAGGGAGTTGCCCTCATGAACAATGTTCCCCTTCTCTCTGGCCATGCGGAGGATGACGTCGCGGTCTCTGTAATTGAGAAGACGCGCGATTATGGGACGCGGGGTGGCCCCTGGTGGCGGTCTAGCGGCCAATGAACGATGTGCTCTTTTGACGATCAACACAGGTGACAGATTTTCGGCCCCAAAAATCGCCTGCAAGAGAGACTCGATGTATGTTTCGAGGCGGCACGTGTTTGTAGTTTCCGGTAGGACTGTGATGCGCAGGTTGTTACACCTCGACCTGGCCTCAAGGTCCTCATTTTTGGTCTGTATTACAGCGAGCACCTTCTCCATGGCCGACGTTTTAGATGCCACCTGCTGTAATCCATCCTCAGCGTCCGATATGCGTGTTTCCGACTCTCCGATACGCAGTGCTTGCTTATCCAACTGGGCGGACATATGGTCCATTCTCAAATTTAGATTGTCTATCTTGCCATCTATGGTCTGTAGGCTAGATTGGACCACCATGAGCGTTTTTTCAATCGCAGATAAGCTGTCCGTGGGGGTGTCCATCTCAGAATCCGATGTGGCAGGTTGTCGAGACTTGCTTGATGTGCGAGGTTCGAACGTGAGCCGAGGCTGGTTGCGTTCTGTTTTGCCCATTGTTTACCTTGTGCTTGTGTGCGTGCTGCACGTGGAAGGAGATGTAGGACGTGCCGTAATCCAAATCGCAGAGCAACAGCGTACGATGGGCCCGCTGAGCCTGGTTAATGTCTGGTGTGGTGTTCTACGAGCAAGGATTAATCGGCAGCAATGATGGCAATCCAAAGGCCTGACCGCAATGTGGGGGTCTCCACACCCCCGCAGCTTCCTACACAGCTGATCCTGTCCTGCCAGCTGCACCACCCCTGCCAGATCTGGGGTCAGTGCGCTCCAGTGATCGTACCCTCTAACTCATGCGGTGTGCTATCATGCCCCCATGGTGTTAGGGCCAGTGTCTCGATGACCCGCAGTGCACACTTTTTGATGGGGCGGGTGAGAGCGCCGCGGTAGGTCGCAGTAAGATGCCTTGCTCTGCGAGTGTCGATCTGGAGGGTCAGAAAGCTCTTAGAAGGTCCGATAGTCAAAGGTATGCTGAGGTATGTACGGCTCACCTACGCCGCTACGGGTCCTCACAGCGGTTCGTGGCGGGGCCGCGTGTGTCAGAGGATGTCGGACAGTTGTTTGCCGGTGCCCCGCAATGCTGTCCATGCGAACCCCAGGCGGTCCGGCAATCCCCACGCACGATGCGGGCTGATGATTGAGTGGATAGGAAGAGTTGTACGTTGAGGGAGACCGCAGCACCGCAGCGTCTCCAGAGACGCACCAGGCTCCCTTCTGCTCAACTCGCTGGAAGCGCAGGCTTGAGGAGTGGACGTAGGCCCTAGCGTAGGCCCGGCCGGGGATCCCTCAATCCGTCGGCCGTCTCGCGCTCCGGCCCTCAGACCGCCGCCTCGGCACCAGGCGGTGATGCCTCTGACCGCAACAGGTCCGGTGCTTCACCTCTAGGGCGCGCCAGGAGGAGCCGCTCACTCCCCCACTCTCCAGTGTATTATGCGCGGGGCAGGCCGACAGCACGGTAGTCAGGCAGGGTGGCGAGGCAGTCCGCACCCACCCTCTCAGCACCCACTCACCGGCCCCGCTCGGCACCAGGGAATCGTCGGGTAGCCGCCCAGCTCCCGGCTCCGTCCGTCTATTGCGGCCTCCGGGCCCGCCTCCGCGGCAGCGCCAGCCACCGGCGCGAGATCTAGGCCGCCATGTTAGGGAAAGAAGCTTGCACTGAAGGTCGCGGCGTGTGGTGTCACCGCAGCCGCTGAACTCAAAATTTTTGTAGTATTTGATGGCGTAGGTGTTGCGCCGGTAGGTCCAGTGTGCCGAGGTGTTGATTGCGGGCAGGAATTGCAGGATTGTTGAAGGATAGACGCTCCGGTCGGCAGAGCTGCACTAAAGCGCGGCCATCTTACCTGGCGTCCTCTAGCGCCCCCCCCCTTGTAGCGTGCTACTCTTGGTACCACCTCACCACCATAGCGCGAGCAAACTGAGGCTGCACCTTGCTCCCAGCATCCCCCTGGCACTGCCAAGGAGAGTGATCCTTTCATCCTGGCAAAATATGCTGCAGTTGTTGCTCTGCATGCGACCTGTGTAGGTGACTGAAAGACACAACCAAAACAGAATGATGTACGGGGGGGAGGCTTTTTTCTAGATGGCTTTTGGACATGATTGGTGGTGTCCGATTAGTATGGCTGCTTCACATAGTAAGGAATTAAACCACGGGGATGAAGAGGTAATGCACATTTTTGTTTGCAGAATGGTGAGAATCCTAATACTTTTTACAGATGAAAATGCTAGCACGCACTTGCCAACACTGGATGTTCTGCTGTTTTAAAAATACATGCACCGGTGTAGCTGCCAATGGACTTCATGTCACAAGTGCCATGTCTAGTCAGTCCTGGCTTTCTAGCCAACATCTCATTGAATTCTGGAACTTTTAGATTTGGTTTTCTCACTATAATAAACCTAGGCCTTTCTTCATGCCTACATAGCCAGGGCTAGCTGAATGTGACCAATATGAGAATGAGATAGTTTACAGATTTGCTATCTGCTATGATGGGACATATTTGGCTGGGATGTATACTGTTTGCTGTTGAACGATTGATCATGTGAGAGGGGAAAATAACTTTTATTAGATCAAACCATTATGAATTTTGGAAGGTGGTGGTTTGGTATTTTAATCTGATTTTGGACTGTTTGAGAACTGTTGTATAAATGGTGGAATCTGTGTGCGATATTACTGTTTTGTCTTCAAAATAACTGTTTCTTATGCAACTTAATATGGAGCCATTAAGTCCACGCACACAAGAATTATGTCTGTGGGAAATGTTAATAACATTCATTGAATAAAAATCACTTATTTTTGAGTGTTCTGTTTAGTACTTTTACAGTATTTTGGAATGATGAGAAATTATTTTTATAATACGTGTGAAATATTTCTAAGTGTATTAGTCTGTACTCTTTCCATACAGTAAAAATTCTACTCTTGATTTGCATTCATTGTGATTTCTACCCAAATGTGCTATAGCTTTCAATGTCTTCTAATATCCATAGGCCCCCATCATGAGTGACTTTTTCCTGCAATCCCTGCACAAACTACTATTTGCACAGAGATTCCAATTACAAGCTTTGTGATAATTATCACATCTCCAGCAATTTTCCCAGGTAAAGTTTGTCAGGTGAAACCTTCCACATTTTACTGAGGGAATGTGCCTCGTAGAAACCCGTAAAGGCACAAAGCACCAAATCTGCATTAATGGGAAAATTTAAATAAGAAAAATAATTTGTAATAGTTCATTTTCGCACCTGTTATAGTCTGATCCCTAGGGCTTCGGATTTTAAAAGGTGCAATAATTATCACAACCACCACATGCCACTCATAATGAGGACCTAATGCTCTATACCTCAACACCAGTAAGTCACTGTGAAAAACACCCCCCACCAACCAATTGAATAGAATACAGACAATATTCTGAGCAAACCTTGGCAAAGTGGATTTAATGTACCAACAAATGTAAACACAGTCTTTCACAAATGCTGTTTGCATGCATTTATATGCACACATTTTATTTATCACGTCAGCCTGCCCTACAGACTTTGCCAGAGCTGGGAAGAGTACCAAAAAATGTTGCTTTTATTGTAGGACACATTTAGGAGAAAAAGAAATGCATGTGACAACCAGAATAGTTGAGAATATTTTTCGGATTTAGAATATTCCCTCAAGCATTCTAATGGAAGCACTTCCTGGAAGGCAGAATGATACATGGCCAGTTGACAGCATGAGCTGAGGGAGTAATACTCATCTTGGTGGAGCCAAGTCAAATCCCATTCTGTGCATATTATAAAGAATTTGTGCAAACATGTCAACGAAACAGCTGCTACTCTGTCGAGCCAGACCTAAAAAGGATGTTTACCTTACACAGCTAATCCATTATTATGGAACATTGAAAATAGGTATGCACTAATATTTGGTATATTTTGACAGTCCTGGACATACTACTTTGGAGATTAGTTAGAGTATGTGGGAAGCTTTAAATAATCCAGAGAAATGTGTGGAAAGTTGTTTTTGGTGCATTTAGCATTTAGCATTTAGCACTATTTGCACTATTTGTACATTTAGAGATAAGTGCGGCATTCCTTACCTAATAGTAGCAAAGCACACACAAACACCAGGTGCTAATTGTAAATAGTTGCATAAAAACATGCAGAAATAACTCTTACACATTTATCTCCATATTTGTGGTAATGCCATGATTTCTGGCTGTGGTAATCCTATTCCTGAATCATGGTATATTAGTAGTAAAATATCCATCATTCTGTAAACGACTACATTAGTGGTGTGAAGCTCATATCTTCAAAATGGCAATGCAGCACGGTTCCACTACATGTAAACATTAGAATGTATTCGATCAAAGTGCTGAAAGTGCTTCAACTAATGCCCTTAAAAACATTCTTCTAACTCTTTAAAGAGGTAAGCTTTTTTATGTTGCCCGATACCCCTAAGGGCCTTATAGTGACATCCCTAATATTACGTGGTAACTCATCCCCAGAATTACTGATACAAGGGATAGTGATAACTGCGGACAGTAGGGTGGTGACAGAAATAATGGATAACAAGTAGGACCATGAGAAATGAGGAATTACATGGCGAATAAGTAGCTCTGTTTGCTGATTTTCCTCAGTAATTCACTCTTAGGCTCCATCTGCTTTTAGCACACAGATTAGTCCCTGCATTAGCTCTGAGGAGTGGTGCAGAGTTTATAGGGTTGAGGGAAGGGTAGCATTGAGGCGTAGTAAGGACTTTTTAGGGTTTAAGGAAGGGTAGCCTTAAGGCTTATTGAGGGATTTTTAGGATGCAAGAAAGGGTAGTCTTAACTGGCAGTAAGGTGTGTTTAGGGTTCAGAGAAATGTAGCGTTATGGAGAAATGCAGGTTTTTAGGGTTCAGGGATGGGCAGCATTAAGGAATAGTAAGGGTTTTTAGGATTAATAGAGAAAGGGTAGCATTAAATGGTAGTCAGCAGTTTTTAAAGTTCAGGGCGGATAGCGTTAAGGAGTACAGGTTGTTTGTTCAGGGACAGGTAGCGTTGAGGGGTAATAAGGATTTTCAAATTCAGGAAAAGGTAGCGTTAAGGGTAGTAAGGAGTTGTAAGGAATTGGGTCATTAGTTGGAGGGATGGAAGCCCCACTCAAATAATTAACACAATTCTTGTCCGGGTGAACCACAAACATCACTAAGTAAACCTGTGCTTAAAATTAGAAGTTGTAAATCATCATTATCTAATGACTGTTTATGTGCAGGAAGGTACACCTTCCTGCACATGACCAATCACTAATGGTGATTTGCTCTTTCTATGTGTGCTGTACAATGCAGCACACATAGAAACAGCAAAAACAAGGAGAAATTAAACATTTGTCCTTGTTCCACCAGTTTAACCCCTTCGCTGCTAGGCCTTTTCCTTACCTTTGCTAAGCCTTTTTTTGGCTATTTGGGGTAGTTCGCGCTTAGGCCTCTGTAACTTTTTGTCCACATAAGGTATCCACGCCAAATTTGCGTCTTTCTCTTCCAACATCGTTGGGATTTTAAAGGTGCCCAGGGATTGTTGATTCCCCTGGAGGGGACCCAGAAATTAGCCAAAATACAGCTACATTTTGTTTTTTGGGGGAAAAATGGGAAAAAAGTGCTGCAGAAGAAAACGTCAGTTTTTCCCCTGCAAATGGTATCAACAAACAAAGGGTTTGTTGTGCTGAAATCACCATCTTCCCAGCTTTCAGGGGCTGACAGACTTTTGTCAGAAAACCAACATTTTACACAGTTTTGGCATTTTACTGGGACATAGCCTATTTTTGCTATTTGTTTGTGCTTTCAACCTCTTTCCAGTTAATGGTAGAAATGGGTATGAAAGCAATAATGGATCCTGGAAAGCTTTACATTTAAGAAAAGTAGACATAATTCTTAATTCAGCAAGGGGTCATCTGTGTAAATCCTTCAAGGTTTTTTTTTTAAAACTAACAGCTGAAAATAGGAAAAATTGAAAATGAGTTGAAAAAAACAGCCATTAATGCCAACGTTTTCACCTGTAACTTCTTCTAAGTATGACAGATTTTTGAAAACAATATACTGTTACATCCACTGGACCCTTCTAGTTGTGGGGATATATAGGACTTGTAGGTTCACCAAGACTCCGAGGAACCCAGAGCCAATAGCTGAGCACCATCTTGCAATGTTTTTTTTTTTTTATTGTGTACCGGGTATATAGCAATTCATTTGGGAAAATAAAAACAGTGAAAAATCAGCATGAAAGACACCTATGTATTTCCGAAATGGGAACAAAATATAGAGTTTAGAAACAGTAGCTATTTGCACATCTCCAAAATTGTGGGTACCCATACAAGCATGTTAATTATAGGACACTTTTCAAAGTGACTTCTTTTTTACACATTGTCCCTCATTTGGAAGGCAGAAATGCATCAAAAGTCAATAATTATAACAGTTGCTCTACAATTCTGTATTCCCCTAAGTCTCCCGATAAAAATGGTACCTCACTTGTGTGGGTAGGCCTAGTGCCTGCGGCAGGAAACGGCCCAAAATGCAACGTGGACACTGCATATTTTTACAGTGAAAACAGACCCTTTTTTTGCAAAGTGCCTAGCTGTGGATTTTGAACCTTAGCTCAAGTGGCACCTAGGGAAACCTAGCAAAACTATACATTTTTTAAAACTAGACACCAGAGGAATCTAGGATGGGGTGAGTTGAGTGGCCCTCACCAGATTCTGTTACCCAGAATCCCTTACAAACCTCAAACTTTGTAAAAAGAAAACACATTTCCCTCACATTTCTGTGATAAAAAGTTCTGGAATCTGCATGAATCCACAAAATTCCACTCACCTCGCATTTCCCAGAGTCTTCCAATAAAAATAATACCTCACTTGTGTGGGTAGACCTAGTGCCAATGACAGGAAACAGCCCAAAACTGAACGTGGACACACCACATTTTTAAGTGAAAACTGACCCTTTTTTTTACAAAGTGCCCAGCTGTAGATTTTGAACCCTAGTTCTGCCGGCACCTAGGGAAACATGGCAAACCTATACATTTTTGAAAAGACACCCAGGGGAATCCAGGATGGGGTGACTTGTGTGGCTCTCACCAAATTCTGTTACTCAGAATCCCTTGCAAACCTCAAACTTTGTAAAAAAGAAAACAACACATTTTCCTTACATTTCTGTGATGGAAAGTTCTGGAATCTGCGTGGATCCACAAAATTCCACCCCCCCCCCCACATTCCCCAAAGTCTTCCGATAAAAATGGTACCTCACTCATGAGGGTGGGTCAAGTACCCGCGACAGGCAAGGGCGCAAAATGTATTGTGGAGACATCAAAATTACCTATCACAAAACCAACTGGTTTTGCAAGGGGGGGGGGGCACCTGGATTTTTGGCCCTGGGCTCAGCGGCCATCTAGGGAATCCTACCAAATCCACACATTTTTTAAAACTAGGCACTCTGAGGAGTCCAGTGAGGTATGGCTTGCATGGATCCCCCAATGTTTCCCTCCCCAGAATCCCCTGCAAACGTCAAATTTAGCTGGAAAATCACATTTTCCTCACTGGCCAAAAACCCAGGTGCCCCCCCTGCAAAACCAGATCGTTTTATGATAGGTAAATTTGAAGTCACCACATTATGTTTAGGGCCCTTGCCTGTTGTGGGTACTTGACCCACCCACACGAGTGAGGTACCATTTTTATCGGGAGACCTGGGGGAACGCTGGGTGGTAGGAAATTTATGTCAGCCCAGTGATCCTACAACTTTCCCACACAAAAATGTTAGAAAATTTAGATTTTTTCAGCAAAATTTGAAGTTTGCAGGGGATTCTGGGTAGGGAAACGTTGGGGGATCCATGCAAGCTATACCTCCCTGAACTGCCCCTAGTTTTCAGAAATGTGTGGGTTTGGTAGGTTTCCCAAGATGGCCGCCGAGCCCAAAAACTCAGGTGACCCCCGTTTCAAAACCAGGCTGTTTCGAAATAGGAACTTTTGATGTCTCCACAATACATTATGGGCCCTTCCCTGCCACGGGTACTGGGCCCACCCACACAAGTGAGGTACCATTTTTATCGGGAGACTTGGGGAAATGCTGGGTGGTAGGAAATTTGTTGTTTCTTTCTGAAGTGTAAAAATTATGGCACAGTAATGCAAGGAAAATATGACAGTCACATTTTGAGGTTTGCAGGACATTGTGGGTAAGATAACTTGTTGGGATCCACGAGAGAGACATCACCATGTACTCCCCTGGGTGTTTAGTTTACAAGAATATCTAGAGTTGGTAGGTTTTTCTTAGATGGAATGTACACCTTGGCAGAGAAAGACAGAAAAGACAAATATTACTGCACAACCATCTATTCCTCAAGCAAACATACATACTGGTTGGATTTGGGACTAGGGTGAGTGATGGTTCAGTATATACATTTTTATTGACAAGAGATTTCACAAAAATTAAATACACTGTTAATAATTGAAAGGACAAGAAACTGAACCATTGACTCACAGCTCTTGAGCAGGAAAGCCACGACGAGGCACCAACCTCTTTACAGGCCATTCATACACCTTTCATACGTGTGACACATGCAAAACCATTTACACTGCCAGCTGCAGGCCCATCAAATTACAACACTCACATCAGCAGACAGCGCCATTCAAGGGCCCACATGTCTGACACAGCAACCACACCAGCTGATGGATTGTGTGGACTGGCGTTTGGCTACCAGTGTGTGTAGTGACCAGCAGCAAGTCACTACTCACACACCGCCAGCCAAGCAGCAGTCCACGCACACCGCCAACCAAACGCCAGTTCACGCACACTGCCAACCAAGCGCCTGTCCATTCACACCACCAGCCAAGCGTCAGTCCCCGCACACCACCAACCAAGTGCCAGTCCACGCACACCGCCAGCCAAGTGCCAGTCCACGCACCCTGCCAGCCAAGCACCAGTCCATGCACACCGCCAGCCAAGCGCCAATCCACGCACACCACCAGCCAAGCAGCAATTCATGCACACCACCAGCCAAGCGCCAGTTCACACACACCGCCAGCCAACCCCAGTTCACGCACACCATCAGCCAAGCGCCAGTCCACGCACACACCCAGCCAAGCGCCAGTCCACGCACACCGCCAGCCAAGCGCCACTCCATCCACACCGCCAACCAAGCGCCAGCCTACACACACCGCCATCACATTTAGGCCACCCTCTGCAGCCCCCGACCCCCACGGACCACGCCCAGAACCTCTGCATCATACTCGACTCGTCCCTCACCATGACCTGACAAATCAACGCAGTCGCCTCCACCTGCTTCAACACCCTCTGCATCCTTCGCAAGACCTTCAAATGGATCCCCACCGAATCAAGAAAGGCTGTCACCCACGCACTCATAACCAGCAGACTGGACTACAGAAACGCCCTCCATGCTGGGATCAACAAATCTTTGCTCTGCAAGCTCCAGACCATACAGAACACAGCAGCCAGACTCATGCTCGGCATCCCTCAACACATACACATCACCCAACACCTACGAGACCTCCACTGGCTCCCCGTCAAGAAGAGAGTAACCTTCAAGATACTCACCCATGCCTACAAATACCTCCACAACACCGGACCCCAATATCTCAAAGAAAGAATCTCCTTCCACGTACCCAAGAGAAACCTCCGATCCGCCGACCTCACCCTCGCCGAAACCCCGCACATCCGCAGAGCCAGAACTGGTGGAAGAGCCTTTTTCTACATCGCATTGTAAGAGTCAGTGGTCCCTATCAAAGAAGTATAGGCAATGTTAAACAGAACTACATTACGATCTGCGAAGTTATTGACCAAATGGAAAAATATATTTATTTAAACGAACAATCAAAAAAAGAAGAGATCAAATTATAAACAAAGTGCAGTGGGTAAAAAAGGGGGGTTGGAAATCACCAGATTTCCAGACCTCAGGCATGTACAAGCATGGTGACTTCAACAACAATTTATATATTTACAACAGTCACAATGTAAAGAACATCTTGTGCTCCACATAATTCCAAATGGAAACAATTGGAGTCAAGATGTAGTTGTCGACGATGTTTCAATCCCAACTAGCGTGGGCAGATCATCATGAGGACACAAGAAATTATGCCTGAGAGAAAGCCTGTATAGGGCCAAGAGAATACCAGAAGGGAGAACAGGGAAAGGGGAAGGGGCGGGCAGATGGGGTAGGGGGGTTAAAGGGGGATGGGGGAAAGGTTGGAAAGAAAAGGGAGACAAGAACAAAAAAGGGGTAAAAAAAGAGGGTTAGGGAAGGTTCGGCGAAGAACAAATACACAATGTGTAATTACTCAGGAAAAACCAGTGCGCAGAGGTGACTATGCGAAGGGATTGTTGATGGTGACAAACGGCGTGACCAGTGAAAAATTATTGAAAATATACCTTAGTGCTAAGGTGATTGCAATAACGGACAGTCTCCGATGGAACCATGGACAATGTGTGGCCAATATCGTGATGCTGAGCCAAGGTGAGTCGACCTGGGAACCAGGCAACTGTTAGAGGGAAATGGTGGAGTTACGTTTACATATATAATGGGCAAGTGCGAAAGTAATAAAAGTGAAAACCGACAATAATCGATGCACTTACAATAGAATCAAACGCTCTCCCTGCCTGGAGGGCAGGTGGGGAGGGGCCATGTCCGGATGTATTGACCACCAATCCCTTGCAGGCAAGACTGGCACAGGATACAATATAGGCCTCAAATTATACACATGCAGAGTCAGAAGCCATAGTAACCAATGGACAAGATCAGAGTGAATTTGTGAATATTAAGGCACTACATGGAACACTTACAATGGGGTACAAATACCCCTGCCTGAAGATAAAAGGCCAAGAGAAGGAGGACGAGTAACGTAGAACTGAAACACGTCCTCTCGCAACCGGCTTGTACAGAATACAGCAGGGTCCTGGAAGGACATGCAAAAAATCTTAACAGACCACTGTGAGCAAACCTTAATATTCCCAAATTCGCTCTGACCTTGTCCATTGGTTAATACAGCTTCTGACTCTGCATGTGTATACTTCCACAGCGTTTGATTCTATTGTAAGGGCATCGATTATTGTTGGTTTTGACTTCTATTACTTTCGCACTTGCCCATTATATACGAACACGTAACTCCACCATTTCCCTCTAACAGTTGCCTTTTCCCCAGGCCGACTCACCTTGGCTCAGCATTACGATATTGGCCACACACTGTCCATGGTTCCATCGGAGACAGTCCGTGGTTGCAATCCCCTTCGCACTAAGGCATATTTTTAATAATTTTTCACTGGTCACGCCGTTTTTCACCATCAACAACCACCTCGCATAGTCCTCTCTGTGCACTGGTTTTTTCTGAGTAATTGCGCATAGTGTATTTGTTCTTCGCCAAACCTTCCCTAACCCTCTTTTTTCCTCCTTTTTTGTTCTTGTCTCCTTTTTCTTTCCAACCTTTCCCCCACCCCCCTTAAACCCCCCCTTCCACCGCGCCCCTTCCCCCTTTCCTTGTTCTCCCTTCTGGTATCCTCTTGGCCGTATACAGGCTTTCTCTCAGGCATAATTTCTTCTGTCCTGATGATGATCCCCCCACGCTAGTTGGGATCGAAACTCGTCGACAACTACACCTTGACTCCAATTGTTTTCATTTGGAATTATGTGGAGCACAAGATGTTCTTTACATTGTGATTGTTGTAAATATGTAAGTTGTTGTTGAAGTCACCATGCTTGTACATGCCTGAGGTCTGGAAATCTGATGATTTCCAGCCCCCCTTTTTTACCCACCGCACTTACTTTATAATTTGATCTCTTCTATTTTTGATTGTTCGTTTAAATAAATATATTTTTCCATTTGGTCAATAGTTTCGCAGATCGTACTGTAGTTCTGTGTAACATTGCCTATACTTCTTTGATAGGGACCAGTGTCTCTTACAATACTTTGTATACCCTTGGTCCCTCTTGACTCACAGGGTTCCCTTGTTTCTTTGTAATCTTCTCCTACATCGCAGCAAAGACCTGGAACGAGCTCCTGATCAACATCAGACGCACACCTACTCTGCACATCTTCAGGAGGACCCTCAAGACCTGGCTCTTCGACTGACTGGAGCTGTACCCCCACTCCTCCCAGCGCCTTTAGACCCTCACGGGTGAGTAGCTCACTTCACAATTCCCTGATTGATTGATTTATACAAAAAAGAAAACACAAGCAAATTGTAAATAGATACTACAAATCTACTAATGCAAAATCTGAAACTAAATACATTGCACTAATGCCAACCTTGAAATTGAACAAAAAATATAAAACAATACAGACCAGGCAGTTCACTTAACCACTCATGGATGCTCCCAAAAATTATTTTGCGTGTGGTACATTCTAAGACAAGCAGGCACACACAGCGCAGGGTTAGAAGGACACTCGGGGCAGTACATACGAGCCTCCTTCCACGTACCTCTTCGTCAACAGACTGTACATCTTCTATTGGGAAAGTCTTTTGAGGGCGTGGGAGGAATGTGATCAGGAAAGTGGCGATCTTTCAATCTAGCCACATCCTCCACCACTCCAACTCTAGGAACACTTGCCTGTTCCACTACAACAAGGCTGCCTATTACAGACTCCTGAAACTTGGCAAAAGTCATTGTTGACTCAGGACAACAATCCTTAAATACAACCATAGCATTAAAGGTTGCCAAGTGGAAAAGATGGATAGCCAACTTCTTATATCAAATGTAACCCTTACGAAGAGCAGTGTAAGGTTCCAACCTCTGATCTACTCTATCAACACCACCCATGTGCCTATTATAGTCTAAAATTCACACAGGTTTAAGCACTTCAGCAACCTGACTACAAACAGTCACAGGTTAAGTGCTTTCATCATGGATGGTAGTCAGAATGTAGACATCTCTCCTGTCTGCAAACTTCACAGCTAGAAGTTCCTCGCTACACAACACAATGCACTGTCCATGCACAAGCTTTTGACAAACAAGTTATTTTGGGAAACTTTTACGGTTAGAGCGGATTGTGCCACAAGTAACAGTGTCCACTTTGGCCAATTCCCTGAACAACTGCACACCAGTGTGGAAGTTATCTACATATAAATGGTGACCTTTGTTAAAAAGTCCTCTATCAAGTTCCCACACAATTTTCTCAGTCACTCCAAAAGTGGACGGACAACCAGGGGGTCAATCCTGGAATCCCTACCGGTGTACACCCTGAAATTAGAGACATATCCAGTCCTACTGTCACACAGCATATACATCTTAATTCCATAGCAAGACCAAAGACTCATCCACAGCTATTCTATTTCTTACCCTGGAGCATAGATCTAAGAAAATCGATCTACAAAGTGATCAATTACTCGAAAAAGTGGGCAGTGGACCAAAAACAATACATGCAGCACCCAAACCGTAAATCGCCTATGTTATTTAAGATCAGATCAAATATATCTGTGTGCAAATCTCCACATGCACCCTCTGCCCAGTGGTGCCTCTTTTCAACAGGGAGTATAGAACAATACACAATTGGAGCAGCACCACATATAGACTTGAAAATGTAATTAAGATGTTGTTAACACAAAACAATCTTGGTGACTATATTTCGGATTGATATAGGCATTTGATGTTTGAGCTGCCCTGAAGAAGTCCAATGTTTAAGTGGACGAAACGCGTTGGCTGATGTTTTTTAAGAATTCAATACAAATTAAAAAAGGAAGAAAGAAGAACCTATGGATCTCAACGGACACTGTTATTTATGAGGAAGTGTCATACTAGATTGTTTTGTGTTAACAACATCTTAGTTAAATTTTCCAGTCTATATGTGGTGCTGCTCCAATTGTGTAGTATTCTACAAAGTGATCAATGACAGGCCGAATCTTAAAAAGACGGTCACAATCAGGGTTATCTCGTGGCAACGCTAAACCATTATCGTCAAAATGCAGCATCCGAAGCAGTAGCAAATTCCGATCAAAACTCATGACTGCCGGAAATATATTGCCATCAAGGGACTAGTAGACCAATATGAAGACATCGATGGTTTCCTTAGCAAGCCCATCAAAAAAGTTAAACCCAAGAACTTCTTCATCTCTTCCAGATTTGTGGGAGTCCACCGGGTAGCTCTAGAGTGGGGCCTAAGGCAGGCACTGTTGTCCCTCAAATACTGTTCAGCATATAAATTAGTCTGCTCAACAATCTCTGCCAAAAATACATTGTCCATAAACAACTGAAAAAAATGTATAGGCAAAAAGTTTTCAGTATCCACTGTACACCCTGGAACACCAGTAAAGTCTAGCAATGTCAGCCGCACCATGCCTGGGGCAACCCAGAGGTCAGCACTTCCAATCGGAGGCCTTGCAGCCCCAGGCTGCAACCCAGATGCCTTTTGCTGCACTATCGGCACATCCATGTCCTCCTCTAAGACAGGCACTTCATCGGCACTAAGAGTGGCTTCATCATCCGATGATTCCTCGTGGACAGAAAACTCACTGCCAGAATCTTCCACTGCCTCCTCTGCCTCAGATGCAGAGTCAGTCTCCGAACCATGGTCAGAGGAAGACTCAAAAAGCATACCAACAACCTGCTGAGCAGGAATCCTGCGGCTAGCCATAATCCTTACAAAGAAAGGAGACTTTACAAACAAGTCAACAACAACCAACACTGTGCAAAATAAGTAATAAACAAAGCGTGGCTTTATCACAAAGATCTATATACTCAAAAACAATATGACTCACTTGCCAAACATAGCTACACTCACCAGCACCTACTCTGCAGAGACACAGCAAAAAGCAATGATATCCCACTACAAAGAAAAAAACAAAACCAATTACTCACAAGACAACAAAATACACATCGAGCAGAAATGCAAAAAGATTTTGACACTAAAAAAACTGAAGCCAAACATACTGCTATTATTACACCATTTGCAAAAAACACATTCATGCAGGCAGATGAAGCTCAGTTAGAGTAAACAGTACAAAAAAAATTATCTTACCAAACACATGCAACTACACAAACTGCAGAACCAACAGTAACGAAACCGCAATCTGGAACATCAGTCTAAAGAGCAAAAGCCTTGAACTAGAATAAAAAGGAGAAATAAAACATTACAATTGCAATTCACAAGAAATAAAACAATTAACATTATAACACGCTATGTCACTACCCAAATGGTCAATCTGCCAGATGGGCCTTCAAATAGGGCCAAGAAAAATGGGGGGTGATCTTGCCCAAGGGATCTGGTGGGGATTTCTGCTGGGCCAATCTGTCCCCAGGTGGGGTAGAAAACAGCAGACAGAAATTTGCCCCCTTGCAAAAGAAATAGATCCATGGTGCCTAGTAGGGCTTTCTGCCCCCCCGCCTGGAGCCAAAAAATGGGCAGATCTGTCCCCAGGGGGAGCAGAAAATACATAAATATAATGTAACCCCCTTTGAAGTGACCCTTAGCCAAGGGGTCACTTTTATCTGCAATAAAAAATGAATCACTGGTGCATAGTGGGGTTTCCTGCCCCCCCCCCCTGGGGCAGAAAGGCCAAAAAAAGGGCCGATCTGCCCCCCGTGAGGAGGGCAGAAAAACATCCATTAAATTTATCCCCCTTGGAAGTGACCCTTGCCCAAGGGGTTGCTTCCATACACTAAAAAGCACAACCACTGGTGCCTAGTGGGGTTTTTTGCCCACCCCCCTTCCGCCCCCCGGGGACAGAAAGGCCAAAAAACTGGCCGATCTGCCCCCGGGGGGGGGGGGGCAGAAAACCCCCCCACAAAATATGACCCCCTTTGGAAGTGATCCTTGCCCAGGAGAGTTGCTTCCATTTAAAAAAAAAAAATACAATCCCGGGTGCCTAGTGGGGTTTTCTGCCCCCCTTGGGGTAGAAAGGCCGAAAAAACAGTGCGATCTGCCCCCAGGGTAGACAGAAAAAACATCCACAAAATATGACCCCCTTTGAAAGCGACCCTTGCTCAAGGGGTCGCTTTCATTTATAAAAAAAAAATACAATGCCTGGTGGGGTTTTCTGCCCCCCCGGGGGCAGAAAGGCCAAAGAAACAGGGCAATCTGCTCCCAGAGCAGATAAAACATCCACAAAATATGAACCCTTTGGAAGCAAACCTTGCCCAAGGGGCCGCTTCCATTTAAAAAAAATACCGGGGGCGTGGCCTAGACTCCAATGGCATAGGACGCACGAAGGCTGAGCTCCGCTTTCCAGGGGCGGCCCGGGGCATATATTAAGCATTTTAAGGCACGGGGGGCAAAGTCTGTGCCCCCCCACAGAAAGCGTATAGCCCGCTGCAGACCCCTGGAGTCCTGGGGGGACCTCGACCCGACGCAGCGACCGGGAGAGCCGAGAGCAGTCGATCACGGCGATCCCGTCCGCCATCTTGCCCGCACCGGAGTGTCGGCCCTAGTCTGAGGGTGACGCGAGAAGCGCTGGACCTTGGCCGGAGGGGGCCCTGCAGAGAGTCGCTTGGCATCAGAGAACCTGCCTGCGGCAGTGGGCTGAGCTGAGGAGCCTGGCCCCGTCCTTTGAGAGCGGACTCCGGCCGGGCTCCTGAGGCCCCGCGAACCCTTCGACGGAGACCGGGGAAGAGCGGAGCGATAGACGGAGGTGAGGAGGGGGAGCGCGTTTGGCCCGGGGGATGGAGCGGCGACCCTGAGAGGGCTGAGGACTGGCGTGAATACCTGCGGCTGGAGGTGATATCTTCCCCGCCCCCCCCGGCTGTGCCTGAGGCTGTGGACCTCGTGTGCCCCTCCCCCATACAGTAGCGGCCCGGCGAGGTCGGAGGAGCGGTGGTGTGCAGACCCAGAGACCTAGTGAGGCCCGGCTCCCTTGGGCCCATCGCGCACAGCACTGAGAACCGGAGTGGTTGACCGGAAGGCTGGCCCCGAGCTGGAGGCGTTGAAAGTGCATGATGCCCCGCTGAGACTGCCCTGGTAGGCCCCTGCTCCTGGATACCTGACATTGAGTGTAGAGGACCCTGAAGAGTGGGGAGAGCTTGGCCGGGACAGCGGTGAGAGGCAGCGGGGCGGGCCCTGATTGTTGGACTGGACTGGCAGTGGGGGTGCCCTGTACTACGCTCGGGGGACCGGAGCGACTCGGGGGCCAGATCGGGCTCCTTCCGGTGCCCGAGCAGAACGGGCGTGAGGCTGCCTTAGGCTAAGCTGAAGTTGTCGGGGTCTCGCCGGAAGGTGACGGAAGTGAGTGGCCCCTACGAATTGAACCAACGGCGGCTGGAGCGTGGGGTATAGACCCACGGGTCGGAACCTCCTGCCGGGACCGGCGACGAGGGGGACCCGAGTTGATCTGAAGGGCGGACCCTGTGGCCAGGCCTGCACCGCCTTGCCCTGCCACCGAACGGACTCGCGACGCATCGACTAGGGGGGAGCGAGGAGGCCCCGGTTTGGAACCAAGCGAGGGCGAGAGGGCTCTGCACCCCCGGCGCTGGAACCATGACTAAGCCAAAGACGGGGAAGGTCGCAGCCCAACTGGCGCCTAAAGATACCTCGGTGGCGGACCTGTGGGGCAAGCAAACCCCGGTAGCCTCAGGGGACGACACAGCAATGACCTCCAAGCTGGACATGCTTGAACCAGGCGCCATTACGCAGGCATTTATGTCTAGCTTCCTTCAGGACATCAAATCAGAGATCTCATCTCTTAAGCTGGAGGTCAAGTCCTACCTCACGGACATTAGACGAGATGTCGCCGAAATTGGCACTAGGGTGGACGACCTGGAGCACACCCTCGACACGCGTACAGAGGAGCAGGAAGATCTTAGGCGCCGCGTCCAAACTCTGGAGGAGCAACATGTGGAACTCCAAATCAAACAAGAGGATTTAGAGAATAGGAGCCGCCGGAATAACCTCCGCGTCCGGGGTGTGCCACGGGGCGCAGAGGGACAGGACATAATGACATATGTCGCAGACTTACTGCATGCGGTCAGGGGAGATGAGGACTCCTCCCCACCCACGTTGGACCGAGCGCACAGGGTAGCACCCCGCGGGGAAACACCAACCTGATCCCCGACATCCTGACCAGGGTACATTTTTATACGGAAAAGGAGGCCATCCTCCGAGCGGCCAGGGCGACCGAAAAGCTGGAACACGAGGGACACGCCATCCAAATCTTTCAGGACCTATCGCCATTCACCTTGCGCCGCCGTAGGGACTTCCGGCCAGTCACTGCTAAACTGAGAGAAGCCAACGTCAAATATCAATGGGGCCACCCGTTTGCTCTGATATTTCACTGGGAGGGGAGGCGCAGGTCTTTGAGATCTCTTCGCGAAGCCCTCCAACTGCTGAACATCTCGTCTGGATCGAGGCCTTCCTCCCCCGGGCCCACTGAGCCGACGACCCAGATCTCTCTCCGCCCTGAGTGGTCGAGGGTCGGGCGCCCCAGGGCTGGAACATCCGGAGCAGGGGGGACTGACCTTCAAGCCAAACAGGACATTATCCAACACCTACGGAATATGGAGGCGCCACAGTCTTCAACAAGAGAGGGCCTGAGATCGAGGCCGCCTTCCCCCTTGGCGCTAGCGAGGGCAACTGATATATGGTTGAGAGACATCCACGGACAAGTGGACTGGCAGAACATGCCCTTCACGCCCCATTGTCAGAGGCTTCAGATGGGAGAAGGCGTTGGGTCGCCTGGACTACTTGAACGACGTATTGGGGCAATTAGGCGTCTATACACTTATTAGGTTTTGTCTCAAGATGAGTGTCAGGGGAGGCAATACTTGGTTCTCCCTCGGGGTGGGGGATCATGCCTGCAAAGCACCACAATACCTTGCCGGGATGGGTCTAGCGTGGGTGGGATTTTGGGAGGGCCTATCTATGAGCGTTATTCTAGGCTGCCGTATCCACGCCAGCTTTACACTGGTATAGACGTGACGGGGGCGAGGGGCCCCTCCCCCACACCAGTCGGTTAACCTAAAGGTGCCCGAGTTTTCTGGATCGCCCAAAAGCTTAGAGGGCGGGGGCGCCAGGATGTGTTATTGGGCTCCGGATATATTCCGAGGGGGGTCCTCCTGTGGCTCCATCTGGGACGCATTTTTCCCCGTTGCTACCGCGATGGGTCGCCCCTGGGGGGTGGATGGCTCTTGCCCCCAAGGTAGTCTGAGACCTACCCCGCCATTTCCTTAGTCCCCAAGGGGAGTGACTTCCCCAGAGCCGCCCTGGTTCCCACCATTGGGCCGCTCCTGGACTGGAAAGGCCCTGTTGGGCCCAGTTGGCCCTTTAGTTTTTTAGTATTTTTTCCATTCTGGGAATCTTCCCCTCTTCTATTCTTTCCCTTACTTCCTTTCTTTCTCTGGACTCGAGGGGAGGGCCCCGAATCGCAGCGAAGGGCCAGGGCTCTGAGACCGGCAGCCTTGGGGACACCAGGTACTATAACTCACACTCCGCCCCTGGGGGGGATTCTACGCTTGCTCCAACTTTTACAGCGGTTGCCGATTCAGGCTCTGACCAGAGAGAGATGGACTCCATCAGTTCCGACCAACGCATGCCTTTTCGGGTACAGATCAATGGCTCAGCTTAAATGTCTCTCCCTTAATGTCAAAGGCCTAAATGCCCCAAATAAGAGAAGACAGATCTGGCGCTACCTCCAACTTCAGGACCCGGACATTGTTTTTCTCCAAGAGACCCATCTATTACGGACCGATACAGTTCGCATGTCTCACCCTAAATTCCCCCTACGAATATGGGCGTCGGCATCATCTAAGACAGCAGGGGTGGGGATCCTTTTTAAAATAGGTCTCTCGGTAAACATAGAACGCACCGTCCGGGATGCGGAAGGTAGATCTCTTAAGCTCCAGCTATCAATACAGGGCAGACAGCTTACCCTCCTTAATCTATATGCACCCAATCAGGCACAGGATGCTTTCATCCGCCACCTCCTCCAAACTTCCCTCTCCAAGGAAACTAATCCTATCATCCTTGGGGGTGACTTTAACCTAGTTTGGGACCCCACCATGGACCGCACCTCCCCCTCTTATCAGGGGGTAGGGGCTATGTCTGCCGCTCTCAAACGAGATCTGGAAGCTTTGGGCCTGGTGGACGCTTGGCGCTATAAGGAACCGGACACACAGGACTACACTTTCTACTCCCATGTGCATCGCTCGCACTCCCGTATAGATTACCTTTTTCTATCCCACGCACTCATTCGCTCCCTAGAAACAGTAGGGATTTCAGATATCTCTATTTCGGACCACGCTCACTTAGAGATAACCTTGTCCACCTTGGGCCGACCTTCGAACTCCGCCCCGCGCTGGCGACTCCCTCCGCAGGTGCTCCGCGATCAGGTGGATGTGGCCGAGCTCAGACAGGCTATACAATCATACTTTGAGGCCAATGACCTCCCGGAGACCACAATACCTATGCTGTGGGATGTCTTCAAGGCCACGATCAGGGGCGTTATCACTTCCATCTCTATAGCCCGCAGGCGGGAGTCTCGCCTGGTGGAAGACAACCTCACCCGTGATCTTAAAACCATGGAACAACAAAATCGGAACGCGCCTACTATCGTCACAAGCAAGAGACTTGCCTCCCTTCGGGGTCAGCTTAAGGCTCTCCGGGTGAACAAAGCAGAGCGGTCTCTCTTGACTCTTAAGCAGAAGTTCTATGGGGGGCAACAGGGTGGGATCCATGCTGGCGCGTCGTCTCAGGACTCAGATCTCTAAGGGTCATATCGCAAAAATAGTCCAAAGTGGGGGGCTGGGCTACCTCCGAAAACGCTAAACAACAGGAGTTTCACGCCTTTTTCTCCGAACTATATGGTCAGGGGAGACTAGGAGAGACCAGATGGATCCCTTTTTAGCTGCTTGCGCCTGGACGCCACTGACCCCCTTCTTTAAAGAGCAATTAGAGGAACCTATCCTAGCGGCGGAACTCCTAAAGGCCTTAAAAGGCATGCCAGTGGGGAAGTCCCCAGGGCCTGATGGCCTAACACTGGCTTTTTATCGCCTCTTCCTCCCCGAACTTCAGGCCCATCTATTGCGCCTATTTAACTCATTTGCGGAGGTGGGGTCGGTGACGCCGACGATGGCAGAGGCGGAGATAATCCTTATCCCTAAACCTGGGAAGGACCCCACGGCATGCGCCTCTTTTCGGCCTATCTCCTTATTGAACGTAGATGCCAAACTATATACCAAAATCCTCGCCCAAAGGATAGGCCCTCACCTCCCGGGCCTGATCGAACCTGATCAGGTGGGGTTTGTGAGAGAGAGACAGGGAGCGGATAATATTCGCCGAGTAGCCCACCTGGTGCAAAAGACACAGCATTATAATACACCGGCCTTTCTGCTCTCCCTGGACGCCGAAAAGGCTTTTGACCGGGTTGACTGGTCCTTTCTGCGGGCGGTCCTACATCGCGTGGGACTCGGACCGACCATGACTGCGCGCATCATGGCGTCGTATGCGGCGCCCTCGGCGCGGATCCGAGTAAATGGTCTTCTCACTCCGTCCTTCCCCATCAGCAGGGGTGCGCGTCAGGGGTGTCCGCTCTCACCCTTACTGTTCGCTCTTGTGATGGAGCCCCTGGCGATCGCTATCAGGCAGTCGACAGAAATTCGGGGAATACACATAGGAGGAGTAGAACATAAAATTGGCCTTTTTGCAGATGATCTTCTCCTGACATTAACGGAACCAGCAAGCTCAATACCCGCATTACTGGACATTCTCTCTCAATTCGAACTGATATCGGGTCTTAAAATTAATCTTTCCAAATCGCAGGCACTTAATCTTACTCTCCCCCAGCTACAGCTGGATAACCTAGGCCCAGTTAACCCGTTTCAATGGGCCACACATTCCATACGCTACCTAGGGATTAACGTTACTGCTACCCTAGACACTTGGACTGGAGCTAATTGGCCGGCATGCAGGACGGCTGTCCGGGCTGAGCTCCGACGCTGGAAATTACTCCCAATTTCGTGGCTGGGCCGCTTAAATGCAGTTAAAATGGCGATTTTGCCAAAGGTACTGTACCTTTTCCAGACTCTCCCCACGCCGATCCCCCAGAGAGATATCCAGAACCTCCAACGGGATCTCACGGCGTTCATCTGGGGAGGAGGCAGGCCGCGTTTCTCCACACGGGTCCTGTTGCTACCTCGCGACAGGGGTGGACTGGCTTGTCCCGACCTGCTCGCATATTACTGGGCCTCACACTTGCGATACATATCGGAATGGTCGGTTCGCGAAAGCGAAAAACACTGGTTCCATATGGACAGGGCAGTGGCGTGTCGCCCACTGTGGGACCTGGCCTGGATTAGAAGGGGGCCAGACATCGTAGTGCATACATAGCTACTCCAACCAAGACGGTCTTGGAGATCTGGGACAGGATTGCAGTATCCCGTGGTCTCACTACATTCCCCTCTCCCAACACATCAATAGCGCTCAACCCGGATTTCCCGCCGGCCCTACCCCTAAAGTCGTTTTCGGCTTGGTCGGCTGGGGAGTGCCGTGTCATAGAACAACTTTTTGAGAACGGTATCTTTAAATCATTTGACCAGTGCAGACAGGACTTCAACCTTCCAAAAACCACGAGCATGGAGTACTTTCAGATCCGGCACTGGATCCGGGCCCCCTCGTACATGGAGGGAGCCACGAGGCGCCTAACGCCTTTTGAAACGCTGGTCCGTGCTTTTGATGGTTCCCGGGGGCTGATTTCCCGGACCTATAAAGTGCTTCAGCATTCACATTCGGTGCCCCCACACACCTACCAGCGCCAGTGGCAGACGGACACCGAAGGAGATATAGATTCGGACCAATGGGAACAGCTATGGCGCGATATCCCTCGTATCTTTAAAAGTATAACACAACAGGAATCGGTCTATAAAGTTATGACTCGCTGGTACTATACTCCTCTTAGACTCCAGAAGATGTACCCGGGCTTCGCCCCTCTATGCTGGCGATGCCAGGCGGCCCAGGGTTCTTTTCTTCATATATGGTGGACCTGTCCGCTCATTCTCACCTTTTGGAGAGAGGTGATGGGCCACGTTGGAGAGGTAGTGGGATTCCCCTTGCCAAATGACCCGAGGGTGGTTATACTGGGACTCCGACCGACGGCTCTTCGAGCAATGAAACACATGGACTGGCACCTGATATTTCACATGTTCACTGCCGCTAAGCAGGTCATTGCCATACATTGGAAGAAAACGAGCTCCCCCTCGTCCTTGATCTGGCTTACTCGCCTTTGGCATGTGATGGCGATGGAGCTCCTCTCTCATAGGCTGGCAGGTACGGATGCTAAATTCGACCGCATATGGCAGCCACTGGTCTCGCATCTCTCTCGGCTGGAGCATACACGATCGGTGCCCCCCAGGTTGAGAGCCCTCCAACTCTTTGCGGACCCCATACTTCCACGAGGGGAACCCTATGAGGAAGACACACAGTAGGGAGAACAGGGATGCAGTCCCCTCAAATAAGCCCACAACCACGCCACGGGAGAGCCCTAGGCCCCTTCACTTCCGAAGAACTGATGCACGGAGATACCTCCCCAGACTATCCTCTCATCTCCTCTTTTCTATCCTTTCTCGCTTTTCTAATCTCATTTTGACTATCCCTTCTTCTTAGTTGATTCTCCAGACATAGACAGAACAATGACCGTTTCAGCTCACTGGTCGCGGACACCGCAACTAATACCTTCGAATGTAGAGCCTAGGTGAAGCCACATTGAGGGACATCCTATCTAGAGGGGGCGCTCTGCCGAACACTTACCGCGTCTTTAGGCGCCAAGATCTTTTGGCCCTGAGAGATACACTACCACACTATAGGTGCATACATGGGGAACAACGACCTTACTAAGTATAACAAATACAGAGATTAAGGGTTTGCGCTAGAGGTTGATTGTAAGAAGTAAACTGCCTGTTCCATGCTATTGAAATATCTCTAAAAATGTAGCTGTTGTTTTTGCTGCAGTTGTATGTTATTTAAAATGGATCTCTTGCATCGCATCCGGACATTTGCTCTGGTAAAAACGCCCACTATAACGGACACTGTAAGATTGATCTTACTATTGGCAATGTTTTGTTACCCTGAGCCGTCATATATCATACCATGCTCGTTCTCTGTCATATTAATGGCTTTTGTTATATGAAAATTCAATAAAAGAGATTTAAACATAAAAAAAAAAAAAAAAAGAACTGCTGCTGGTGTTCAAAATACTACTGGTCGCGTTCAGATCTCTAATTCTGATCTAAAAAATTACCCAAATAGTACACTCACGTTAAAAATCTTCCTGAAAAGCTGCTCATGTGAAAAAATTAACTGAACTGTACATCTTGAATTAAAATGTATCCCTGAAAAAAAAAAAAAAAAAAATACCATCCCTGGTGCCTAGTGGGGTTTTCTGCCCCCCCCCCCTCGGGGGCAGAAAGGCCAAAAAAACATCCACAGAATGTGACCTCCTTTGGAAGCAACCCTTGCCCAAGGGGTCACTTCCATCTAAAAAAAATGTAATCCCTAGTTCCTAGTGGGGTTTTCTGCCCCCCTCGGGGGAGAAAGGCGAAAGGGGCAGATAAAACATCCACAAAATATGACCCCCTTTGGAAGCAACCCTTGCCCAAGGGGTCGCTTCCATCTAAAAAAAATACCATCCCTGGTGCCTAGTGGGGTTTTCTGGCCCCCCGGGGGCAGAGAGGCCAAACAAACAGGCCGATCTGCCCCCAGGGAGGGGGCAGAAAAACATGCACAAAATATGACCCCCAAAGGAAGTGACCCATGCCCAAGGGGTCGCTTCCATTTAAAAAAATACATCCCTGGTGCCTAGTGGGGGCATTTCTGCTGCACGATCGAGACGCTGTGCGCGAACGTGAAGCAGAAATGCCCTGCAAAGAAACATCAGGGGAGAGGAAACACTCTTTCCTCTCCCCCTGATGCCTCTGTGCATGGAGGAAATCCCCAGGAGCAAGGACACCTACCTTACTCCGTCATAAACCTGGAAGCAAATGGCTTCCAGCGAGTCCAGGGCTTCCTGATGACGTCAGCGATCGCTGTGCACGCTTACGTCATGGGATTCCCATGGGGGGGTCGGGGTGGCAGCGGAAACTCTTCCGCTTCCATCCCCGTTTGTACCAAGTTGTTGGGCTGCACATGGGGGAAGCGCCAGCGCTTCTCCCATGGGTGGGTGCCATGATGGAGCGGTTCCGTCATGAGCACACGCCCACCATGAGCATGGAAGGGGTTAAGAGCAGGTTTTCCCTGGTCATATTTTTGGTTCTGCCCCAGATTTACACCACTTTCTAAATAGGGGGCAGTGTCAGAAAGCAATGGGTGTTGCGGCGGAATGCCCACTGCACCACCCATTGCCCGCCCCTTTCACGTTAAGTGCCTCATGAATAGGTGCATCATTTACAAAGCGCCGTTAAGTGGCTTAATGCCACCTTATAAATATGGCAAAGGGGTTATCGCCACCAGAATGTCAAAAAAGTGATGTTCTGATGGCAATAACCCCTTGTAAATATATCCCAATGTGTAAAGTATTTATGCAGCGCTCAAACAGAAATAATGTGGAAAGACAACATAAGAAAATTCCGAAACCAATTTATGAAAAATAGAGTTAAATTTAATAAATAAAATGACACCAAAATAAAAAAATCCAATCAGTAAGAGTGGAGATATGAGGTCTTAAAGCTTTAGGTGAAAATAGCACCAAAAAGCACAAAGTGCCACTCGCGGTTATCTGGTCGTGCTGGACCAGAGGAATGTCACAAGCTCAGGTTGACTGCGATGGAGCTCGGGTTGGATACATGGACCAGGTTTATCCCGCTGAAGTTACTTTCTAAAGCCCACACAAAGAGCTGCATTCACATTGGTGGCGTGGAGGTCGCTTCTGGCACAAGAAGCAGGTATGGCATTGCGGACGGTTGCTTTTTTGGCACAAAGAGGTAGCCGTCAGTATAGCTTCACATTGCCAGTCATCTCGGATGGCTGTTGTTGGCACAAAGTGCAGGTCCACTAAAGCTTCATCTTTGCAGACGGTCATTTCTCAGTGCGAAGATGTCACTTCAGGGTCGCAAGGAGCCAAAACTGTATCTTCACCTTGCGTCAGATAGAGTACACTCTCATGAAAGCCAAGGGTCCCCGACCTGGGGGAGAACTCTTAGGGATCTGGACTCACTCCAGCAGAGATCAGCAGCTATGACTCAGAAGACAGTGCAACGTAACACCATAGTTACTAAGTGAACTGTAGCTCGAGAGCAAGTAGAGTCCTGATGTACAGACCACAGAGGGCCTGGGGGAGAACTAGTACATCAAGAGGCTGTAGACAGAGGAACCAAGGGGGCCTTCTGGATCATCAGGCACTGCTCCTGCCTTCACGTAGCAGCTCCAGTCATAGAGACTATGCCCGGTTGAGCGCTACTTAAGGACAATTTCCCATGAGGGTGTGAATAGTAAAATGGCTGAAAAGAAGAGCAAGAAAGAAGCCATTTTGTCTTCCAAGGCTGCAGGTAGGCTGAGTGTTTCAAAAGTGAGACTAAGTCACTCCAGGATGATACTGACCACTCGATAGGCAACAGCACCCTTCTGAGATCAAGTAACGTGCTCCATGAAACGTTTGCAAAACAATCTAATCAGATAGATGCTGCTCAAGCCTTGGAGGGGAAGTTGGAGGGTCTGACTGATAAAGTGATCCATGTGGAGCAGATGACAGCAACGATGTAAGCTGCTACTCACAATCTGGATACCCAAGGGGAAACAACATAGTTTACATTAGCAGAAATGGCCGAGCTTAAGCAGTGTGCCATTGGGGAATGCTCGACAATATGCAACAGGGCTCAAGACAATATGCAAAGAGGGTCTCCCCTTAGGTTGTTGAGAATTCTGATGGCAGTGGAGGAGAGCTCACTAATATCAGTATTGGAAAATATCCTGTGTAAGCCAATCATTATTTCAAAGGCCAAACCAACCTGGAGAATATGCAAAGTTTATAGACTACTAGTGGGTTGTGGTGGAAAGAAAGTGAATGCTGGTAGCACAGTGATGACAATGGTTGAGTCCATAGAAAACCGAGAACCTACACTGAGAGCAGTGCTGCTGGCACAAACTGTGTTTTATAACACCAATAGAATACTCGTCATTCCCATCATGAGCCCAGTCATCCTATTCATAAAATGAGAACTTAAGGAAGCTTGAACGGCTTTCCTGACTAGCGGCATCTAATTGTCCGTAGTGCTCTCATTGCTGTTCACAGTCACCAATACGGGTCTCAAAAAGTAAAGTAGCCAAGTCGAAGTGCTGAAGGGGGCTGGTGAATAAGTTGTCTGCATCATGTCTAGCACAGGTTTTGTGTTTGAAGGATACCCTTCCAGTATAAAATAATATATTTAGGCTAACTTTGAACTTTTCTCACGTTGAAGTGTGCTGTACAATGCACTCACTACACATGCAAAGTAGCAAATGTTAGGAGAAATAAATGCATTTCTCTTTATAAAATGCCTGCTTTAAAGTGGTGTTATTTTTTTGGTGCAAAACCCTGTCGATTTTATTAGCAGATAGATTTTGGGGCAAAACCATGGGTAGTTGCATGGGAACACCCATATACCACCCATGGAACTCCACCTTGATGCAGAGCATAGCAGTCCAACCTGAACCGACAGACCAGGTACCCTGCAGATAGGGCCTTAAACTCGATGCATTTGTTCACCTTGAGCTAGTGGAGTTGATGGAGCAATGGTGAAACTGAAGCCGGAAGCAGGCAGCCGAAAAAGAAGGCGGGCGGCCGCATTTTGGATGAGCTGTAGGCGATGGACAGAGGCTTTGTCAGCTCCCAGGTACAAAACATTGCCATTGTCAAGTCTGGAAGTCATCAACGCCTGCATTACTGTTCTCTGGGCAGCAGGTGGAATTAACCAGAGGATTTTGTTTTAGCCACTTGAGAACAGAAAAGCAAGTCGCGGTGACCCAAGACACTTGGGCTCTGAGGGAGAGATTTTTGTCAATAATAAAACCCAAGTTCTTGACTTTAGGGACTGGGGCAGGTAAAGGTCCCAGAGAGTCAGGCCAATGGCTGATCCCCAAAGTTCGGGGTTGTTTCCCAGAATGAGGACCTCAGTTTTAGAATCGTTCAGCATCAAGGCATTTCTGGACATCCACAAGGAGATATTGCTCAGTCCGAGCTGGAGCAAGGAGGAGTCCTGATGCTGAGCGGATGAAAGAGAGAAGATGATCTGAGTATCATCTGCATATGAAAAAATAGTCAAACCTGACCTCTCCGCAATGTCTGCCAGAGGGCGAACGTAGAGATTGAAAAAAAGAGGGCTTAGAATCGAACCCTGCGGTACTCCTGAAGTAAGAGCTACAGGGTTCGATTTAGTGGTATGTGAGATGACTTGGAACGAGCGATCTTTTAAAAAAAGAGATCAGCCACCTCAAAGCCACACCCACAATACCTAAGGCTGCAAGACGATCAACCAAGATGGAGTGTGAGACCGTATTAAATGCCGCGCTCAGCTCAAGTAAAATGAGAGCTGCCATGCCACCACAATCAAGATGTTGCCTGAGATATTCAGTAACCCCAAGCAAAGCTGATTCGGTGCTGTAGCTAGATCGAAAGCCAGATTGAAACGGATGAAATAGATTGTGAGTAGTCGCATGAGAGGATAGTTGGGAATTAATATGCCTTTCCAGAACTTTAGCGAGGACAGAGAGGAGGGAAATAGGACGATAACTAGACCAACAGAGAGGATCAAGAAGGGTCTTTTTCAGTAGGGGGAGCACCAAAGCGTGTTTCCAGTTCTGAGGAACTAGACCAGAGCTTAAAGAGGTGTTGAGAAGATTAAGAATCACACTAAGGACTGACTCGTCCAAAAGTCTGAGCTTGGAAGGGGGAAGAGAGTTGAGTGGTGATTCAGACTTGATAGAACCCAGCAAAGATTAAAGCTGGGAGTAAGGCCTCCAATATATCTTTGATTTGTAATGAAAATAGTTGTGAATACATCAACCTGTTATCTTGACAGGGGAGTAAAGCAAATGAATTTGCGTTGGCGTTGAAACCTCGTTAGTGGAGGTCGTCGACAATATAAGACTAGCCCAGGACAACGGGCAGTCAGCTATGCTTGTCCTGTTGGATCTGTCAGCTGCCTTCGACACCATCTCCCATAGCATTTTAGAACAACGGCTCTGGGAGATGGGTGTCAGGGGTGTGGCCCTGGACTGGCTCAGAAGCTACCTAACTGACCAAACTACCTCCGTACAAGTCGGCACCCTGTTCTCCCACAGTCGGCCAGTAAAAATGGGAGTCCCTCAGGGCTCCAACTTAAGTCCCATGCTCTTTAACCTCTATGTGACACCTCTGGCAAAAGTGATCAGGTCCTACTGTTTTGATGTGGTGTCATATGCTGATGACACCCAGCTATTGATTACCCTAGGCCCTTATCCCACTGACACAAGGATCCGTTTCAAGAATTGCATGGCCCACATCGATAACTGGATGCGTACCAACCACCTTCAGCTTAATGGTAGCAAGACAGAGGTAATTCTCTTTGGTAGGGTACACGAATTTTGGTCGAATGACTGGTGGCCTCAGAATCTTGGAGTAATGATTGATAATCAGTTGTCAGTGAAAAGCCATATAAACCATATAATCAGCACCTGTTATGGAATAATGCGCAATCTACGTAAAATCTTTCAATGGATCCCAACTGAATCGAGGAAACCACTTGTCCAGGGACTAATTATAAATCGTATCAACTATGGAAATGCCCTGTTGGCCTCCGTCAATGAGGAGCTCTACTCTAGGCTTCAAGTCTTGCAAAATACTGGCGCCAGACTTGTACTAAACCTCCCTTCGAGGTCTCCATCAGCGCCCAGTCTGAAGACTCTCCACTGGCTCCCTATTAGGAAGCGAATCCGCTTCAAGATCCTCTGTCTGGTGCACAAAAACATGTACGGAAATGGGCCAAGTTACTTCGCTAAAAAACTCAGCTGGTATCAGCCGAACAGGACGCTCAGGTCAAGCACCAAATCTCTTCTTTCTCCACGTAAAATTCGCACTGCCAGGAATGGCGGTAGATCTTTTCTTTCCTTGCACCTGCTCTTTGGAATAAACTTCCATCACAGTTACTCTTCGTCACAGATCACAAGCGATTCCGTAAGGAATTAAAAACCTGGCTATTTGATCATCTATAATGTTCTTCATCTGACCTCCAGCCCCAGTGGAGTTGTACACTAGCGCCATGAGACCTCCGGGTGATATGTGCGCTCAATAAATTTACTTGACTTGACTTAGTGAATAGCACTGGGTGTTTATGAAGTAAAGAAATCCAAACAGCTAGTACATCCTAATGAAGAAAGCCATAAATCAGAAATAAAATATTATGTCACCAAATAAAAACATCAAAGAGCACACTGACTCAATGACATGCGCCTCGTCATGTTAGATGCGCAGTCAAATAAAAGCACTACTTGGTGCCCTTTCATAAAACACCTATTGGGAAAACGAATGGGACAATGTAAGCTTCCAATAAGTGCCATGGCCTTGATGCACACCCCAGCCAAACAATGGCAAAGGATGAAAAACACGTGAAAGCCACTGGCTAAAGGGGATGACCCAAGGCCGATGCTCACTCTGTTTTTCTTATTGTACCTTTTAGGAGAAATAATTACATGAGGTCTTTCAGACAGGTAGATAAAACTGTCTGTAGCAGGACCTAAAACAGCTGATTATGGACTGTACATTAATGTTTGTCGTCTAGACATACTGCCGTGCATTTGATGGTTCCTGCAACCCCGATAACTCTGCTTGAATTGCACCTTTGAGTGCAGCCTCGCTGCCTAAAGGTGAACCGCGTGCATTTCACAAAACCTTTTGGTCTGACTCGGTAAACAATTTAATTATGCTGAAGAGCTTTTGGCCTCTGGCTTCTTTCAACACTTTTCTATTTGTCACTTTTCTTGGCACATGTATTTGGTTTTATAAGAAACATTAACATGAACAAAACTCCATAACTGAAGATGATTGAGAAGGTGGGGTCACATTATCACTTCTCAGATGTAATTGTTTTGTAGGTTACATATATATACATTATAATCTTTGGTAATGCAGAGCTTGCTATTTCCCTTCCTAGGTTTCACATGCTAAACCCGAACAGCCAATTATCAAGGGTGTGTGCCAAAGTCTTGGCACTAAGGAATGCTCTGTATTTAAGGCAAACGGCGCATTCCTTTCCTCCTGCACTGGCACACAATGGGCCACCTAGCGCCGATGAAGGCACCCTTGCACAGTGGTGCAAGGGGGGCAAGGGTGCCTGCATTACTGACAAGATTGTTTTTGTGCAGGAAGATACACCTTCCTGCACAAAAACAATCCTGAGAGGCGTTTTCATCTTTCTATGTGTGCTGCAGAAACAGGAAGTAACAAGGAGGAATAAAGATATTTCTCCTCATTACGGCTCTCCTGGGAAGGCATATCTTTTTAGAGCATTTTCAGGTTTACCAGGTTTGGTAAATGTGGGAATGCATCAAAAACCATGGGAGTTCTGTGGGAACACCCACCGTAATGCCCATGGAATGCCTTCCCAGGGCAGAGTAACGCAATGCAGCGATTTGCGCCGCGTTGCATTACTCCATATTTTTTAAGCCATTCAAAGCTATGCAAATTGGCTTTGCATGGCTTCAAAAATATGTCTCAGAGGTTTGCGTCACACATGTACCACATTGCGTGGTGCAAGCATAGATATGCCCCTAAATATGGATTTCTGGTTATCGAGTTATGCTGCTGGTAAAATCCAATTTTATCTGCTTTATGACCGCTGCAAGGATCTTGTAGACCAGAGTAGGTTTTCAGTCAAAAAGAACAATTATCAAAGATGATAAACCAAGCTTGTTGGGTCTTCACACTGGACTGTCAGTGTGAATATTTCCTTATCTAAAAATAACTCAAGCTTCTCAATCGTAATGTATAGTACACACCCCGATTCCCAGAAACTACACTTTACAGGCACAGATCTCAGATTCTGTGTTGGTAGAATTTTTCATTTGAAAAGTGCTTTTGCGAACATGGAAAATCGTCCAGTATAATGAATTGTCTGTATTCGTCATTGAAGACGATGGAGCAGGAGTGTGGGTGTTTAGTACCGGGGAACCCTGGGTAGTAAATAAACTCCCACAAACTTGTTACTATTCAGTTATGCATATAATCCTTGCAGGTAGTTTCTCACCCTGGGAGGAGCGCATATACATTTGCTGTCTGAGACTGAAATGAATGTAATGAGTGATAATTTCAAGGGTTCTCCATGGGAAGATATCTTTCATGTGGAGAAAAAACAAACTTAGTCAAATGCATATTTAACTCCCAAATATGGGTTCACTGATAGAATATCGATGACATACATATAGATGTTCAACATTTCTTAAAAATAATATAGACTACAAAAATATCGACTCCTATTCCTAAACAGGTAAGTACAAAAATATAAAATCAAAAATATCGATGTAAAAAATATAGATGTAAAAAAATATTGATTTAAATATATATATAAAATAAAATAATATATATTAAATATATTAAATATTAATGATAATTTCAACAAAATAAATTAAATTTAATATACATTTTAACAAAATATAACAAATAAACTTAATTAAAAAAAGATAAACAGACAAACATAATAATTTATACATATATATATTTACTTTAAAATAATTAATAAACTATTATCTTTAATTTATTTTAGAGCTATAAAATTATATAAAAATAATATATATACATATATCAATAATTTAAATTATAATTTTTTTATAATAAATTAAAACATTAAACTATTAAAAAATATTTAAACTTACATTTCCCAATACAATCCGTGCAACAGTAGGGAAAGCATTGGATAGCAAAATAATTAAATTTAGTATTCCAACTCCAGTGAGTGCAACAGTAGGGAAAGAGTTGGATAGCGGAGGGGTAAAAATTACTATTCCCACTCCATTGAGAGCAACAGTAGGGAAAGTGTTGGATAGCAGAGAGGAAAAAACTACTATTCCCACTCCAAAGAATGCAACAGTAGGGAAAGTGTTGGATAGCGGAGGAGTAAAAATTACTACTCCCACTCCAGTGAGTGCAACAGTAGGGAAAGAGCTGGATAGCGGAGAGGTAAAAATATTTATTCCCACACCAGTGAGTGCAACATTAGGGAAATTGTTGGATAGCGAAGAGACAAAAATTACTATTTACACTCAAACAATTAAAACAAAAATAAAAAACATTAAAAATTATAAAAAATCATAAAAATAAATAAACAATATTTGGGAATAAAAAATCAAATATATTAAATATATAAAAATAAAACATATTATAATATTAATTACATATAAAAAGCCTACAAATAATATATATTATAAAATAATAAATAAATGTATTAAAAAAATTCTTTTAAACTAGAAAACATATAAAACAAATAAATTAATTAATACATAAATGTATTTATTATATTTCCTACCCTATAAAACCACACCGATAACAAAACACTTTAACATTTGTAATTAATTGTTTTCTCCAAAATTAACATAATAAATAATCAATTTTAAAAATATTATTAATAAAAAAAACAAATACTACACACACTTTAACACTATGATATCCACAACACACACCTAAAGTAAACTCTAAAATAATAAAACACAATTAAAATGTATTTATAAATTAAAAACTATTACTATTAACAAATAATAAAGTAACTAAAATAGATTTAATACGCACCCTTTACCCCTTTAAAAGTAAAAACAACAGACAAAACAATAAACAATTACCCAAAATACATATCAAATAATTAATATTAATTAACAACTATATATTAATTAATTAAATACAAATTACTTCCCACCCTTTTCTCCAATAAACACCAAAACACACACCTAAAATTAATTACACAATTACCATAATTTATTACCAATTAATTAATTAAAATTAATTAACATCCAATTATTAATTCATCAATTAAAAATAAATGACTTCCCACCCTTAACATCTATAAACACCACAACACACACCTAAAATTAATTACACAGTTACCATAATTAATTACCAATTAATTAATTAAATTTAATTAACATCCAATTATTAATTCATCAATTAAAATTAAATTACTTCCCACCCTTAACACCTATAAACACCACAACACACACCTAAATTAATTACATAATGACCATAATGAATTACCAATTAATTAATTTACATTAATTAACAAGCAACTATTAATTAATTAATAATAAATTACACATTTAACACTATAACAGCTCAATTAAAAATATTAATAAATAAAAAATAATCAATAAATGTAATATACTTAAATTACTTCCCACCCTATTACCCTATAAACCCACAACCCACTACAGAACTAAAAACGCAAAATTCAAATAAAAAAATTAATAAATACAAAACATTTAACACATATATTAAAAATATAAACAATTCTTACACAAAAAAACATACAACACATACATATAAAATATATACTAAAATACATAACATTAATAAACAATGTTTTAACAACTATATTTTTGCAAACAATATTAAACACTTCGATATTTTTAAAATCGATATTACTTACCTTAAGTCGATATTCTTGACCACGATATTCTTGCTGTCGATATTTATGACCCACGATATTTGCAACTCGATATTTGTGCAACTCGATATTTGTGAATCGATATTCTGTCTCTGCACCGGGTGCAGTCAGTGACTGCACCTACCTGCAGGGGGATATCTGGGGAGTCCATAGGACCCCCTTTTCCCACTACAGAGGGCTGCTCTCGGGGGCGCACTGTCAATGCGCCCCCTGAGAGCTTCTTTGCCTCTGCGCCCACGTCTGTAATATGGTGCGGGGCAAAGGCAAAGGAATCCCCTCATAGGGCACACCCCTATGCAAATGAGGGAACACCACCTGAAGGTAGCGCTGGCTTTTATTGGTATTACTGAAGGGGACGCACAAGTGTCTGCGCCCCTTCTGTGATACCAAAGTGCCTCAGGGCTCGCAAAGTGGGCGCAAACGCCTGTTGCACCCATGGGGCACATACTGTAATACAGCACCTGGTGGCGTTAACTCCTTCGCCTTATTTACAAAGTGGCTTTAAGCCACTTAATGTGACTTAACGCCGCCTTGTAAATAATACCTCTATTCACACAGCACTTAGCATGAAAGGGGCGGGTAATGGGTGTTACAGTGGGCGTTCTGCCGCAACGCCCATTGCTTTTTGACGCTGCCTCATATTTACAAGGTATGGAGCAGCGCCAAAATTAAGACGACGAAATACCTGGTCTTAAACAGGAGATAAGAGGATTTTTTTTTTATTTCTCCTGGTATATTGCTCTTTCCACGTGTTCTGTATTCAGCGGCCCACATGTATAGGGCAAATCACCTGTTAATATTGCTTATGTGCAGTAAGGTGTCCCTTCCTGCCCGTAAACAATCGCCCCTGCAGCACAGGCACCCTAGCAAAATGGCAATTGGGTGCCTGCGCTGGCGCTAGGCAGCTTCTTTAGCGCCAGCGCTAGGGGAAACTCTGGGGTGCGCCATATTTTTGTAAATACAGCGCATCCCTGTGTTTCAAAACTGACTTTCATATACATATGCCCCAAAATGTCTAAATTGTTGCTCAAACCCTATGTGAATTGGCCCAGAGTGCAAGTTGCCTCAGAATATCTGTTACAACCTGAATGTGTCATTTCTTGTGATTTACTGTACAACTCTACACATACACCATGCCCATTTTCTTTAATGCAAGGCACATATTGCAAGATTTTCGAGATTAGCTTCACATTTTTTTCAGCAACTTCGAATATAGTTCGTCGACCACGCGCCCGTCGCTTGACAGAATTGTTTATTGTTGATTGCTGTTGTGACTTTTGATATTTGTCCAGGTAAGAAGTTTTGAGTTCAGAGGAGTGAAGTTGAATTGCATGAGTAGACAAGCCACAGAATCTTTGAATCTACACGCTCTCTCCATCCCAGCCCCCTTCCACCTGGGATTAGCCACCGGAGCAGTGTCTCCTCCTGTAAACTGAGGGCAAGTCTCAGGAGGATTCAGGAACTAGCGTCGCCACCCCATTGGAGTCATCTGGAATCCAGGTAGGTGGAATCAAGGTCGTTTTTCCCTCTTTCTACATGTGCTGTATCCTGCAGCACACATAGAACGAGGAAAAAGCCTCAGAGGATTGTTTTTGAGCAGGAAGGCATCCCTTCCTGCAAAAAAGCAATCTTGCCTGCGTTGGTGCTAGGCATCGCACAGTGCGTCAGCACAAGAAGAGGACAGGAATGCACCATATAATGTTGAATATTTCTCATTCCTGCCATCTCCCTGTCAATCAACGCAGCTCAGCAAGGTGTCTTGATGTGCTGCGTTGTGTGACCTTTTGATAAATCTGCCCCTTAATCTGTTTTTGTCACAACCATTGCTTCAGTTCTTTACTTCTGTATTGCTTAGAAATTGGATGTGTGAGCAGAACATTGATCATTGTGAATAATGAACCCTTATATTCAACAGTTTATCTTCCTCTCAATTTGAACACAATTCTAGCCTTTGTTCCATAATAATGAAAATGCGCAATTATGACCCTGAGATTCCTAAACCTATTGGAACTCCTATATGCCCTGTCAATGTCTACTCCTTCATCATCAGCAAAAATGGTGCTGATAATGTTCTTCACTAGGAGCTCATCTCTCAGGATCTCTGCTCGCTCTTCTGTGACTCCATAGGAAAACAGGTTATACCTCCTTTCTCTGTCTTCTATATCATCTAATTTAAGAGTGAGTTCCCATTTTCTCATCTCCAGTGTTAGAAATGGGGTATCTAGTTGGAAGTGGTTTGCACCCTGTCCAAGTAGGGACCCTCCTTCTAGTCAGGGTAAGGGAGTCACACATCCAAGACAAACCCTGCTCACCCCCTTGGTAGTCAGGCTTATCTCAGAGGCAATGTGTAAAGTATTTATACACACACGCAGTAACAAAGTGAAAACACTACACAAGGAGTCCACAACAGCCAATATTTGTCTGAATAAATCCTTGGGATCCTGGGCCGGGAATGCAACAGGTGCCAGAAGCGGGCGGTTGTCCTTGATGTAAGTGTGCCACCCAACAGGATCCACGGGGTAGGACAAAACTACGTCTTATAAAAAAACTCTTTTCCTTTTAGAAATTGTTGAGAGCTGAACCGTAAGTTTGCGGTTACCTTGACACAGCGTTGGGTGCACCTTAGCGAGTGCACACCTCTGTGTCACCAGTGGTCCTGAAGAAAGCCTTGCGAATTCACACTCAGAGGCTGAAACATGTAGACCTGACCTTGTCACGAATACACCCACGGATGTCAATGGTCAATTCAACCAGATAGGACATCCTTTTTCGTTTTTATCTTGCCTTATGATTCCATCATTAAATTTATAAGGATTCATAAAGGCAATCTTAAATCAGTTTTTCACTGATCACTCACTCTGCACAAAAAAACCCGCTCCGCTGTAATCAGGCATCGTGGCACACCCGGGAGGCATTCGGCCCCTCGGGTGGGGACCCTATGCTGAAGCATCTCACCAACTAGGTTGGTGAGTGAGGGTTCTTTTAAAAAATAGGATTTGCTTCCTTGTTTAGTTCAATGCAGTACATTTTAATCCATTTGGAATTACTCCTTCTTTTGTTGTTTATATAAAACAAGACCAAAACAACAAAAATCCAACATACACAAGCCAAAATATCACTTTTAAAAGGTTAAGCGATTTTAGTCCATAGAAATCGATGGATGCATTCGCTTAAGCACAAAGTACCTTAGATGCGTCAAAAATCAAAGACGGTGCAAGGCGCAGGGGAGGTGAGCTGCCAGAAAAGCCAAGCAATGTGTCGGTTTCTTACTACGCAGGTGAGGTGATGTGTCGGTTCCTTACTGGCAGAGGAGTTGATGTGCCGGGTCCTTACTGCTGGGCAGGGGAGGTGATGCATTGGTTCCTTACTGGCAGGGGAGGTGATGCGTCGGTTTCCGGACATGCTGCCTTGGTTCCTTACCCTGGCGCTGTGTTGATGAAGAGTCGGCATCGAGGAACTATGCATCGAAAATGCAGACACGCTGCATCTATGCAACAGCGGTGATGCAGGCACTGTGTTGATTTCACAGCAGCAAGGCAGGTGCTGCACCCTCTCTTCAACCGCGAGCAGGTGCTGCGTCAGAGTTGCAGCGGGTGCCACGGACGTTGGTGGCATGGTGCTCGGGACTCATGCTGCGGCGATTCTCTGATGCACTGCAATGGTGAGCTGGGGCCTGCGGTGAAATCCGTGATTGATGCTTCAAGCGGGAAACAATGCTTTGGTGCAGGCAGCGGTGATGAGTTGATGTTTTGCAACGATGAGTCGAGAAAACAGGCATTGGGAGTCGATGCATGGATTTTCTCTTTAAGATCACCAGGTTACACTTACAAGGGCCCAGGATCTGGGTTTGGCACCACTTGGCAAGTCAGGACTCTCATCAGAAGAGCCCAGGCACTGGTAGTCTTTGATGGCCCTGAAACTTCTTAACAGGAGGCAAGTGCACACAAGCCCTTGGAGAACCTTGGAAGCAGAATGTAGAAAGCAAAGTCCAGACCTTTCACTCCCAGGACAGAAGCAGCATGCAGCAGGCCAGCACAACAAAGCAAAAGGCATAGTGGCAGTCCCTCCTACAGTATCCATCTCTTCTTCCTGGCAGAATGTCCTCAGTCCAGAAGTGTTTTGATTTTGGGGTGTCAGAGGTCCAATACTTATACCCCTTTCTGCCTTTGAAGCAGGCAAACTTCAAAGGAAAGTCTTTGTAGTGCACATGACCCTGCCTCTCCCTAACCTGGCTCCAGGCACACTACAGGGTGGTGGAGACAGCTTTGTGTGAGGACAGGTGCAGCCCTATTCAGATGTCAGTGACAACTCCTCCCACCACTCTAACTCAGGAAGGCCCATCAGCCTGGTGATGGCCCATCAGGATATGCAAGGCATACCTCCGCTCCCTTTGTGTGACTGTCTAGCGTGAATACACAAGAGCCTAACTGTCAGCCAACTCAGGAATGTATTCTACAGACAGGCAGAGGCACAGAAGTGCTTAGCAAGAAAATGCCCACTTTCTAAAAGTGCCATTTCCAAGCACGACCTTCGAGCATCAGCTTTGTGATTGAGGAATTGGTCAGCTCTACACCGGCGGAATTGATGTCTTAGCCCCCAGGATCATTCTGAACCGGGAGAGTTTCTACCTCTTCGGCTGCACAAAAGTTGATTTCCATTGAAGAGCATATCTTGATTCACACACTTAAGTGTCCGGTACCGTGCTACTTGGATTGAATGTAGCGCCCTGATGATGACCTTGTAATAAAAATCCTGGTGAATGTAAAAAATGTGTCAAGTTGCGCCCTCTTTACAAAGTGACGCATCTAGGCAGATGCCTCACTTTGTAAACCCCTGCGCCACATTATTCCTGCATCAGGTATAATGTATGCAGGGTTGGTGTTCCCCCCGCATCCAAGCCTCGTAGAAGTGGCGCATTGAAATCTATAAGATTTCAGTGCACCACTTCTAGGACGCTACTGCGCCAATAGCTTATGCCTGCCTCATGGCAGGCGTAGGACTGACGCAGGCCCTTTCACATGGGGCTTGCCCCATGTGAAAGGAATATTGCTGGAGTTGCGTCACGCTTCCGGCACAACTCCAGCAATGCGTCAGTTTTGCGCCGACAGATACGTCAGTAATACTGACGTATCTGTCATTCCTTGCGACATGATGCATCATACAGTAAATATGATGCACCCATCATGTCACAAGGAGGGCACGCTGAGAAGTGATGCACCGCTGTTTTCACGCAGCAATGCGTCACTTCTCATAAATAAGGCCCTTAGGGTGTAGTGGAGGTAGTTTGTAAACAAAATCACATGCACTATCCTAGGTTCTCCGGAATCTCTGCATCAAACCAGGAGGTTGGGCAGCACGAAAGATGGCTAGGGTCTTAAGCGAGTTGGAAGTGAGATCAAAGTGTTTGATTATTTACGTGCATTCTAGATTTAAAAGTATATTTGGGGGGGGGCGAGGATTGGCGCCCGTGGAGGATGGCGGCGCTTCCTTAGCTCTCGCCGGGACGGCACGGAAAATGAGCAGCCCCCACCGCTTACACTCCTCCAGACGAGCCAGCTCAAACGTGTGACGATGTAGGGAGTAACGGGCGCCCTCCGGAGGGGTATGGCTCCTTTGAGACAGCGTATCTAGAGAATTTTGAAATACGTGCTCATTTTCCCCTCAGGAGCGGCTGCCATTTTAGCTTGCGGTCGCTCCCATTGTCGGCAGCCCAAACTGAAGGGACGACATAATGAGGATTCCTCCACTCACGCTGTATTTTTCAATTGCTGAGGTATGCTTTCCACAGCATTTTTTCCTTGTTTAAAAGATCGCCTAACTAACATGGCGTGATCTTGGGCTCTTCAGGACACTCTGTATAAATAATATAAGAGCCATTCTTCGTATAAGAGCACTACTTCCTCCATCCTACTTCAGTGACTTTCTGGAAATTTGGCTCTCTTTGTTTTTATATTGGGAGTTTGAGGAGGGCTGACCCTTGTGCTGTGCCTTTAAAACAGAAATTCATCAAACATTCTACAGTTTTTACAAAATTAGCTGCCATGGAGGCTGCTTCAGTTGCCTCTTCTTCTAGAAATGGTGCATCCTCTGGCATGCTGCCCTCTGGGAAAGCCTCAACAAAGCGTCTAAAAAAGGATCCACCCTCTCCTGCAAAATCTCCCCTTTCGGTTTCACTAGATTTGCTACTAGTTGAAATTCGCGCTCTACGCCCTTTCATGGAGGAAACAAATAACAAATTACAACACCTTACTGAAAGATGGTATCAAATGGATGAACGTTTGGTTGTAGTGGAACGCACTGTCTCTTCCTTTAGTGAAACCGAGAATAAAGTGAACTCTCTTCAAACCCAAGTTTCATCTTTACAAAAACAAGTTGAAGAGTTGGAAAACAGGAACAGAAGAAATAATTTACAAATTTTTGGTTTGCCGGAAAACGTGGAAGAATCTGACCCACTCACTTTCTTCAAGAGGTTCCTTCCAGAATTACTAAAGTTTCCTGAGAACACCTCTCTAAACATCCAGCGCACCCATCGACTAAGTTGTCTGCCTGCTGCAGGTTCTTCGCCAAGACGTCCAAGAGGTGTTATCCTGTATTTTTTAGAATATACAGACTTACTCAAAGTCCTCTCAGCGGCAAAATCAATCAACCGTATTTCCTGGTCAGGGCACGCTTTATTTTTCTCCCAGGACTATGCCAAGAGCACAGCTGACAGGCGCAAGGGATTCCTTAACATGAGGCAGGATCTTCGTTTACAGGGAGCACATTATGGCCTATTTCATCTATGCCTTTTTAAAGTTACTTATAGAAACAACACGACTATATTTGAGGATCCCTCTAAATTGAGAAGCTTTATTAGCTCTTGCAAGTTGGAAAATATGGATACTTTGGGACCTTCGTCCTCTCATTCGAATTAATATTTCAGGTTCTTGATGTAATTCCAGAAATTCTTCTCCTTGTATTTTGCAGAATGTGTTGTTTCGCTGTTCATGCACTTTTTGATCCTTTGTTCATGATATTATTGCTGTTATTGATATTTCAAGTTGACATGCCTTCTCTGTATCTCCCCTTTTAGATGCCCCATTATATGTGTTCGTCCTTGTCTACACCTTGTGAACGCTGTGGTTCGTGTGTCCCGTCCACGAAGTTTGGTTGTGCAGCCCTTCCATGTGGTCTCCCCCCCCACCTTTTTTGGAGTCTTTTAGGTATGTGTATCCCTCTGTTTGTCTTTATCTTTACCTTTACTCCTTATTTTTTCTCCTTTTCCTCAATCATCCTTCTCTTTTCTGTCCCCTTATTATATCTGTCATCAACACTCACTCTGGTCTTTTTATTCTCTTTACTACGATGTTGTTATACTTCAAACAAACTTTTTGATTTTATTTGAGGTTATAGGTTTATTTTTCTCTTCTTTTTTGTATTATTTGATTAATTCTCCGGCCAGTTGGATTGTTCTCTGGTATGTCTTTTGCTGCTTAATGGCTGGACTAGATTGGTGTCTTTTATTTATTTTTGTATTCGTCTCATGTCTTTGAAATTTATCTCGTGGAACATCAGAGGTTTGATTTCTCCTCTAAAAAGGCAAAGGGTTTTGACACACCTGGCTAATTTAGAAGCTGACATAGCTTGTATACAAACATCTCATCTAACGGCAGAGGAATCTTTAAAATTAAAGAAAGGATGGGTAGGGGAGGTCTTTTTTTCACCAGGGGATGGTAAACGAAACGGGGTTTTGACCCTCTGTCGTAAATCACTCTCTGTCAAACTACTTTCTCAGTGTTCTGATAACGATGGACGATGGTTATACACCAAATTGTTGCTTGGGAATGCTCCGGTTTCTTTACTTAATATATATGCTCCCACCGCTGGAGCTTCTTCTTTTTGGACCTCCTTGGCTCAACAAATTGCACATTTTATCAATGAAAACTTTATTCTGGCAGGTGATTGCAACCACGTTATGGATCCCTTTATAGACCGCAACTCGATGGTCTCTTTTGTCCCACACAAGGCCCATAAACCTTTTGTTCAAACTATTAAACAATACAAGCTTATTGATGCTTGGAGACTTTGCAACCCCACCACAAGAGAATACACTTACTATTCTCCAGCCCATCAAACTCAATCACGAATAGATTATTTCTTTATATCCCATAATATTTCCCAGTCTTTAACAGCTGCAGATATTGGCTCTATTCTAATATCCGACCATGCTCCTACCTCCATTCAACTTGATATTTTACAAAAACCTAATACTCCTAGAAGATGGCGTTTTAATAATGCTCTCCTCTTAGACTCATCATTTACCTCCTCTTTTGTCTCCTTTTTTAATGAATATTTTTTGTTCAACCAAACTGATACCCTACCTTTTTCTGTCATATGGGATGCTTTCAAAGCAGCAGCTAGGGACTTTATTATTGGTTACGTCTCCAAAAAGTGCAAAACTGCACGTGAACTAAATAAAACCTCTTTACCAAGATAAAGAGATTGGAGCATTCCTACTACTCTTCTAAACCAAAAGATTGTTTATCTGCACTTATAAATGCTAAGTTTCAATTTAATAAGGAATCAACAGACAATGCCTCAACATATTTATTAAAGTCTAGTGCAAAATTTTATGGTGGCCAAAACAAAGCCGGGAAAATATTAACAAATTATCTGAAAGTTAAACATAACAAACTTAATATAGAATCTATATAGAAAAGATGAGCAACTAACATTGAAATTTAAAGATACAGAAATTTTGAAAGAATTTCTCCTTTTTTATAAGACACTTTACACATCAGAGAATCCTCCTTCAGAGCATCATATCTCTCAGTTTTTTTCTGATATTCAGCAGTCTTCTGATACTCGGCCAGATCTTACACTCTTGGAATCCAATCTATCACAAAAGGAACTCCTTACTGCCTTACAGGCTCTCAAAAAAGATAAAGCCCCAGGGCCAGACGGTTTAACCGTCGAGTTTTTTTTGCACTTCGCACAGTTGCTACTCCCCAAACTACACAATCTTTTAGATTTTTTTCTACACTTAGGCGGATTCTCCTGCTCTTTTTCAGAAGACCTAATTTGCCTTATTCCTAAGGATGGCAAGGATTTAAGGTATTGCAAAAATTACCGACCTATTTCATTAGTCAATATTGACTATAACATTTTTCAAAGGCCTTGGCCATACGTCTAGAATCTCACTTATCCAAGTTGTTAGGGATGGAGCAATCCGGGTTTGTTAAAGGTCGTCTCATTACAGATAATACCCATTTATTTTTCGATATTTTGTCTAAATCCTCTCACTTATCTCAATCCCTGGCAGCAGTAGCATTGGACGCGGAAAAAGTGAGTTGAGTGGCCTTACCTTTTTCATACACTTAAGTGGTTTGGTTTTGGCCCCAGAATTATATCTTTAATATCAATCCTTTACTCAAATCCACGAGCTGCAGTATGTGCAAATGGTAACACGTCTTCATATTTTGATCTAGGTAGAGGTGTTCGTCAGGGTTGCCCTTTATCCCCGTTTCTCTTTAATTTAGACCTAGAACCTTTTTTGTCCAAAATCCGTCAAAATAAAGATATTCATGGATTTGATTTTATGAACACTCAAATTAAATTGGCAGCATACGCTGATGACATATTAATATTTATTTCACAACCCCAGTCCTCTATTCCCGCATTCTTACAAGAAGTTGAATCCTTTGCCTCTGTTTCCGGATACAAATTGAATAAAGACAAATGTGAAATACTACCTTTAACTAAATATACTTTTAAAGATGATTTTGTTACTTCAAATTTCACATGGAGCCCTCATCACATCAAATACTTAGGTCTACATTTTACTCCATCCATTCCAGATACACTATCTCTTTGTATGAATAACTGTATACAAAGAATCTCCACACTGACTGCTAAATGGCACCCTTTATACATATCTTGGTGGGATCGTTTAGATACCCTAAAGATAATACTGACCTCAATAATACTTTTTACAATCTCCAACATTCCATTAGCCATTTCCCTAAAAATGTTTAAGAAGATAAATTCTGTGCTTTCCTCATTTTTATGGAACAACGGAAAACCAGGCATGTCATTATCAAAACTGACACGCCCCAAATCAGAAGGGGGTGTTAATTTCCACGATTTCCCTACATATCAAAAGTCTTTTTTACTCCGTCAACCTCGAGATGGCTCGTTGAGTCTTTGGTGGATTGTCCTTTATGGGCTGAACTTGAACGTTCTTTTCTTTCCAGCTTCTCATTTCAAGAATATGTATCCTTCACCCGTCAGCCACAATCCCTATCCACTCCTATACTTAAATACACATGCAAAATTTTGGAATCCAATTCACCGTCAATTCCTAAAGATTTGGACTCTTTTTTCAAATCCACAATATGGCATAATAAGCTGATATTGATACATGGTATTGGCCTTTGTATTGGAGATCCTGGAGACAGAAAGGCCTAATCAATTGTTTGCACAAGATGAGATTTTGTCTTTCTCACAGGTTAGTAGACTCTTTGACCTACCCACGTCCTTTCAGTCCAAATATAACCTTCTGAAACAAGCCCTTCAAACTGCATATGATCAGTTTATATCTTCTAATGCTCCCACCTCCTCTCCTGTTAATAAGTTACATAGTCTTCTTTGCACTAATCCTAAAGCTCCTGTTATTTATAATTATTTACGCACTTCACACACTGCAAGAGAAAAAACTAAAGTGGAACTTTCCTGGGAACAGGATTTAGAGGTATGCTGGTCAATGACCCTATGGAACAAAATATGGACTAAAATCAGGAAGCCCTCTAGAGCAGCGAACACCACGCAAACACTCTTCTTTATATACAATAGACTCTTGATATGTCCGGTTACTTTAAATAAAAGGCACACTGGTATTCCGGATACTTGTTGGACTTGCTCCTCCCGACTTGCAGATTTAAGTCATTTACTTTTTACATGTTCGCTTGTTCATAACTTTTGGAAGAGTGTCTGGTCTCAAATTAACTTAATCTTTGGCTCCAGATTCCCTTTTTCCATTACTCATGGGTTTTTAGGAAGCTTATCTCCTATCTGGGCCAATTGTAACTCTACCACAAAAATTATAGACCTATTGTTAGCAGTTGCCTTTCAACAATTAACCAGAAATTGGAAGGATTTCACCAAATTATCTTATCAAGCATGGTGGTACGTAGTTTGCCATAACTACAGATTAGATACAACCCTTGTACATGCTATTCACATGGCTACGAAACACTTGAACCTATGGCTACCTATCACGATGTTCATTGATGCCAGTGCCAAAAGTTCCTTTTCCCTAAACCCTATCCAACAAGAAGTCTCTCAACCTCCATGACTTTCCTCATGTTATTGACTAATTTGACCATTTTAAACTTTTACTGTATTCTTTGTATGAAATGCAATTGTCCTTTGTATACATCAATTCAATTTAAATGCCCTTTTCAGTCTCTCCTTTAAGCCATGTTCATCTGACTTTTGCATCCTAAGTTTTATTTTGATTCATGTGACTACCTATTACCTTATTGTATTATGTATTGATACTTTGCATTCCTTTAATAAACTGACTTCTGAACTTAAAAGTATATTTGGGGAGATGGCTACCTGATGGGCAACATGTTATAAAAGTCTATGGCCTCATCCAGTCCGTATTTTGTTACCTGGCTCCCTAACCCATCAAGCCTCCAAGGCGGGGGACAGATGGGCTGTAATGCAGGCTGATAATTCTGGAGAATCAGTCGTCCATACATAAAGCGGACACCAGACCTGGTTATTATGTAATGAATTCTGAACTACAAATTAAAATGTATTTGCTGTTTACAATAAAGTACTTTTATGTTTTTAAAGACAGTCATAACTTTTTTTCCTGTATGTGTCTTTGTATAAACACACATTCACAAAAATACACACACATTCACAAAAATAAACAAGCAAACACAAATGAAAAACCTTCATATACTTACCCCGAATTGCAATGTCTCCATTGGTTGTGGTGACTGCCGTTGTAAATGTATTATAAACTTACCTGCGTTTTAACAGTTCTTATTGTAGTGCGTGGTAGTGGACACGGTGCCGCCCTCGTTCTAAAGGGGCTGCTCTATTAACTGTCTTTCAAAAGCCCTCCTAGCAATGGGACTGAAACCAAAGGGATGCCCCTTCTTCTGAGCCTTCTATACTCATTACACAAAGTGAGACCTGCCAGTTCACTCAAACCAGGGCCTTCAAAGTACAACCAAACACCAGAGTAGCAGGTATTAGTCGAGTCATACCTTAATGTCTGGAAAAATGAATGCTTCACACAATAGTGTACATAAACAAATGTAACTAGTACTCTCCTTTCTACATAGGTTAGCTACCCACAGAAGCTAGTTCCCAGTGAGAGCTATGGACTGTGTGACAACTTTTAATATCACCTACAAGAGAAGTTTCTGTTGCTGCTCTCCCACCGTGCAATCGCACTGTTGACATCACTCTGACACACCCCATGCAGTGGAGGTTTCACACAACCCTCAGTACTCAGGGGCTTATTTATGGAAGGCTTGCGTCATGTTTGCACCAGGCAACGTGGTACATGCATTACACAAACCTCTAGGTCAGATTTTATGAATCCACATAAAGCCACTTTGCATGGCTCTGAGTGATTTAAAAAATCTGGAGTAACACAATGCAGTGTAAGTCGCTGTGTTGCATTACTTTGCCCTGGGAAGGCGTTCCCTGGGCATTGTGTGGGGTTCCAAGGCAACTCCCATGGATTTTGAGTCCTCCCCAGATTTAAAAGAACTTGTAAACAGGGGCGGCTCCTCTGCTATGGCAGAGGAGTGTCGCCCCACTGCTTCAAGGCAGAAAATGAAAAAAATGATAATAAAACACTTTTATTATCATTTTATTTTTCATTGACTCAGTAGAGTTTTCTGAGACCGCTGAGTCTGGGGCAGGCACAGCGTCACCAGCAGGGGGAGGAATAGTGGGCACTGAAAGTGCGCATGTCAGTTTGGCAGACTGCCCAAGGCCAGCCAAACCGTCATGTGCACTTGGATATCTCCAGGCTATTCGTTGGAGATATCTGCAGGGTTCAGGAGCACAGTTTCCAGTCCCTGCTGGAGCGTGAAACCGTCCCGCTCTGCCCAATCCCAGTGCTTCTCTCATGCTGGGAGTAATAGCATGAGAGAAGCACTGGGAATGCATTGTGAGCTGGGAGACTTTGCTCATGGGAACTGCAGTGCCAGGAGCAAAGGAGCAGAGCGGCACGGGAGCATAAGGTAAGTGAATATTTGTTTATTTTTTATTTATTTTTCACCGCACTGCTTCACCACATAGAATAAGCAGCAGCTGTGTCTGCTTGTAAACCTGGGGATGCACCAAAATCTGACACCTTCCCAGGATACAAAAGATACACAATTGATGGACAGAATGCAGAACAAATCAAAACATTCACCCCCAGCAAAAAGATCTGGCTTAAATCCATCATTCTTTTGCTCACGATGCCACCCCATTTTAGACCTGGCCATATGCAAATCAGTCTTGACCCTGTGCCTCATGGGAACAGTCAAGCCCGAACTGCCAAGCCAGGTCCTCCCTGGACCGGAAACAAGCATCCTAGGACCGGTTTCGGGGTTTCACCCCTCATCAGCCAGGATAGCTTGATTCCAGTGACATTCCCAGGATAGGCATACATAAGAGAAATATCTGTATTTCTCCTCGTTTCTTTCTCTTTCTCACACATGGAAAGAGGAACATGCCTCTCAAGGTTGTTTTTGTGCAGCAAGGTGCCTCTTCTTGTATAAAAAAAGAATCATGCATGCAACGCAGGCACCTTTGCCGTAGGGTGCAAGGGTGCCTGTGTTGGTGCTAGGCTGCCAAATGGGTACCAGCGGAAGGGAAAGTACAGAATTGCACCTTTTTGCCTTAAATATGGCACATTCCTGCCATTTCCCTGTCAAGCAGTGTAGCACATTAAGGTGACTTGCTGTGCTGCACTATGTGACTTGACCACAAAGGAAGGGAGCTACCCTGATTCTAGGAAAAGGGACGGGGTAGCAACGAAAGAAAACACAAAGATGTACCTTTCCAAGGAACTATGTTTTGGGCATAAATCTCCGTATCTAAGAGCATGCCTCAGTATGGATCATGTGATATATCTAAAGATCAACATCCAACAAAATTTGTACATAAACCTTTTTTACAAAGACTTCAATGTCTGCTACGGATTAATACAACAAGATTCACTGAGGAAATTACACTATATAAAAAGAGTATTTATTTTATAAGAATACACATGTATATATACAGAAAAAAACATTACATTTCTTCCAGGATTAAAAACATCTTCTCATTAAAGAAGTTACAATACATATGCAGTTAAAACATTAAGAGAAAAGAAAACTTATAGGTAGTCGATGCGACGTTTCGGTGAGCATTAATTCCTTCACCTTCTTCAGGACAAAGTTTTCTAAATGGCAAAGAACATTTATTAAAACACAAATGTATTCCTCAATGATCCAAAAAACATTTAATATAGTGCCTATTTTTAGCAGTACATATAGACTAAAAACCACCAAATGTGGGCTAATCCCCTGGTGTACACTGATAACCTGATAATAGGTAGCACATATAAAGTGGAAAAATAACAAATAGAAAATAGCAATAGAAAATAACACATGATCCATAGTTTAAAATAAGGGATGAATTACACCTTGGACCCACCTATTGAACTTATAAGAGTTTTTGGATCATTGAGGAATACATGTGTGTTTTAATAAATGTTCTTTGCCATTTAGAAAACTTTAATGAGAAGATGTTTTTAATCCTGGAAGAAATGTAATGTTTTTTTCTGTATATATACATGTGTATTCTTATAAAATAAATACTCTTTTTATATAGTGTAATTTCCTCATTGAATCTTGTTGTATTAATCCGTAGCAGACATTGAAGTCTTTGTAAAAAAGGTTTATGTACAGATTTTGTTGGATGGTGATCTTTAGATATAGCACATGATCCATACTGAGGCATGCTCTTAGATACAGAGATTTAAGCCCAAAACATAGTTCCTTGGAAAGGGACATCTTTGTGTTTTCTTTCTTTGCACTGTGTGACTTGGCCATCGATATGGCCCTCAATGTATGGCAAAGACAAAGGTCTGGCTTAAAATAAGTCAGACCTATTGGCTTTTCCAACAATTGTTATGTTTGTCTTTCGGGCAGTCAACTCAAGTACTAACAACATAACAACTGCTTTTAAATGTAAACTATCGCAGTTCACTGTTCATGGCACATTTATATAAAAGATTCTAACAATGAAGCTGATATGTTAAGCTGATAAGCCATTAGAAGGCAAAGAACAAGATTAAAGTGGTCAAGGCCCATATTATAGAATAATGCCCTTATTGCACATTAAATAAAAGCAAACAGTTTCATCATCATAACTTTATTTCGATCACACAGATCCAAAAAAGTACATAGCACAAGTTTAAAAAGAGAACTACAAAAACATTATCAGATAAAAATGTAAAAAAAAAACAGTTCCATAAATAGTTGTGCAAAATGCAGGGTACAATGACTCTGGAGAGAGTAAAGTGCTTCATGCAAATGATTTCCCACGCCTGGTCCACAGTGCATACCAGAATCTTGAGAGGCCAAAAACCATTACTCTTCGAGTGTCAGTACACAAGATTCTCATCACCTCGAGATAAGGACCCGGACCTGCAAGTCTACACAGCGGGAGTATCCATTTTTTCCTCAGAGATGAATAATGTGGGCAGAAGAAAAGTAAATGAACAATGGATTCCGGGCAGGCTTTACACGCAGGGCACAGATCGTCAGTGAAAGCACTACGGCACCACTTGGAACAGAACAGTCTGGTGGGCAAAGTCTTATAACGGAACTGTAAGAAAAGTTTGCGTGCCAAGGGGGGAACTATTTTATCAATGCCAAACAGGGGGCAGGTTTAAAATTCAAAAAGTCATTAGTCAGACTGGTCACAGGTTTTACCAGGTCCTTTACAAGTATCAGTTCCCAGTACATTTCTTTTAACTTAGCCCTCGGAGTTCGGACCATACTTTCCGGGTTGGACCAGAATGCCTCCATCCCCAGCCTCTCCAGTAGTTCTCTTAAGGAAGTGAACCACCTGATCGATGTAGCCCTAGGGAATTTTAGAAGGTCAGACAAAGCCTCTCGATAGGTTTCAAGTTCTTCCACTGTCCATAGTCTGTACCAGAACATTAAAAGTTTATAATTCGACTTATGTACCAGCTGTCTATGAGCAAGGTCCATGTACAGGGGTATCAACGGGGAGCTAGAGGGGAGATATACAAGTGATCTTAAGAAACGGTTTTCAATGGTAGTAAGGGAGGTTGAATTACCCGTACCCCACAGCTCTGCTCCATAAAGTACCCCCCAGGACCTTGATGTTGTAAATTTCAAGTGCTGGAGCAATTTGGTGGGAAACCGTCTTCCTATGTATTCTACTAATGTGGGTGCACTGGTGGATTAGTTGTAGCTTTGCTTTCTCAATGTGGGCACCCCAGTGGATCGATGGAGTCAGACGAATACCTAAGTAGTCAAAAACTTGGACTTGCTCCAGTTTGGTACTGCCAGCCAATACAGGTCTTTTTGACAATGTAGTCATTCCTCTGTTAAAAATCATGTACTTGGTTTTGGCCTCATTTAAAACCAGACCCCTCTCATCACAAAACCTTATAAAATCATTCAAAAGTTGTTGTAAACCTGCGGAGATTTAGAAATTAAAAGTGTGTCATCTGCAAACAGTAGTGCAGGCACTCTTCTTACGCCGATTTTGGGGGCATCACAGCCATCTCTATCTATAAAATAAACCACCCCATTGATAAAAAGAGTAAAAAGAGTGGGGGCTAACACAAATCCCTGTCTTACTCCACGTTGGACAGGGAAGGTTCCTGTTACTTGGTTGTTTGCCCCCCACCTAACCTGTGCTGCGTTCGATGAGTGTAGTCTAATTAAAATGTCTAAAAGGTTAGCCGGCATTCCCAACTCTTTCAATACTCTCCAGAGTCTGGCCAGGGGGATAAGGTCAAACGCTGTGCGCAAATCAACAACGGCCATATATAATTTCCCCCCCTTAACAGCTACTTCCTTCCAATAAATACAGAGAAGACGGAAGGCCTGGTCCAGAGTACTGACTTTTGTACGGAAACCTGCCTGGAAATCACTCAAGATTTGAAACTCAGTCATCCAAACCTGTATCCTTCCTAAAACCTGCTTACAAAAAAATTCTGAAAAGAGTCAATGAGGCTTATCGGCCTATAACTCGCCGGCTTAGCTCTATCCCCTTTTTTGTAAATGGGCACTATCTCTGCGATCTGCCATGATGATGGTATGGGAGTACCAGACATGATCAGGTTTGTTACCAGATTTATGTAGGAACCCCAGAGGGATTTATGCTCTCGATACAGATCATTGGGAATTCTGTCTGGTCCGGGGGCTCGCGCGGGCTCAAAGGATGAGATCGCCATTTGGGTTTCCTCAATAAAGAAAACCAGAGTTTCACCTTCCTCACCAAAGGTCTCAACCCACATCTCACTGATCTCATTACTTGCAAGAGTGCCTTTACCATAGAGAGAGCCAAAGTGGGCAACCCACTCTTCTGGTTGGACAGTGTATTCCAAGGCTGTCCTATTTTCCTTAAGCCAATATGCTGCTTTTCTCAAAAAAGTCTTGGGGTCTTTATCTGTCAGTGCGGTGTGTAGGGAAAGCCAGAGAGAACCCTCCCAGTCCTTCTTAGCTTTATCAATGACCTGCCTGTGCTTGGCTCTGCAAGTCACAATCTCAGGATGTGCTTCCGTTTTACTGCGCAAATAAGCGCCCCCTTAGCTTTCCTGCAGTCCTGGTTGTACCAGGCACTCTTAGGGTCCTGCATCGGGGCTGTGCAGTGTCCCCCCCTTTTTGGCACTTTAGGAGGCTGGCTAAGCATATCCCTTATCTCACTAAAAAACAACTCATGGCAAGGGCCCAGACTCTCCACAGCATCCTTAGCGGGAAGCTTTACTAACTCCTCAATCACCCGCCGCGCTTTGCTCTTAACTGCTTCAAGGGCTACCAGATGCTCCTCCACCCAATCCCACTTGATTGATCTTTGATTATTTGTAACAGAGAGCACACCCAAATCAGGACACCCCTGGTATTGCGTTGTGGGGTGGCCGGTTTAATAAGAGTAAGGGCAAGAGCGTTATGGTCACTCTCGAATCTTTTAACCACTGCCATATCATCCATTAGGGGCCAGAGGTTGGGAGTAACCAAGCAATAGTCAATTCTACTTGTATGGCCAGGTCTATTAAAAGTACACTCCCCGTTAGGATCAGACCTAGTTCTCCCATTTGTTGCTCTTAAATCGTGTTGTAGGGTAAGGGCGAGCACCTGGCCTCCTCTCTTTGTCCATCTCACTTTCGGTAGGTCTAAAGGTGGAATTGACCACTCACGATCCCAATCCTCAGTCAAGTCTAGAGGGGTAAGGGCAAATGGTTCAAAAGTACAATTAAAATCGTCCACCACTAATACAGGAACACCATCTGAGTACTCTGCCAGAGCATGATCTAATATGTGAATTGTATTTGTTTCCTGTAGGGCACGGACCACTTTATTATAGACATTAAAAATTCTAACCATCCAACTACTGTAAAGGATCAGCTCAAAGGCTAAAATGTCCTGTGAGTCAACATGGAGGAGCTTGACTTTAGACCCCAGGGCATTTATCACCCAAAATGCTAGACCTCCAGAGGGTCTACCCTGTTCTTTCCTAGTGGCATCAATGGCATAGGCAGAAAAAACACTTCTAAAAGGAGTGGACATACTCCACGTTTCCTGAAATAGGATTACATCATTGGAGTCCACAAACATACACCAATCTGGATCGGATAGCAGTTTTGAAATCCCTGCCATGTTCCAGATTAGGACCCTTAAAACAGGATGGGCAGGAGCCCCTCCTTCTGCAGTGCCGCATCTAGGAACTATACCACTAGTTGCCTTAACAGTGGGAGGCTCACCACAAGTCCCAGTAATATATGCTAAACCTCTAAGTATTGGAGCTTCTGGTAGGGGCGGAGTCAATGGGGGCCCTGGATACCCTGTGTTTCTGTCGAGGGTCATTCTGTCGTCCGGCTGCAGTCATCTTTGGCCGTTCCCTACTCCACTAGGGCAGGGGAATGGTCTGACCCCAATAGATCTATGAGACACTGGCTCCAATCTTGGTGGGCGTCTATACCTAATAGAAACAGATGTATTTGCGGGGGGATAGTATGAGAATCAATCACCAGTGGGCCAGTGGCTATGTCCTTATCAAAAAATCCAACTTCAGTCGTATTCCTGGTGGCCCCAGGTGAACTATATCTTCCAACAGATTTAATATCATCTCTGACAATGGGATAACAGTGGCGGGTGGATCTCAACCAGTGAGTGACTTTATTTTTTAATGAATCCTGGTCTTCGTGCCCAGCCCAAGAGAGTTTAGGGACTTCAGTGAGATAGACCACATCTTGAGCACCCTGATCACTCGGCCTCGTATAGACTCCATCCCTTACTGACCCCATCCCCTGTGTCCCTGACCTGGGTGTGTACCCTTCATTTAGGATCACCTCACCTCTATCTCGGGCCCCAGGTCCGGCCCTAGCATAACCAACTCCCAACATATTTCTTACAGCTAATGTAGATGTATCATTTGGGCGGTGGTTCCTAGTGTGATCTGAGGGTTGATATAAAATACTTGCAGGAGCAACTTTGTGAGAGGGCTCAGCGTCCCCACAAGGGTGAGATCCTATGCACCTATCCTCTGTCGTTAATTGTGCCGCTGGTGAGGGGGCTGACAAAGACCCTTGGTGCACCCCGTTCCTACAGACTGTTCTCTCAGTTAGGGTAGCAACCTCCCTTCTGAGGGCAGCAACCTCCTCTCTCAGTGACTCAATTAGCGACTTCAATGCATGCACCTCAGAAGCAGGGACTTTACAAAGCTCCTCGGGATCATCTAGTTCGGCTCCTGGCCCCCCTGTCTCCTCATGAACAAGGACATCAAATCTGTTGTGGCACTTAACTTGAGTGACATGTGCCATGCTAGGGGACCCACTCGACTCGATACATAGTACAGATGTGGCCGAATCAGATTCCTGATCAGAAGGTCTTTTTACCAGACCCTTGCTCCTCCCTTTGGAACGTTGATTAAACATTTGTGGTATTAACTTTGCTGATTTTTTCCCTAGGGATGGCTTAGGTGAAATAATTGGCGGGGCTACAGAATCTACGTCTGTGCTTGTGACTGTTCTGTTACCTGCCTGAGTAGGAGAGCTTGGTGAACCAGCATCAGCTATTTCCTGGCACTCAATCAAAATTGACTCAATTCGGTCCATGGTCTCATGGCAGACTGCAACAAGGGACTTTTTTTTCCTTTTAGGATTATCCATTCCCTGAGCCCTATCGTGACCTTTTCTTTTACCCATCTTCCTAGGATCCCCTCCGGTAATTATGTACAACCTCTGCGCTCTGGGGAGAAATACTCTACAACTGTCACCAAACCCCCAAGGACAAAGGGAGGATGGCCACCTGACAGTGGTTTGGATCAACTTTACAACATACGATTTCAATAGAAGGAAAGGAAGTAGAAATAAAGGAGATAAATACCAATGGAGTACAATTCAACCCGATATACCAAGGGGGACCAGCTTACTGCAGAGCCAAGAGGGGTGGCCCCGCCCGCCTTTTCCTGCCACTGACGGGTGCAGACGGGCCTGCCCTTGGCACAGGCTTTGCTCGGGCACGCCTGCGAGCTTCCCATGCAGCGGGAGCCCCGCGCTCGATTTATGCGCCTCCGGGCACTCTGGGCCTCATGTCGGCGCCTCCTGGTGCTTGGATTTCTGGGGGCTGGAGTCCCCTCTCTGTGGCAGGCAAGAAAGGCAGGTGAGCGGGCTCCTGTGCAGCGGGAGGTGTGCGCTGCATTTATGTGCCTCTGGGCGCTCTGGGCCTCATGTCGGCGACTCCTGGCGCTTGGATTTCTGGGGGCTGGAGTCCCCTCTCTGTGGCAGGCAAGAAAGGCAGGTGAGCGCGCTCCCGTGCAGGAGGAGCCCCGCGCTGGATTTATGCGCTTTCGGGCGCTCTGGGCCTCACGTCGGTGCCTCCTGGTGCTTGGATTTCTGGGGGCTGGAGTCCCCTCTCTGTGGCAGGCAAGAAAGGCAGGTGAGCGGGCAAACAGTTTCACTTTCACAACATTTAGGGCTCGTTATGAGTCTGGCTGTCCACAGACAGCCAGACTTGTGGGAGCGCGGAGGTGGCAGTCTTTTGACCGTCCTATCACAATTAGGGCGGTCGGACCACCATTGCCCTGCAGCAGCTGCCAGGGAACCGATGTTCCCTGGTGGTGGTGCAGCAGTGTAGAGGCAACAATATGCTTGGCAGGACCACCTCGGTCCCGCCAAGCATTTTACAGTTTCCTCTCAGCCACGATTTTCATGGCAGTTCCTCCTCCATGAAAACCGTGACAGAGAGGAAACAAAGGGGGCCCTACAGGGCCCCCTGTTGCCTCTGGGCCATGGGTTGCATGCAGGGGAAGCACAACACGTGCATGCACCCCAGTTCCTGCACAGCATGACTTTACCCATTTTCTGAAGCACCACTGTGGGGACGTAAAAAAAAGCCAGCAGACACGAGAAGCACTTGTAATCTGGCAGGCGGCCCGCCCACAGGATTGGTGGTGCGGTGGTGGGGCAGACCAGGTGCCGCACCCCCAAACTCGTAATCAGGCTTTTAGTCTTAACTAGTATATACATCTCATTCATCTCTGTTGGACTTGGCCCTTTTTGCAGGGTCATCCCTGAACTTTTCGCCTTCCTCCTGGTATTTTTCTGACCTGGTGTTGGTGGTTTTAGGACTCTGGGCACTTTATCACTGCAGTTCAGTGTTGAAGTGCATGTGATCTCTATGGTAAACTTGGTAAGATTGGTCTACACCTGTTTGGCGTATTTAATTTGCCTATCAGTCCCTTGTAAAGTGGTATCTCATATACCTGGGGCCAGTAAAATAAATGCTACTAGTGGGCTTGTAGCGCTGCTTTCGCCACCCACCAAAGTAGCCTTTCAAGCTGTCTCAGGCCTCTGCCATTGCAAGGCCTGCGTGCGCAGTTTACTGCTGCAGTGATGTGGCACCTAGATGTGGTTGCCATGTCTGTGACTCTCCTTTTACTACATATCAGTCACCCCTAAGGTAGGCCCTAGCTAGCCCTATGGGCAGGGTATGCTGTAGGTAAAAGGTAGGACATGTGCCTTAACTGTGTGGAATGTCCTGGTAGTGACAAACAGCCTATTTGGTTTCTCACTACTGTGAGGCTGCCCTCTCATAGGAATGCATTGGGGATTCCTTGATATGTGTTTCAGTGGTAAATCCTGACATGAGAGGAGTAGCGTAATCAAGTTTGGTATGTTTGGAATAGTGGTAATAAATGCTGCGTAATGATGTTCGCAGATTTATTTTCACTATTTTAGAAATGCCACTTTTAGAAGTGGGCATTTCTGTGTGCTATGTGTCTTTGTGCCTGCCTGTTGTGTATTGCATGTCTGGCTCTGGATGACAGGGGCTGGGAGGTGCAGTGGCTCCAGAGAGGCTGGGTGAGTCAGCGCTAGACTGAATAGGCCATCTGCATTTGGAGTAGTGGGAGGAGTAGCACCTCATCCTGAATAGGACTGTGCCTGCCTTCCACAATGCTGGCTCCGCCCCCCTGTGGTGTGTCTGGGGCCAGAACCTACACTGACAATGGGGAGTGTTGTGCACTTGCTAAGTGCCCTCCAGAACTGGTTTTGACTGGGTCCCAAGCCCTGTGTAAATATTGGGGCTGTGACCCCATGAAAGTTGAGCTTGGTGCTTACTTGGAGCCGGAGGAGACTGCGTGGGACCAGGGGGATCGATGGGGTGCTAGGGGACCGCCATCTGGACTTTGCAGGTGTGCTGGCCTGAGCCGTCCCCCCTGCTTGGGGCCCCCAGTCATCCCTAGGGCTGTGTGGCTGGCTCTGGGTGAAGTTGGCCCAGTGTGTGGTGAGCGCTTTGGACTCTGCACTTGCCAGTCTGTTGCAACGTGTGGCGAGCGCTGTGCGGTCTACCTCCTCCCTAATCACTGCGTGGCTGGGACATGAGGCCGTGTGTGTTTTGGCACCGTCGTGCCGGAGGATTCTGCCTGAGACGGGAGAGCCATAGAGAGGAGAGCGCCTGGTGAGCACTCCGGTTTTCAAGGGCCATGAAGTTTCGGGGCCCGACAGAGACCTCGCTCCATATCCTCGGGCCGTGAGGAGTCCCGGAAGTCAGGCAGAGGATGCCTGACTGTGGGTGGGACTCCCATAAGGAGGAGAGCCCCGCGTGTTCCCTTAGCCTAGTTGTGGGTGGGGCCGCGTTCAAGGAGGAGACACCAGGGCCCACTGAGACTTCGCTCCTCGTCCTGCCCCCTTGTGTCCCCGCAGCTGAGGAGTTACACCACATGGTTGCGGGCCGCCGCCATCCTGAGAGCCAAGGCAGACAGCCCTGACCTACCAGAGACTTGCTGCCCAAAAGGATTGTGTGGCTGCGCTCGGCCCAGAGGAAGCGATGCCTCCTTCAAGAGCCTGGCGGGGAGGTGAGTGCCCCAGGGAAGAGCCGGCCAGAGGGAAATCACCATCCCTCATTTGCCACATGACTGCAGCCGCTTTAGGGCCATTTTGTTGACTTCACAGTGGGTGGGGGGAGACCAAGTGAGGTTGTCCAGCCCTTGGGGGGCATTGCTCTAACTGGTGGCATTGCAGGGATTACCTCAACCCTGGAAACGAGACCGGAGAGGTCTCCAACCAGCTGCTGCACCTTGGAGAGTCGCGGCAGCTGCCAGTGGTGTGTCCTGTTAGGGGGCCCCTATTGTTCCAGGGGGCATCGCGGGATAAGTCCACGACGGGCCCCGCCTCGGTTACCACGGCGGCTGCACCACGAGTGGTGGGCAGCTGCCTCTAGCTAGTGGGGGCAATTTGATGCCAAGTGATGTACTTATGTGCACTGCTGATGATGTCCAGTGATGGTGTTTAGGCACCCAGCCTCCCTGCTACTGTGGTAATGTGTGCACGTTACTAGTATCTACTCTAGTGCACTACTGCTGATGTTTCTGCATAATGTGTTATGCTGAGGGGGGTCCTAGTCAGTTGTTACTGGTTGTCCTTACTGTAATGTGTTTTTCGTTTTACAATGGCCCGATTGGCCAAATCATTTATGCAATCCCTGTAAAGTCATGCTAAGTGCCAGGTGGCACCGTGTATATATGTGATTACGTTCTAATGTGTTTTATGAGTACTACAAAGGCTATTTTTGATATAACCTTGTGTGGAGTTTCTTTTGTGGTGTACCTAGTGTGTCGCTGTTGTGTGAGTGTGTTGCACAAATGCTTTACACATTGCCTCTGGGATAAGCCTGACTGCTCTGTCAAGCTACCAAGGGAGTGAGCAGGGGTTATCTTCAGCGTGTAACTCCCTTGCCCTGAATAGAGTGGTGGTTTCTGCCTGGCTTAGGCGCATGCCCTAGCCAACCAGAAATCCCATTTCTAACATTGGTTGTCAGTGATGAGAATAGGACTTGCGTCTGCGCAGTACCACAGTGCTGCATGGTTGCACTACAAACTCTGCAATTAGACAAAAGAGGAAATAAAGAGGAGAAATAAAAAAATTCTCCATGTTATGCCTCACTTCAGGAGGTGTAGCAATTTGGTGCTTCCCCAGGTTTACATGCTCTTGTGAATCTGGAGCAGGATCAAAATCCATGGGTGTTGTGTGGGAAAACCCACCGCAACGCCCATGGAACACCTCCGAGTGCAGAGTAAGGCAACGCATCGATTTCCACTGCCTTGCCCTACTCCGTATCTATGAGGCCATCCAAAGCCACTCATAGTGTCTTTACTTTGCATCATAGATATGATTTTGTAACCTGCGCCACCGAAGCTTCACAGAAAGTGATGCTGCGGCTGCGCACAAGGCTCGTTAATAAGCCCCTAAGTGTACATCAGTTGCAAACAGACAGCCAACGATTATTGCAATATGGTTATGTATGTTAGTTATATCCTTTTCAGTTGCAATGTCATTTTTGTGAGGGTTCAGACATCACATGATCCATGGGGCATGTTGTTTGTTCAATGTTTTGAGTGTTCTCATGTATTATATATGAATTGCTGAACACGCTACTGACATTTTGACTGACTATTAAGAAATTGCTTTCTGATGCTGTATACCCACCCCCCTGACTGCCCATTCACTGCCCCTGCCTCCCGCCTCCCAGCTGCTCCTCCCTCCCACCACCCCATAAATGGCGGCCGCGGGGCGGCCGCGCCGCTGGCGCGCCGAAGGCGCGCCTAAGGCAAGCCCGTCTGCGCCCGTCCACGCCTGGACCGCGCCCAGCGCCAAACCCCCTGGCCCCCGCAGCAGCCAACCCACCCACCGGACTTACGACACCGCCACCCTCAACGCACTCAACACCGGCCGCATCCCCGGCTGCCACCGTGCCACCCCAGGACGCACCCACGGACCCTTCGCCTGCCAATCCTGCAAGTTCTCCTGCCTCCGGACCTGCACCACACCCGCCAAGCCGAGCACCAGCAGCAACCACCTGAAGTGCTTCCTGCTCAACACCCGCTCCGTCCACAGACACGCCGTGGAACTTTGGAACCTGCTCGACTCCACATCACCAGACGTCGCTTTCCTCACGGAAACATGGATGAACGCCTCCTCAGCGCCCGACATCGCCATCGCCATCCCGGACGGATACAAGATCACCCGAAGGGACCGCGCAAACCAGACAGGAGGAGGCATCGCCATCGTCCACAAGAACACCATCCGCATCACGACCAACTCCGACGACACCTTCACAGCCGGCGAACACCTGCACTTCCAGATACACACCAACCCCAAGACCACCCTCAGAGGCACCCTCATCTACAGACCCCCAGGACCACGCACACAATTCAGCGAAGACATCGCCGACCTCATCAGCCCGCACGCCCTCCCCTCGGCTGACTACATCCTCCTTGGGGACCTCAACTTCCACCTAGAGAACAACAACGATCGCAACACCACCACCCTGCTGGACAACCTCGCCAACCTCGGACTCAAGCAACTGGTGACCACCCCCACACACCTCGCCGGCCACACGCTTGACCCCGTCTTCTCCTCCAGCAAGGACATCTCCTTCAGCCACACCACCGGACTCCACTGGACAGACCACAGCTGCGTCCACTTCAGCTTCAGCAGGATCACCACGCACCACCACCCGCAACAGTTTCCACGCAGAAGCTGGAACAAGATCACCACCGACCAACTCACCACATCCCTGAGCCAGAACCCTCCCGCCAGCTCAACGAACCCCAACCAAGCCGCCAGCAACCTCACAAGATGGATCACCAACTGCGCAGATGACCTCGCCCCATTGAAGACCCCCCAGTCAGACCCGGCAACAAGAAAGCATCCTGGTTCACCGACGAACTCAAGATATCCAAGAAGAACTGCCGGGCCCTCGAGAAAGCATGGCGCAGAGACCCGACTGCAGACAACATGACCACCCTCAAGCACGCCACCCGAAAACACCACCAGCTGATCCACACCACCAAGAAAACCGCATTCAAGGAACGACTGGACAACAACGCCCACAACAGCAAGGAACTCTTCATCATCGTCAAAGAACTCTCGAACCCCAGCGCCGGAAACAACAACATCACTCCCTCGCAAGACCTCTGCAACTCGCTCGCCTCGTTCTTACACAGCAAGATCGCAGACATACACTACAGTTTCAGCACACAGCCGACGTACCCTACGACCGTTCCAACGCCCCCACCTCCACCCTCCGAGCCTGGACCCCTATCAACACCGAAGACACTATCCGCACGATGAACTCCATCCACTCCGGATCACCAACCGACCCCTGCCCTCACCACGTCTTCAACAAGGCCGACGCCGTCATCGCACCCCACCTCCGGGACATCATCAACACCTCCTTCGTCACCGCCACCTTCCCAGAGAGCTGGAAGCACGCCGAACTCAGCGCCCTACTGAAGAAACCATCAGCAGACCCCACCGACCTCAAAAACTACCGCCCCATCTCGCTCCTTCCTTTTCCTGCCAAAGTCATCGAGAAGACCGTCAACAGACAACTGGCCGCCTTCCTCGAGACGAATGGATCCCTCGACCACTCGCAGTCCGGCTTCCGGGCCAACCACAGCACCGAGACCGCCCTCATCGCAGCTACCGACGACATCCGAGCCCTGCTCGACAACGGGGAAACAGCGGCCCTCATCCTCCTGGACCTCTCCGCAGCGTTCGACACAGTCTGCCACCGCACCCTAGTGCAACGCCTGAACAACGGCGGAATCCAAGAGAAGGCACTGGAGTGGATCATCTCCTTCCTCGCCGGAAGAACCCAGAGAGTCCGCCTCCCCCGTTCAGTTCCGAGGCCACCGAAGTCATCTGCGGCGTACCACAAGGATCATCACTCAGCCCCACCCTCTTCAACGTCTACATGAGCCCCCTCGCAGCCATCGCACGCCAACACAACCTCAACATCATCTCCTACGCTGACGACACCCAGCTGATCCTCTCCCTCACCAACGACCCCACAACCGCCAGAACCAACCTACATGAAGGGATGAAGGACGTAGCCGAGTGGATGAGGAACAGCCGCCTGAAACTGAACTCAGATAAAACGGAAGTCCTCATCCTAGGATCATCACCCTCCGCCTGGGACGACTCCTGGTGGCCCCCTGCCCTGGGCAACGCACCCAAACCAACGGACCACGCACGCAACCTGGGCTTCATCCTGGACTCCTCCCTCTCAATGACCCGACAAATCAACGCCGTCTCCTCGTCTTGCTTCAACATCCTACGCATGCTGCGCAAGATCTTCCGGTGGATCCCCACCGAAACCAGGAAGACGGTCACCCAGGCCCTCGTCACCAGCCGACTGGACTACGGCAACTCCCTCTACGCCGGAACCACAGCCAAACTTCAAAAAAGACTCCAACGCATCCAGAACGCCTCAGCTCGACTCATCCTGGACATCCCCCGACACAGCCACATCGCCGGACACCTGAGAGACCTGCACTGGCTCCCCGTCAGCAAGAGAATCACGTTCCGACTCCTCACCCACGCACACAAAGCTCTCCACAACCAAGGCCCCAGATACCTCAACGACCGTCTGACCTTCTACACTCCCACCCGCCAGCTACGATCGACCAACCACGCCCTCGCCGCCGTCCCCTGCATCCGAAGAGCCACAACGGGAGGAAGATCCTTCTCCTACCTGGCTGCCAAGACGTGGAACTCCCTACCCATCCACCTCCGCCTTACCCAAGACCACCTCTCCTTCAGGAAGCAACTCAAGACCTGGCTGTTCGAACAGTAGCGGACCCCCCTCCCCCAAGCGCCTTGAGACCCTCCGGGTGAGTAGCGCGCTATACAAATGCTTGATTGATTGATTGATTGATTGATTGATTGACCCAGGGTGCATGATGATTTGTGTTTAATAATTTTTGGTTTAGTTTGGGAAATGGCGTGGATGCAAGAGCACTCAAATTTGCGCCTCATAAACAATCTTGGCATTAAGCACATATGGGTTGCATGTAGGCAGCCGATATTCATTACATTATTTTTTGTAATTGTTGTTTGTACCTAGTTGAGGCGTAACTTCATTTGCGTGAGGGTTCAGACATTCAATCATGCTTACTATGAATTATGGTAGTGTGTTCCATGTTTTGAGTGTTCTCATGCATTATGTCTGAATTACCAAACACCTACTGGAAACTTTGACTTGCTTATAATGAATTGCTTTCATATTTTGTATGCCCAGAGTTTAAAAACGATTGTAACATTGCAAAATAGGAATGGTGCAATGGGACATGGAGAAAGTGAAGTCTGATTTCATTGTCTATGCTAATATTTTAAAAGTTTTCCTGGGGTGGTTGGCTACTTGTATCTCCGCAGGACTTTTTGGGGAATCTCTGGAATTGCAATTTGGGCATTTACTAACCGGGAGACCACCCGGCCGCTCCCAGCTCAGATGCTGATATATATATATAAATATATATATATAAAAAATATAATAAATATATATAAATATATATATATATATATATATATATATATATATATATATTCACTGAAAAAAACCAGAGGTTTCAGGGACGTTATAGTTAGGAATTAGCATTTAAAAAACCTTAGATATTCACTGAAAAAACCGAAGTTTATAGTTAGGCTGACATTTCACTCGTACAAAACCAGAGAAATTCAGCTGTTATAGTTAGCTGAGCTAACTATAACTCACGCCCCCGAAATGCACTGCTGATGACGTCACATATTACATCACACATGACATGGTCAGTATCATCATTGATGACATCACTGATGAAATCTCAAATGACATCAGTGGGTACTGCGTGAGTAAAAGGATGACTGCAAGAGTAATGCCTGGGCCATTTGAAGTGTGCATGGGTAGTGCTTGAGGGAATGGATGGGTGCATGGGTAGTGCCTGAGTGAATGGTTGAGTGCAAGAGTAGTGACTTAGTGGTTGCATAACTGCATGGGTAGTGCCTAAGTGAATGCATGAGTGCATGGGTAGTGCCTAGGTGATTGCATGAGTGCAGGAGTAGTGCGTGAGTGAATGGATGAGTGCATGGGTACTGTCCTGGTGAATGGTTGAATGCAAGAATAGTTCCTGGGTGATTGGATGACTGCATGGGTAGTGCCTGAGTGATTGCATATGTGCTGGGGTACTGCCTGGGTGATTGGATGAGTGCATGGGTAGTGCCTGTGTGAAAGAAAGAATGCAAGGGTAATGACTGTGTTTTCCTATTAGTGAAAGACTTGTGCTTCAGAGAATGGATAAGTGCATGGGTAATGTCTACGTGAAAGGATGACTGTCCGCCTGATTACATGAGCAACATAATGATAATTTTCAAGTAGTCTAAAGGATCAACATTATTTATATTAGAAACAAATAACATATAATTAAACTTTAAACATTTTTTCACATTATCATGCATATTATATTATGTATTCTTACCTTTTAAGTAATTTAGATACATTACTCAGTAGAAGTATTTTAAAGTAGTATTCTCCTAGACAGCATTAAAACTCTTTTCAAACTTCAACAGTACCTACTATAAAGAAGAAGAAAAACTTTTATTTAATGATAGTATATTACAGAAATTATAATATTATATTTTTAGGAACTCAACTTAAATTTAGAATTACATAACATTTTCAGATTCCCTTTTTGCTGTTCTCAGATTCCACTTAACTTCACCAGACACACTGATTTCAATGTAGTATCATCATTAAACAGCGGGGGAAAAAACTATCAAATTGATTGTAGAAAAAAAAGAAATCAGTGTAGAGCATCATTTTCAATTTGTGTAGCTATGTGTTTTTCTATCTACACTTTGTTAATTACTTCCTTTATCTACATTAACTCTATTATTTATCTCAAATACATTTGCCAAAATATAGATTTTCATTTACATCTGGTACAATATAGACAACAAATATATAAACTATGTGCTTTTAAACACAATTTTCCAAATGCAATATCAATTACCGCAGATAATAATCCAAACACTAATTATAAATACTAATAGTTTGCACTCCTGTCTACTTTCTGTTCACATCTTCCCAATAGGCTGAATGATGTACTCAAAACTTTGGCTTCAAAAATAACAAATATGAATATGGTAATTCATAAGGCAATCTAGGTTTGAATTCCAAGGGGGCATCATTGTAATGTGTCCATCCATTATTACACTTTAAATACACAGTATAGTGTCCAGATGTTGTAGTAGGTCCATCATGGAAAATAATAGCCACTGCTTTAAAAATTCTTCCTGAAATAGATATTTGATTCGCATTGCAATTTTTAATTTTCGTTTCCAATTTTCTTCCATTTGCTCTACAACGTTGTAGCATTAAAATGAGACATTTTCCAAATCTTTCTATATGTAATGTAGACAATATCTCTGATCGACAATGCGAACATCTCATATCCTGATTGGCTGTTTTTATCAATTTGTTAAAAGGTACTGATTTGCAGTCTGGCATCATCAAGTATATGAACCGTTATGTTTCTATTTCAGTGGTAGAAGTAAATGAACACTCTTCACATTTATGATCCCATCTGTAACTAAGTTTTCAATTTGTATTCCTTCATGTTCTAATATTCCAAGCATAAGGATTAGAAATTCTTGTGCATCTTGTTGTATATTAAGAGTAAATGTCAAAGAACCAGTACATATATCCAACAAATGTAAAATACCAGAAGCAGTATGGATTTTACTTCTGTCAGTTACTAACTGCTGAAATACATGATGTAGTAAAGAACAGAATATTTTTTCACGATTTCCCATGATTTCATGATGAAGATCTTGTAGATAAAACACAACATTCAGAATCACATTACCATAACAGTTGATACCTGAACTATTTTCCAACTGGTACCCTACAATGTCATCAACAGTTTCTATTTTCTTTTTCTTTACACCTTCAAGTTTCTCTTCATTTGTTTTCTTTTTTTGAACCTCAATTACATCTTTGACATATTTCCATTTTGAACTCACTATTCATTTCTCATATTTAGGATATTCACCTAAACCAGGAGCATGAAGTCTTCTTAAACGATTGTACTCTCTTACACAATTTGCATCACACTAACCTTTTTGTCATCAAAATCTATCAAATACAAACCAGACAATGTTCTTACTTGAGACAATGCAACGTACGCCATTCCCTCTTTGAACACTGTACTTCCAATATTTACAAAAGCAGTGTCTATACTTAAACCTTGAGATTTATGAATAGTTACTGCATATGCTGAAGACACAGGAAACTGTTGTCTACAAACATACAAATCTTTTACAAGCAAAAAACGTTCAACACAACGCCCACTCTGTTTTACCTCTTTAATCTGATCAAATTTTATAATCAAAAATTCTATTCCATCTCTATTCAGAAATTTTACAAAATCAACAACTTTTCCCATTGCTCCATTCACTAAACCTTCTTCTACATTCAAATTAGGCCGTAAAATTACCCGACAGTCTATACATACATGTAAAGTCTTTTCTAAGCCTGCAGTTTTAGATACAGACTTTTCTAAAGAATCCAATGTAGCCTGTAGTTTCTCTGTAAGAAGAATAGTCACTCCATGGTGTTCAATTTTATCAATAGCTTTAATTTCCATTATTTGTTCTTTTTCCAGTTTGAGAAGTTGTTGATTAAATATAGAACACTCTTGCAGTGTAGGCATTAGGCAAACTATAGACTGCTTTTCTCCAAGCTTGTTGGACATTACTTCAGCTGCTGTGTTTCCAGTTGTAAACAAATTCCTTAATAGCTGACTTTGTAAAGCTTGTTTACCATGTTTCGTCAAAACACCAATTCTTATGTCTTGAAGAATATTTCTGTAATCTTCATCACTTGCTTGTCGCATATTCTTAACAAATTTTTTATATTCAAAATGTAACCAAATGTTCACATTTCCAATATTTGCCAAATATTTCCTAGTGTCTTCATGGACAAGTGTTTTAAAAACAGGTTGTCCTTTTACAGGAGTAAGTTGTAGTAGATCTCTGAACACAATTAAATGTTTTACTCCGAACAGAACATCGTAATTTGTTTTTAAAATCTGTTGCATTCTTAAATGTACAAAGGCAAGCATTAAGTTTGAGGCCATGCTCACCTCATCAATGATTAAAAGTTTCATTTTCTTCAGTACTCTTGAGACTTCATAACAAGCTTCTCCAGATAGCTTCTGATATTCCAATTTATTATCATGTTCAACTGTTAGCATAACTAATCGATGTAAAGTAATCCCTTTAATGTTGTGTGCTGCTAATCCAGTTGGAGCTGTTACAACACAAGATAAATGTGATTCTGTAGTTTTGTGTTGATAACTAGTCAAAACTTTCATTAAGAAACTTTTTCCTGTTCCAGCTTCACTGCTGCTGATGTACATTAGAATAGGTTTAAATGATGAACATTGGCATTCTATTTTTTCATGTAGCAAACCATGTTGTATCTGTTCTTTCACTTGTAGATATATTTCTTTCTGTTCAATATTTAGTTGTCCTTCTAACTTTTCCAACTGAATAATATCCTGTTGTGCTTGTTGCTTTGCAGTTTCTACCTCATTCATGGCTATTGCTGCTTAATTTTCGATAATTGGTTGTCCCAGTGGTTCTTGACTTAGTGGACCAGAACTTTGGCTATCTAGCTTCTCTAGCTATTTCAGCTGCAACAGTACTTTCTTGTTTAATCTCAACATTTAACATTTGTAGATATATAGGGAAAATTGTGCACTGAATACTATCTTCACTTGCATTAAAAGAATCTTCATAGCAGTCGAAATCTCCAAGCAATTCCGGTTCACTACGCCAAGGCTTGAACAGTTGCAGAAGTGCTAAATAGAAAAATTCCCTCTTATCTGGACTTTCGCAACTCAGTTTTCTGTGGTTGATAAGATTTCCTTTGGAATGTTTTACCAAACATCCATCACATCCAACTACTGCATATTTTTCTTCTTTTATAGTTTCTGTAACTTTTCTTTTAAAGCTGTAATGTTGAAGTATTTCATACAGACATATATTTTCAAGATGTGGACTCCTTTTGGGATAGTATGTATCCAAAATATTAGTTTTAACAATATCTGTACTTTCTGGTTCATTCTGTGCTAAGTATTAGATTTCTTGCAAAGATTTCAATACTCTATTTCGTGTGGCGGCAAGACCTAGACTTACCCAAATGAGTCCTCTTGACTTTGAATATAAACTGGCAGAGCTCAAGCGATCCGAACATTCAAAGGATCCAATCTCTCGATGGGAAGGCATTTTAAAGCTGAAGCTATACAATTTCTTGCTAAGACTCTTTTCTTGTGAAATTTCTTCCCACATTTCTTTCATCTCTGTCTTTTCAGATTTGGTTATATATGATGTAACATAGCGAGCAACAGTAATTGAATTATCTGCAACATATTGAATATCCATGTTTGCATTCCACATTTTCAAAATCACTGGATTGTAGTCATTAATATACTTTCAATCTTCGGTTCTTTTTAAGTTGTATGTATTCTTCGGAGCTTTCCGAGTTATTGTATGCCTTACTGCTGACATAAAACTATTTACTCTTCCTTTAGAAATGATTGGACGTGGGAATCCAAAACAACATTTTGTATAAAATTTCCCTTTAGACCTGTATTTTCGTGTACAGTATTTTCCACATCGATGACTTTGAAACCGTAAAACTTGTTGTCTCAAGCTTTTTTCTCCCCCTTCTCTTGGAATGGCACAGGTAACATAGTGTTCGATGAAAGATAAAACACTTTCATCAGTATCAGTTCCAAATTTTGAAGCATTCTTGATCCATAATAGCATGTGTATATGAGGAGCACCTCTGGCTTGGTACTCCTTTCTCCAAAAGAAATCTGTTACCTCTCCAAGAGGTGGAATATTTTTATTGCAGATAAATGACATCATAACTTGAAACCTATGGTTAAAATACCTGCAGACATTTACAGGATCCAAGGAACAGAGTTCTCCAGCTGTCTTCAATTCAATGTTTTTAACATTTGAATTTGCTTCTCGTAGAAGTTTAAGTAAATCGTCCCACGCATATTCAGCACAGCTAAGTGTTACAAACCATGAAGGAGTACCTAAGTTTCTTAACATACATTTAAGTTCTCCGTGACGACGATCCCAATACTCATTGGTACCACGTTGACACGCCATCAAATTAATTAACTGAGATTCTAAATGTTCATCTCTTTGTTGAACTTTGTCCATGAATTCCTTTGCAGAAACATGTGAAAGATGAACTCCTGTTTTTAAAATGTGATTCACTGCATATGAAAGTGCAGACAAATCACTTTCAAACAGAAGATGAAATATATATGGAATGCACTGTTGTAATCTCTGATCTTCAGTGTACAATCTTGTCGAGCGCTATTCTGAAGCTGGAATATGTACAGCTCGCTCATCAAATCGCCCACCTTCTTCATTGGGAAATAGCTGTGGAAAACGAGCTTCTAAACCTTTTTCCCATACACTCATGGGAGTTCCCTTTGCTTTCTTCATTTGAAATAATTCAATACTGTTTCCTATCACTTCTTTTGAATGTAGAGGGTGTATACTATAATGTTCATAAATCTCTTCACTCCTAGACTTGTCCACTTTTTCTATTTGGCCACTTGAAATTTTCTATTTCATCTTCTAAGCATATTACCTGTTCATCAACATTTACATACATATAATAAATATTATTCTGAACCAGATATAATGTAGCCTTTTGAAGTTTATTAACATCTACAAACTCTTGCCATATTTTTCGACTCTTTATTGGTACACCATTAACTAGAATAACTACTGGCTCATTTTCCTCCCTGTCTACGCAAACAGTTTCAATATTTTTCTTAAAATCTAAAGGTAAGTACACAATTCTTCCTTTCTAACTGTTTTAGGCTCCATACGAACTATAGCCTGAAATGGGTGGACAGATTGAATAAGAATAGACTCATATGCATTCAAATCTGCCAGTTCCTGAGGAATAGCCACCAAATCTAAGTTGGTATGTGCTGCTCTAGCTGGCATTTTGTTCTCTTCTAATTTGTAGTAATAGTATTTACAAATAAGTTTATCAGTAGCCAACTCAAACTGACCTTCTACCAACAAATAAGCACCAAATTGCTGCCACTTATCATTGTTTTCCTTTTCACTTTTTAAATATAAATCAACATTCCTAGTTTGACTTCTATAGTGAGTACATAGACAACAAATACAAACATAGTTTGATTTTTCAGATGAAACTGTCTTAAACTTTGTAATTTCTTCTGCAAACTCATCAATACTAATATCTTCCACCTGTTCTTCAACACCTACACTTATCAAGTTCTCACTTTCTCTTCACTCCTCGTGTGAACCAAAAAAACGAAACTGTATATCATCACAAACTTTTTGTACATCTGATACTGAACTGTGCAAAAGAGCTGTGTTCATTTCACTTAAACATAATGCAGGACTTTTTACATAGTAGAGTCTCCTTACTAACTTCCGCATTTCTGAGTGGCATACTGCTAACTTACTTAAATGATGAAAAGTACTTTGACACGCTTTTCTTGAAAGACAAGCCAGAGAATGACCCTGCAAGTTAGTATATTTCCTTACTTTACATGGATCTAATCCTTGTAACATCTTAATCTTCTGTTTAAGACTTTTTTTTTTGGCATATCCTCGTAAAAAATTCGTAATATGTCAATGGATTACTGTTGAATACTGCAAATACTACTACAATCCCACTTATATACCGGAGCTTGTGTACGCTTCCCTTAAACTTCTTCAGCTATTACTTCTTCCACACTTCTAACAACCATTTTTCTTTTGGAATAGGACAACCATCTTTCATCTCATAGCATCAACCACTAGTTTCAACTGCATGAACTAATGTGTTCTGTTGAAAATAGCTTTCTTAATTAAAGAAAGGCTCAGTACTAGAAGTATGCTTCCATTCACCAGTAAAAGTTTTACAAAAGTTACTTCTATTAACCATATTTTTCTTTTGCTTTTGTCCTTCATAAAGTGCATTGTTTTATTCAATGTTTTCATTCTCTTCAATATTAATATGAATAATTTTTGTTTCAATTCAAAAGCAGTATCTACTACACTTTCAATGTGTTGCTTCTTCTTATATGCTGCTGATCTTCTTTTATACTTTTTACAATCTTTTAATACATTTTGAATTACTCTATTTCGAAATATTCGTACACGTAACTCAATTCAATAATTACTTTATTCGATTGTATTTAACAATCATAAAAGTACAATAAAAAATTCAAACCAAAAACGGTAAAAGCAGCAAAAAATGTCATTAAGTAGATAGACTCCAATTCAATGTCAAGCATAAGCATAATACACTGCTATTAAAAATCTCACCACATAGCAACAGACAGTAGAATTTTCTAAAAATTGTAAATATAAAAGGGCAGGTCTCGCCTGTTTAAAATTCAAATGTGCAAATATAGGGTGTTTATACTTTTGGTGCAAATTGGCCCATTTAGGGCAAATTAATACAATGTGTAAAGTGTTTAGTGCAGAAGACTCATCACAAGAACATATAGGAAGTTCTTGTTGCCTATGCCATCCTACCACAAGCTGCGGGAACATATTCAGTCTAAAGTATGTTAAAAGTCTTCTATGGTTCACCGGCATATCCAGTGTTAGATAAAGTTCCATTCTTTTACTTCTTTTGACCATTGTATGATGTATGCAACAGCGTTTACGCTGTGAGTCTTGCAGTCTAGATTCTTGAGTATGCGCTAAAAATACTTTCTTAACTTCCTCAATAACTGGTTTAGTTATTTTCTCTGGTGAGTTAAAAACATGCAATAAGCCCAAATTAGACAGGGTAGTTTTTATATAACTCAGCCATGGTATACGATAACTAAAATTCAAGTTCAGGCAATCTCTTGCTATCAGTCTATTAAAATCCAATTCTATTTTAGTCCATATTGAACACCATAATAGTATCAGGCACCAGCGTATATAGTCAGATATGTGACCTGCCCCTATCTCTTCATGAACTATTTCTGACGGGACATTCTGTGGGATGCGTAACAGTTTCCTTAGGTATTTTTTTTCTGCTGTTTGTATTAATATAGAAGATTTATAACCCCAGATGTCTCCCCCGTAGGTTACAGCCGGGACACACTTAGCATTGTAAAGGTGTAATATGGACTTTATGTGACTGTGACCTAGTCGCTTAGAGAAAGCATCAATGCTATGAGCCGCCCTATTAAAGGTTTGAGTGTGTGATTTCAATAAGGGCGCCCAGGACAGTCTATCCTCCAGCAGTATGCCTAGATAGCTAAACCTATCCACCTTACCTATATTGTTATCCTTTATCACACATTTTCTAGTCTTGGTGCCTCTAGATCCTATACTCATGGTATATGATTTGGTAAAATTAATTTTTAGACCCAAATTTTCCATAAATTCATAGAAATGGTTCAGTAAAGATTGCAAGCCAATAGCTGTCAGGGAAATAGGGTTGGTATCATCTGCGTACAGCAAGGCGGGTACCGTTCTGCGTCCTATCCTTGAGACGTCTTTACAGTTATCCCTTAAAAACTGATCTAATTGATTTATATATAAAATAAAAAGAAAAGGAGCTAAAATACAACCCTGACGCACCTCTCTCCCCAGCTTAAAGTGCTTAGTGCTTTCTCCTGATGGGCCAAATCTCACCCTTGCCTCGAGCCCCATATGCAGGTTGGGCAAAAGTGCAACTATAGCTTCATCCATCCCCTTGTCTCTCAGCACAGCCCATAGCTTAGATCTTACCACCGTGTGAAATGCTGTGCTGAGGTCCATGAAGGCTAAGTGTATACTTTCCTTTTTGGCCACCGTATACTTGCTAACTATCAAACATAGATTTAAATTCTGTTCAATCGTGCCACGTCCCGGCCTGAATCCATACTGTATATCAGATAGTATATTGTTATCATTTGCCCAATCTAATAAATGCCTCAATAAAACCCTACCCAATACCTTTACTTCTGCATCTATCAGAGACATTGGACGGAAGCACGCTGGGTCTGCACGATTCCCCTTTTTAAAAATGGGTATTATGATTGATTGCTTCCACGAGACTGGAATATGATCACGGGCTGCTGCATTCAAATGTTATGTAACCAGGGGTGCCCAAAGATCTATACATGATTTAAAAAGGTCACCAGGAACCCCATCAGGGCCCGGAGCCTTCCCTGCTGACAATTCCATTATACTTTCCCTCACCTCTTGTAATTCAAAGTGAGCAGTATTTTTTATACTAGGGCAGGTGGTTGAAGTGTATTCCCAGTCTCCAGCATATATGCAACCAAAATGCTCTTCCCATTTCTGCGCAGGTATAGTGACACTTAAGTCTACTGCTGTGCCCTCATTAAATAAAGGGTGATTTTCTACCCTCCAGAAGTCTGCACTATTCCTTGTGTCGCAGGCCTCTTTAAGCTTATCCCACGCTTCTCTCTTCAGGGCATCCAATGTTACCTTACAAGCTAGCGCATATGCCTGCCTGGGCGCCTTAACTGCGCATCTCTGCCTTGATTTAGACTTTAATGCTATCATCAAATCTTTATGGGCCTTTGAGCAGTTCTTGTCGAACCATTTAGGTCCTGAGCTAATAACCTTAACATTATCTCTGGTCAGGGCTCGGTGAATCTCTTTGCAGATGGTGGAAAAAGAGTCTAAAATGGCCAAGTCATATGCGTTTTCATTCAGACAGACCTCAAAATCACTACTGCACTTCTGGACCAGATTCCTTAAAAATTCCTCCGGGAGTACTTTCCCCCAACTAATACGCCTCCCTTGAGATTTAGTAATATACAGATCTTTGTGGGTATTGGGCGTCTTTGCTTCAGGATCATTCCAGCTAAACGTTGCAGTTAGTGGGTTGTGATCACTAAAAGCATTCCATACTATTTTAAAATCTACCAAATACTGTAGCAGGCGAGTTGTTACCAAAATATAATCTATAGTTGAGTTTTTTTCTCTTCCCTTAAAAGTCGGGACCGCCGTGGCAGAGACATACTCTTCTCTAAGTAAGAGATTAAAAAGGTTTAATTCTGAAAATAAAAGGTAAAACTTATCACCTTGACTATTATGCTTGAAGTGAATCCGCTCTAATTCCTCTGGCCGGTCCCGGTCCCTTTCCTCAGCACAAGTGTCGCAGGGATGTAGGTTAAAATCTCCCACTAACAAAACTATTGGCGAGTGGGTCCACTCTAACACGGTCTTTTCATAAAAACCCCTAAGCTCTATCTCCAGGGGTATCTTAGCAGAGGGTGAATTGTAAACATTAATTAACAAGATTTTATTATGATGGGCGAACAAAAGTAACACTCCCAGAATATTGCTAGACTCAAATGTTACCAATTCAGCAATGCACTGTATTCTCAGGCTAATAAACATTACCAAGTCCCCCTTAGCTCTCCCAAATAGGGAAGGCTCTGCCTTAACCTGGAAAGCAGTAAACCCATCCATAAATAGGTGCCCATCTGCATCCCAGGTTTCTTGTAGACACACTATCCCAAAAGTTTTACAATAATCCATCCCTCAATTATCTGCACATATAGTGCATATCCCTGCAATATTCCAACTTAATATGGACAGGTTGTTTGTTATCCTATTTGTAGATATTCCCTCCCCTGTTACCATCCCTGCCTTGTTTTTATCAAGCAGGGGCCTGTCCTCTGTTAGTTCTGACTGTGTTGGATTATTCTCTTCACTGGGTAGTCAATCCACCTCTGCTAATGCATCAAAACGATAATGTGTTACTATACCGGGGTAATTGTACTTATGCACCATGCCCCCTTCCTTCACTCTGACTTCTGACACGTATCTCTTTAAATTATTTTTGTCTTTTTGTGACGTGTTGTTTTTCCAAAAATGAATGATTTTTTTTCCATTACGAGTGTTCGTTTCCTTGTGCTTTGTTGTAAAAAATTTCTTTTTTCCTTTCATTACTATTGTCTTTCTTTAATCTCTCTACAACTGTTTTAAGAAATTGTTTAGTACTCTTACCAGAACACACTTTATCCTGAGTAACATTTTGGTCTTTTTGTAGTCCACTCTTTTTACTTTGGTTTAAGTAGTTCTGTTTTCTTTGTTGTCTTCTCTGTTCAAGTTTTCTTGCCATCTTCAATTTCTAATCCAAACAAAATAATTTTCTAAAAAAGAAAGAATAGTTTAAATAGTTTCTTACATCAATTAAGTATTTTAAATTAATTACATGGGGGTGTGGCCAAAATGGTGGAGTGAGCGGACGAGTCTCGCTCGAGCTCCATCTTCGCCTAATCATTGACACAGCACCCTTGACCCTCCTTGTAGGCGACCGGAGGCTCCCTCCCTACTCGAGGATCACGATTCGCCGCTCGGGGGAGACTTTACCCCGCCGAGCAAGGTGAGAAGGAGAGAAGAGCCCCGCATGGACTTGCGGCCTACTGGGCCTGCGGCTTCCGAGACGGAGAGAGACGGAGCCCGCTGGATGGTCGGGTTGTGATTGTACCAGTGCCCAAGGCATTACGCGGACTGCGAGTGGTCCTCAGACGGTGCCCCCACCACTAACGCGTAGCAGCATGGACTTGGCAAGGAGGGACGCAGGTCTATGAGGAGGAGGCCCGTGGCTCCGATCATCGTGATTGTGGGCCCGCGCGACATTCTTTGAGCACGCTTTTGCTCCCGCAGCCCAGCAAAGAACGTGGCCTCGGATTTCCTGCGGCCCAGAGCTGATTTGATGCTGGGCCCCGCTGGAGACCCTGAAGGCGCTTCATGGTGATTATGGTGTGGAACAATCTTTCAAAGAGCTCGGAGAACAAGGGGGCAGAGGCGACCCACTGTGAGCGATTTGGGAGGTCGGCCGGTGGTGCCCTTGGCACCTGGAGTGGGCGGCGCTCTGGCCCACCGGCGAAAAGGCCCTGCACCCAGATACTTCCCCTGCCGGCTACGATTTCTGCTAGAGCCCGACGTAAGTGAGGGGTTTAAGAAGGATAACATCTGAGAGACTGCATAGGGGGGGTCGGCCGGCCGGTCCTGGGAGAGGACCCGCTCTTGGCAGTCTTGCGACCGACGAGGGTCGGGGGAGACCGAAGACGGCTCGGTGGTGCAGTAAAGAGGAGAAACTAAGGATGATGGCCGCAGCAAGTGCCTTTGTGTGGAGATCGGCCCACTACTCTCTTGGTGAAGACAGCCCGGAGACTGCCGGCGGTGACTTGCTCAAATTCGGCCCAGCCCTGGCCTGTCATGTGAGACTGCTATGTTCAACCCACTGATGATAAGGAGCGGCCCTGATTGCCGAGTACAACACTTGAAGGGGACACAGGTGGGGAGTCTGGAGGGGCCCGGGTTCGCTTCCTTCACCCGTGAACAATACTCCCCCTACTCAGGGAGGGCCTGGTTCCCTATGCCCCTATATCATCCGGGTCGTGTGGCGAGTGCCGGGGGTCCCGCTGACCCATCCCTGTCATAGCGGCTACCATATACACACACAGAGCAACCGACAGGCACAAACCATGACGACGGCTAAAAATAAAAAAGAGCGCTCGGTGCGCGACCTTCTTATAAAACACACGGGGGACCTGCACGGCGCCGGACAAGCTGTCACTGGAGAGGGTGCTGATGGGGCAGTGACCCGCGAATTCTTGGAGTCTCTATTCCCCTCACAGTGAGAAGATATCCTGGCCATAAAAACTGACCTACAAGCCGACCTGCGAGAGGTGCGGAGGTTTATTTTGTAAACTTCACACCTTCTACCACCCCCGGGAGACAAGCTCCCTTTTATCGAGCAACTAATGGAAATCATCTCCGTCAATGTTGATTCAACTGTGGCCCAAATCTTCCTTGGTGACTTCAACCTTCACTGGTCGAACCCCGATGACACCGCGGTATCCTGTCTAAAATCGTTCTTAAATGAGCAAGACCTGACTCAGCACCGTGACCAACCAACCTATATAAAAGGAGAAACCTTAGACCTCATTATCTCAAATGAACAGTCCATCACCTTGGATTCCATTATCCCATGTGACTGGTCCGACCACCACTGCATCCTCTTTTTTATCAACAGGGAGATGTCGTTGAGGAAGGCTCACCCTACAAAAGTAAAGATCTGGAAAAGGGACCTCAGATCAATAAACTCCGATGAAATAGCTTCCCACTGTAAATCGGCCCTCTCCTCCCTAGCTGACGTGGCCGAAGTGCAGTCACTCACTGACTCCTACAATTCGACCATCTCCAACATCATGGATGACTTCGCTCCAATCCAACAAAAAAATGCCTCAACAAAATTATCCAAACCCTGGTATAATGACAATTTAAACATGGAACGCCGCAACCTGAGATCACTTGAACGTTCCTGGCGATCCAATCCCTCTGTGGACCAACTAAAACTCCTTAGAGAGGTTAGGAGCCTTTACAACAAACAAATTAAGAGCGCGAAGGCTGACTATTTCAGACACCAACTAGATCAAGCGGCACACCGCCCCAAGAAACTCTTCGAATTGGTCAAACAGCAATCAGTTGTAGGTCCAAACCACTCTGATCCTGGTGGCAGCTCTCCCTCCTGCGATGAACTTGCTGCTTTCTTCACTGAGAAAGCAAGACTTATCACCATTGACCTCACCTCTAAGAAGGCTCTATTGCCTTCCTCCAGTGACAGATCACCTCTTGACCTCTGTGAAAAACGCAGTTCCACTAACCTGAACATCAAGAACAATGCGTCCTGGAGCACCTTTACCCCATTTAGTGAAAAAGACATCACCAAGATCCTTCATAACATAAACCCATCCAACCACTTCAATGATCCGTTGCCCCCGGCCATCTTCAAAGAAATCAAGAATGATCTCATCCCCACCTGGACAAGGATTGTAAACGCTTCACTCTCTCAAGGCACGATCCCCGATTTCCTAAAGGCAGCTCAGGTTTCACCTATACTGAAAAAACCCAACGCAGACAAAGCTGATCTCAATAACTTCCGTCCTATCTCCAACATTCCCACCCTAGCGAAACTCATTGAAAAATGTGTTCAATCCCAACTTTGTGCTCACATAGAGGAGTACCAACTCCTTGACCTGCATCAATCTGGCTTTCGGAAGGGGCACAGCACCGAATCGGCGCTCATTCACGTTATGGATGACATTTTAAAAATGCTTGACCAAAACGAATCCTGCCTCCTGATCCTCCTAGACCTTTTCTCAGCATTCGACACGGTTAATCATGACAACCTCCTTTCCATTCTGGAAAACAGGATGGGTTTTTCTGGTCAGGTGCTACAATGGTTCTCGTCCTTCCTCCACCACAGATCTCAAAGGGTCAAGGCAAACCACTCTCTCTCCCAGCCCTCTCCAGTTCACATGGGGGTTCCCCAAGGGTCCGCCCTATCTCCTATCCTCTTCAACCTGTTCTTGGAACCATTAGCTAACTCTTTAAACTCCACGGACACTCTCTTTCATATGTATGCGGACGATACGCAAATCTATGTGAAAATCTCTTCCCCGGAAAATTTCATTTCTCGCAACACGACCCTATCCTCTACTGAAAACTGGTTAACTGAGAACCATCTCCTGCTCAACACCTCCAAAACGGAATTCATGGTCATCTCCCCTCCGAACCACACCCCCAAGCTTGACCTTTGGTTGAATCACCTCACTGCCTTCAACTGCACTCCTCTTATCATAGACTCAGCCAAATCGCTCGGAGTCACCCTGAACAAGCACATGAACATGAAAAATCACATCAGTAAGGTCTGCAAGGGAGCAAATCACTTGATGAGGACACTCAGGAAGATCAAACCTTTTCTTCCACAAAATGATTTCAAGCAGGTGGTCCAAGCGCTTGTCCTGCCGAGGCTTGACTACGGCAGCGCGACCCTCTGCAGCCTACCCAAATACATTCTGGCTCCTCTAAGAGTATCGCTGAACTCCGCGGTTAGACTGGTTACAGGCTCAAAGCGAAATGAGCACATATCCCCAGTCCTAAAATCTCTCAAATGGCTGCCCTTTGAAGCTCGTATTCAGTTAAAGATTGCTGTTCTGACCCACAAAGCTCTTCACTTCAATTCTCCCAGGTACCTAGCGCAAAAACTTGAGCTTTCTTGTGGGGCAAGAGCCTCAAGGAGCGCCAATACTTTCCTCTTGAAACCACTCATCCTTAAGAAAAAGAGAACCTGTCACAGAGCCTTCTCCGGCGCCGCCCCAGAGATTTGGAACTCTCTTCCTCCAGAAGTACGCAGAATCTCAGCAACGACGGCGTTCAAATTGGAAGCCAAAAGATTCTTAATGAATAAATTCTTACCCTGATTGGGCAGGGCTCACCTACTTGAAGACATTATTCCTACTTCCATTGTACCATCATCTGTTACTGCTCCTCTTTTTCATGCACAACGCTCCCCTTTGGGCCCGCGTAAACTTGTTTATTGTATGACCCTCCATGGTGCAACTGTACCTGAATTTGTAACAATTCCTGCTTGTTTTTTTTTTTTTTTTACTACTACTTGTTGTTGACTTTGCATTTATGTCCTTCCTTCCATCCTAATGTAAAGCGCTCTGATATCCCCCTGGATCTTGTTCGCGCTATATAAAACTTTATAAATAAATAAATATTGATGTGGTAGGCAAGAGAGTGGCGGCACTTGAGGAATCCACGATGGCTAAGGACGAAGAAATCGCTGCTCTCCAGCAAGAGGTCATCTTGGCTGCAAGATCAACAGCTTGATCTTCAGGCACACTCAGAAGACCTGGAGAACAGATCAAGATGGAACAATGTCCGTATCCGCTCAGTCTCCACTGGTGCAGAAGGCGAAGACTTGGAGGGATATGTCCAGGCTTTGTTCCGAGCGGTTCTGAACACTCCAGCGGAGAACACTGTCAAAATAGATCGCTGCCATCGGCTGGGGCCCCCTGACAATCCAACAGCCCCCCACGGACATTTTGGTTTCTGTTAATGACTTTAGAGTGAAGGAGGCGATTCTCAAGGCAGCTCGCTCCAACCAGGCGCTGCAATTCAAAGACCACTCTCCGCAGCTTTCCCAAAATCTGGCTGCCAGTACTCTTCAGAAGCGGAAAGACTTCCGGCCTGTGACCAATCATTTGCGCTCGGCTGGAATTGCCTATTCCTGGGGCCATCTGTTCCGCATCATTTTCCGATATGAAGGCAAGCTCCAACAACTTCGCTTTCTAGCGGAGACCTGCAAGCTGTTGAACCTAGACCCGGACAGCCTGGCCTCCCAGCCCTCTACCACAGGGGACAGGGCCCCATCTACTCGCCACCGGGGCTCACGGTCTGGGCCGCGACTCGACCGATTGCGCCCTGATCCTGCAACAATAGTGAAAGAGCGATCTGCAGTGCTTCGATCACTCTCCGTCGCAGAGGGGGACTCCCTGGACTCTAACGGCTGAGGTACCAATGGATGGGTGACGTGCTCTGCATTTCTGGGCCTGAAGGGACGGGGGCGATTACTATAATGTTGAGAAATGTCTCTTGCTCTTTTGGCTGCCTCCGTATTTCCTGGCCCCCCTATGGGACGGACACTTTTTTCGTTTTTCTTCGCACTTGGGTTGTTGATTTGTTTGGATTGTTTATGGGTGGGTAGGGATCCCTCTCCGATGAGCCTCTTAGAATATTCCTTCCAGGTATTGTCTCTCATAGTCATCACAGCTGGACAGCACTCTCCTTGGTTTGCCGAAACTCAGCGGTACAATAGCCAAACCTACATAGACTCGCTAACCCCACCATTTATGGAGATTAAAATAATTAGCCCAATGTTCGCGGTCTTAATAACCCTGTTAAAAGGAAAGCAATACTTTCCCTACTTGAGCATTCTGGGGGAGATATTTGTCTTCTTCAGGAGACTCACCTACTCTCAAAAGACACACACAGAATGCAGGCTAGAGGGTTCCCATGTCAGTATTGGTCCTCCGGGAAGGGCAAGAAGGGTGGTGTGGCTATTTTATTTTCCAAGCGCTTTAGGGGCACGGTGCTGGGCTCTGTGGCCGAGATTAAGGGCCGTTTGTTAGCTCTGCGGGTACAGATGGGTGCATTTCATTATACAGGGGCTTCAATCTACTCACCTAATGAACATCAAGAAGATTTCTTGATGTAGGCTATCGCGAAGGTGCTTCACACACTTGACCCTGCAGTTGTGGTGGGCAGAGACTTGAACTTGGTGATGGACTCGGAGATAGACCGCTCCGGTCTGAGGACGGGAGGGGCGGGAGCCCTGTCACTGACTGGTCGGGAATGGCTTGAGGAATGTGGATTGAGAGATGATTGGTGCGGCTTGCACCCTAGCGACCGTGATTACACATATTATTCTGCTGCACATAAATCGTATGCTCGCTTGGACCCCTTTCTGGTCACTTCTGATGCCTGGGAACATACCCAGGCCTCTTCTATCGAAGCCTGTTCACTCTCTGACCACGCGCATATCATTCTGACCATGCGCACTTCCCTCCCTTTACCCTCGACACCACAATGGCGTCTGAGAGACTCGATGCTGTCATCCCCGACAACTGTTAATGCATTATGGACCCCATTGAAGGATTATTTATCACTTAACTATGACGGCTCCACCACCCTGTCCTAGGTGTGGGAGGCACTGAAATTGCTCGCCCGGGGGCTCTGATCGCTAAAGCTGCACACAAGAATAAGATAAGAAGGACTAAGAGGGAGGAGCTTCAATCGAAAGTGAAGGAGCTAGAGGCAATTCACAAGTGCTGTAGGGCACCCCGGATCTGGAGGCAACTTGAAAAGGAATGGCTCCACCTTCGGCGCCTAGATTTGGACAGAGCTGAACAAGCAGTAACGCGCTTGCAGCATAAATATTTTGTGGGAACGAATAAGGGAGGACGCATGCTAGCGCATTACCTGCGCAGCAAGCAACATGCACAAGCAGTTAAAACAGTGCAAGGAGCCCAGGGGGTGGAGGTCACTGATGACCTTGGAATCGCTGACGCCTTCCAGGCCTATTACTCAGAATTATATTCTATGGATCCTTCGATCTCCTCAGATCCACATGCCTATGTCAACGCTGCAGCTGTCTCTTCCCTCCCTTCTGGCGAGGCCAAAAATCTCGATGCACCTATACGTATCGAGGAGGTGATATCTGCGATTGCCCGATTGAAGCCTTTGAAGGTGCCGGGACCTGATGGGTTCAGCGCAGCCTTTTATAAGACTTTCTGTGCTGAGCTAGCTCCTTTGCTAACTCGTTTGTTTAATTCATTTGCGGATACAGGTACGCTCACCGAAACGATGCTCCAAGCCTCGATTACCGTGATATCCAAGCCCGGTAAAGACCCCTCGCTCTGCAGGTCGTATCGTCCGATCTCATTGCTAAATATAGATGCGAAGTTATTCGCTAGCATCCTTGCCCAGCGTTTGAACCCTTTGATGCCCGGCCTAGTGGAGCCGGACCAGGCTGGATTTATCCCTGGTCGGCAATGCGGGGACGACACTAAACGGATCTGCCATCTGATCAATAAGGTACAGCGGTCCCGCGAAGAGGCCTTGTTGTTAGCGGTTGACGCCGAAAAGGCCTTCGATCGGGTGCACTGGCCCCACTTGTCCGCTACTTTAGAGTGCTTCGATATGGGCACACGTTTCCGTAACTGGATTGCAAGCATATATAGCTTCCCTAGCGCTTCGGTCAGGGTGAATGGAGTACGACCTCGTGGTTTCGCAATCGGCAGAGGTACGAGACAGGGTTGCCCCCTATCACCGTTGCTCTTTGCCCTTTATGTCATGATTTCCCTGCTACTCAGTAAGTCGCAGAGTCTTTAGATATATAAAAACCCTCCCCTATCCCGTGCAACCAGCACGACCGTATTTATAGGTTATGTTTGGTGTTTAACATCTTTTGTGGCTATTTGTACACAGTACGTCATGTTTTGTAAAATCATGCCCTTTATATAGTATGAGCACAAGTGTTTTGTAATTAAGAGATTCCTGTTTTAACTGTACAAATACGGACATTAATATGATACTACGTTTACAGACATTTACTTTGTATTTGTGGAGTAGAATACGAACATTGGAAACATTCGAAATGGAGCGATGTGCGCGGGTCAAAGAAAGGCTGTGTGTCGGACCGAGTGCAGCTTCACGTCCGCTCCACAGCTGATGCCCCAAAAAAGAAAAGAACCGTAGCAACGCCGTGTCACGCTGAGCATGCGTCGGCGTAGCAGCCATCTTGGGTGTGGCAATAGTACTTAAAGCCACACCCAGTTTCTGGAAGGTGCTTAGCCTTCCGCCCGTTGCCAGGAAGAGAGGTGGTATCCAGGAACGCCTACCTGGAAATCGACACTGTTTCTCTTTGGCTCCGGTTTCCCTTCAAGTGGCATCTCAGCTTCACTGTGGCTGCAAACCTGTTGGAAAAAACAAAAGAATGCTAAGTGAATCTATTTATTTTACGGCGCCCATCGCAAGACAGAAATGCCTGCTTAAGCGTTTTGTAAAGTCGAACTTTAGACAATTTTTGGACAATTTAAGGACAAAGACTACTTTAAAGACTAAAACAACAATATTCATCAAAGATGTGAATTATAGAAAGTTTGTTTGTTTTCTCCCTTTGTTTTTAGTGATGGAACAAATAATTGGCGACATATCATAGTAAGTAATACTTACAAAAGTGACAAAGGAATATTGTGGTCTATTCAACTTTGCTATTGATAGTAAGAATAATTTGGAATGTTTATCTCTTTAGTATTTTGATAAGAAGAAGTGGACAGAAGTACATCACGCTCCAAAAACACGCCCAGTAAACAACGCATTGAGCTCTACACCATCACAAGACTATTAGGACGCTGTGCTCCACATCTTTAGTTCGCAGGTAGGAGAGACGACCAATACAAGGGATTATGTAGTATCTTGGTTATAGTGCTGTTCATGTCATCCACTGCTCCACCAGTGGAACACTGTGGAGATGATGTAATATGGAATGTTGGTCTCTGGAAACCACAGTTGGAGAAGGGCTGAGCGCCTTGCTGGCTGCTCCGGGTGGGGCTGTATTACTGCTGTACTATTGATCTACAATAAATACTCCTAAAACATCTTAACCAGCCTGGAGTGATTACTACAATTTTATATAGTATTAAGGGAGGGACTAACTGTACAAAATAAAAAGAAGACAATATTGATAGTCCGTTCTTGTTGCCTCGCAGGTCGACAACAAGAGCCTTCCAGCGTCCAGTATCCGGCCCTCCTCCCTGAACCCTATTGCATAGCCCTAGTGGGAGTTCGAACACACTGGTTATAAGGTAGGGTACTGGGAAGTTGGTCCATAACGTCTCTGCGAAACTCAACCGTGCAAATTAAAGGTAAGATTGCATGGTTGGTCTGACAGAAGCTAAGCCCACGTTAAAAGTTTCGCCCAGACATTATGGATCAAGCTCAGCAAATATCCTTGCAGGATATCGCCACAATCTTAGCTGACATTAAGTCAGCAAATGCTGCGTTACGCAGAGATCTCTCTGCTTTACAAAACACTATGCAAGATCTTTCTGCTTGGAGTTTTACGGCAACACAAAAACCAATCCTTAAGCCACCTAGTTTTCAACATGTAACTCATAGTTTAAATAGTACTACAGCTACTCCACCTACGCAAATACAAGTCGTAACCCCTGTGTCAGTTCCCTTGGTGCCTCCTGAAAGATTTCATGGGGATAGTAATAAGTTTACCATTTTCCTGAACAAATGTCATTTACATTTCATAGCAAAACCACCAGCTTTTCCTGACAATTCCTCAAAAGTAGCGTTTATTCTGTCCTATTTGGGAGGATATGCAGCTTTGTGGTCAGTTCCTTTAGTTGAATGAGATGATCCGATCTTGTATGATTTTAGATGGTTTAAAGATACTATGAAAAAACTATTTGCCAAACATGTTTTTGTACGGGGGCGTGGCTTGGGCAGCCACTCGGGTAGAGGATGCAGAAGGCCGTGCACTGCGCAATAACCTACGCTTTGTTGGTTTCCTGGAAGGATGCGAAGGTAACTCTATGAATCGCTTCCTTACCTCGTGGCTCAGGGATCTGCTGCCTGCCGAAATGCTCTCCACGTGCTTCGTGGTCGAGAGAGCTCATCGGGCGCTCACAAGGAGGCCCACTCCTGGGGAGGCGCCGCAGCCGGTTATCGCCAGGTGGCTCAATTATGCGGACAGGGATGCTGTGCTGCAGTTTGCACTGTTGCACAGAGACGTACTCATCTTCGACTCCAAGCCCATAATGATCTTCCCGGACTATACCCGTCTGGTGCAGCAGCAGCGGCAATCCTTCACGGCAGCGAAAAAGTGTCTACGAGACCTCAATATCTCGTACATGCTGTTATATCCGGCCAGACTTCGGGTGGTGTATAATTCTAAGACACACTTCTTTGACTCGCCTGAAACGGTCTTTGCTTGGTCTGACGAACGGGCGCACTTGAAACCTCGCTCCCCGCCGCCGCTGGAATCGGACTCTTCCAGAAGCTCGCAAACAAATAGACCACACAGAGTGAAATCTAAGCCACAACACCTTTCTGGATCTACACGATGAACACCCAGCCCGGAGCACGTGTCTTGATTTTCCTACTCCAGCATGGTTGCTAATAGGCCGAGGCTGACTTGGCGCAGTTCGGAACTAACCCGCCTATCCAGCACCGAGTAGAGGTGGACGCGTTCCACTATGGTTGAACTGACCCGGACACGTGTACCCCACTGTTAAGGTTCTACGGGTTGTTGGGATCCATTGGAGGGAGGGTTCTGGGATCTACGTTTAGGGTCCTGGGCCGTTCCCTGCCGTGACAGATGCTCCGATTTCTTGGGGGATCAGGAGGGGGGATGGGTGGGAAGGGTGTTTTCCGGGTTTAGAGTTTCGTAGTTTTCAATTCCTTCACACACGCAGACACATGTCCCACTCTTCACTGGGCAGACCAGTCTATTTGGTTCCAATACTTTACATATGGCCACCCAGCCAGTAGTTTCTCGCATGACTGAGTTAACCGTAGTAACATGGAATGTCCGAGGGCTGCTAAATAAAATAAAGCGAGGGGTCATTCTTAGACAGGCCAAACGCTATGGAGCTGACCTCCTTCTCCTGCAGGAGACTCACTTATTGGGTAATAAGGCCCCATGCCTTGCCAGGTTTGGGTATCAACAGGTGTATCATGCAGGGTTCACCAGGGGTTCTCGGGGAACAGCCATTCTGATTCACCGCAGTGTTCCGTACCTTCTCATCAAACAATGGGTAGACCCTGGAGGCCGCTATGTCCTTTTGTCTGGTACACTCTACAGGGGAACCACTTAATTTGGGTAGTATTATTTACGCACCCCCGCCTCTGGGAAGCACATTTGTAGACAACATTACTCGCCAGTGGGGTGAGCTTCTGGAGGGCCTTTCTCTTCTGGAAGGGGACTGGAACGACACTATGGCACTGTCCGATAGGAGCCGTGGAGCTGGTGTGGGTTCTTCAGCCTTGACTTCTAAACTGTTGTTGCTTGCTGGTACGTTGGGATGGGCAGATATATGGCGAGAATACCACCCTGCTGAGACAGGCTACACGTATATGTCCATGGTCCACGGCTCCATGTCCCGCCTCGATCACTTATTTGCGCCACAAACTTATATCCATAGGTTTTCCCAGGTCTCCCATCTCCCCAGGGGGCTGTTGGATCATTCCCTAGTCAAGGCGACACTCCACTTGCACGTACAGAAGCCCCCCCTTTGGTGGCGAATGTCCCCGTGGCACCTTCGAGACCCCGACTATCAAACATGCCTGGCCGACGCACTTCAAGAGTATCTTACCCTGAATACGAACTCTGCTCCAACCAAAGAGGCCCTCTGGGAGGCATGCAAGGCTACACTCCGTGGGGTGGACATTAGTTACCAGACAAATGACAAGCGTAAGCGCTCTGCCCAGAGGACGGAGCTGGAAGATCAATGTACATTGCTCGAGGCGGAATACACATCGGACCCTAGTCCTACCCTTTATCGTAATCTCTCTCTCACGCACCAACGGTTACACCAACACCTTATAGACGAGGCTATGGATATATGGTTGGCGTCTCAACACCGAATATACAAGTGGGGGGACAAATCGAGCAAAATGTTACATCGACTCTGTCAGACAGGGAACACCCCAAGTGTGGTTTCAACCATTAGAGGTAGTGAAGGTGTTTTACATTCATCCCCCGCAGCAGTCGTTACCGAATTCGCGCATTACTTCGCCACACTATACACACAGATGGAACAGCTCTCGGAGGACCTCATATCAGAGTTTCTTTGCGATATTCCCCCCCGGAGATTGACTGATCAAATGCAGGATCACTTGGATTCCCCCATTACGGTGGAGGACTTAACGGCGGCATTATCTGAGATGCGGCTTCCCCATGGAATTCCTTCGTTCTCATATGTCTACATTAGGTCCACATATGTTGGACACAATACACGAGGCACTTGACAGGCAATTATTGTCCCGGGACTGGCGCCAGGTGGAGATAGTCCTCTTTTTAAAACCAGGTCGTCCTCCAGAAGAGCCATCCTCATACCGCCCGATTTCCCTAATCAATTTTGAACCTAAGCTCCTGGGAAGGTTTTAGCAGATCGTCTGTGGACCTGCATTCAAGAGCTGGTCCACTTGGACCAATCTGGCTTTATGCCACATCGAGCCACCCGCCATAATATTCACCGGGTCCATAACGCAATGGCGCTGGCCCCTGAGCTGGGACGTCCCGCGGCCCTTCTCCTTGCTGATATAGACAAGGCCTTTGATTCCCTGAGCTGGGAGTATCTATTCCACCTGCTGGAGGCAAGCAATTTTACTAAACCTATGGCTTTGGTCTATGTCGCTGGTCAGTGTTCTTCCTCTTTCCCCATTGGCCGCGGCACACGTCAGGGTTGCCCCCTGTCTCCACTCCTATTCGCCTTGGCAGTGGAACCCCTGGCGATACGATATGGGTTCGCTGCGATCCGGTGCTCCGGGGCTTTGACTGGCCCAATTCACAACCAGATTGTATAGCATTATATGCCGACGACGTTCTATTTTTCATGACTGACCCATGGATATCGGGCCCGCGCATTTTACAGATCCTTCGAGTCTTTGGCCAGACCACCGGCCTCCATACCAACCCTTCCAAATCGGTCTTATTCCCAGTCTGTGGGCAGCAGGTTAGAGGTACATGGGCATCTCAGCTTAGACATGCTACGGATGGCTTCCAATATCTGGGGGTGTATGTTTCTCCCTGCCCCAAGACGTCCTGGTTGAGAAATATCAATCCCCTTCTTGTTCGGCTTCGTGAAGAGACCTCCATATGGTCCTCTCTACCTCTCTCGCTGTATGGGCGTTCGGCGATTTTCCAAATGGTTTCTCTCCCCAGGGTGCTTTATCGACTCCAAAATTTTCCGTACTATATTCCACTGTCCTGGTTCGTGCAAATAAGTACTATACTTAATACCTTCCTCTGGGGTGGGGGTGCGGTAAGAGTGGCCCTACAGACATGTGTACAATCTACATATTGTGGTGGTATCGCTGCTGCCGATGTATACTCATATTATGCGGCCTCTCATCTCCTGGTCATAAATGACTGGTGGTACAATATGCCTACAGACCCGGCATATGCCCTAGAACACGCAGCAATGGAAGGGAGTCTTCTCTTACGGTTGCTATACAGCAAACAGAAATTTGATTCTCTGCCCCACACCAGTAGAAGGACGATTCGGCTGTGGAGATATGTGGTCCGGCGGATGGGATGGCAGGGGCGCCTGACCCAGGCCACGCCATTGTGGCATGGTAATTACCTGCACCAGGTGACAGCTTTGAAGGGGTTCCGCCAGTGGGACCTCATCGGCATCTCCACTCTGGGTGATGTCATGCGAGGCACAACGTTAAAATCCTTCCAGCAACTGCAGGAAGAGTTCCAACTTAATAAAACCCAATTCTATAAATATCTCCAGTTTCGCCACGCGCTCACCCCGGTGATTAAACATATAGATAATCTCCCTGAATTTCACCCACTAGAAGGCCGCCTCCTTATGGGGTATTTGGACGCTCACAAAATAAGACAGGTTTACCAAACACTGACTACGCATGCCACCACGACCCTTCATAAGACTAGGAAGGCATGGCAGGATGATATCCCGGAACTGACTGACGATGATTGAGCAGAAGCTATTGCCAGTCCTGGGGCGCTGCAGTGTCCTCTAGATACCGGCTTATTCAATTTAAATTTGTCCATAGGGTGTACTATACACGCCTTCGTCTGTGGAAGATGGGAGTTATTGCTTCCCCACAGTGCCTATGCTGTGACAGGGAGGAGGGGTCATATTTTAACACGGTGTGGGGCTGCCCTGCAATACAGCGCTTCTGGCGCAAGGTTCAGGCCTGTCTTAACCGCTTGACCGCGGCGTGGATTCCGCCGCGGTGCTGGGCGTTCCCTTGAGTGGGCGTGTCTGGGACGGCCCCCGGCCGTCCTCCGCACACGCCCACTGTGACGTTGGACGGCCGGGGGCCGTCCGACGCATGGAAAGGGTTAAGGAGGTATTGTCATGGGACCTCCCGCTGGATCCCCGACTGTTCCTTCTCCATAGTACTGAGGATATAGGGGGGAACCTGTATAAGCAGCACCAACTTTTCCTAGCGCTCACGATTGCCAAGCGTGATATCGCTCAGCTTTGGAAAGGAACTTCCCTGCCGACAATGGGGAATGGCAAGGGGCGCTTGACACTTGCATGGGGGCAGAAATTGCAGTCTTCCAAGCACAGGGATGCCCACAAAAGCACAGGAAAATGTGGTCCAGATGGGCTACCTACCGGGGTATAGATCTTCCCCCTCTTCCCTTGCAAACCCCTTAAAAGTCTGCTTTTATTGGGTGTTAATGGCCATCTCATATGATATTATGTCCGACTTTTATCTTCATCGTGTATATGTTGTCAATACTATTTGCCGATGCTGGGGGAGGGACAGTCAGCGTGAAGTTTTGGTTCTTACCAATGTTCTGTTTACCAAGTGTACCTTACAGGTGTCCCAATTTGCGTAATATGCTATCATCCTATGTGCAATTGATGTATGTTGTATACCTACTGATAAGGTACATTGAAAATGCAATAAAACATGTTTTTTTTTAAAAACATGTTTTTGTACAATCAGCAGACAATGATTTGCTTAATTTAAAGCAAGGCTCCTCTGACTTACTCCATTACATTTCAATGTTTAACAGGCTAGTAATAGAAGCGGAATGGCCAGAAGAAAAACGCGTATCCCTCTTTTATAGAGGTTTACGAGATGAGCTAAAAGACAGGGTAACACAAATTTTAGATCCACCAGATAACTGTAGTGAGTTTATCGATCTGGTGGTAAAATTAAACCATCGCTTATCGGAACGAAAAGGTGAACGAGGTAGAACAGAACATAAAATCTTACTGTTTAAAGAAAAGAATAGTAATAAAATTGATTCCAATATTAAACCTGATATGGGGAAACCTATGCAAATTGGGGGACCTCTCACAAAAGAGGAAAAAGCTAAACGTCGAAAGTTAAATCAATGTCTATACTGTAAAACCCGGACATTTTGTAAAAGAAGGTCCCACTCGTCCAAATAAAGGTAAAGCAAAGATCTCTGATGTGGTCGCTGTACAACATTCGGAAAACTAAAAAGCTCGACAGAAGACGAGGTCAGTTTGTCGAGTGAACTTTCTAGTTTGGCCTCCACTGCTCCTGAAACATCTTTTCGTCATCTTAGCATTTGAGTAATGTTACAGTCACAAAATAACAATACACATTCATGGTCAGTAGACGCTTTAATAGATTCAGGTGCCACCGGTAACTTATTTGACACACACTTTCTCCAGGAATTAGGATTAAAAACACTACCAAAATCTAGACCGGAAACTGTAAGAGCTGTAGATGGTAAAGAATTAACGTCAGGGTTAATACAACACTATACTGAGAATCTTGTCATGATGTGTTCCACAAATCACAGTGTACATATTACATTTGATGTTATCGATGCGCCTCAGTTTCGCCTCATTTTAGGAGTCTCATGGTTGGTTCAACACAACCCCAAGATTGATTGGTTAAAGAAAACAGTGTTGTTTAATTCCAGTCATTGTCGTAATGTTTGTTTTCAACACCATGCGATGGAACATCTTTTGCAAGGTTATGATTTTCCAAAAGATTCCAAGAGCATATTACTCATTGATGGTGTTCCCAAAGAATATTCGGATCTCTCCGATGTCTTCGACAAAAAAAAGGCAAACACTTTACCATCTCATAGGGATTACGATTGTCGTATTGATTTGGTGCCTGGGGCTACCCTGCCGTGCAGTCGTATATATGCTCTCACAGAGAACGAAAATGAGTATTTACGAACATACTTAGACGAATATCTTGCCAATGGTTTCATTAGACATTCTAAATCTCCAGTTTCATCTCCCCTCTTTTTTATACCAGAAAAGGGGGTGAGTTACACAAGTGTATAGATTATTGCGCGTTAAATGATTTGACTATAAAAAATCGTTACCCACTTCCCTTAATACCAACCTTATTAGACCAGATAAAGGATGCTACCATTTATACAAAACTTGATTTGCGGGGAGCATACCATCTTGTACGAGTTCGTGAGGGCGATGAGTGGAAAACAACGTTTTGCACAAAATTCGGCCTCTTTGAATACCAGGTCATGCCCTTCGGACTCTGCAATGCTCCAGCTGCATTCCAGTTTTTTATAAATGAAGTTTTACAAGACTTTTTAGATATCTGTTGTGAGTATATATTGACGATATACTCATATATTCAAAATCATTAACAGACCATGTACAACAAGTACGAGCCATTCTTCATCAGCTATTACAAAATTCCTTGTATGTTAATTTAGAGAAAAGCCTGTTTCATACCTCTAAAGTTGACTTTTTAGGATATATCATTAGTCCCTCCGGAATAGGAATGGACCCAAAAAAAGATTGAATCAGTACTTACTTGGCCAAGTCCCTCTTCTGTTAAACAAGTCCAAAGTTTTTTAGGATTCGCAAATTTTTACAGGCGATTCATCCTTGATTTTTCTCAAATAATAACTCCCATCACTAAACTACTCCGCAAAGGAGTTAAATTTGAATGGAATGACTTAGCAGAAAAAGCCTTTCAAGAGTTAAAAAGACAATTTATTACAGCACCTATACTTATGCATCCTGATCCTTCTCGCCCATTCATTGTTGAGGCGGATGCTTCGCAGTTCGCTTTAGGGGGCATTTTGTCACAAAGGCATAAAGATGCATCCTATAGCCTACTATTCCAGAAAATTGTCCCCCGCTGAACAAAATTATGCTATCGCAGACAGAGAACTATTGCCCATAAAAGCTGTATTTGAAGAAAGGCGTCACTACTTGTTAGGGGCAAGACATCCGATCACAATTTATGCAGATCATCGTAATCTTCAAACTTTGCGATCTGTTTAAGCTCTCTCTGCTCGTCAACTCCGCTGGACATTGTTTTTTAATGATTACAATTTTATTATCACGTATCGGCCAGGAAAAGAAAATAATAAAGCAAACGCTTTATCACGCATCGGCATAGATGATGACATTTTTAAACAGCAAAAGGAGTCACAGGCAATTCTACCAACACATTGCTTTCAAGCCAGTATCTCTAATAAAGATGTGATACAAGAATTACAGAAAGAACTGAAAACAAAAACCTTACTAGAATGGTAAGAATTGTATCCTTCACTTCAGTGTAAAGACGACCTGTTGTGGATGAATGACCAACTGTTTGTACCATCAAAAATGTTACAAAGTCAAGTCATACAATTACATCATGATGCCCCTTTGTCCGCACATCCTGGAATTACTAAGACTTACCAACTAATTAAACGCAGATTTTGGTGGCCTTCCATGTTTAATGACATTCAAGATCATGTTAATACGTGTGTCATATGTATTCAAAATAAATCCCTACACCAAGCCCCTAGTGGTTTATTACATCCTTTCCCAATACCTCCACAACCATGGCACACCATCTCCCTTGATTTTATTGTTGAACTTCCCATTACCAAAGCAGGTTACAATACCATTTTAACTGTGGTTGACCGTTTTACACGTATGGCTCATTTTATATCTTTAAAGAAACTCCCTTCTGCAGTAGAATTGGCTCAGGTATTTATGCATGAAATAATCTGTTTACATGGAATTCCTTCTATCGTTATATCTGACAGAGACCCTCAATTTATTTCCCATTTTTGGCAAAATTTAAGTAAATCATGAAACATGGAAGTGCGTACATCCTCAAGTTATCACCCTCAAACAGATGGTTTAACTGAACGCACCAATCAAACCATTGAACAATATTTGCGTTGTACGTTGGCTAATTGTGATCAAGAATGGGAAGACATTTTGTGGGCTTTAGAATTTGCTTATAATAATATGGAGCATTCATCCATCGGTATGTCACCATTGTTTTGTGCACAGGGATTCCATCCAAAACATATTCTGGGAAAAACTCTGTCTACTTTGACGATTCCATCCATATGTGAATATATAACGAATTTAACATCCATACATCAACAAGCCCAGTTTCAATTGGCAAAACCAAAAATGCTTAGCAGATTTACAGCGCACTCCGCAACCATTGTATTCCATAGGAGACAAGGCTTGGTTATCCACAAAACATTTACGGTTAAAAAGCAATAAGGAATTTTGTCCTCGGTTTATCGGACCGTTTCCTATTGAAGAGATTATCAATCCAGTGAGTATTAAATTAACGCTACCTGCAAAATATCGCTTTCACCCAGTATTCCATGTATCCCTTTTGAAACCTTACAATCCCATGACTCGTAAAAGCGCACCACCCCCTCCTATTGATATAGAAGGGATACTTGAATTCGAAGTAAAAATCTGTGCTTGATGCTAAGCGAATGCGTTGAAAGTTATATTATTTGGTGGATTGGAAAGGGTACGGGCCAGAAGAACGGTCCTGGGAACCTCTGGCTCATTTAAAAAATGCCTCACGTTTAGTAAAAGCTTTTCATACACGATACCCTGATAAACCAAAACCTATTCCCCTGGTTTTAGGGGGGATTTTGAGAGGGGGGTACTGTCATGATTTCCCTGCTACTCAGTAAGTTGCAGAGTCTTTGGATATATAAAAACCCTCCCCTATCCCGTGCAACCAGCAAGACCGTATGTATAGGTTATGTTTGGTGTTTAACATCTTTTGTGGCTATTTGTACACAGTACGTCATGCTTTGTAAAGTCATGCCCTTTATATAGTGTGAGCACAAGTGTTTTGTAATTAAGAGATTCCTGTTTTAACTGTACAATTACGGACATTAATATGATACTACATTTACAGACATTTACTTTGTATTTGTGGAGTAGAATACGAACATTGGAATTATTAGAAATGGAGTGATGTGCGCGGGTCAAAGAAAGGCTGTGTGTCGGACCGAGTGCAGCTTCACGTCCGCTCCACAGCTGATGCCCCAAAAAAGAAAAGAACCGTAGCAACGCCGCATCACGCTAAGCGTGCGCCGGCGTAGCGGCCATCTTGGGTGTGGCAATAGTACTTAAAGCCACACCCAGTTTCTGGAAGGTGCTTAGCCTTCCGCCCGTTGCCAGGAAGAGAGGTGGTATCCAGGAACGCCTACCTGGAAATCGGCGCAGCTTCTCTTCGGCTCCCGTTTCGCTTTAAGTGGCATCTCGGCTTTACTGTGGCTGCAAACCTGTTGGAAAAAACAAAAGAAAGCTAAGTGAAACTACTTATTTTACGGCGCCCATCGCAAGACAGAAATGCCTGCTTACACGTTTTGTAAAAACGAACTATAGACAATTTTTGGAACGTTTTTCTGCAGTAAAGAAAGACAATTTAAGGACAAAGACTACTTTAAAGACTAAAATAACAATATTCATCAAAGATGTGAATTGTAGAAAGTTTGTTTGTTTTCTCCCTTTGGTTTTAGTGATGGAACAAATAATGGGCGACATATCATAGTAAGTAATACTTACAAAAGTGAAAAAGGAATATTGTGGTCTATTCAACTTTGTTATTGATAGTAAGAATAATTTGGAATGTTTATCTCTTTAGTATTTCGATAAGACGAAGTGGACAGAAGTACATCACGCTCCAAAAACACGCCCAGTAAACAACGCATTGAGCTCTACACCATCACAAGACTACTAGGACGCTGTGCTCCACATCTTTAGTTCGCAGGTAGGAGAGACTACCAATACAAGGGATTGTATAGTATTAAGGGAGGCACTAACTGTCCAAAATAAAAAGAAGACAATATTGATAGTCCGTTCTTGTTGCCTCGCAGGTCGACAACAAGAGCCTTCCAGCGTCCAGTGTCCGGCCGTCCTCCCTGAACCCTATTGCATAGCCCTAGTGGGAGTTAGAACACACTGGTTATAAGGTAGGGTACTGGGAAGTTGGTCCATAACGTCTCTGCGAAACTCAACCGTGCAAATTAAAGGTAAGATTGCATGGTTGGTCTGACACTTTACATGGAGTCCTTTGCACAAAGACTTCAGGACAACCCTAATGCTGGGGGCATTTCGTTTGGTGCCGACCAACATCTGATCAGTCTCTATGCGGATGACGTTATCTTTTCCATCGCTCACCCTTTGACCTCTCTTCGAGCTATTGTGGTGGACTTGGACGCCTTTGGCCAGGCATCCGGTTTTAAGATCAACTTGCAAAATCCACTCTGCGCGCTCAGTTTGACTTTGATTGGGTTGCAGAGGAGATAACATATCTGGGGTTGGGCCTCAATAAGAGCCTAGCGAAAACCACCGAAGCAAACTATTCCAAATTACTCGCACGCATGCGCAAGGATCTGACACAATGGGAGTGGCTACCGTTGTTGTGGCTAGGCAGGCTCGCTGCCATGAAGATGAACATCTTACCAAGGGCACTATATATTTTTCAGACTCTTCCACTTCTTCCTAACATCCAGAGTGAGATTGAGTGTTTCATTTGGGGATCGGTATCCCCTAGGTTGCAGAAACATCTGTTGCAACAACAGAAGCGGGAAGGTGGCCTCGCATTGCCAAACGTGATTCGCTATTACCAGGCGTCGTTACTACGATACTTGGTGGAATGGAACCTTCCGAGTACGGAGAAGCACTGGATATTTATGGACCAGACGGTTGCTGGGCACCATATATGGAGGGAGGTGTGGTTGCCTAGGTCTTCCCGAGCTTGGATGCTTTATTCTTCTCCCGTAACGCGGCCAACCTTTCCAGTCTGGGATAGAGTGGCCTCATCTGCAAACCTTACAACGTTCCCGTCGCCTATGTCCCCCATATTCTCGAATCCGGACTTCCCTCCCGGTTTGGCCAAGGGGGTAGATGCCCGCTGGGTAAGGGGAGGGTACAAACGACTGGGCTGCCTTTTTGATCATAATGGCCATACCCCATTCACACAACTCGCAGTTGATTATGACTTATCTACCTCAGATCAATTTCTCCACTCACAAATGCTACATTGGGTCTTGGGTGCGTCCACTCGTCCCCTTGTAGGCAGGCCAATGTTCCCATTCTGAAAGTGGATATTTCTTAAGAATGACGACAAAAAACTAATCTCTGAAATATACTTGTTTCTTTCCCAGAACATTCCCAAGGTCAGATCTGCGGGTCTGAAGCAGTGGGAGGCGGAAATTGGCCGGACGCTTTCGGACAAAGAGTGGGAGGACATTTTTTATAGGACTCAACATACTGCACAAACCATGGGACATACCGAAACATCGTACAAAATCATTTCATATTGTTATTACACTCCCTCCCGAACAATGAAGTGGAATCCTCAATGCGATGGGCTATGCTGGCGAGGTTGTGGTAGCCCTGGCACTCTCCTCCATCTTCTATGGAATTGTCCAAAACTCATAAGATAGTAGGATAAAATATTAGATGAAATAGACAAGGCCTTTGACACTGCTATCCCTAGATCCCCCGCTTATACAATACCTGGTTTGCCAAATACACTGACCTTTCCTCTACGCCCAATAAAAGGCAGACAGATGGCCCTGGCACTTAATGCCGCTCACTGGGTGCTCTTATCTTGTTGGAAGTCTGATAGAATCCCGGAGCACACACAGTGGCTCCACCAGTTGTGGTCCCTTCTGGGAATGGAAAGATTATCAATGGCCACCCTGGGGGATAAATCTGAATATACGAAGATCTGGGCCCCCTTTATATCAATACTCTCCTGCGAATTCCGAGAGCTGACTTGTCCCGTCTATCTGCGCATTTTGAAACTGATGCTGGACTCGCAGGGGGGGGCTGAGACCTCTGCTTCTGGTTGAGGATCATGGAGGTGGTGCTGCCTGGGTGTCCCCCTGAGTAGTTTTCCCCTTGCTTTTTATTTCTGGAACCGTGGCTCATTTGGAGAGGGATAGGGTGGGGTGGGAGGGGGGCTTGTTGTCCCATTCGTGTGGTTCAAGAAGGATTTTTTTTTTGTTGATGTTTATTTGTTTGGAAATGGCAGATTTATCGGCCTAGTAACAGCCTTTTCGCCTGAGGTTCGCACTATGAGGGCACCACGCACAGTTGACTGAGGTTCGCCTCAAGGTCTGAAGTTAGAATGCAGCTAGCCTCACTCAGCTTTTTTGTTGACGCGGCCGGCCCAGGTTGGGTTATAGGTGGCTTGCTGTGTATTTAATTTGCAAAAGCAAGTGCTATAGATACTTGTTTCATTTCTTTGGTGACCCTTAATGCAGCCGGCCCACTGGGTTGTAGGCAATATGCGGTGTATAGTTTTCAATATATGCTCTGCTAATAAAAAACGATTTAATTCTAAATTAATTACATGTCAACATTAATAGTAACTAGTAAACAATTAATTACAATTACATTACTATTCTCTTTATAACTAACAAAAAAAAGGTACTGGAAAAAACAAGAGAAGTTCAGAAAAAAAGCAACAGAGATAAGACGGGTGTAGAAAGATGCAACATAAATATAGAAAGCAGCAACAGAGGTAAAGAAATTCAAAACAGCAATCTTTGCAATATTACTATTATAAGTCCCACCATGTTCCTAAATATATGCATACATGCATTTCTACCTTTTGCTGCTGGCATCACACATAACAGAAACATACAAATAGTTCTATACCTGTGTTACACACATCTAGCATCTTCAGAAGCACAACACTATGAGAATATATGGGCAAGTACAGACATACCTCAGTCACAAGACTATGCAGGCCTTAAAACTTCACTGACTGCACTTCCCATTTCAAGCAGACACGTAAAATTAGGCGGCGTATTTCAAGTGTACCTTTCCACAGACTCATACAAAGTAGCCTAATCAGTAATCCCTCTACCAACATGTCTTAAACCTCAGTTTTGAGCTGCTGCTTCACCATTCTGTGACTACTTAGGGTGTTGGGCCTAGCCAAATATAAAGCAGCAACCCTTTGCATCTATCTGTTGGAACTCTCACTATATTCCTGAAAACATGTATGCATGTGTCTGCACCTTTTCCTAGTGGCATCATATATAAAAGAAACATCGAAAATAGACGTATACCTGTGTGTAATACATCTAGCATCTTCAGATGCATAACACGTATGAGAATACACGTGGAAGTACAGACATACCTCAGTCACAAGTCAATGCAGTCCTTAAAACTTCACAGAATGCACTTCCCATTTCAAGCACACACCTACAATTATGTGGCGAATTTCAAGTGTACCTTTCCACACACTCATACAAAGTAGCCTAATCACTAATCCCTCTATCAACATCTCTCAAACCTCACTTTTGAGGTGCACTTTCACCATTCTGCAACTACTTAGGGTGTTGGGCCTAGCCAAATATAAAGCAGTAACCCTTTGCATGTGTCTGTTGTAAGTCTCACCATTTTCCAGAAAGCATACATGCATGTGTCCGCACCTTTTCCTAGTGGCATCATATATAAAAGAAACATTCAAATAAACGTATACCTGTGTTTTATACGTCTAGCATCTTCAGAAGCTTAACATGTATGAGAATACATATGGAAGTACAGACATACCTCAGTCACAAGGCAATGCAGACCTTAAAACTTCACAGATCGCACTTGCCATTTCAAGCAGACATGTAAAATGATGTGGCATATTTCAAGTGTAGTTTTCCACAGACTCATACAAAGTAGCCTAATCAGTAATCCCTCTGGCAACATGTCTTAAAACTCACTTTTCAGCTGCAGCTTCTCCATTCTACTACTACTCAGGTTGTTGGGCCTATCCAAATATAAAGCAGCAATCCTTCACGTGTCTCTGTCTTAAGTCTCACCATATTCATGTAAGCATACATGCATGTGTCTGTACTTTTTGCTAGTGGTATCATATGTAAAAGAAATATCCGAATAGACGTATACATGTGTTTTATACGTCTAGCATCTTCAGATACATAACACGTATGAGAATACATGTGCAAGTAGAGAAATACCTCAGTCACAAGGCCATGCAGACCTTAAAACTTCACAGACTGCACTTCCCATTTCAAGCAGACACCTAAAATTTGGCGGCACATTTCAAGTGTACCTTTCCACAGACTCGTAAAAGTACCTTAATCACTAATCCCTCTGTCAGCATGTCTTAAACCTCACTTTAGTGCTGCATCTTCACCATTCTACCACTACTGAGGGTGTTGGGCCTAGCCAAATATTAAGCAGTAACCCTTTGTATGTGTCTGTTGTAAGTCTCATCATATTCCAGAAAGCATACATGCATGTGTCTGCACCTTTTCCTAGTGGGATCATATAGGAAAGAAACATACAAATAGACGTATACCTATGTTTTATATGTCTAGCATCTTCAGATGCATAACACGTATGAGAATACATGTGGAACTACAGACATACCTCAGTCACAAGACCATGCAGACCTTAAAACTTCACAGCATGCAGTTCCCATTTCAAGCAGACACCTAAAATGATGTGGCATATTTCAAGTGTACCTTTCCACACACTCATACAAAGTAGCTTAATCACTAAACCCTCTATCAACATGTCTTAAACCTCACTTTTGAGCTACACTTTCACCATTCTGCAACTACTTAGGGTGTTGGGCCTAGCCAAATATTAAGCAGTAACCCTTTGCATGTCTCTGTTGTAAGTCTCACCATATTCCTGTAAGCATACATGCATCTGTCTGTACCTTTTTCTAGTGGTATAATATATAAAAGAAAAATACAAATAGACATATACCTGTGTTTTATACGTCTAGCATCTTCAGATACATAACACGTATGAGAATACATGTGCAAGTAGAGAAATACCTCAGTCACAAGACCATGCAGACCTTAAAACTTCACGGACTGCACTTCCCATTTCAAGCACACACCTATAATTTTGTGGTGTATTTCAAGTGTACCTTTCCACACACTCATACAAAGTAGACTAATCACTAATCCCTCTATCAACATGTCTTAAACCTCACTTTTGTTCTTCAGCTTCACTATTCTGCAAGTACTCAAGGTGTTGGGCCTAGCCAAATATAAACCAGTAACCCTTTGCATCTATCTGTTGGAACTCTCACTATATTCCTGAAACCATGTATGCATGTGTCTGCACCTTTTCCTAGTGGCATCATATATAAAAGAAACATATAAATAGACGAATACCTGGGTTTTATACATCTAGCATCTTCAGATGCATAACACGTATGAGACTACATGTGGAAGTACAGACACACCTCAGTCACAAGACCATGCAGACCTTAAAACTTCACAGAATTCACTTCCCATTTCAAGCACACACCTAAAATTATGTGGCGTATTTCAAGTGTGCCTTTCCACACACTCATACAAAGTAGACTAATCACTAATCCCTCTATCAACATGTCTTAAACCTCACTTTTGAGCTGCACATTCACCATTCTGCAACCACTTACGGTGTAGGGCCTAGCCAAATATAAAGCAGTAACCCTTTGCATGTGTCTGTTGTAAGTCTCACCATATTCCAGAAAGCATACATGCATGTGTCTGCACCTTTTCCGAGTGGCATCATATATAAAAGAAATATACAATAGAAGTATAACTGTGTTTTATACGTCTAGCATCTTCAGATGCATAAGACATATGAGAATACATGTGGAATTAGACACATACCTCAGTCACAAGACCATGCAGACCTTAAAACTTCACAGAATGCACTTCCCATTTCAAGCAGACACCTAAAATTAGGCAGCATATTTCAAGTATACCTTTCCACAGACTCATACAAAGGAGCCTGATCAGTAATCCCTCTGGCAACATGTCTTAAAACTCACTTTTGAGCTGCAGCTTCACCATTCTACTAGTACTTAGGGTGTTGGGCCTAGCCAAATATAAAGCAGCAATCCTTTACATGTCTCTGTTGTAAGTCTCACCATATTCCTGTAAGCATACATGCATGTGTCTGTACCTTTTTCTAGTGGTATAATATATAAAAGAAATATACAAATAGACGTATACCTGTGTTTTATACATCTGGCATCTTCAGATACATAACACATATGAGAATACAAGTACAAGTAGAGAAATACCTCAGTCACAAGACCATGCAGACCTTAAAACTTCACAGACTGCACTTCTCATTTCAAGCAGACACCCAGAATTTTGCGGCGTATTTCAATTGCACCTTTCCACAGACTCATACAAAGTAGCCTAATCACTAATTCCTCTGCCAACATGTCTTGAACCTCACTTTTGTACTTCAGCTTCACTATTCTACAAGTATAAAGGTGTTGGGCCTAGCCAAATATAAAGCAGTAACACTTTGCATATCTCTGTTGTAAGTCTCACCATATTCCTGAAAGCATGCATGTATGTGTCTGTATCTTTTCCCCGTGGCATCATATGTTAAAGAAACATACAAATAGACATATACCTGTGTTTTATACATCTAGCATCTTCAGATGCATAGCATGTCTGAGAATGCATGTGCAACTACACACATACCTCAGCCACAAGTCCATGCAGACCTTAAAACTTGACAGACTGCACTTCCAATTAGAAAGAGACACCTAAAATTATGTGGCATACTTCAACTGTACCTTTCCACAGACTGATACAAACTACCATAATCACTAATCCATCTACCAATGTACACATATTACTATGCACAAACTATTTCAATCATTATTTCAGTAAAATTAAACAAAGTACAATACACATCTATACATTTCATAACATATTTCAAACATCACACTTCTCTAATAATTTCAAAACTTTGAAAATAATGCTCTTCAAATATAGAAATATCACTACAAAGAGTGAAGCACTACTACATAATATATAACACAACTTACAAATTTGTAACTCACCTTTCAAATAGTATTGCAGAATATGAAATATCAGAAACTCATAAAAGATTTTCTTTTGCACACATTAAATGTAATGCACCACTCTCAACAAGGTAAAACCAGTAATGGCAAACTTTCCCACTCTTTCTGCACACAAATAAATGTAAGTAACAAATCAAATTGCTTTCTACATCATTTCAAATTGTGAAACACATTTCTATTGGTTAGACATAATAACCCTTTCTAACTGTCTTCTAAAAGTGCCAAAACTGGATCTGTAATTTTCTGGAGTCGCCATATTTTCAAGTTCAGCACAGTAGCTTACAAATGCAAATAGCAGGTGTGGTTGACTTTTGCAAAATATTACCTTACCCTATCTACTGTATCTTTCATACATTTTTCAATAACCAAAGCGAAACACGCTTCTTCAGGAAAATAACATACATCCTATTTTTGAGTGCACAGTGTAAATGAACAAACAATCACTTATCAGCTTTTTCTAAAACAGCATCTTCTCCACCATTTTAGACACCTCTCCTTCTACCAACTGACTACCTGAGCTACAGACATATTTTTATTCCTTCCACACATCCCTTCAAGATGCTTACAGTATGGATTGTAGGGCACAGCTATGTTTCTGGTGCAAAAAGTATGCTGAACACAGAGGTACTGGCAAAGACCTAGGTTTGCAAAATGTGGATATTAAATGGATTGCACAGAGAGGATTAAATTGGCACCAATTAATTTCTTTGGTTAAAACCTTTTTGCATCTCCAACCCCCTGACCTCATGATTGTGCACTGTGGTGGCAATGTCCTAGGCACATTGACTGGGGTAGGTCTGGAAATGCTAATGAAGGATACATTTGCACAATTGATGTTGCTTTTGCCTCAAACTGTCTTTGTATACTCTAATATATGCCAAAGACAGAAATGGAAGTGGTCAATTCAATTCTGTCCATAGTTTGAGAAAGCTAAGAAGAATAAAGCTGTTTCTGCTTACCTCAGAGACCATAGGATGGGCTCCATCTATAACAGCAATCTACGTTTTGATATGGATGACATCTACAGAACTGATGGAGTTCACTTCACAGATGAAGGAAACAGAGTATTTCTCAACAACCTTAAGCTGTGCGTCCGCACTTACATGTAGCTCCAACAAAGTCATAATGAAAGCAAGGGCTCTTTTTAGAGCCACCCTATAACCCAACAGTCAATCTTATTTTTTTAAAACATACATACTCTTTTTTAATTTTTGGTGGATTTGCGAACCAGTCGCGAATTCGCAAATCAAAAGCACCAATTCAATGTACTACAACACAGTACACTTTTTAAGTTTAACTTTTATTTTTTTATATTATTACTAACTCTATCAAATTTAATGTGATTATTAACTTCAATCTCACTAACACTATAAAAAAAGTTCAGAAATGCAACACTACCTTCTAAATTATATACTATTAAATTATTTATTTATGGTAGATCCGCGAATCCACTGCGACGTTACACTAGGGGCTGCGCTGAGAGCCGCGATAGGGTCTCGACTACTATGTCGAGAGAAAAAATAATAATTAATGCCCCCCGGTTCCATTACCTGATTTCGGCCCCGGGGGCCTGGCAAAAATGTATTTATGGAAGGGGGACCGCGTGGCCCTCCTTCCCTGGGCCTCTTTTGACCCAGGGACCATCTCCTGGGGCCTGCCCAGCCTTTCATTCTTTATAAATTTTGGAGGGGGGCTGCATGGCCCCCCTCCAGAGGCCATTTTTGGCCCCGAGGACCCCATCCCCCAGGGCCTGGCCTCACGTTGGGGACCACTGGGGGAGCCCCAATGCCCCGTCGTTCCTACCGGTTCCCCATCTCCTGCGGGAGCCGGCATTGCTTTTGGACAAAGGGAGCTGCTAACATGCAGCTCCCTTTGCCCAAAAGCAAATCTGCTTTGCTTCATGGAAGCAAGAGCAGTTTTTCTGCTCTCGCTTCCATGAAGCGAAGCAGAAGTTTGCTATGGCAGGGCGGGAGCAGTGCTCCCGCCCTGCCATAGCACACTACAATGTCCCGGGGGTGGGCACCCGGGACATTGCTGGAGCTGGCCCTGGGGGGTGGCGGTCCCCAGGGCCAAGGATGGCTCCTGGAGGGGGGGGTTGCACGGCCCCCCTCCTATCAAGTTTGAAGCCCTGGGGAGGTGGTGGTCCCCGGGGCAGTGTGGGGGGGGCAGGAGCCCCCCCACACTGGTTTTTAAAAAGGAAGCCCTGGGGAGGTGGCGGGCCCCGGGGCTGCGGGGGCGCCCACAGGACCCCGCATAATAATTAACCATTGCCCCCGGGACCTGGCCCACCCGGGGGCTTAAAAGACACAAAGAACGGGAGACCGCGCTTCATTTTTTTTTCGCGAATCCGACCCTAATCCCGTTGAAAATTAAAAAAAATAATTTTTGGGGGGCCCTGTGGGTCCTTGTGAGACCCCCTGAGCAGGCCTAGGAGGTCAGGGTGTTTCTACCCTGCCCCCATTTCTTTTTTTAAATTATTTTTTTCACCTTTTTTCTTGTGACTCGGTTCAACCGAGCCACAAGATGGCTGCCAACACTTCCTGGTTTGAAGTGTTGGCAGCCAATCAGAAGTCAGCTCGTGATCGGGAGGGTTCGCGGATCCACCGGGGTCACCAGATACTAATATATTTTAATATATAATTTTCTCAGGAACTACTGAACGGATTTACACCATGTAAAGCAAAGAGTGCACTCTGGACCTAGAGCTACCTCTCTGGCAAATTTTGTGTAATTCCATTCAGCAGTTCGGGCTGTAGCTGCGACAAAAGATTCCTATGGAAATTAACATGGAGAAAACACGTTTTGGGACCCCCTTTTATTCTCGGCCCCCGCTTGACAAATCACCCCAAAACTTTCAAGACAGGAGCTGACTTGAAGGGGCCATTAGTTTTGAAAGTTTCATGAAGATTCGTCAACCGGCGCCAAAGATATTGGCAAAAGAAAAAACGCTTTTTGAATAGAAACAAGGTCCTAACTATAACTACCTACTGGCGACCACCAGTAGGTAATATATATATATATATATATATATATATATATATATATATATATATATATATATATATATATATATATTTATATATCAGCATGTGAATCCCAAAGTATCCAGCCACAGCGGCGCAACACGAGGGCACAGACTCCAAGGCAGTGATGATGGCAAAGTGTCTTTATTTAAGTATCAATGTCCAAAATGACGCGTTTTGGCCGCCAGACATGCGGCCTTGTTCACATAGTGCACTGCATGTGAAAGGGTGCTTTATATACATAGGTGGTGAGTAGTAGTCTTTTTACAGTGTTTAACATTTTACCACATGAGTTGGCATTTTTGCTACAGTGAGCTACTTTACTGTAGTGATAGTTTGCTGCTGCAGGTGAGTCAGCAGTTATCCAGGCACTGTGCAGTATATCTACATGGAGATAGAAGACATCTGTAACGCTTGTGTGTGTGGGAAGGTATGAGCGTTAGAACGGCTGTGCATATTGCAGAAGTTGCCTGACTATGGGGCCCATTACGATGTCGGGCGGAAGCACTACCGCCGTGCTGTCGGAGGCAAAAACCGCTAGTTACCGTCCGCCAGCAACGGCCCACACGCCCGCCAAATTAGGATGTGAAAAGTCAGCCAAACACCGCCCGTAAGCCTGCGACGCCGCCCGCCATCAAAGTGCGCCCGTCTACGTAGCGGCGCGAGCCAATGGAGACACACCGTCCGACGAAATGACGTACCGCCAGGCGTACAAATTACGATGCCATAACCAAACAGCCTCACCGGCAAAGAGACACCGCACGAGATACCAAGACGGAAACCCGACTGTACAGTACGGAGACTAAAAAGGTGGCCCACCCAGAGATGAATCCTGCACTCCAGGCCATCCCCATGCTCTACCTGATGCACCACCTAGGAGTGAACGCGCCACGACGATGCAGGTAGGCAGACACACAACAAGGGCACGCAAACACTGCACACAATGCAAGGGCGGAAAAACTGTACATGGCCCCCCCAGACACCCCTGAGTGGACAGGACACATCCACCACTGTACCCACACATGTCCCACCTGTCAAAATAAAACAACTCGCAACATCCTGGGCACCCACTACCTGGGACCAGGAAGTGACGTCCCCGTCACGGCACCGCAGTGCAGCGGCGATGACGCAGGTACACATGCGCACAACACAGAGTCCAACGACAGCACCACGCATGGGCTGCACACAAACACCACAGGGTCACAACTACACACCCCACACCCCAGCCCCACTCTGAAGGCACATGTCACGTGGCCTTCCTGCATCAGTCATGTCCCCAAACGACAACTCACAGTTGTCAACTTAATGTCACACAAGTGTCCCGAACAGGGGGGTAATGTGATGGCAAAATAGGACACACCCATGTGTGCAAAACATGGAGAAGCACACGGCGGCTGCCACATAACAGCGCAGAATATCGACAATGTCCGCAAAAGACACGCCAGTCTCATCAAGAAAAACCTATACCATCCTGCTCGCAATATCAACCCATGCAATGTACAAAATAGAAAAAACCTGCTGCCTGAGAACAGGTGTTCCCAATCACCACACCCACACAGAAGCCTCAATGTACAGCGGCAACGGAGTGTCCCGCCCACACACAGGAGAGCAGATAGCACTGAATGGCCTTCCATTCCTACTCCGATATCACATTGCAACAAATTATGCAGGAGAATGGAGCCATTGTACCAACAAGAAGCCAAACATAGCCGTGCAGAGTAAAACGTCCACTGGCAGATAGCGCCTAACATGAAAGAAAGATAATACCACAAAATACAATAATACCACTCCTCCATGTGGGCCAAATGCAAGTAATCTGGAAAGAGTCAGACACCAATGGCCTTGACTATTCATAGAAGCATGTGGGATGAGGGTCTGTGTCCTCCGCCCAAGCTATACCCCAAGTCCTGCCGCCGTACATCCATTCCAGAATTCCCTGCATCGTCGGAGGCTGCACTCTGCTGACTGCTCAGGCAGCCGGAGCACGCCATCACATCACCCTGTAGCAATATGGCTGTTGCACCAGTGCTTCTCAACTACGCCGGACAGATCAAGCTGTACAGTGACAGCTTGCTACACATAGTGGGCTGTTCAAATCTGGCAATGCTGAATGTAAGTTACCGAGTAACTTACCGCATTGCAATGTTCAGCTGCGTCATCCCCGTTTTCTACTGTCGGAGGTGTCCGTTCCACTGGCCTGTGGATTTATGTCCCTCCAACCCGGCATGTCCAAAGGTGGACTTGGTACACTTGTTTGCACCCCTGGACGCCCACGACAGGATCTGTTCAGTGTATGGGGGCATGGCGTATGTGGCAGCAATCGGAGACACACTGCAATGGGACCAGTGTGCCTCCACACAACGTCTCCTGGATCACAGTTTCATCGAATGTCATCCAACATGTCCCATCAGGATTCTACAAGGGACAACTTACGACGAACACATTGCTACCCACCATCCGCTTCACTGGATGACATCCATGTTTACCATCAATGGGATGGATGCCCTGCTGGAAGGTATCGCATACACGACAACTTGTCAATTCATGGGTCCCCGACTCAATACCCCCAATTGAACATTGATGTTCAACACCGTACCCATGCTTGGCTTTCGCAAGGAGTGGGCAGTTAGCTGTACAAGAACTATACTATATAATCTGCTACTAACACCTTACCATCAACTCCACTGCCATGACATCTGACACATTCGGGACATGCACTCTGTTCCTCACCATATCCCATGTCTCTGCATGAACAGGGGGAGGCAGAGGTATGGGACTTGTGTACAGTAACCACATGGCCAATACAGCACGAACAACTATGCCATAATATGTATTCTGCGCACCTGGACACATGCACCTGTCAGTGCACACTTATCTGTCTGCTGTAGTACGTGAGAACTGTCACCTCACCTTTGTCTGTACTTCCGTGCCAGGACTTTTGCATGGACAACAAATGCAACCCCCTACAACATGGCCCTAGTTATAGTGTCATGTTCAGTAGCCACCACATTGCAACAACTGGTGAGACGCTGCTGCATGCAGGTAGGCTCATGCCCTGATGTCACCTCTGACGCAGGTGTGTCGGAGTCACTATTGTACTAATTCTGTACCATGGAACTGAGATGAACTGTCCCTATGATGTCAAGCCGTCTGGTAGGCTAAATGAATACTGTCTGTGTCAAAGCCCAGAGCTCATCAGTAATTAGCAAATGTACTTTAGCATAGCAAGGGCAAGGCAGTTGTAACTCTGAAGCCTTCATCCCACAGTCAACAACTAATTACATCTACCTGTACCCCCTTTCGTATGTGTAATCATGCTAAGTATATACTCCACATGCATTTTGCTGCCAGTAGTGTCCACTATTCTGCATCACAGAGGAAGTAAGTCCAAATACATGCCTTGAAGCAAATATGTGACTCTGTAGAATTATTTTTCGAAGACAAGTACGAATGAGAGAGGATGAGAGTGTGTAAAGTACACGAGAGTCGTGAGATGACCATGTAGTCTAGTGTCATTGGATGTCAATGCATATGAGTTGCCGCCACAGTGGACCTAGTGAAATACTACAGGTTGTGGGCCTTGGATTGTCAGACTCTGACGTGGCCCAACAGATCATCACATTAACAATGTCGGCCTGGTCACTTCAAAGCACAGTCCTACATATGTGTATAATTACCTTCACAGTCGGACATCACACTCATCAAGCAAAAGTAGGAGCCACGCAAGAAGCATGCTACAGCAATGCATGACAAAACACACACAGGATATCAGTGTGGGTGGGCAGGTCCGCCCAGTGAGTACGAACTGCAGAAATTCACATACATGCTTAATTAAACCAGGCACAATCTTGACAGTCACACACCCTGCAGACCCACAATGGCCAAAACATATTAAGTAGGAGTCATCCTGAACTGCAAGGACACACCCACACACTGCACACTGTGCAACATACAATACACACATGTGCTCACATTCACAGACCTGAACACGGATACAAACACCCACCATGCCCCTGGGTAACACATGTGTGTAGTCGACATTGCCAGAGTGCACACACACACACCAACACTACTCCAAAGTCACACCCTTCACACCACACACACCTACACCTCCCAAATGCACACATTGAAAGTAAGCCATGTGCCCAGGCTCAATGTTCATCACAAGATTAACATACACTTACACTGCTGGCCACACAGAAAGTAAGCTCACACATACCCGCACACTCTGCACATGCTACCTGTCATCCTGTGGCTAGACTCACACCCTGTGCTTTGCTTGCACGCAAACATGACACGTATACATTTTCCCAGAAATACCACCAAATACATGCAGACAATCCGTGTCACAAAAATACTTCTTCATCACACACACAACTAGCAGAGTCTGAAAGAAGTGAAGTCCCAGCCACGTGTAAAACACATTGGAATGTGAGACCAGACATTGCAATTGTTGAGGTACCATACACGGCATGTGCCTCACTTAACTATGCACACACAGTAACAACTGCAATCAGCAACTACACAGACACAACCGACCACAGGAACAACAGCATCCAGTCACAGATTACATAGACATGCGGCAATATTGTTCAACACCAGGGACAGTGGCCAGTCCGATGTGCAGAGTAGTGATACGAAAAGCTGCATATGCATTGTGTGTGAGTGTACCCTGCCATGGCCAGCAACACTGCCATGGCAGTCACAATAGCTATTACAGCCACCACTGTGTTACAGGTAGTTGTGTGAGGGTGCCTACCATTCAAACAGGATGCCAGTCCGACTCGGTGCTGTCTGTGTGCTACGGGACAGTTGGAGGTCCGCCCCTGAGAGAGAAGCACAACTGTGGAAGACACACATGTGGCATGTGAAGCGGGAGGGCTGCTTGGCCCAGGTGGGTGGGTGGCACGGGTAGGTGCACTCATGCAGTGTTGAAACAGACTGTGTGGGGAGGATCCCGGAGGGGTAGATTTCCACTGTTTTGTTTATTTGGAAAGCCTACCTGTCTGGGGATGAATGTGAACTCGTGTGGGCACAACAGGCGGGCACACGATCAATGCTCAATCAGGTGTAGACGTTAGCCCTCCCTCTGGGGACATGCTGGATACTGCTGTGCGTCTGCCCGGCCCTTGCCAAGGCACTTACATCCCTGTCCTCCAGGTGTATCCCCTACATTGTCCACCTGCACAGGCTACCCAGGGCACGGGATGGCAGTGGAGCTTGGTGGGTGGGAGGTCATGGCGCCCTTCTCATCATCAAATCTCGCAGGCAACACATTCTCAGTGTGCAGCAGGGCACAAGTCCTAAATAAGAAGTGGGGGGACGCTGACGTCACGACAGGAAGTGATGTCACGAAATGTGGCTTGCACCATCAGACTCATTGCCGCCCCTCGCTCACCCCTGAGATGCAACTGCATCACAGAAGCCAGCGCGTGAGCAGCAGCTCCAATCTCGCCCCAGAGAGGCCAAAGAGTGAATGTGTGGCTCCACTTGCTCCAGTTATCGAGCTCACGGTAAAATAAGTGTGAGGACGCCGTCCACCCGCGTGGTACACCGACTCGAGCCCTGGACTGTGCAGGCAAAGTGTCCTATTGGCCTTGCGATATGTGTGAGTTGCATGACACTCGTTGGCGGGGGATGGCTCAGAGGCCCATCACCCTGAGGCCCATATCTCACTCTATGAGTCCCTTGTCAATGGCTGCGGATGTACTGACTATGCGCGCCGGGGTGGGTCTACCTTTCGTCTGGGATGGTGTTTGCGGCCTGTCCCGCTAGGGCAGCTACAGCTTCTGTGTGTTGCATGTGGTGTATCCGGACTCCGGAGACTGTCATGCATTGTCACTGTTGTCCAGGGCCCGAGTCGGGGTACCACGCGGGTGGACGGCGTCCCATCACTTATTTTACTGCGAGCTCGATAACTGGAGCAAATGGAGCCACACATTCACTCTTTGGCCTCTCTGGGGCGAGATCGGAGCTGCTGGTGCACGCGCTGGCTCCTCTGATGCAATCGCATATAAGGGGTGAGCGAGGGGAGGCAATGAGTCTGACGGTGCAAGCCACCATTCGTGATGTCACTTCCTGTTGTGACATCAGCATCCCAACACTTCTCTTTTTTAGGACTCGTGCCCTGCTGTTGTCAGATGTGCCACTTTCCAGGGGGGTGGAGAAAGGGACAGGAATGTCAGCCTGAGATTGGCCCAGTTGAAGGCCCACCTTGACAGGGGAGGACAACCATTGGACAGTCTGGTGTAGCCCACCCACGCGTACATGTAGGCCCTCCATCAACTATGTCACCTGCGGCAAGGTGATGTCATGGGCAATGAAGTTATTGAGGAGAGCTGTCTGCCCCATGCAGAGATGCCGCACAAGCTCAACAGACCCAGCACTGAGGGCAGCAGGGGTCACATGTGCAGGGGCAGCTGTGCCTGGTGTGAAGGACACTCTATCCTTCATCCTTGTGCCGACACGTGTTGCACCAGTGGAAGTAGATGGGTGGGCGGGCATTGGCCTCCGCGTGGCTGAAGAGGAGCCAGAGTCCACGTCCCCTGTGCTAGCAAACATGGATGCATCACCTCTGTCCTCAGATGACGCAGAAATTGCCGTCTCGGCCTGTGATTCATCCAGCACACGTCTGACCCCTCCGAGGCGCTGGTCACATCTGTCTCACTCAGCTCCTGTGCAGCTGCTTCATCCCATGCCTCACCACTGTTGACCGTCCCCTGTCCCTCAGCACCCACGTGAGATGCCACATGAGAGAGAGCGAGGTGGCCTCACTCATTTGGCATCAATTAAACAGACATGTGCAAGGGAAGCAGCACTGAACATTCCCAAATCACCATGTTGCATGATACCTGTGCAATTGTATACAGCCACCACAATCAACACGTAATGGCTGGCGTACAGAAAATGAAGCCGCTAATAAGTGGCACATGTGTGGGGCACATAGCACAACACCCGGCCTGTGTCACCCTGCGACCATAGCCACAAATCGCTGTGTGCACACCCACTGTCCTGATGGTGGCAAGGATGACCACTACGTAATTAGGCCAAGGACATACCTGCATGGAGCAGAATGGGACACCACTCACACAGACTGCAACATGACAGTCCACAATGGTCATGAGCCCATGCCATCCACCTGTCGTTCGCACAAGCACAACTACTGTTGCAGTGTGCCGGATGTGTAAGTACCAGGAATATGAGGTGAGGCATCGCACACATATGTCGGAACGAAATCAGAGTAGGCACAGTGCCACAAACATACATGTGAATTGCCACTCCAGCCTACTACAGGTTGTTCCTGAGGGCTACGACTCTGAATGCATAGACAATGCAGAGTGCTCAAATTACATCTTGACCCTGAGGAATCACATATGCATGTCAGATGCACCCAGCACAGAGTACACTTACAACCCACTGCATCACACAACAAACATCACATTACCCAGATTATGGGTAGGCTGTGGACACAAGCTGCCTCTCACAGCAAAAGACACCATCCCACAATACTGTACACTTGCTTGCTGCTGATGCCCCTACAAACGTGCATCCGGCACAGGCTGTGTGACTGTCAAGATACAGACCATTAGTGGTGAAATGCAGCGCCGTGCTAACCTGACAAAACGAGGGGGCATCCCCCGATTCGTCTCCGCCACATAGTCGCTCATCCGGCAGATGACGTCACACCTTGTGTGGAACTGGCTGCACTGTCGGTCACACATACACAGAGGCATCAACTTGGATGCAATGTATCATCACAAGGCCTTGGGCTGGAGGACTTCCAACTGCAGGGATGGTACACAAGAGGGTTGAAAAATCACTCATACACTTATCATCATCACCCACATCCACCAATCACAGTGGCATGATGCTGAGCCATCCAACATACTCAGAGATGTGTAACAGAGCCAAGAAGTAATCGGACATGGCATAACAGCATGTGTACACCACACGTGAATGCATGCTGGTGGGAGTGTGTACACCGTACCTGTCCATCCCATTCACATGCAGGATGCCAGCACATTGAGCAATGTGTAGTCTGCCCACATCTACTGTCCATTGTCAGGTAGACCAACACATAGATCACAAGGCAACACATCTTTGTGGGTGGACTCACTGTGTCCAACACTGCGCAGCCCTCAACGTACTCGCCCTGTGAATGGCTCACCCCGCAATGGAGGTCACATTCAGTGCCACTATCTCTCACACACATCCCTATCACAAGGCCTGGAGTGTTCAATCGACAGGGCTGATTTTGCGCATTTCAGGGGAGTTGTGATCAAAAGACACATGTAACCCACTGTACAGTCATTGTTGTTTCCTTCTAGGATTGGGCGGTCAATGTGCAGCCCAGGTCTGCTGAGACTGAGAATGCCAGCAGGGACCCAGCCAGCCATTCACACAAGCAATAACTGACCTGAGTCCTGCATTGCCAAGTGCCTGCGTTACTGGATGTCTGACATGAAAATGCCATGTACCACCACTCGGGAGGGACATGCATGGGAAAGCGCCAGTGAGCCTACATACCCCTTCCACCTGTAGTAAGCATGGTAAGCAGTGCATGTTGGAACCCCACAGGCTCTGACTCATAGTGCTGCGGATCAACGACATGTGTGTCCCCCACATGCACTCCCACACACACTGTAGTTGTCTTACACACACAACCTTTGCAAGAAATAGCCTTGGGCAGTGTGCGAGGAGCTCGGAATCCAGGATCTCCAGCTCCTCACTGGTGAGTGGACCTGGACATATCTTCAGAGTCGTCGACATGAAGGTGGACAGGTAGCAGCAGGTGTTGTTGAGGGATGCCAGGCAGCAGTCCCTGGAAGCTGTGGTAATGCCGGTCTCCCTCCCACACTCATATAGCCCCCTGGGGCTGTTTCAGTGGGTCCAAGCTGCTGCAATTGGTGTACCATGTCTGCCTACTTCAAATGAACACAATGGCCTGCTCCGAGCTGTCCCGGTATGCTTACCTCTATAGTCGAACACGCAGGATGCAACCGCGAGGGCCATTAGAGTTGGCCTCAAGGGCCTGGTCCATGGCGGGTACAGTCCACTGGTGCCATGTGGAATCCACAGTTTAATGTGCGCCATGCATTTGCATGTGTGGCCATGATTTGTGTGCGGGAGCATGTCCACACTAGACAGGGCCACTTCATGCTGTGTGCATAGGCATTGGCGGCCAGTGCTCAGCCTCCACATGTCTGTTGGCACATCATCATGTACACATTAGCATGGTAGCATGGGATGTGCATATGCACACACATGCCATATTTCTCAATGTACTACTCCCACTTGGCACGTGCAACGTTACGTGTCACTTGTGATGTGTGTTTGCATTCACACAGCTGTGTAGTCATGGAGTTGTCAATGTGTACACCTGTCAATGTGTGTTGGAGGTGTGATACGTACAGTGCTGTACATTGGGTGAACTAGGGATATCATTGACTGTCTCATATCCCGTTGTGCAACAGGACCCACTTGTTCGGGCCGCTCAGCCTGTGTACATTGTGTTGTTGGTGTGTGCCATACTCACCCAGCCCCGGAAGCTGTGTCAGGCACAGCAGCTAGGTATATTGCCGTGGTGTTGCCGCTTCCCACGTATGCAGTCTGAAATCATCATCATGCCTTTCAAGCTATTATGGCCTAAATCCCCATGTGCATGCTCATAGCAATGGTTTGTGTCAGTGGTCATTGCTATTAGTGAGGGGACCTGTGTAAGAGTATTGTAGCTGTGCTGTCCCTACTTGTCAGCTGTTCTGTGATTCTATTGCTTTGTCAGTAATTTTAGTTTTGTGTATGTGAAAATGCCATGTGGTGTGTTGCAATGACATGTGTCCACTTCCATCTGTCCTAGGAGGAGACCAAACATACATCACCCCTACCAATTGCTGGCAGACATGGAGGATGTGGAGGTTATACGGAAATTCCGTCTGGACAGACCCACCCTGCATCACCTATGTGCAATGTTGGAACCCCACCTTCGTCCTCGCAGGGTATATCCTACAGCATTCACCCCCACGGCTAAGGTGATGGCTGCACTGCATTTTTTCGCAACCGGATCTTTCCAACACACGGTGGGCATTGGAGGTGGGATGTCCCAGCCCATGTTCAGCATGGTGCTACAGGATGTCCTGTCAGCTATGATGCTGTACAGGAACCGGTACATCCGATTCCCCAGGGCTCGTGATTTGGCGGCAGTGAAGGGTGCTTTCTATGCCCTTGGATGCATCCCCGACGTTGTTGGTGCAATTGATTGCACCCATGTTGGCCTTGTTGCACCACAGGCCATGGAGCACATCTATAGGAACCGGAAACATTTCCACTCCCTGAATGTGCAAGTGGTGTGCCTGGCGGACATGATTATCACACACGTGTGTGCGAAGTTTCCCGGATCCGTCCATGACTCGCACATCATGCGCCACAGCATCCTCCCACGAATGATGGCCAATCTTCAACCGGACCGTGCATGGATTGTTGGTGAGTATGCATACTCGTGTAGCGTGCTGGGTGTGACATGCTGTCTTGTATCCTGTTGGAATTGCAACGATTCTCTGTGTTTCTCACACCCAGGTGACTCTGCATATCCTAACGGGCCTTGGCTGCTGAGCCCACTACGTAATCCTAGGACACCAGCTGATGTCAGATACAATGAGGCACATGGGAGGACCAGACGTGTGGTGGAGCGGACTTTTGGACTCCTGAAGTCCAGATTCAGATGCCTGGACCGCACCGGGGGTGCACTGGCATACTACCCACAGAAGGTGTGCCAGATAGTTGTGGCATGCTGCATGCTGCACAATCTCGCGATTCGCAGGCAGATCCCCCTGATAGTGGATGACGGTGATCAGCCAGGGCCCCCGCCTGCAGACCAAGCTGTGTCCAGTGACGAGGACAGTGGAGAGGAGGAAGCAGTTAATGAGCGTCAGCATCTCATCGCCCGCTACTTCACTTGACGGTGAGTGACCATGTATGACGGCTGATGTTGCTGTAGTTGTGTAGGTGTATGTGTGCATAGTCACGGCGGCCTATTGTTCACTGAGTGCTGTGTGGCAATGGTCCATGTCCAGGGTAGTATGCCACTGACAGTGGCTGTAGCATTGTGCCCTGTTGCTCTGTGAGATGTGTGTACATTGCTTAAACTTGATGACAAGTACTGTATGATGAGTGTGTGACACACACATTCAATGGACTCTTGTTCTGTTTTTCCCCCTTTAGGTCCCTACAGCCTCTCCTGGCCTATCGACATACCACACTACAGATGCATTTCTGATCATGGTGACGGTTGCACATCCTTGATTAAACACAGAGCAGATAAGACAGAATGTGATCCAGGTGTATTTATTTAAAGCGGTGACATGTGATTGTGGGCAAGGTGATCACACAAGTGGTGCATGCTGGAACAATGAGTTGACGGACATGTCCGCGTGATGGTCAAGGTGTACCCATGTTGTTCTGGGTCCACAGTCCGACAGACACATGCCATTCACATGGCAGTGTGGGGTAGGATAGTAGTCCAAGTGAATGCAGTAGATGGCCACCGTGGCTGGCTGACTCACTGGCGTTTGGAGCGTGCAAAGTCATCTCTGGACACCTGTTTCCTCTTCGGACGACCCCTTCCACGTTTGGGAGGGGGGGTTGTGTTTGTGGGCTGCTGGTGGTGGCTGAGTATTGCCCACTCGCTGTGGACGCAGGGGAACTGGATGTTGCACGACCCTGCGCCCCAGCAGGTGGTGGCGGAGATGGTGTGGTTGGCCTTGATTGGGCCCTCACCGCCACCACTAGCTGGCCCATGAGGACGACAAGTTGGCCCATACGGGTCACGAATTGGCCCATATGGGCGTCCATGGACCTCAACACCCCAAGGACTTCCCGCGTATCGGCAGCTGACCGGGCCCATTGTCCCTGGGCCTCTTTATAGGCCCCAAGGACTCTGGCGATTTGCGGCAGGGCTTGGCTCCCAGGCTCTGATGGTGTTGGCCTGACCCTGCTCCTCCCACCTGTACTGCTGCCACCGACCTGCCCACTCGCCACAGTGGTCACCCGGGGCCTCGTTGTCGCTCCCAGGGTCGGTGTCGACGTGCGTACAACACCTTGCGCAGGGTGAGTGGTCAGGGAGGCCCTGGTGGTAGTGGTGGTGGTTGCGGCGGTGGTGGTGGCCGCAATGACCGTGGCAGCAGGGGCCTGGGACTGGTCACCAGCCCTGGGAGATGGGTTGGTGGGTGGGAGGGGTCCTGGGGAGCAGTTGCGCCCTGCCACACCAGATGTGCCTGGTCGGGAGTCCTCGTCCGAAGAGGTGTCCAGGTCTTCCACATCCGTGAGTCCGGGTGGAGGGCTTGTGGACTGGCTGTGATGGCTGCTGTCTCCCTCTCCAGCATCATGCTGTTCGTCACCTGTGGGGCAGAGACGAAAGGTTATTGTGTTGCACCTTGCAAGGTTTGTGTTCGATGTCTGACATTCACAGTTTGTGCACAGTTGTGCACTGATTTCCCAGATGCATGTGTATGGCTCTACAATGTGTGTGCGTGATCATGGCAATGGAATAGCGTGATGGGTGCATATGGCATGGGACGAATTTGGAATGCCAATCGGTGTGTGTTGCAGTACCCCTACATTTTGTGGCTTTGGTGGAAACAGGGTACAGCCCCATGTAAGCTTTTGGGATTAAATATGGTTTTGTGGTACATACTGTGACATATGGGTGCGGTAGGGGACATGTGTTTTGGCCACACGACACTGCAGAGACAAAGATGTGTGTATGTCTGACATACCCAGCATATCTGCTCACTGTTATAATTTGGGGACATTACACTGCAAGCATTGTGGTGTGTGAGTGATGGTTGTGTGCCACACAACGTATTGCAGATGGGACAATTCCTTGGTGTGCGTGCTACCCTCAGCCATGTGCAGCAATGCAGTGCTCTTGGTGTGTTGACTATTTTAGGTATGTTGTAAATCACAGTGTGACGTGCGCTTCAGACACTGCAGACACATGTTTGGTCATCGGCAGGGATCTTTGCTGTACTACTGTATACGGGACAACTGTTTAGATGATATACCTTACATGACACTGGGGCTGAAAGATGAGATGGATGAGATTTTGAATGTGCATTGTGTAGCTGTGTGGTTCATGGGTCCAGTGGTGTATGTGACATTACTGGGGTCCCACTCTGTTACATTGAGACAAGATAGACTTACATGGGTGATGTTGTACAATGTCAACGGAACAAGCAGACATGACTACATGGACAAGACTTCGATGGTGTTGCTGGTGTGTGTGATGACTGGCACAGTGCACGCCATGTGGGTCAGTACTCCAGTGAGACTTGTGCATGCAGACGTGACTCCTTACGTGTTACTGTATTTGACATGGCTCATGTGGGCTATGACTCTGTAATTCATGTCCGTGAGCACATTAGTCACATGGTTATGACAGGGAGCAGTGCTACCTGTTCCTCTGCTACGTGACATGTCCCAAATGTTAGTCGTAGTACAGTCCTCATGCCTACAGACACCCCGCCCTGTACAGTAGTCTACCTACTTGTTGGTTTGGAGGGTGCAATGCAATGGCTACCACATGGTTATGGGAGGGTGGGGTGCTCCATCTTGCTGGTCTGTGGGAGTGGGGGCCATGTTGTGAGTTGTGGTGATGGCTTACCACCCACAGACACCCCTCCATGTAGGGAAACATATCTACCTGTCGGGTGAAGGTGTGCACTGCAATGGCTGACACATGGGTGTGGGGAGTGCTCCATCTTGCTGCGCTGTAGGACTAGGGGCCTGGCAGGGGTTGTACTTCTGCAGTCCTCCCTCCGATACACGGACTTTGTGGTACGGCTACTTACCTGTTACTTGTTGGTTAGTGCAGCTATGGCTGACACATGTGTGTGGGTGTGGGGAGTGCTCCTTCCGGCGCATCTGGGGTTCAAGGGGACCTGGTGGGAATTGTGGTGCTGGCTGACTGTACACATGCCCCCATGGTTTTGTTTGTTGGTACCCTTGGGCTGAGTGTGTGAGAGTGTCTGTTGCATGTGTGAGAGATGTCTTGTGGATTGTGTACTGGACATGGGGGTGTTTGGGCCTCGGAGCTATGGCATTCTGGTAGTGCATGACAGTGCATAGCAGTGTGCTGGTATACATTTGTTTGTACTTACCAGCCTCCACTCCCCCTGGTATTCCGGTGAGACTCTCTGGATGTAGAATGCCTCGCACTTTCTCCTCCCACGCCTTGAAGGTCTTGAATGGCGCTGGATTCCCGCCACCAGTCCTGTCAGCCAGCTCACGATTCTTAGCCTCCTTCTTCCTGACCACGCGTTTCAGGTCGTGCCACCTCTTTGTAATTTCACCCCGGTTGCGTGGCACGTTCCCAACTGCATTCACCTGGTCTACGATCCTTCTCCACATTCTGTTTCTGGTGGCTAGTGGTGTCTGTTGGACCTGGTTCCCATAGATTTGTGGGTGCACCTTGATGATCTCGTCGACCATGACCGTCAACTCAGTGTACTTAGGCATTCTTTGTGTTGCCATGGTGTGTGGTTTGGTATTTGTGGTGCTGGTGTGGTGGGTGTGTGGTGTGTGATGTGCAGGGTGTTCGTGGTGCCATTGTTTCAGTGGTGATGGTGGTGATGTTGTTGATGATGAGTGTGATGTGTGCGTGCGTGTGGTATGCTGCTTTCCTTTGTGGCTCTCTGGGTTTTCTGATGGCGTCTTTGCTTTGTAGTAGTGCAAGGGATTGTGGTCTGTGAAGGGGCTGCTTTTGTACTTACCTATGTGGGTGTGTCATGATGGGCTGTCGTTTTCAGGTGTGTTGTGTCTGGTGTCCTGGGATTTGTAGTTTTTTTGTTTTGCCAGGGGGATGTATCTTTGGGATGTGTTCTGTGTTTGTGTATTTTGGCGTAGTTTGCTGTGTGGACTTGTTGGCCATGTCATGTGTGTTTCTTTGTTCCGCCAATGATTTCCGTGCACGGACGTGGGCGCCAGGCCTTCCGCCATGTCAGTTATTCATCACTGTTGTTAACGGTGGCGGGCGGGGAATATGTGGATTTTCCACGCTCATGTCGGGGAGATCATAATTTCACGGTCGTTGTCTCGGTCGGCGGGGCGGGCGGATTTGGGTTTTCGGGCGGGATTGCGTCCGTGGCGGACGGATGATCTTCTACTCTGGCATGGACGGGCGGAATTTTGTGTGTTTTTTCCGCCGTGGGCGGAGATTGCTTCGCGACATCATAATTGCTCAGTCGGTATTCCCATGGTGCAGGCGGGCGGTTTTTTCAGGCTGTGGTGGATGGCAGATTTTTTAACGCCGGTTATCGTAATGGACCCCTATATGTTTTGCGGCGCCACTGCGTTCGCGATAAGGTTTCATGAGTCCTAAAGCCGTGGAAATACGAGGCAAATGCGGAGATCACGGTAAGTAACCCGTGTGTGAATGGAGTGTCACAATGGTCGGGCGTGATCTAACTCAAAGAGGCTGAGTATATTTGGGCAGGCTAACTAATGCCAAGTGTACACTCATGTATTGAAGTATATCTTATGCCGGGTGATCTGTTCTACCTCAGTGGGTTGTGCCGTTTGCGGTATATTAAATTAAAATAAATAAAATGTAAAAAGCGCCGCGAAAAAATATATATGCCAGCCATAATGTGTGTCTTACCGCTTGGTGCCATGTGTGGGAAAAAAATGTTAAAAAGTCAACTGGTACTACTCATATGTGGGTGCTAATAATGTGTAATGTGTAATGTGAAATGTGAAAGGGAGGGGAGTGCTGGGTTAAAAGAGTGAGACTATGTGCGAATACTAGTTGGCAAAATTGGGCGCAGCAGTATGGTCCAATGTGTTCAATAGATATTCACACACAGGGTATATGTGTAATCAAGAAACTACAATTGTTTCAATTATTAACAAAGTCCACTTGACACAATCACGCGTGGGTTTTCATAGTAGTAGGTTACAAATGTCATGCTCAAATCAAAGTATATTAAGTCATATGCATACAAAACATAAGTTAATCAGTGTACTGGAAAAGAAGTTAGGTTATACAAAATTCATGGCACAAATGCACAAATAGTATAGGGTTTCAGAGATGGGAGCCAAGGTTACAGACAGATGTAGTTCCGATTTTTCTGAGATGTTTTAAGTGGGTTCATGAATTTAATTAGTTTAAGTGTCATTATGAACTTTAATGAATTCATGATTGTATTATGGCCCACTGGGGCAATACTGCGTTATAATGAGGAATAAGAACGCCCACTGGGGCCAGATTATCTCGTGAAGTATGGTATTATACATTGTTTTTTGTGATGTGGATTTATACACAGATATACTTTGTATCTTGTGGGATATGAAGAAGCATATTATTAACGTAGCTATGTTAAAAATCATGAAATCAGATATGATAATTGCTGCATGAATAACCATATGAAGGATGTGTATATGTACTTTACACCTATAATTTATATGATGTAATGAAAATGAGTATTTATGACTTTGCTATATTGAATGCAAATTCATGTACAAATAGTCTTAGCCATAGTAAGATGGCGGCCAAATGTGATGTGGACCATGGAATGAGTCAGTCCTATTTTCATTGCTATGAATGAAAGTATGTAAACGGAAGTGTAACATTGCTAGCTTTACCGTGAACAAGCCTTAACGGCGAAACGTGTCGGTGTGTGACTTCTTGTTGCTAAATAAATATCACAAGCATCCTGGATATATGGTATATATATATATATATATATATATATATATATATATATATATATATATATATACACATATATATATATTCACTGAAAAAAACATAGGTTTCAGGGATGTTATAGTTAGAAATTAGCATTTAAAAAAAACTTAGAAATTCACTGGAAAAACCACAGGTTTCAGGGACGTTATAGTTAGTTGGACATTTCACTCGTACAAAACCAGAGAAATTCGGCCGTTATAGTTAGTTCAGCTAACTATAACTCGCGCCCCCGCAATGCACTGCTGATGACGTCACATATTACATCATTCATGACATGGTCAGGGACATCACTGATGACATCTCAAATGACATCACTGATGACATCACTGATGACATCATCCAGTGACAGTGTGTTTCTGTAAAGACTAAATATGTTTTATATATATATAGGCCAAGGTGTATTGAAGAATGAGTGGGTGTATAAGTGTCTGAATGGATGATTTAGTAGGTGCGTGACTGACTGTATAAGTGAGTGATTAAATGTGTCTTACTGAATGCATGGGTTAGAGACTGATACAGACATTCACACAGTTTAGTTTGTCAGTTGGTGTGTAAGCGGTTGCATGGGTTGGTGAGTAGCTAAATGAGGGTCTATATGGGTTATTGATTGGTTGTCTGAGTATCTGTAAGCTCCACACAGCTGCGTTGCAGAGAGGTGGTCTGAGGCCACGCCCCTTTGTACACCACTCTGCAAACGCGGCTTCTGGCGCTTACTGCAGGTACCAGGTGGGCTAGTTGGCCCCCAGGGACCCTCAGTATTCAAGGAGACTTAATCCCCCAACTTACCATGTCTACAACAAAGTCTTTAAGCATAGGATTAGCACAGTGCTATCCTCTAATGAGAGCGAAACACGTGTCAGGAGTTGCTTTTATTCATTTCAGGTTGGCTTGGACAGTATTTTATCAATCCAAAGCTGTAATACTGTGCCTGGAGTGGTAAAAGGCTTTGGCCATTTTACAGCTCGGCAAGGATAGCACTGTGCTAATCCTATGCTTAAAGACTTTGCTGTAGACATGGTAAAAGACTTTGTCCCTTTCTATCTCGGCGTGGATGGCACTGTGCTAATCCTATGCTTAAAGACTTTGATAGAAAAGCAGACATTTGAGGCGAGCAAATTTAGAGTGTTGCTGGTGTTGAGAGTGCTCTATACTGGAGCTGCTTTCCACCTAAACTTGAGAACTACCCAGAGTTCTCTGCTTCCTTTTTTGCATAATTTATGCATCACTCTATGCCTGAAAGGGAATTGTTTTGATATATATATATATACATATATATATATATATATATATACTTTTAATTTTACATATTACAAGTATTTATTTTCATTTTAAATTATATTTTTATTTAGTACTCTAATATTTTAAATACATTAATTATAGTGCTATGCGAGTATTGGCATACAGCAGCACATAATTAAACGCTGCCTGGGGGCTCATTCACTTTTCTGGGTCGACTTTGAAGCTCGGGGGCATTTTGTTCAGCATCTCTCGACTACTTGACCGTGTTCAGTGTCAGTAGACTTTTTGCCTCGCAATCTAGATGCCATTTTTGCTGATGGGCTAGTCTTTCGCCCGTGTGCCATTGTTTAATGGGAACCAATGGCGTGCCGAAGCTCAACCTGTCTGGTCCTGTCCCTGCCCTTTTTAGTACAGACAGGATAAGCTACTCATCGGCCAACATGACAGGCCTTAAAAGGTTGCGGCCAACATGACAGGCCTTAAAAGGTTGCCTGATGAAGTCTGTCGTCACTCCTCGGACCCTTGTAGTTTACCGGGTGAGTGTCCTATTTGTAAATGCACCTTAAAAATGTTGTGGGCAAAGCCACCAGAAGAGTCACTCAGACTTTCAAATAAAAGTAACCAGCCAGTGCAAAGTTAGCCAACTCAAATGTGGCACATGTTTTTAGTTATTTGCAGATCACCCTCAAAGCATAAGGCAGAGTTATTTATCTTTTTAGGAGAAAATCAGCCAGAAGGGGTCTTCCTGATGGAAACATTGCTAAATGAAGACTGCTGGCCAGATATAGCAGTAGCACTTCCACCTGGCTATGCAATTGCAAGATGTGACCGGCCTGATAGGGTTGGGGGAGGGGTTGCTATTATCTCTAAAAAGAATCTAGACAGTAAGTTTACTCCAGTCACAATTCTAGGCAGTGAAAGCCTGCTATATTCTAATAAACTCTCTCATACCTATACATTTTCAGGGATGATTGTTGTACCGTCCACCGGGATCAGCCACAAAGTTTGTGCAGACCATGCCAGTCATTCTGAGAGTACTCAGTTTCCACACAACCAATTTCACATTATTAGGTGATATAAATATTCATTTTGAGGACATGCACCCAGGTAGTCAATTTTTTACAGGACTTCTCAGTGATCCATTTCAGCTGATCACTTCTCCAATGCACAACAAGGGCCATATTCTGGATCCAATCTTTACTAACACATTCAGCACGGGAGTGAACTCCCCTCTTCCAGTCGTGGTTGTATGATGGTACAACGCAGGAAAATACATTGTATGCCTTTACCACACATTTTTTACCACGCACGTTTTTACCACGAACATGCTTTTCCATTGCATGACATTACCACGCATTGTTTTTATATATAAAAACAATGTATTTGTGGGGGGAGACCCCCAACCTACCTTAAATGCGTGGTAAAGGCATGCATTGTAAAGGCATGCACATGGTAAAAATATGTGCGCTAAAAAATGCATGGTATAGGCACAAAGAGGTAAAAACCTCATTGTAAAGGCTGTTTCCCGCCAGTTGGTTGGACGGATCATTATCTGATTCCGTTTTCCATTCCAAAAGTAGGTTCTCACAAGAGCTAAGTCAACTAAAAAAAGAGTGCAAAGGATGCAAAAGAAAGTGGAGGGTTAACTACGATGACATTTGCAAATAGGACTATAAAAAAGCCCTGAAAAAATATGAACATGCCGGGGCAGATTTACAAGCCCCTTGCGACATCTTTATGACACCGTTGCGTCACTTCTGTGACGCAGCGGCGTTGTAAACAATGCGCCACTATGTGACATATTTACAACGTGACGCATCTAGTGAGATGTGCCACGTTGTAAAGCCCTGCGCTACATTATACCTACGTCAGGTATAATGTATGCAGGGTGGGCGTTCCGACGTAGGAAAGCCTCATAAAAGTGACGCAGTGAAATCTACAAGATTTCACTGAGTCACGTTTACGACACCACTGCGTCAAAACCTTATGCCTGCTGGAAGCAGGCGTAAGGAGTGACGCAGCATGTTAGGAATAGGCATTCCTAACCATTGCTGGAGTTGCGTTGTGCTTGCGACACGACTCCAGCAATGCGCTGCCTTTACGTCAGAAGATGCGTCACGCATCTTTCCATCCTTGCGCACGGTGCGCCGCATTGTAAATGCGGCGCATCAATGGTGGCGCAAGGCTATTTTTCCATGACGCAAAATAATTGGCGCAGCTCTGCTAATATGCAGAGATGCGCCAGTTATTGTAAATCTGCCCCGCCATTTGCCGAGCCCGAATGAACGACTTTGCAGAGAGGATTAAGCGGTCCTGTAACTCCTCTAAAGAAATTGACACCATTGTAAATTTCTTTTTAAAACCCAATACATCATAAGCTGGCCCTACTCCCTCAGAGGCTTGCTGCAAACTACTTGCTAATCACTTTCTCGTGGGAAAGTGAGGCTTATTTACGATGCCCTATCAGGATTAACAGATCATAACAATAAGATAGATGAAAGGTCCATAGCTAACAAAATTAAAGCGGAGCTCTCTACCTTCCCTCAATTAGATAAAAAGGAAATCATTGCAGTTGCAAACACAGTCTAATCAAGTTCCCTGCTTGACCTGCTCCACTAGATATTTAATTGAAAGGGGGGGATGTGATGCTCTCCGCCTTGACAGAGATTTAAAATTCTTCCTCGAATAACAGTAGTGTCCCCGATGCATGGAAACACGCTGTTATACGCCCTCTACTGAAACAACCTAGACTGGACCCTGAGGATGTTGAAAACTACAGACCTATAACGCTTCTTCCAGGCATCAGTAATATTTTATAGAAGTTGATAAACAGGCATCTTTCAGAATACTTGGTAGCTAACAATATACTTTATCCTACTCAAACAGCATTCCGTACAGGCTGCAGTATGGAAACAGTGCTCCTGAATGCCACGGAAGATCTTACAAAGGTCTTAGACCAGAGTCGGTAAGCGGCACTGATTCTTTTAGACTTAAGTGTGGAATTTGAGATGGCTAACTATTCCACCCTACTCTATCATTTGGAAGAAGCAGGCTTTACCGGTAAAGCCTTAAAATGGCGTGCGTCATTTCTGGAGAAACAGAGCTTTCAGGTCAGTGAGGGGCTCTTCCTCTCTGCAAATCATCAGCTAAAATGTGGGGTGCCACAGGGCTCATCCTTAAGTCCTACGTTCTTTAATCTGTACGTCTGCCCTCTATCAGATATCATTTGTTCATTAGGTTTCACCATGTTATTTTACGTGGATGATACGCAGATCATCGTCTCTCTAACCCCTGATTTAGGATCCACCTCTTTAAAACTTAATAGATGTCTAGAGAAGGTTTCTATCTGGATGGCAGACAGTTGTTTGAAACTAAACAGGGACACATTGGCGGCCCTGGTAGTTGGCAACAATACAACATTTTGGGAAAAATGTAACTGTCCTCCGTTCCTAGGAAAACAGCTATCCCCCAAGTTGGAAGCAAAAAGTTTGCGGATTACTCAGGATAAACAATTTCTCCATGATTTACCAGGCAAAGAAGGTTGCAGCCAGCTGCTTCGGCCTCCTCAAAGCTTTTAGAAAGACCCTGAAACCCAATGGAGGCTTGAAGGATAGTGACTTAAGGATTAATTCTTTCTCGCCTTGATTATGGCAATTCACTTTATCTGGGCAGCCCAATGTCTGCCATTAAAAAGCTTCAGATTATCCAGAACGCTGCACCTCACATACTGATGGGCACTGGCGTAACGAAACTTGAGGGGGCCTCCCTGCAAGGTACGTGGAGGGGCCCCCTCCGAGCTCATTCAGGAGCTCTCCGGCCAGAGTGCTGTGCTGAGGGGGCCCCCTGGAGCTTGGGGGCCCCCCCGCACCGCGGGCCTGCGGGGACCTGTGTTACGCCCCTGCTGCTGGGTATCCCTAAAACTCAATCAGCATGTGCAGAGAATAAAACCCTTCAATGCATGCCAATAAACTGTAGAATATAATTCAAGGCACTATGCATCACACACCGTGCAAAACATAATGTGGGTCCATTCATTCTCCATTTTGCTTGTCACTTCCCATCGGACCAACAGAGATCTCAGGTTAAAGAATCTAGGCCTTCTTGTTGTCCTCAGAGTCAAGAGAGATAGAGGCAGACATCGTTTGTTCACATATCTCGACGCCGAAACTCTGGAACTCATAACCTATCAGCCTAAGATTAGACGACAACTTAATGAGCTTTAGAAAACAATTGAAAACCTACTTGTATGCTGTTGGAAGTGGGGGTCCTTATCCCTCACCGCCGCCACCAAATGCTGGAGGCGGGAGTCCCTGTCCCACACCGCTGTTGCCGGGTGCGAGATCCGGACCCCTCGTTTCAACGTTAGGCTAAGTAAGGACACAGTCTGAGATAGCCCTGCTCACCCCCTTAGTAGCTTGGCACGAGCAGCCAGGCTTATCTCCAAGGCACGAGTGTACAGTATGTGCAACCACACTCACAGCAACCCAATGATGTCACCACAAATAGACTCCACACGAGTTTTTATAAAACGAGTATAATCTTTATACAAGAAGATATACGATATGACCACACGATACAAAACCAACATATAATAATGGGTAGTATTTCTTCCGGTGGATTGGTAGGTTCTAATCCCAACCACCCCTTCTAACCAACAGTTAAGCTGACTTCTAACCGTTTCCAAAAGGTTAGGTAGGTCGTATTGCTAGAATCACACACATTGCAAAAGAAACGAAATACTGCAATGCGTAACGACATACTCCTGAACTGTGCAATAGAGAAATAATGCCATACGTAGCGCCACAGTCATGTACTTTGCAATAGAAGGAATAATGCAATGCGTATCACCACCAGCATGCTCTGTGCAAGGAAGAAACAAAGCAATGCGTCACGTTATAATCAGGTACTGTGCGATGAAGAAATAATGCAATGCGCCACGCTTACAATCATGTACTGTGCAAGGGAAAATAACGCAGTGCGTAGCACACCCAGCATGTAGTTCGTCAGGCACAAACAGAGTCAGGCGTCATACGACAGTTCGATAGTTCGTTAGCAGCAATAATGCAAAGTGTAATACGACAGTCTAGGTGCCCCCGACATGGATCAATGATGACAAAAAAGTACCGCTTTTCACTCCGGCCCCAGGACTGCCACTCCTTGGGCCAGCACGGGCCTCGATCCAAGTCGCAGCAACAGGCTCACGCAGCTGCCAGGAGCGAGAGGCCGAGAGAGTGTCCCTCCGAGCCCGCACTCCACCCCAGGTGGTGATCCATGTTACCTGGGGGGGCGCGACCCCACTCTCCTCCCCTCCTTCAGCGACTTGGGCCTTGATCCAGAACTCCGTCAATGGGCACGGCGAGCTCGGGCCGGCGACTCCGCTCCTCCGGGACTGCCGGTCTGGGGCGCTACTGTTGCACTCCGAGGGCCCAATGACCTGGCCCTCCTTCTGGCGGTCTCAGTGGACACTGAGACCCACCCTCAGCACTTGTGGAGACTTACTTCGATTTCGGTGCACACGCTACCCAGGCACTCCTCACCAGCGCCTCTGGTTGCACCACGACACGCACTCTGCACGTCCGAGACTCGCCTCTTCTCTGGTGCACTCGATGACCAGGCGATCGTCACCACTCCTCGGCTTGCACCTCGACACGCACCCTGCGCGTCCGAGTCTCACCTCTTCTCCCGGTGCACACAACGACCAGGCGCTCTTCACCAACGCCTCAGCTTGCACCACAACACACACCCTGCTCGTCCTAGTCTCACCTCTTCTCTCGGTGCACACAACAACCAGGTGCTCTTCACCAACGCCTTGGCTTGCACCACGACACGCACCCTGCGTGTCCGAGACTCACTTCTTTTCCCGGTGCACACAACGACCAGGCGCTCCTCACCAATGCCTCGGCTTGCACCATGACACGCACCCTGCGCGTCCGAGTCTCACCTCGTCTCCCGGTGCACACAAAAACCATGCGCTCCTCACCAATGCCTCGGCTTGCACCCCGACACGCACCCTGCGCGTCCAAGACTCACTTCTTTTCCCGGTGCACACAACGACCAGGCGCTCCTCACCAACGCCTCGGCTTGCACCACGACACGCACCCTGTGCGTCCGAGTCTCACCTCGTCTCCCGGTGCACACAAAAACCAGGCGCTCCTCACCAATGCCTCGGCTTGCACCCCGACACGCACCCTGCGCGTCCGAGACTCACTTCTTTTCCCGGTGCACACAACGACCAGGCGCTCCTCACCAACGCCTCGGCTTGCACCACGACACGCACCCTGCGCGTCCGAGTCTCCCCTTGTCTCCCAGTGCAGACAACGACCAGGCGCTCCTCACCAACGCCTCGTCTTGCACCACGACACGCACCCTGCGTGTCCGAGTCTCACCTCGTCTCCCGGTGCACACAACAACCAGGTGCTCCTCACCAACACCTCGGCTTGCACCCCGACACGCACCCTGAGCGTTGAGACTCACTTCTTTTCCTGGTGCACACAACGACCAGGCGCTCCACACCACCGCCTCGGCTTGCCCCACGACACGCACCCTGAGCGTCCGAGTCTCACCTCGTCTCCCGGTGCACACAACGACCAGGCGCTCCTCACCAACGCCTCGGTTTGCACCACGACACGCACCCTGAGCGTCCGAGACTCAGTTTACTCCTGCGTGCCCACGATCACAAGGCACAACGTCTGAGGGTCTCAAGCTGCAAAAGCACGCGCACACCGCATTGCTTGGGACTTCTCCGGAAACTTTTATGTTCCAAACAGGAAGCCAGCTCACCTTGGGCCCTTGGGGTTCAGGACACAGCACAAAGCACAGTCCTGTTCAAGAAGGGGGGGACACCACCCACTGCAATGTCCCTTCCGTCTCTTCCTTAGTAAAAGCTACAAACTGCAGGCCAGCCCCAGATCACGAAGCAAGGGTCAGTCCTATCCAGCAGTCTCTTCAGCAACTTCTTCCTTGGCAGAGGTTCTTCTTGACCACGAAAGAGGTCAAAGCCTTTGCAGACTCGACCTGTCCATTTCGCCATTCAAAATTACACCAAATTCTAGGGGTTTCAGTTCTCTTAGTTATACCCCTTCATGTCTTTGAAGTTCGTTGTGCTCAGGGGTCCCTGACCCCTGCCTAAATCAGTTCTGGGTGTCTCCCTCCCAGTGTCACCTTTCTCCCTTTGATACTGGGGGTCTGGACCCTTAATCACTCAGCAGGAGATGGGTCAATTGTTTTATAGCTGCAACCCAGGCCTCTTCACCTCCCGGGGCCTCTCCTTGCATACTCTCCAGATGCAGGTCAGCCAGGTGCCATCTCACCCCTCCCATCTCAGATCCAGACAGTCAATCCACATTCAGCAGAGACACACAGAAATGCTTAAAGCACAAAACTCAGCCACTTTCTAAAAGAGTGGTTTCTGAACACACAGTGACAAAACCACTTTCATAGAAAGATGTGTTATGACACTGTGAGTTCATACATACTAAACTTCACCTCTCCATTATAAACTTATAGGAAACTAGGCCAACAAAACGCCATACCCAGCCTCCCCCATTCTGTCCTATGGGCAGAATGGCCTTTCACCAGTGAAAACGAAATGGAGTGTTTTTTCACTGTCAGGACATAGCACACACCTCAGTATATGTCCTGCCTTTTACCTACACTGCACCCTGCCCAGGGGTTACCCAGGACTTACCACAGGGGTGCCCACAGTGTACGCAAAAGGGAAAGTAAGGCCTGACAAGTGGTTGCACTTGTCAGGACAACATGCTAATTTAGCAAACTGCGCACAGGCCCTACACTGAAGGCTTGAGTTCCCTTCTCTGCGCGCCTTTGCATTACTAGCCCTTGCACACACAGTGCACATCACTAGGGACTTTTACTAGTAAGGCAAACATACCAATCATGGCCAACCAATTACCATTGTACTTTACATAGGGAACCCTTGTACTTTGACCCTGATCAGCAGTGGCAAAGTACCCAAAGCATCTAAATTGGCAACTCTATGTCAGTAAAACGGCCTAGGGGAAAAGCAAAAAGTTTAGGGAACTTTAGCCAAAAAGGTCAAGTCCTACATATGCCTAAACATTCACCACTCCAGCTAGACTGATAGCGATGGGAAGCCCGTCTCAGGTAGCCACACACTCTTTGAGACATGTGAATAAAATAGAAGAGAATGTATAATAATAAATCTATATTCTTACCTTTTTGACAATATTCTGGACAATTTTCTTCTGTTCTACACTTTAAATATGATGTTTTGATTGTTTACATACAAATATGTAAACTCAATATTTTTGTGAACAATATTTTTCACTTTTACTCCATCACATTTAAACCCAGTCAGAACATTATGAGATGTTGCTGCAACTGCCAGCACCTGTCACTCTCTGCTTACAGAAACGCTGGTGGCGTCACATGTAAGTAAGTCAAATTTTATAAAAGCACACAAATGGCAAACGGCATCTTGGTGCTAGCGTCCTTAGAGAAACCATGAAAAGAGAAGGCCTATTTGGAGAGAGTGGAGAAGAACCATGGGGCATATTCTCAAGGATCTATCGCCGAGTTATCGGCACTTTATCGCAGCCAAAGTCTCGATAAATTCATCGCCCCATTCACAAGCTGGCGCTAACAGCCCATAACACCAGTTTACCTGCGAAAGCAGTCGCAAAAAACATCGCCACAGATGACCCCGGCAACTAACGCTAATGATTTGCAGAGTAGGCGTTCCCGTGCAAAAATCCGCGACAACACCACTCCACAACATTCTCAATGACCAGCCAGATCGGCGATAAGATCACAAAACATGCGATAAGGCGCGTTAGCAGCAGGAAATTAACACCTGCTCTTACCTGGTGTAAAGTCGGACGACAACCGGCACCTGACAAGGGAGCACAGCCCATAGCCACACATGAAGAACAACAGATGCCCTGGAGCAACCGATCATGCAGCCCGGAGCCCCAATATGCCAACAACACCCACCGCCACCACCCCCAGGACCTTACCGCCCCCACTCCCACCCCCCCGGGGCCCCACCCCGGGCACTCCCCCCCCCCTCCCTTTGGACAAAGATATTGCTCATCAACTCCACGAAATCATGAACCAAACAAATCGCCAGAAGTCACACAATCACAACACCTAACATACATGTGTGGTCAGAAAAAGGGAAATCATACATTCATATCATAATATCCAAATAATACGTTTATTACAGAATAAACCAAAAACAACAATTCTGAAGAGGCATGGCGGGTCTTCTCAGGACATTCTGTAAGTCACAGCCTGCAAAACAGAAATCTGGATAAGAAGGTGTGCCATGCGCCCATCAAAGTACAGAGCGAGAGAGCGAAAGAGAGAGGGAGAGAGAAAGATAGAGAGAGAGGGAGAGAGGGAGAGAGAAAGAGAGGGTGAGAGAGTGCCGACACTGTGGACCTAGGCCTCACTGCTCACCTGCTGCCACTGATGTGTCTCCAACCACGTGCCGGTATACACTGCAGTCCCCCAGGTCCCTTATCTGAAACAGTGTCCAGAGACATGAATGGCAGAGTCCATACAGTTGCACACGCCATCATCGCTTGCCCGCCCCTGCGCACACAGACTGCTGCACCCCAGCCCCTCCCGCCGCCCAGCGGTGATTGCCCACCCCTGCGCAACCAGGCCTCACTGCTCACCTTCTGCCACCGGCGTGTCTCCAATAGGGCCCACCACGTTCCGGTGGGATCTCCAAGCCCGGGGCCTGCGACCATGGCACCCTCCACATCATGCAGCCCCTCACCGCGGGCCACCAGGTCACACACCTGACTCTGGGTCTTGATTTCGCAATGGCAGAGACCACATCAGTGCACACGGCATCATCGCAGGCTGCACACCCGCTAAGCGCTTGAGGTGCCACTAACTCTGTGAACCGCGAGGCAACGCCACGTGGCGGGAGGCCCGCACTGCCCGCAAGCTCAGGCCTACACTGCGGTCCAGCAGGGCTCACACTGATCCTTGCCAGTCTGGACCGCCCGGACGGCGCATCATCGCAGGCTGCACACCCGCTCAGCACTTTAGGTGCCCCTATCTCACTGCACCGCAAGACACTGTCCCGTGGCGGTGTGCCTGTGCCTGCCACAGTGTATCCGGTGCCACCAAGTCTGTGCACCACTAGCCATGGACCCTTAATGATTGAGTCCCGTGGTGCGGACACCATCATGTCACCCCCGGCACTGGGCAATGTGAGGTGGCAGGGTCCTAGGCCCTCATGCATAAATGAGAACTACACGGAGACACCCAGTTAGAGAGTGGAAATGGTGTCCAGCACGTGCGCCAGGCCCTTTTTATTGCCAGGGTCACATGTCCTGTGACGCCTGTGCTGGATGGGTGTGGTGTGGGTGTACACCAGCCGTGAAGGAGTGGCTGTGGCATGCAGACAACTAGACCTGTGAGCTGCAGATCCCTACAGTGAAGACCTGGGACATGTGGCGTTGTCGTCCCCCCCTGAGTGCGTAAGCGGAGTGGGCTGTCCTGGCGTATGCCAGTCCAGCGTAAGGGTGTGAACAATGACCCCGGAGCTCTGGGCGTGGTTCCGTCCTGGGCTGGACAAGGAAGTGACTAATGGATGTGCCTCTGTTGTAGTGTCGACGCCACCCGGACCGCAATCGGCAATCTGTCACCCTGTGACAAAAGTCCCACAACATGAGCAACATGGACGTAAGGGGGAATCACTGACCCTACATTCATCCATACTTCCACACTTGAAAGATCATAGACATGACACATCTGTATGAATGTGAATGTTTAGTGCACATTCAGTGGAGTGTTGCAGCTGGAGCAGTACAGGGCCATGCCAAACCCACTTTACATTGTTGGCCCGTGGAGGGCCAGCCAGAGTCCTTCAGGGAATGACAGGTACATCAGGAGAGGAGGAGTTCAGTCCGCAGTCTGATAGCTGTGTCATTGGTGACCAAACAGAATTTGGCAGTCCATGTCGAGGTCCAAGGTGAGTGTCGCAGAGTGCATTGGGGGGACAGTGGAAGGTGCTGATGCAGAGGGCAGAACCAAGCAGAAACAGGCCACATGGCAGAGATGAATGCTACTGCGTCCTTCTGACCACGAAGGCAGATTCATCCGCATTTTTGTCCTCTGCTGTTGCATGTGCCTCACATGTGGGTGGTGGTGTTCTGTCTCCAGCACTGTGTGGCAGTGACACCTTAGGGGCCGGAGGTGGAATGTCTGCCGCACTGTGTGGCACTGACACATCAGGGGCCGGAGATGTGGATGGGGTGGTAGCAGCAGCATGCATCAGCGCCAGGCCTTGTGGCAGCAATGCCATGAGGAGGGTCTTTAGGGCATTGAGGGACCCAGCTACCTCTCGCTGGTGTGCAGCCGTGGCAGCCGCTCTTTCCGCCTGCGTCCGCTCCATGTTCTCCATGATCCTCCGCATGTGTCCCAACTCACAGGCGAGATCGCTGGAGGCACTCGGCTAGACAGTCGTTCTTGTCGCAGAGTCAGGACTCTAGCGATATCAGCCATGGTCCGTTGGAGAGCATGGAGCAGACTGTGGGTGTCCGTTAGGGACTGTGAGTGGTCCCTGATGGGACTCAGACACCCACGTTTGGCGTCTAGTTTGGCTTCCATGCGGTCGAACCCCACCTGCACCTGTTCAGCCAGCTTCTCCTGGCACCCCAACACACGGCGTTGAAAGGCCATGTGTTCGTCGTGGGGGTCCTGGGAGGCAGCCGTGGTGATGGGTGCTGCCTGCTGTGTGTTCTGTGCAGGGGGTGGGTTCTCCTCATGGCAGCTGGGCTGCCCTGCTCCTGGAAGTGGGCTGCGGAGGCTGTCCACGAGCTGTTGGAGGGTGTCGGAGTAGAAGGCGTGGTGGTCCTCTTCCTCATCAGAGTATAAAGGTTCGGACTGCTCCGCAGGAGGTGTTGGATTTCCCCCTGCAATGTGAAGGGGAGATGCAGTTTCACATTGTGTTCACATGTATGTTGACGCATTGTACATGTTTACATTCAGACTGCATGACAATGCACATTGTGACTGTTTGGGGGGAGCTGCATATTTGATGCGGGACAGTGGACATTCCGACTACATCACGGATGTGTGTATGTACTTGTACATTGTCAACTAACATTTCCCTGCAATGCCAAATGTGATTGGCCAGTTTCTACGCACATGCGGCACCAGTTGTGTCCTCTGTTCTGTTGTGGACGTGTTGCGGTTTGTACCACTTCGTTGTCAATGTTGATGTGCTCTGCATGTAATGTGTGTGTGCCGCATATTGGGGGAGTCGCCCCTGCAGCTCTGATGTAGCTGCCCCTTATCCCTTACATGCGGTGTGCCTCGGGCTTCTGTGCTTATGCGGTGCTGAGATGTTGCATACCTGTGTGCATTGGTCTCTTGGTGGGAATTGGGGGTCTGGGGCATAGTTTGTCCACAGATGTGCTATGCTTAATTGTGCATGTGTGCCATCGTGCCCATCTCCCCCCGTCCCCCCAGTCCCTGGTCGTTACTCACCCTGTTGCTGTTGTGTCCGGTCATGTTGAGCAGTGTCCGGTCCCCCAACTCCTGCCACCGTCTCCCCACTGATGACTGTGGACACCATTTCCTCCATCTCGTCCAGCTCCTCCTCTGGTGCTGGACTCCCACCTCCAGTCTGCATTGCTGCCTTCCGGTTGTTTGCGAGTTTCAGCTTGGTTTTGCGCTTCACATCACTCCAGCGCCTCTTGACCTCGTCCATTGTCCTCCTCAGCACTCCGACTGCATTCACCTTGTCCACGATGGTCTGCCATATTCCATTTTTAGTTGCCAGCGACACAGTGGAGGTGACGAACAGTGTTTGATGGTGTTCTATCACCTCCGCTATCAGGATCCTGTTTTCCTGCGGACTGAACTGCTTCTTCCTACTCTTCTTGTCCTTGCCCTTCCGTGACCCCGAGGTCCCAGGCTGGTCCTCCGGGGGGCTTGTGGGGTTCTGGTTGTCCTCTGTACTTGCTCCGGATGCCTCCATTGTGCTTCGCTGTTGTTTGGCTTTTGTTTGTATGTTTTTTTTCTACTTTTATAGTGCATTTTCCCGCATGACGCGTGGGAATTGCAGGCCTGTGGCTGGTTTTCGCAGATTTTTGTATCGCGATTGGCGTCATCGCTACTATTTTCGCGTTGGGGTTTCGCATTTATGCGGCGTCGCGTTGATTTTTACGCATTCATTTGACGCGTTATCGTGTGACTATCGCATGGTACCGCCGTGTTGGGAATGCCACGTTGACACAGCGTTATTTTCCCGCGATGGACTGCGATGTGAAGTGTTGCGTTAAGCTGGATTTGCGGTAGTTATCACACGTTCTTGGGAATATGCCCCCATGTTTTGAACCATGTTTCGAACATTCTCCTGAAATGTGTCTGGTTGGTTTGAGATCTTAAGTAAAAAGGCCTGGTGTTCCAAAGCTTCCATGCCGAGAATGAAAAGCGTCTGCATCGCCGTCTTTCTTTATGAATTCACGGAATGGCCACTAATTTCACATCACTAGACCTGAGATTAGGACTGAGACATGCCAAGAAAAGATTTTCGGAAAATAGAGATGGCCAGTCTTATAGAGTGCCTTGTAAACCAGACACAAGGCCGTACATTTTACCCTCTCGCAAACAGACAACCAACGAAGGCAAAATATGCTCTGTGAGGCAGGACTGGATTTGGGAATTTTTAGAAGCAGGCAGGCTGCCGCGTTTTGCAATGATCGGAGCTTCAGTTGCAAGTGTTTCTGCATTCCCAGATACAACGCATTGCAATGATTGATTTTAGAGAGGACAAGAGCTACAATTACCAGCTTCTGCAGATCTAGAGGGATATAAGAGAAAACATTTTTCAAGATTCTGAGCAGATAAAAACAGGAGGAAATGACATGATTAATTTGCTCAGAGAAACAGAGCTGCCTATCAAATAACAGCCCTAAGTTCTTAACTTTCTGAGCAGGAATTGGAAGAGGACCAAGATCAGAGGGCCACCAAGCGGTACTCCAGAAAAAAGTGTTACTGTTACTTCTGAAAAGAAGCACCTCCATTTTCTCGGAGTTCAACTAGAGACAGTTTTCCTGCATTCAATAAACAATGGGTCCTATTGCCACAGGAATGTCAATTTTTATGACGTTTCTGTGGCGATAAACCATTTGCCTTATTTATAAGGTGGTGTTAAGCCACTTAACATGGCTTAATGCCGCCTTGTAAATAAGGCCCCCTTTTACGCCACACTAAGCGCGAAAGGGGCATGCAATGGGTGTTGCAGTGGGTTTTCTGCCGCAACACCCGTTGATTTTGACGCTGCCCCCTATTTACAAGGGTGGCGTAAATAGGAGGCAGCATCAAAATTAAGACCAGGGAAATGCTGGACTTAACATGGCAAAAAGAGGAGAAATGCTTAATTTCTCCTAGTTTTTGCTGTTTGCAATGCAGCACACTTAGAAACAACAAATGGCCATGAATGATTCTGCACATAAACAATCATTTAAAAATGACGATTTGCAACTTCTATGTGTGCTTCACAATTCACTACCTGCACATAAACAATCATTCCCCCCAACCCAGACACCCTTGCACTATGGTGTAAGGGTGCCTGCGTTGGTGCTAGGCAGCTAGATTTAGCGCCAGCGCTAGGGGAAACGCAGGGGTGCGCCACATTCTTCTGAATACGGCGCATCCCTGCGTTTTCAAAATGGCCGATCATTGCATTAGCAATGTTTGCTTAATGCCACGCTTCGCCATTCCCTTGTGAATATGCCCCAATGTGTGCCAGACAGTTTTTAAACTTGTTGACAACCTTGTGAGTCATTGGCCTAAGAGACTGCAGAGAAACTGTGGGACCGAATAAGTTTAGCCAGAGGGGTGACGTAAATGTTGAAAAGTGTGGGGCTTAAAATAATCCCTGTGGTACCCCACAAGGAAGAGAAAAAGTTGTAGAAGTAAAATCCCCAGAGGCAACTATCTGTTCTCTGTTTAATAGAACAGGACTGAGGATGGTGAGGCCTGCACATCTGATCACGTTCCTCTCCAGCCGGTTGACAAGCAAAGAGTGGTTAACCATATCAAACGTGTCTGAGAGATCGAGAAGAATCAGAGCAGCCCTCCCTCCCTTGTCTACCAGCAATTGAATTAGAGGAATTAGAAGGATATGATTTGTTAACAGGGACTGTGAGTTTAAAAAAAATAGGGGTTGGCACTCCAAAATCGTGCAGGAACAGCACTACGTGGTCCTGAATTGTGTGTGCATTGTAAATCATGCATGAACAGCACCATGCGGTCCACATGGGCGCAGCGATCTTGTTTATATGCTTTCTGTTATGGTGCTGGGCCTAAATTGTAATCTCTTCTTAATCTTTGTGATCCTGCTCCTTTATTACTTTTCTACCCCTAATTTTTATTTTTTATAATAGAATAGTGTGCGTCTTTGTGTTTGTGTATTTTACGTTTGTGTAAATTTTTTCGTATTTGTGTGACTTTTTTTTTATTTCTTTCCTTATTTTTCTCTTCTTTACTTTCCCTTCCTTTCCCTTCTTAGTTTATTATTTCCACACCCAGCGCCAAGGCAGAGGGGCGGCTTCCATGCAGGTGGTGCCGCCGCTCAGGTGTGCAACCCCGGGCAATCTTTGGAGAGGTAGAGGTGGCAGCACAAGTTTTTTTTGTGCAGCACCACCTCCCCTCTACACTGGCAGCAGGCGGCAGGCCCGGTAGTGCCTACTCCCTGCGGGAGCATTGGCAGTGCAGGGTGACGGTGCGCCAGTGCGTGCGGCACACCAGCGACGTTCGGCTTACCGCCCAGCAGCTGATGCACTGCTGGGCTGACATTCTCGACCGGGAACAGGACCTGCTCGACCTGCTAGGCGTCGAGATTCCGCTGCTTGTTGAGTATTAATTATTTGTGTGCTTGTGTACTACAATGCTAAAAAAAAAATCTGAATAGCCTGCTGCTTACTCTCAGAGGTAAGTTATGTTTAGTAAAGTTTACACTGGTATATTATTGTGTGAGCCAGGTTCTAGTTTCTGCTAGGCAGGTGGTGCTACCTAATCGCATTCATCAGGTGCTCGCTTTGGCTGATTAATTAAGAAGCCATTGCAGACAGTTTCTTGGGGCATTCACTGGTCTACTCGAATGTTGGTGATATCTATTGTGATTCATGAAGATTCAGATAGCAGGCCCAAGTAAGCTTGTATTTTAAATAAAAATCACCATGTATGTTTGTTCAGAAGGCTTTCCTTTTCCTGCTTATGCCTAGTTCTAACACAGTTCAGTTCATAAGACAGTGGCCATGGTCATCATGGACCACACTCCCCCCAATGTACAGAGCTGCTGACCCGTTCATTTATAGTTACAGTATACCATCAATTTCTAATGACAGTGCAGCAAGACTGGAAAAAAACTATGAGTTCTAACTTTGTGAACCAACCAATCAAATGCCCAGAGTGATTTTTGGAAGATAATGACATGCTAACTGAGCTGTAGTGCTGCATTGCTGTTGTATTTGGGTTGCGTATCTGGGATTTAAATTATGTGTAATGTTTTATGCTAGCCACACAGAACATCGGTTATGCCGGCCCCAGTGCCGCTGCAGGAGGAGACGGCGATAGGTCAGTTGCAGGGATCGATGATAGAGCAGACGCGCAGCCAGAAGCGGTAAGGACCGCTGCGGTTGCTGTCCCTGCACGCTAAACTTATTATTTGGTATATTGGCAGCTCTTGATTGTTTTTACGTGTGTTTATTATCTCTGCACGTGTTTTTAATTATGTGTTTTTAATATCCCTGCACGCTATACTTAATCAACTCAGTATATTGGCAGCTCTTGATTGTTTTACGTGTTTTTAAGATCTCTGTGTCTTTACAAATTTTAATACTGCATAGCCTATGTGGCCATTGTATCAGGGGCTCGTGTGCTGTTACCTGGGTCTCAGTCGGGCTCCTCGTCCCGGTAAATCTCACAGCCTTGTTCCCCGACTCCTCGTTACCGCCCTGGTCCAACGGGGCAAGTGCCGTTTGAGCGGAGGGCGTGTCCCTAGGCTCCTCGATCTCTCCTAACTTCCGGGGCATTACTTACTTCCGGGCATGGAGCGGGCTAGTCATTCACGCCGCGCACGCTACAAAGCCCGATGATAGAGCGGACGCGCAGCCAGAAGCGGTAAGGACTGCTGCGGTTGCTGTCCCTGCACGCTAAACTTATTATTTGGTATATTGGCAGCTCTTGATTGTTTTTACGTGTGTTTATTATCTCTGCACGTGTTTTTAATTATGTGTTTTTAATATCCCTGCACGCTATACTTAATCAACTCAGTATATTGGCAGCTCTTGATTGTTTTACGTGTTTTTAAGATCTCTGTGTCGTTGCAAATTTTAATACTGCATAGCCTACGTGGCCGTTGTATCAGGGCTCGTTTGCCGTTACCTGGGTCTTAGTCGGGCTCCTCGTCCCAGGAAAATTCACAGCCTTGTTCCCCGACTCCTCGTTACCGCCCTGGTCCAACACGGCAAGTGCCGTTTGAGCGGAGGGGGTGTCCCTAGGCTCCTTGATCTCTCCTCACTTCCGGGGCATTACTTACTGCCGGGCAGGGAGCGGGCTAGTCTTTCACGCCGTGCACCCTACTAAGCTCGATGATAGAGCTGACGCGCAGCTGACGTGCGCAGCGGGGACGCCGCCGGCGCGCCAAAGACACGCCCGTCTGCGCCCATCCGCGCCCGGACCGCGCCCAGGGCCAGAACCACTGCTTTTTTCCCTACGAAGCAGAGAGCATGATTTACTCAAGAGAGGAAATGTTCAGGTTAAATACTAAGCATAATAATGCTTGTTGTCCTCGACTAGACCCCCAGAAGGAGCCCAAGCAGTGCCAGCACTGCAAACTACAGTTCAGCTTCACCAAAGTTAGGGCTTTGACACCACGACAAAAATTATCATACAAAAAATCAACTAAAGTCTTTCAGGCAATGCTGATCAACACGCGGTCACTGCCGAAGCATAATATCGAGGTTGCAGAATTGATAGGCGCACACAAGCTTGACATGGCATTCATTACAGAAACCTGGGCAGATGATTCGTCAGAACCGGACCTTGTGTTAGCGATACCAGCAGGATACACCATTGTCAGAGCAGATAGAGCTAACAAACGGGGGGAGGATTAGCCATCATCCTTAGAGAAGACTTGCATGTGACTGGATCCTCAGCTGGAAGCTCACAGGATTGTGAAACTTTAACATTCCAGAACGCACTTAGTAATAATTACACATTCAAAGGCCTCCTCTTATATAGGCCCCCAGGAGCACGGACCTCTTTTCTGAATGTTATCAGCCCCTTCCTTGAATCCAGTCTAGAGGTATCTGATTTCACGATACTAGGAGACTTTAACTATCACCTAGAAAAGCTGGAAGATCGTGATACAGCCTCACTAGTTGAGTCAATGCCTAATTTCACATTAGCACAGATTGTCAAGTAGGACACTCATGCCGCTGGACACACCCTGGATGGGATTTTCACCTCAAATCCATTAATCAAAATATCAGAAGTAATCCCTGTCCCCTGGTCAGACCATAAAGCTATACTGTTTTCCCTAAGCGCAGTTCAGCATTCACCGACATCCGTATACGCACCGTCTCTGTCACCCGGCGACATTGGGCTAAAATTAACCCTCCTACCCTACAAGCTTTATTATTAAGTACGAAACCAGACCTCCGGACAGACATCAACACCTCTGTCCATATGGTATCCTCATGGATCAAATCAGCGGTTGACAGCTTAGCCCCCGCAAAGATCTGCCTCTCCCGGCGGAAAAGTCCTTCTGAACCGTGCTTTACAGATAGTCTTAGAGCGCAAAAACAAGTGTGTAGAAGGGCAGAAAGAAAGTGGAGAGTAAACTATGACTTGGATGAGAAATCTAAATATGCACAAGCATTGGCAGCTTACAAGAAAATGATTTTAGAGGAAAAAAGTAAATACTTTACGGCAAAGATCCGTGAGGCAAGGAACTCCTGCAGGGAGCTCTTCTCTACAGTTAAAAAATTAGCTAAACTACCAGGAACGGCTCGGACGGAAAGCAGCGCAGAATTCTGCAATCTACTGGGTCAGACGTTCATAGATAAAGTTGAAACGGTGTATAATTCCTTCAGGGATAGAGTTAGCGCAGTCACAGTTGCCAAGATCACTTCGACAGCCACAGATCCCGTTGACCCTATTTCAGCTTTCACCTTCTCTCCCCTCACACTAGAACAAATTATTCAGGTGGTGAGAACATCTAAATCAGGAGCCCCAACAGACCCCTGCCCTCCTAAAGTACTTCATCTGTTTCTGGAAATACTAAGTGAACACCTAAGTTTGGTGTTCAATAAGGTAATCCATTCAGGCGTCTTCCCAGATCCTTGGAAGATAGCCTCACTTCTTCCTCTTTTAAAAAAGCCGAACCTTTACCCTAAGGACCCCAGCAGTTATCGTCCGATTTCCAGAATTCCATTTCCGGCAAAAGTACTCGAGAAACATCTCAACGTACAACTCACTGCACACATTTCTTCCAGGAACCTGCTAGATCATTCAAAATACGGGTTTCGAGAAGGACATGGAACAGAGACAGCTTTGGTCATGGCGGCTGAGGAACTTAGGACAATACTAGATTCAGGGGGCAAGGCCGCCTTGATTTTGTTAGACCTATCGGCGGCCTTCGATACAGTGAACCACGAAATACTAGCCAGTAGACTGGTGGATCTGGGGATCCGAGATTCCGCCCTCACACTGTTATTGTCCTACCTAGCCGACAGAACCTTCTCCGTTGAATTGGGAGCCTTCTCTTCCAAATCTTTCAAACTGCCTTGTGGGGTGCCTCAGGGTTCATCTCTGAGCCCCACATTATTCAATGTATATGTGGCGCCCTTGGCCTCGATCATCAGGCAGTTTGGGTTCTCGGTTGTCTCCTATGCAGACAACACCCAGTTGGTGGTGTCAGTCTCAAGCAACGTGGAGGAGACCGCCGACCTTTTTAACGGCTGCATGCTGCAAGTCAACCAATGGATGCAGTCCAACTGCCTGAAACTGAACGGAGGAAAAACTGAAGTCTTGCTGTTGGGCTCGGATTCATCCTTCTGGTCGCCCAGATGGTGGTTTGCCAATCTGGGCGATTGTCCAACCCCAGTGTCCAACGTCAAAAATCTTGGAGTCATCTTTGATGACAAACTAACATTCAATAGTCAGATCAATAGGCTCTCCTCCACCATCTGGTTCATCTTAAAAATGATCAGAAAAATCCGTCCATTTATCCCCCCTGATGCAATCAAAACTTTGGTTACAGCCTTGGCCCTTTCGCAATTGGATTACAGGGAATGCCCTATACATGGGGATTCAATCCCAACATCTACTTAGACTGCAGCATTTGCAGAACGCTGCAGCCAGATTAGTACTAGATATTCCTAGGTTCAAATCAGTCTCCCACGGTTTAAGAGCCCTCCATTGGTTCCCAGTGAAAAAGCGGATTGAGTTTAAATCCCAATGTCTGGCCTTCAAAGCTCTACAGGGTACAGGGCCGCAATTCTTGAGGACGCACCTGAAATGGTATACGCCCGCCAGAAGTTTAAGATCTACCCATACAAAACTTCTGCAGACACCCAAGTTTAAGAAGGCGCGTTGGGGTGGAAGAAGCTTCCTGCTGGGAACAGTGAAGATCTGGAACCAGCTGCCCATTTCCATAAAGAGCTGCTCTTCACTCTTATCCTTCAGAAAGGCGCTAAAAACCTGGCTCTTTAACAACTAATCCATCTTGTATTCCTGCCAGCACCAGTCAGATCTTCCGCTTCTAGTGCCAAGACGCCCTCGGGCATTCGCTGCGCTCTACAAATATGCCAATCAAATCAGGGAGAGAAGCGGCAGCAGGGACGGGCATTGGTAAGTCACATATTTCTTGCAATTACTATGCTCACTAGCTATTGCCATGCCTTTGCTCAATGTCAACAAAAATTACTGTGAGGTGAACACCCCCAGCTTTACCAGCCACAGCGGTAGTTGAGTTATTATTATTTACTATTTTATCTGCAATGCAGCAAAATCTCACATAATGAGCTTTGATGGCTTGAAGGAGACATGAAAGAACGGAAGGTAACTTAAAAGAAAGGAAATGGTATACGAGTGAAAGGGTGGGTGGGCCATTCTTGGCATGTGCCACATTTAATCATGCGATACCCATATGAAGTGATTCCAGAACATATATCATGGTTTCCCATAACAGATTAATTTACACTTGTTCAGATTTTTCGCTGTTGAATTGAAACGTGAGTGAATAAGCCAAAGATGATGAATCGATGATCAGTGTAGTGGCCCCTCTGTTATATATATAAAAAAAACTCTACCCTACCTGTCTAATCCCTCTACCTTACCCCCTGCAGTTGAGAAAATCAAATTTCCTTTCCTTGGTTACTGCCCAGTGTTAGACTTGGCATCCTTGGCGTGGGTTTCCCCTGTATTTTTTGCCTTTGCCTACTGTGTTTTACTGTGTGTTGGACTTTGTTTTTGCTGGTCTAGATGCTTTGGGCACTTTGCCACTGCTGTTAAGTGCTAAAGTGCAAGTGCTCCACTGTAAATTGTTGTTCTGGATTAGCGGTCCCATAATTGGCTTATTTGATTTACTACTAAGACCCTAGTACAGTGCACTGTGTGTGATCAGGGCCTGTAAATCAAATGCTGCTAGTGGGCTTGCAACACTGATTGTGCCACCCACACAAGCAGCCTTGCAAAAGGTTCTCAGATCTGCCATTGCAGTGTCTGTGAGCAGTTCAGTACTGCCATGTCGACCTGGCAAGTGCACCCACTTGCCTGGCCCTAACCTTCCCTTTTCTTACATGTGAGTCACCCCTAAGGTAGGCCTAAGGTACCCCTGTGGGCAGGTTGCAGTGTATGTGAAAGCTCGGACATGCCCTGATGTGTGTGGCATGTCCTGAAAGTGAAATACTGCCAATTTCGTTTTTCACTATTGAAAGGCTATCTGTCCGATAGGATAGAATGGGAGTTTATTTATAACATCTTATAAATATAACTTTCCATGGAACCAAGATTGTAAGATAAAGTTTAGTATGCCTGAACTCAGAATAGTATGAGTGTTACATTCTGTGCTTGAAAATACTACTTTTAGAAAGTCGGTATTTTCTTGCTTAGCCATTTGGTGTGCCTCTGCTAGGTTTGCGTATTGATTGTCTGGCTTTGGAGTGACAGGGACTCAGGATGTGCATTCTGTTCAGACAGCCACTTGGGTGGTGAGGTGTGTCCTGCCTTTGCAGGGTGAGTCAGGGCTGGGCTGAATAGACCTGGGCTGCATTCAGAGTAGGGGGAGGAGATTTCTTTCACACCTGAATGGGCCTGGTCTGCCTTGGAAAATGATGTCTCCACCTCTTGCCGGGCAGCTGCACCAGATAGGGCAGAACTGTTTTTTAGTGGGCAAAGAGCTTCTCTGCCAACATAGAACAAAGGAATGTGTGCTATAAAAAGCGGGGCCCAGATCCCAGGCTTTTAGATCATTTCTGGAATTCAAGAGGAACCTTTGCCAAGGAGAAGAGCTGGAGAAACTGAAGGAGAAATACTGCCCCCTTGCCGTGTGCTGTCTGGGGTTGGCCTGCAGGGCTGTTTCTGCCAAGGAAAGGACAAGTACTTTGCTGTGTGCCGTGTCCCCTGCTTGAGGAAGATCTCCAAGGGCTTCAAGTAGAGCATGCCTCCTGTTCCAAAGTCTCAGGGACACAAAGACTTCACACTAGGTCCACTGAACTTCCTTGATGGGAGTTCTGACCTGCCAAGAGGTGCCTGTTGCTGTTCTGGGCCTCTAGAGGTTGTTCCTGCTGCCATGACATGCATTGTCATCGTGCCACTGAAGAAACCAATGCATTGCCTGCCCACGGCTGGAGAAATCACTGCACACTGCATTGAGTGCACCGATCTATGGAGTCCGAGATCACTGTACCGATTCTGACACAGGCCCTGCTGTGCAGCTGCAAGAACCAACGCATTGTGAGACCGCGGCTGGAGAAACCAACGCAGCACCGTTGCCGCATCGAGAACCGATGCATCCCCGATCCCCATGCCTCGCACCGGGGTGCCAAGTCTACAAGGACACCGGGGCAGCAGTACGAAACCGACGCATCACCTTCCAGCGCAGTAAGAAACCGACACATCACCTCTCCTTCAGTAAGGAACTGACGCATCACCTCCCCTGCGTGGCAGTTAGGAACCGACGCATCACCTTCCCTGCGAGGATGAAACCAACGCATCACCTTCCCCGCAGCTGTTCTTGTTTATGATTTTGACGCATCCAAGGTACTTTGTGTTGAAAGTGTCGCATCTATAGTTTTCTACGGACAGAACTGTTTTAACCTTCTAAGAAGCTTATTTTGATAATTGTATTGTGGATTTTTGTTGTTTTGGTCTTGTTTGATTTAGATAAAGATTACTTATTTTTCTAAACAAGTGTGGTGTCCATTTGTAGCTTTTTCACTGTATTACTGTATGTGTGCACAAATGCTTTACATACTGCCTCTGAGATAAGCCTGTCTGCATGTGCCAAGCTACCAAGGGGGTGAGCAGGGTTTACTTTAGAAGTGTTTCCCCTTTACCTGACTAGGAAGAAGGGTCCCTACTTGGACAACGGTGTAAACCATTGCCAACTAGAGACCCCCATTTCTAACACCCAACAAATGAATTAGTTGGAAATTCGGGGTAGTGGGTGAGGCCACAAAGTAAAGTGGGAATAAGTGCATGATTTGATATCAAGTTTGGCATATGGGATACACAGTGATGAATGTGCCAAATAACATCTATATAATCTATTCCTTTACCTGTAGTGCATTCCATTAGATTCATTTTCCTCAACGTCTACTTACAGCAGACAGGAAAATATATTAATATCCGCATTTCACACATGAGGTGTGTGACTGACGTAGTATCTTATTTATTATTCATCATCCTCTTTGGAGACAGAGTAGAAAGAGAAATGCATTTGGCAAAGAGCAGGGCCATTGGAATTAAAAATAGATAATTGTCAACTACAGCTGCAGACAGTAGCTAACTAGCAGAGGTGCAGGCTAGCAATGAGCATGGCTTCATTATTTTAGCACCACACACAACTTGTACCCCATAATAGTGCATAATGCTGTACTCATCAATGAGATGTCATTTATTTTTCAACTCAAAGGTGCCGATTCCGATTCGGGCAGGAAATCTCTCCGACCGAGCCGGACCTGGAGAGATTTCCAACCGAATCGGACTCTAGCAGCCCGACCGAACGAGTACGATGCGTCCGTATGCTATCGGACTCGATTCGGTCGGACTCCCATTGAAGTCAATGGGAGCCGGTCGTACAACGCGTACACTGGCTCCCATTGACTCAATGGGTGCGTCGCGAACAAGGGCGCCCCCTAAAGCGGGTACGCGTCGAAGCGACTCGCGCCGTACATGCACAGGTAGGGGGGACCCATGGGTCCCCCCTGTGTGCGACTCGCGCGGCTACGCGTGCAGGGGGGTCCGACACGGACCCCCAAAGTGCGGCTCCGACTGCTCTTTGGAGCCGGACGGCATGAGTCGGTCGGACTGCTCGAGGCGCGCATCGTACTTGTTCGGTCGGGGAACGTCTCCATTGCGCGGTGCGAGTCGTGTCCTTGCGAGTCGGTCGGAGCGGTTGGGTCCCGCGAACGAGTCGGTTGGCGATTTCGCGTACGCTCGCATCGTACTCGCTCGACCGGACGCATGCACAAATCGGTCGGAAACGAGGGCTCCGAATCAGATCTGGTAAAGCCGAATCCGATTCGGTGCCCTACCGGCCGAGATCGGAATCGGCCCCAAAGTGTCCGACTCTGTTTAGTTACTTGAAATGCCTGCTGCACAGTCAGTGCTTTTTTATGTTTTGCAACATGTGTGGGTAAAAGAAAACATAAAATTAGCCTTGTGATTCTCCTAATCATAATCACATCAAATAAATTCCAATGGCCCTAGGGGACCAGCAATGTACTGCTATTGTACCACCCAGTTATCAATCAATCTTTATTCGAATATAAGTATATCCATAAAAGCACAGATCAATAACAACAAATGACTACATAAAACTATCTAAAACATTTAAAATAAAAGCAGCAATATCATAAAAGACAATAAATTCACAATAAAATCCTATGAGCATAGATCAAATAGCAGCATGAAATACATGGCACTGTAAAGGTACAAACGGTAAATGGACAGTCCAACTTCATAAAATAGTGCCTAAGATAGAATGGAGGATGAACATAAGCACTGTCTCAACAGATTATGATAGATGACAGTATGACACGAAAATCCAAATGTTCTACCCACAAACATGGATTACTAATCAATGCGCTCAATAAAAACAGCTTTCAATGGGTACTCATTGAGGCACGCACGCGGACTGCCGTCTTCAAAAATGATCCCACGCGAAAAATTAATTCATCCTCTTTCAACTCAAGGATTTTCATATATGCAGCTTTATAATTGATTATGGACGTTTTCTTAAAAAGTGGAATCAAAAACCATTTAGTATATTTTTGGTAGAATTTACAAAAGAATAGAAAATGTAACATAGATTGGTTACTATGATCACCACAGGGGCATGGCAATTGATCAAGGTTGGCGTTATACCCCAAGGGGAAACATAGTAAAAATTTCACAGTACCTGCCCTTAGGCGAAAAATCAACCCTCTCTCCCAGCAACCTATAGTTTTTAAGAGGTAACTCGATGGTAAGTATGGTGACACATGGAATACATCCACTAGGGACATATACCTGGCAACGGACGTTTTCCGAGCCTCTTTTTCATACCTTACATTACTGTACTGTGCATATAGAACCTCTTGGAGGAATTTTTTGTTTATATGCTCTATATCAGTTGGATTTAAAAATATACGTTCAAGTTTCACACTATTTAGGCTGTCCCTGACAGCGGCAAGCCAGGGTATGTCCCTACCCTTTTCACATTTAAGACAATCAGTTATTATGTCTCGAGTAAGAGTCGCTGCCGGGTTCTTCCATATTGCAAGCCAAAATGTGGCTGGGCGAGCCCTTATATAATCCTCTATATATGTCAGTTTCAGTTCCTTATGACAAACATAATTAGAAGAGGAAATTGGGGCCCCCAAAAGTTTGCGGCAAAATCTGTTTTCCTCGCCCTGAATGTTACTACACTTTGTGAAGCCCCAAACTTCAGCACCGTATGTTACAGTAGGCATACACTGTGATTTAAAAATGTTAATAATGGCTAGAACCACCTCTGCCTTTTTAGGTTGTGGGAGACAGAGGATTGAGTTAATAGCTTTTGAAAATTTGCTCCTACTGTGTGCCACGTGGTCAACCCAGGAACCGTTAGCTGCGAATACCAACCCCAAGTAGGGAAAAGTGCAAGTGCGTTGTAAACAATCAGAGCCTATGTTAATTTTGTTAATAACGTGCTTTTTCGGGCCGCAGGCCATTAAAAACAATTTTTTTAAATTAGTGCAAAGATCTACACCAACCATAAAATCTACAAAACCCCGGACTAAAGTGCGTAGTGCATTGGGTGTGCGGCCCATTAGGACCGCATCATCAGCATAAAGTAGGGCGGGAAGTATGTTACCATTAATTCTAGGGACATCATTAGTGAGTACGCTCAACGAATTGTGAAGGTCGTTAATGTATAAAATGAAAAGAAGAGGGGCCAGGACGCACCCCTGCCTGACTCCTCTACCAATAATGATGTCCTTCGAAACCTCCCCGCCTTTACTAATCCTCACCCGAGATTTCAAGTCCCTATGTAAATAAGCTAAAAAATGGACAAAAACTTCATCCACCCCATATTTGAAAAGAATCGACCATAAACGTGACCTGTTAACATAATCAAAGGCCGAGGTAAGATCCATAAAAGCCAAATAAATAGGGGATTTCTGGGCTATGGTATATTTTCCGATAATCAAGTTGAGGTTTAGGCACTGTTCAACTGTGCCTATGTTGCTTCTAAAACCTAACTGACAGGAATTTAAGACTTGTACTTCCTCAGCCCATAACCTAATCTTGTTAAAAGGATCCTCCCGAGGATTTTTAAAGTGTTGTCAATCAGGGAGATCGGTATATAACAACTTGGGTTGGATCTATCACCTTTTTTAAAAATAGGAACAATAATACTAGTAGTCTAGGTGCTCGGAATCATATCATTAGATAAATTGTTAAAAACATTTAATAAAAGGGGTGCCCAGAACTCCAGTTTGTATTTTATGAGATCAGTCGGGAGCCCGTCAGGGCCAGGAGCCTTATTGCCCAAACTTTGGTGAATAGCATCCTCTACTTCTGTAAGAGATATCTGAATCTTAGAGGCAATTTGGTGGTTATATTGAAACTCATTTTGGAATGGGGCTAAATAGATCCTGGAGAAATGAGCTTCCCAAGCTTCACTTGCTATAGTGCAACTTATGGGTGTTAATATGTGATCCATAGACCTCATATCTTTAACTGCTACCCAAAAGCTAATCGCATTTTTGACCCTGGCAGCACATGCAAGATTATCCCAACACTCTTTTAAGATCTCATCTTTCCGCATGGCAATTGTGGCCTTATATTGGTGCCTCAAAGATTTAATAAGTGCCAGATCTCTCGGGCTCTTTGTAAGGGCTTTACGGAGCTTCCTATTTGCTAGAGAGCAATCACGATTAAACCATCTAGGTCCACGGTGAGATTCTACCATGGGCCTAGATATCATTAATTTGATTCCCCCACAGAGTTTATTAAAAGCATTAATTACTTCGGGGTTGCGAACGTTTGGAGACAGGCAGGTGTCGATAAGTTGCGGGTGTTCTCTTACCATTCTAAGAAATAAATCATTATTATCGACACCTCTCCAAATCAATCTTAAATTGTCAGTAGAAGTTACTAGGTAAGTTGCCCCGCACTCTTTCACAAATTTTGGCCTTGGGGCAATTCTTAATATTAATGTAATGGGATTGTGGTCACCATGGACAGTTGGCATAACCTCGGCTTTCAGCAAGCAATCTTCTAGGGTGGGAGATATAAAAATATAATCGATAATAGAAGAGCTGCCTCGGCCTCTATATGTTTGCACAGCATACTTATCCTTATTGGGTACCGCTGCAATTTCCATAACATTAGTTAAGTTATTTTTCGACAAGTAATCCGATAGTTCTATCCCCCTATTACATGGTGACACATTAATGGAAAAGTCCATGTCCAATATATTCCCTCTTGACATCCTGGCATTAAAATCACCGGCAAAACAGATACCTGCTAGTTTATGATAAACATTTTGGCTTTGTAGGGTAGCAATAAAATTAAACAAATTGGCAAAGTTAACATTTGGTGTGGAAACAAAATCATTATTGTAAAAATTAATAAAGCAAATAGGAGCCCCCGTGTGTAAATCAAAGCCTGAAATTTATCATTATTGGTGACAAGAGCTTTTGTACTACCTCCTGCATTGATGTTAACCCAGATTGAAAGACCACCAGATGGGCGGCCAACCTTGGGGGTAGGGACAGTCGAATCCTTCTAGATATAAATCCTGTGTGGCCCAGGTTTCCTGTAGCATCAAAATATCATATTTCTAGGCTATCTTTATCCAGTCTGGTGCATTCAGTTTAGATACCAAACCAGCAATATTCCAACTTAATATGTTTAAATTTTGATTAGAATTTGTCTCGACAACAGGGATAGCAAGATGGGTCTCTAAGATCTGGTGGCCTGAGGACACAGGCGTATTAGATAAGGAGGTGGTCTCATCAGATGTACTACAATTGGAAGAAGGGTCATCAGGTACCACAGAAGGAGCCAGTCAGTCCTGATTGTCTAAATCAGACAATGGAGAGAACCTATTGTGTGTATTTAAGATAAAAGAATCCTTGACTATGGACCCCAGAAGTGGCTTATAAAAATAGCCTAGCGGCAATGACCAAATGTGGGTTAGTTTTGCGGTGTTTGACTCCTGTGACATCAACAAAGATCTTACTAATGACGGGTTTCAAAAATTAATGACAATACAGTCACCCTCAATATCCTTTATGGATGAGCCAACCCACCCAACCCTGCGTACCATAATGATGTCATTGATATGTGCCACCCAAAACCCCCTATGTTTTACAAGCCAATCTGCACTTTTGTTTCGCAGTTGAACCCATGACTCAACCTGATTTTTTCTAAGAGGAGGCACCCCCGCTAGGACCAGAACATAAGGACATGCTGCCGGGGGTAAGCTTAGTACCTGCCTGCTGGCCTCCAGAGTTTCCATACTCACAGGGATTAAAACACCCTTGCGTTGTGTCCCCGCCCCTAAATCAGCTCTTTCCGGGACATTCCGCAACATAGCACTAAGGGCTAATAGCATAAGTGGAGTTGTAGCAGGGAGACTACTAGCAGCACCAACAATAGGTGGGTTGTCCTTAACGGTAGTGGATTCTAATGAGAAACATCCCCTAACTTTACTGCAGGTGTGACAGGTACCATTAGGTGGGATAAATATTGGTGCTTGCGGATTTTGATTAGAAATAAACACTTCGCTGTTAGTCAAACTAGAATTAGCCCCATCAGAAGTAACAGGCTTGGAGTTTTAACTTGTAAACTTATTCTGTTAGACAAGGTGTCCAAGCGATCTAAACGTTTCCACAATGTAGTAAAATTTTTATCAATTAAATCTTTGATACGATCAAAAACAGTGCCCACGATAATATCAATAGAAGTATCATCAAGTCTGCTACAAGTGGATCGGATAATTGCATCATCAGTCTGAGTGGAAAAAGTTCTGCTTGAAACCTTAGTAGAAACAGGTTCGACAGTCACCATGTTTACGGAAAGTTGGGGGCCCTGTATCCAGGAGGTCAAGGCAGTGCGAGTTGAATTAGCGTGGGGTGGTTGTTTCCTTTTTGAACAAGAAGGTTTTGCCATCTTCCTTTTGCATTTAGCCCTGGGGGCAACAGAAATTAACGTTGGATCCAAATTACCTGGGGAATTAGCAGTACTTTCTCCATTACCAGAAGCATTAGGTAAGTCCTCATTACTACTACTACAGAGTCCTGAGGCAGTGGGGGGCAATGTGGTACTCAAAACAATAGGCTGTGCGCTAGAGATAGATGGGGAAGCCACTGAGTCAATAGGAGCCGCCCCTACCATAAGTCCAGACTGTGTAGACAATTCCGAGTGACAAACGTCTTTCCGTTAGCTCGATCTCATTGGCAACTATGTTGACTGCTCTTTCCAGCATACTGTCTATGCTTGTTGTTGGGCGGGGGCAAGGCATCCCGGTGCGTTTTCCCATATTAGATTCTGGGGCAACAATTGCAGCTATGATATGGGGTTACACTCACCTTAATTGGTTTTAAAGGAGAGGGGTGGCCCAGCCCAGCCACGGACGGGCGCAGACGGGCCCGCACCTGGCCCGGGCGCGGCCTGGGTGCGGATGCGCGCATCCCACGCTGCGGGAACCCTGCTGGCACTTAAGCGCCTCCTGGCGCGAAGACTCTGCGTTGGTGACGTGCGCGCTGCGTGGCCCCCTGGTAGTTGCGGTCCCGGTGGTGCTGTGATGCGGCAGGACACAGGCACAGGTAAGTACGGCTCCCCCGTTATTTAAAACAATTGTTTGCACAGAGCATTATTTACAATTTGTCTTCTTTGTTTTTCTCAATATAGCTGCTCCTGCTCGTCTAGCCGGACCACCCAACAGGCAGGAGAGAGCAGCCCATTTGTGGCAGCAGAGGCTGGAGAGTATCCAGCAGGAATACCAGCGGCTGGTGGTCCTGGAAGAGGAGGAGGAAGAAATAAACGCACAGCTGCCGGGCCCCAGTGCAGCCGGTCCCCCTCAGCCTCTAGCCTCCCGGCCATCCCATCGCCGGCGCCAGCCAACTGCTGCCACCCCCCACCAGAATGGCAACAGGCCATTGCTGCGCTGCATCCTGCAGCAGCTGGACACTATCGAGGGCCGGCTCAACTTGATGGATCAGAGCATGGACCAGCTCCAGACCAACGTCCATATTGCCCTCTTTTAGCCTTTTTAAAAAAAAATTGTTTTGGGTGGGAGGGATTTGATGTTTGTTGGGGCTGGGTGGAGAGGGTGGGAAAGGACTTGGGAGTGGGACTGGAGAGACTTTGACTTTGCACTTCAAGTAGTTTTATGCTGCCTGTTTATGTGCTTGTAACTTAAGAGATAGCGTAGCACTTAGTTATAGAGTCTAGGCTTAAACTTCTCCAACTACCTTGACCATTATGGGGAATGCTGCCATGATGAGTTGATCTATATTGTGTCGAAGTTCTGAACTATCTAGATCAGTAGCAGTTTATTTATTTCTTACTAAGTTAAATTACATCCATACTAGTTGTCTTACCTGAATATACATGCAGCAATAACAGGGTAAGCAAAAGACACACAATTGATGGACGGAATGCAGAACAAATCAAAACATTCACCCCCAGCCAAGAGATCTGGGTTAAATCCATCATTCTTTTGCTCACCATGCCACCCCAGTTTAGACCTGGCCATATGCAAATCAGTCTTGACCCTGTGCCTCATGGAACAGTCCAGCCCGAACTGCCAAGCCAGGTACTCCCTGGACCGGAAACAAACATCCTAGGACCCGTTTAGGGGTTTCACCCCTCATCAGCCAGGATAGCTTGAATCCAATGGCACACTGAGCCCGGGACCCACGTCTGGGCATACCCGGCGCACTTAGGGCGAGAAAGCAAAAGACACACAATTGATGGAGGGAATGCAGAACAAATGAAAGCAAGCATCCTAGGACCGGTACCAGGTAGGCACCACAACTTCACAGGTGAGGTCCCACTTCCAGTTCCACACAGGTGAGCTCCAACTGTAGGATTGATTGAATGATTGATTATCCATCGTAGGCAACTAAATGGAAGTAGAAAGACTGAGTAAGTGGGTTATATATTTATCAAAGATTTACAAAGAATTGACACCCCCTGAGTAGTACTACGTGATGACACAATGAGAATGCCTGATTGTGCTAAAAGAGCAATACTAGAAAGTTTTAGTTAATGTGGAGCTAGCAGTATTAATCGTGAAATACTCATGTTATCAAAAATGGACCTAAAGTCTGGAGTCGACAAGCTTAGGTTAGGCGTTTACGGTTAGGCAACACAAGGCCTGAATGATGATGATGCTGACAACTGATGTTCTTCATTCTATACCTAAAAAAATATGGATAATTTTTAATGTGCGGGTTGGTAATGGGCTGGTGTGGGCTACTGCTTAAAAGAAGTGTGTGATCCATTGATGGTGTAATTTAAGCCACACCTCAATAAATCACGCAGCTTGGGGGAAGAGAGTTAGGGGCTCAATGAATGGATGGGTAATGGGATTTGGGGAAAAGTTTTACAAAGACAAACACTACAACACAAGGCCACATTCATCTGGGCAATAAGCAGCAGCACATCATTCGCCATCAATCTGTTGTTAGAAGGAAACAAAGGAATGAGTATGACGGAGTACAGATACATGCATTGCAAACAGTCTTTCTGCCCCCGAGATCCAATTAACCATATATCTAAATGTTCTGTCTTCTAGGTTAGGGAGTGAACCCACCCACCCACTTCTCTTAGTTAATATGTTAAAAGAAAAATGATGCTGTATTGCAAAATTGGGTGGTGCGTCTGCATTCTCCTCTGGAATGTTCACTCTTTGAGGCCTGTCTGCACTGGTCCGGTAGGTAAACAGGAGTGTTGTTGAGCTCAACTAGCTTTCACCTTTTGTTCATGAAGGAGACTAGAAGAAGGCCTGTGGATTGTAAAAAATAAACTATATTTACAGTCAAGGAGAAGGACAGAAGGAAGGTAAGCTTCATGAGGAGTGTATCAAGAAGACTCAGAGGCAGCACCAAAAAAACAAAAGGGGGTCTCAGAGTATCACTTTTGCCACAAGATCAAAACACACACACACACACACACACACACACACACACACAGAGAGCAGCATTTCACAAACGCACCTCTCTCTATTCCACATAGCTGTCCCAGTCCTGCTCTGAGTTTTTCCATGACACTCCTCCAGTCCTGAGTCCGAGTAACGCCGTCCCAGACCAGTCATCATAATCATCGTGAATCACGATTACCCGAGAAAGATAGACGTGAAGTGCAGTGCACTGCTGTTGAAGAACAAGTAGACTATGAAACAGATTGCAGTATTTTTTTTGCATAGGTTTCTGTTTGTTAACTAAAGTGACTGTTCTGGTGTCTGAAGAATCAGAAAAAAGGAGAACATCCCTGCAATTAATTAAATCTGTCTACGTGTGAAAGGGCTGATCATCACCTACAGGGAAAACAAATGAATGCCCATCACTCAAGCCTGAAACAATGCAAATCAATCATCATCTTAAGAAATTTCCCATGTTACAGTTCAACACACATCATCCCTCAGTGTCTGTCACCACACGAATCATCAATCAACTTAAATCATCACTCATGCAATCAGTCACTCACCATTGCAATAGTTGAAGTTACCTCATCTAACCAAGCACAGGTAGTTCAGATAAGTAATCAATCATCTTTGATGCAGGCAACACTTTGGAATTTGCTCTTGGCAGGCAGTCTTGTACAATAATAAATAATTTTATGGGGCAGCCCTTACAGTGCTAAGTGATGCAAAAAGGAATAGGCATTAGACAATCGGAATGTGAGGGGGAAGGCATTGTCCCCAATGCCATGAAGGAATAGAGGAGGCTTCTTCAATGCACACTAGTCCAACTGCAATCCAGCAATATATATGTGACTAATAAAAAGGTGGGACAGCATAAATCTGACACAAAAATAATACTGTTCCTCTAGATAATTTTTTTGGGGGTTTTTGCAAAGAAAGAACTAAGTTCAACGTGAACATTTAAAAAGTTCTATGGGGGCACTGGCATACTTAGTCTGGGAAGTAGATTCCATCCTCAAACTCAGGTGGTTCACCCAGAAGTTGGTCAGCTAACACATTTGATTCAATTTCGGACCAATCACGCCCTTCCTCCTCCTGTGCTGCTGTTTCAGGAACGGTGTAATTGTGTGATATAAAATGTTGGTTCATTTTGATCATAGTCAAACTCTCCACATTTTGAGGTGAGACTGGTCCTTCTCACTGTGACGACTGCACCAGCTGCACTGAACACACGTTCAGACACACTGGCGACAGGACAATCCAGATACTTTATTGCCAACCTACAGAGTTCTGGCCATTGGTACATCTTCCCATACCAATACATCAATGGATCTTGATCCACATAGACCTCTTTTGGATCATCCAGATACTCCTGGAACATCCTGTGGATGCTCATTGGTGCTGCCACTTGCTCTACCTGTTTTGCCATCGCCTCTGCACTGAATTTGAGCCCTGCCAATCGAAACCAATACAATGCAGAGGGTGGGTCCGGTCCTTCTTTTGCTGTTGTTGCCGGTTTTCTGGTTGATGGTGTTGTTGGCTGCTGTGAGACAAGACTTACCTCTCTGGAAGTTGAAGGCGGCACCCCAGAACTGTGGGGTGGGCCTCGAAGTTCCAGCTGTTCTTCTTCCAAGTCTCCGGCTTTCTTTACAATCCACCTCTTGTATTTTAAAACATCCCCTTCAGAAAAAGGGATGAAAGTGGGCAGAATTTTTTTGTACCGTGGATCAAGTAGTGTGGCACATACGTACTCATTGGACTCAATGATGTCATGTTGCAGCCTTATATTAGAAGCCAAGCGCAGGACTAAGCTCTCAACCAAGGCATGTGCTTCTGTGTTTTCATTCACACCTGCAGGGGTGAACCTTTCAGACGCCTTCTTTACCTGGTCTTATTAGGAGATGCAACAATGGGATAGCTTGGCCCATCATACTGTCCTCCTTGCTAACTTCCCATGTGAAAACCTCAAAAGGGAGCAGCATCTGTGTCAGGCATTTGACTAGGCCCCATTTGTCCGCATCCATGGTCATAGCTTTCCCAATTGCAGCCCTTCCTCTTTGAATGACATAGTCATTGATCTGTTTGTACTGCTCGAACAGACGTTGCAGCATGTAAATAGTGGAGTTCCAATGTGTTGGCACCTGCTGTATCAGGGCTTTAACTGGTGCTCTAACATTTCGCTGAATAATCTGCAGCAGCTTCCGGACTTTAAAAGAATGGTTGAAATAGGTGCAGATTCTTCTGCAGGTGGTCAGTATGTTGCTGACTATGTCTTCCTTTTTGAGGAAGTCTTGCATCACCAGGTTGATGCAATGGGCCAAACACAGGACCCTGAAATAGCCTCCGTCTGACGTGTCCTTGACTATGTTTCTATCATTGTCCATGGCAAAATATACAATTCTAAGACCTCTGGGTCACAGCCATTCATACTCATTGCCATTAAATTCCTCTAAGATGTTTACAGCTGTATTTGATTGCTCCATCGCGAACATGGCCACTGTTGCATGCCGCCAAATGCTCTTAAAACTTTCTTCAGGGCCAAGACCTGAAGATATCTTTTGCTTTACCTCTGCAAAAAGAGATCCAGTGTGCAGTCGCCTGACAACTGGTCCACATGTCTGTCGTCAGGTGGATGGTGTGAACAACACTTTGCTGCAAAGCCTGCCCATCCAACTGCAGAACATCGTGATGCAGCGCCAGAATAGGCCACACTGGCAAAATAGATCCTACTTGGTACCGTCCATTTTGGCTGCCACAAATTCTAAGAATCCCACTTCTTCCACAAAAGAAAAAGGGAGGAGGTCCAGCGCTATCAATTTTTGCCAGCTTTCCATTGTACAAACGTGTGGTTGGGTCGTTTCCCTCGTAGGGCCCCTCCTGCCTAAACATGCCCTTAATAGTAGCCTGGATTTTCTTCTTTTCTTGGGGCACTGACACAGGCGTCTTTTGAGAAGTAGATGGTAGCGATAGACTCAATGTGCGTCGTAGTGGTGGAACAGTTACTGTATGCCGCAGTGTCTCCATCATCTCACTCTGTGTGCTCTTGTGCCATTGTGAAGTCGCAGAGGTGGGTGAATCTGCTGGCACACTGCTGGGGACAGGGCTGCTTTGCGTGAAGAAGATGTCACCCTCTTCCTCCTCATCATCATCACCTTCCCCCGTGATTGGACTTGTAGCTGATGTTCCCCGGTTCTTCCCACCACCACGACCACGCTCTGCAATTTTTTTAAGGTGCTCCTCCCACTTGATTGGGTGGTGTTTTTTCATGTGGGTCATTGGGCTTCCAGTACCACAATGTGTACTAGGCTTACCTCGATGAGCATTTGTGTGGCAAATGGCGCATACTGCAATGTGCTCCCCTCTTTGCTAACAGTAAAAAAGTCCCAAACTGGGGAGGAGTACTTTTTTACCAGGCCACTGCTCATCATTTTTTAAGAGTAGGACCACTGCCTACTCTTAAAAAATGAAACTCTTAAAAAATGAAACAGTAATGTTTCATTTTTCTTTTTTTTATATGCATCCCGTTGGAAAACGGACTGCATTTTAAAAAAACTGCTTTATTTAAAAAGCAGTCACAGACATGGTGGTCTACTGATCCCAGCAGGCCACCATCCCTGGGAGTGCTAGCCATTCCTAATGGGATCGGAAATTGCACCTGCCTCATGAATATTAATGAGGCAGGCAATTTGCGACCCCATTAGGAGTTGCAAACAGTGTCTGAGACACTGATTGTTGTACATTCCTATTTGCAAGTCGCAAATTGCGAGTCACAAAATGAAGCAATTTGCGACTCGCAAATTGGTAGGGTCGAATATCTTGCCCTAAGTCTTTCTGGAACCTTTCTTTTCCCTTCTCTCTCCTGTTGCCTCCTGGTCTCTGTCGGGATCCACTCCATGTCCCTATCATCATCATCAGAAGTGGTGCTTGTAGAAGATGGTGCTGTAGTACCCTTCCTTTTCCTTGCTGGAGATGTGGGAGCCAATGATTCTAAAAGAGGAGGTTCAACTTCTTGCTCTGAAGGAAGCTCAACCTCCTGTTCTGCTCCAACATCAGACAAATCTATTGCTGGCTGCAGCTGCTGTCTACTTTGCTGTGTTTCCTGAAACGATTGTGAACTACTTTGCAAAAGGGACAAATCCAATTCAACATCACAACTTGTCTGCGTCAATATGATTGCATTGGCTGCCTCATTGACAGACATGGTCTTGGGCTTAAGTTGGGAAGGTGGTGCTGCCCTCAGCTTGCTTGCCGGAGGCCGGTGCGGCAGGCACAACTTTCCTGAAAAAGGTTGCGGTCGGCACGCCAGTGGTGGAAATCTACTTCTTCTGCTCCCCACTAGCCATTTTCTTGGCAGTACCTTCTTTGGGGTCATCTTGAAGCTGTCAGTTGGCAGTGTCACTTAGCTTCACAAAAGGCTGAAGAGATGACCGTATTGCGTAGTCAGTCACGCATCACGTTGTGCACAGGCCTTCTGTCTGGCAGTACTGTGGGTGATGTCTCTTCTCTTGTGAACCTGAAAGCAAACAAGCAAGAAAAACATCACTGAAACATTGCATTGATGCAGTTCAAATAGTAGTACAAACAAACATTATCATTTAGTGTGGTTACTTAAGTTATTATACATAATTAACAATAGTATACAGTGTTCATTCGTAAAACAGAATACTACACCAACATAAACTTTCATGGTGTACACTCAGAAAGGATTACAAAGAGCAACAACAACAAAACAATACAGCTGTAACTGTTTGCTTTATGTGCAATGCATCACGTGGGATGTGACACTCAGGGAGGTGCAGCTGACAAATGATAAGAGAATAATCCTTACACAATGATTGCTGTGGTGCACCTATAGCAGACATGGGGTTGATCCATTGATGATTATGAAAATGGTAAATAAAACACAATCTAAAAATAAAATAAAAAAATGTAAAAAAATATTTAAAAAAATAATTTAAAAAAATGAAACTAAAATTGAAAAAAATTACAAAAAAAGTTATAAATAAGTGACATTATCCTCAAGCATATCATTCATTTTAATTTATTAAACTACTATCTCATTCCTCAACCATCCATGCAAGTATATGGCAAAGGGACACACTGTCTGGGCACACGCAATGGCTGCCTGCCATTGCCACATGGTTATCAACAACAACGACACAGAGCAAAAAGGCATTGAGAACAAAGAGAAGACATGCAGGCCTATGGCAAAAGTACACTGGCTACCTACACAACATGGCCACCGACTGACCACATGGTGAACCAGCAAGCAAGGAGTCATGGCTGCAACATAATGATAGAAGAACAACACATGCAAGCCTATGGCAAAAGTACACTGCCTGGCTACACAAAATGGCTGCCAGCCACATGATCAGAAGAACAACAACAACTAACAAGGAGGCATGGCTACAAAAGGAGAAGACCTGCAAGCCTATGGGGAAAGCACACTGGCTGGCTACACAAAATGGCTGCCAGCCACATGGTCAGATAACAACAACAACTAGCAAGGAGGCATGGTCACAAACAGAGAAGACATGCAGGCTGATGGCAAAAACACACTGGATGCCTACGCAAAATGGCCACCAGCCACATGGACAAACAGCAAGCAAGGAGGCATGGGGAACAAAGAGAAGATATGCAGGCCTATGGCAAAAGCACACTGGCTGGCTACAAAAAATGGCTGCCAGCCACATGGTCAGAACAACAAAAACCAGCAAGGAGGCATGGTCACAAACAGAGAAGACATGCAGGCCTATGGGGAAAGCACACTGGCTGGCTACACAAAATGGCCGCCAGCGGCATGGTCACAACAACCAGCAAGGAGGCATGGCCACAAACAAAGAAGAAATGCAGGCCTTTGGGGAAAGTACACTGGCTGGCTACACAAAATGGCCGCCAGCCACATGGTCAGAACAACAAGAGGCAGGAGGCCTGGAAAACAAAGAACACATGTAGACGTAGGGTGGACACTAACTATACAAAATGCCCCCTGGCCACATGGCATAATGAACAACAAAGGTAAATGGTGGCCTGTGCCAAACACACATACACACACAGTGGCCAAACAAAAGAGGCATGGTAACACAGAAAACACAGCATTAATTCAGCAATGCCAAAAACAAACATTAACAGGGCTAAAAATGTTCACAACAACACACATCCTCCAAAGGCATTACCCCACTTGAACACTGTTTGCAGGGGGGAAAAACACGTCAAATACCACAAAAAACACTTTTTGTATTTTAATCCAATGCTATCCATGGCCTAAATGATGTTTCAATTCTACAGACAACACAGAAACAGTTGTTTCATGCACCCATGAACAGTACAGGGCCTACTGCCAACCTAGGCCACATAGTGAATTAAATCAATCAATATTGCAAACTTATTAAAAAACATGGAGAAGAAAATGTACTGAACTGTGTAACATTTTTCCTTTACAAAAGAAGATATATTTCATGCACAAAAAAACCAGGCCCTACTAAAACTGCAGGCCACTCACCACAATAAATTTAAAAAATCGAATAAAAGTACAAATAAATCCAGGTGCATGCCCCCAGTCAAACAAACAACACCCTTATATACCAGTTTTTCAACTGACTTGTGGTATCTCAAAAACAAAGTCCCTAAATCCAATGGTATATATGCAGCAGACAAGGAAAGTGATCCTTCCAGCTCCAAATCCCAATAAAAAGTGACCAGGAGAGGGACAAAGTACTGGCAGGAGACTGCTGGACAGGAACAGGAAGTTGGAGTCTCTGGGGCACTTCCTTCTGGTTTGAAAAAAAAAGGTTTAAAAAATGGCTTCTCGCACAAAAAAACCAACTCTAACAGCCAGTTTGTGAAGAAAAATCCACTCCAAATGTTTCTCAACTGCATTCTCAAGCAGAAAAGCTGCTTGACCGCTCCGTTTGCAATCGCGATCTGCTCTAAGAATGCTAGATTGGTGCCTTCATGGCCAGAAGCCGTGCAAGTGAGCGTGAAGTCTCGCGGGAGTTCACTAACTGTGTGAGAAGTCGCAAGCACCCCGAGAGTTGCTCGCGGTTAAGCACCAAAACAATACTTGAGCGTGCAAACGGAAAAAACCCTCCACTTTGCACCCTAGTGGCGGAATTCAGGAATTCCATGTTCCTCCACAGAGCACGGAGTGCCAGAATTCTGCAAACTCGGCATGTGGAGCGGAGTTTACCTCCCCGGCTTAGAAAAAAACAGCTCTATGGTCCGACCATGTCAGAGGTAAAGTTTTATCAAAACTTAGGTCAGGATTATTTGTAAATTCCCCATTCAGCATATGATTAGCCTGATGAGTAGGTTGATTGACTATTTAAATAAGGTCGAAACTCTGAAGGCAGCTGACCAAATGATCAGTATATACGTTTCTGCCTAGCTCCAATTGAAAATTAAAGTCACCCAATATGGTGAAATAGGGAAGCTCCATTCAGGACTCTGTCAAAATCTGTAAAGATCTGATAAACGTATTCCTTGGACCATTTGGACAATACACCAGGATACCGTTGAATGAGGTGATGTTATTGAATTTGAAATAGAATATCAGAGCTTCACCATCCAGCTAAGTAGTGGGTTAAACATGGCCTTAATGTGGTTGTGATAGACAATTGCAATCCCACCACTCCATTTATCCTGCCTATCTATTCTGTACACATCATAACCATCAGAAATTGTGACTCTTAAGTCTGGGTCTGACAATGCGTCAGCCCAAGTCCCTGTAAAAAATACTAAATTCAGAGCATAAGAGTCCATGAACTCTGCAAATTCATGCTTATTTTTAATCAAGGATCTAGTGTTCACTAGCATGCAAGTAAGTGACTTGGGTAAGTATCTTGAGGTCTGACTAATACGTAAAGAGGTTGGCAGAGAGTTATTACCAGAAAAGCAGGTTATGTTGGGGCTAAATTCATAGTTACAGACATAGCAGCGATATTGACAGGAGTCAGAATTAAAATTATATGCCTTCCAGCCGATATGCCTACCCTTACAGCAAAGAACCAGCAGAGAGTCCCTCATGTACACCAAATTTGAAAAAACGGCCGGGGGTTGTGGTGTATGATGCAATATAACCATGGATGGGTGCAGACGGGCTTGCCTTTGGTGCAACAGTGGTGTGCCAGCTGCGTGAACACTCTACCCGGTTCTCTAAAAGGGCTGGCATCAAGGGGCATGGCCGTGAGCGTGGCCAGCTTCAGAGGAGTGCTGACATACCTCAGTAGCGATGACAAGGGGGCAACGAACAAAGGAAACCCCTCCACTCCTCATAACCCTCAGATAATGCTGATTGATGGCAATATGTTGAGATGGAGAGCCACTCTTAGCTCTCGAGAAATACTGGGCCAGTTGTTCAGGATAGACTCTCTCTGGTCCTCCAATTGAAGTGAACGAAAAGCCATCTGGAAGGGTCTTCAAATCGTTTCCATACTTTAACACTCCAGGGGGCAGATTTATCATTCTGTCACACAGAGCAACACAGCAAGTCACCTTGCTGCGCTGCGTGAAAGGGAAAGTGAAGGAATTGGCAGTATTTACCATTATACAACACATTCCTGTCCTTTCACAGCACTAGTGCACTTAGCTGCCTACTGCCAACACGTGCACCCTTGCGTCATGTTGCAAGGATACCTGTGTTGTAGGAAGGATTGTTTTTGTGCAGGAAGGTTTCCTTGAGAGGCATTTTCATCTTTCTATATGTGCTACAGAATTCACCACACTTTTGCATTTTGACACATTCCCAGGTCTACCACTAATGGAAAATCTGGGAATGCACTAAAATCCATGGGTGGATCAGTGGGAAAGCCCACACTTCACTTATGGAACGCATCCCAGCTGCAGAGTAACCCATGGCAGTGATTTGCGCTACCTTGCATTGAATTAGATTTATCAAGCCATGCAGGGCCATGCAAGGTGGCCTTGTGTGGCTTAATAAATCTCACTTAGGTTTTGTGTCACTCTTATGGGCCCTTATGTGGTGCAAGGGTGATGTAAATTCTTGATAAATATGGGCCCAGGGATGTGGTGGCATGGGCAGACTACACTGTGGCCAAGAACTATTTCAACAGACGATGGGGCACAACAAAATAATTATTTGCTCAGGTGGCAGCAACATGTTTCCATGGGGAGAAACACATCTTACTTCTCTGACTGCTACTTACATCAAAAGTCAACTAAACCTGAGCGTGGATTACCTAAGCAGGGTGTTTCCACCTTCACAGAATTTATGCATTGCTAAATGAACATTCCAACAGATCTGCAGTCAGCTGTGTTCTATAAGTGGGTGTTTTGAAACAAGGGACATTTGAGTAGTTCCAAGATTATATTAAAGACTCTGGGAACAGTTTGACCTGGGGGTGGATGCTCTATTGGTCAGGTGGCCCAATGATCTTGTGTGGGCCTTTCACCTTTTGTTCTGCTACCAAAGGTAATACCAAAGATTTGACTAAAAAGGACAAATGTTCTTCTGGTAGCAAGTATGGTTCCTACTTATAATGGAGATGGCTGTTGGCATTCCATGGATACTATCTCTACATCTGTCTGCATTTGAAGGTCCTATTATTATTAAAGCTTATATAGCGAACAGCTACCCACACAGTGTTTCCTGGTCCTTGGAGATGTATAAGTGAATCCAGAGCCTACTAACTCAAAACATCCAGGTTTTCAACTGTTTCCTAAAAGTGGTCAGAGAAGTACAGCTTCTCAAGGATAGCATAAGATTGTTCCCCAACTTAGGAGGCAAAAGACCAGCCTCTCATATGGGTCTGTTTAACTCTCAGAACCAAGCATAAGGAGAAATCACTGGAACGTAGGGCGTGAGCTGACTGATAAGGTCTCACCATTCCGTGGAGAAAATGAGGGCCAGCTTCAGTTCTAATTCTCTAACCAAAGCACAGAGCCTTAAATTGGATCCTTTTCTCCACCTTGACCCAGTGCAACTCCCACAAAAGCGAGGAGACTGCTGCACTTTTTAGGAGCCTGTAGAGCAGCTTTGCCGCCGTGTTTTGAACCACTTGCAGCTTTCTCTTGGAGGCTTTGTCCACTCCCAAATAGAAGACATTGCCATAGTACAATCTAGAAAGGATGAGGGCCTGAATGATTGTCCTTTGGGCTGGAAATGGAAGATCCCAAAGTATTTTCCTCAGTCATCTCAAGATGGCAGAATAGGTAGCAGCCACCTTCACAGCCTGGGGCTTCATGGACTGCTTTTCTTCTAGCAGGAAGCCCAGGTTCTTCATCTCTTGGGCAGGAAGAACACCCAGGTTTTCAGACCACTGCTTAGCGCCCCATAGGGATGAGTTCTTTCCCAGCACAAGTACCTCAGCCATTAACTTTCAGCAAGTTCATGTTCATACATGCGGCAGCCTGGTTCAGACAGCAATTCAGGGCCTCAGAGTTATGGACCTGAGCGCATGGCAAAGAAAAGATGATCTGTGTGTTATCCACGTAGGAAAACAAGGTCAAGCCAAAGCTTTCCACCAGATCAGCCAAAGGGCAGACATAGATATTAAATAAGGTTAGACTTATGGCTGAGCTTTGAGGAACCCCTTAAGTGAGGGGGAGCCGTATGGAGGAGGCATTCGCTGAGGAGACCTGGAAGGGCCGGTCACACAAGAATGATCCATCCAAGATAAGGTTGTATCAAGTATACTTAGGCAAGCTAGTGTCTCCAGCAGCCTGGCGTGCGACACAGTATCGAAAGCAGCGCTGAGGTCTAGTAAAAGTCCTATTATTTCACACTTGTGACTGTCTGATCTCCACTTAGTGATTTGATAATGGATATGTATGTTCTGCACGAATTAAGCTTATCTTTTAGCAGCAGAAGAGACTGTAAAATCTTCTAGAAGACTATCAACTTGAATGAAATATGACCATTGTTGGTCTTCATTCCATTGTTGGTGCTCCTCCCATAGATAGCAATCTTTATCTTGCACCCCTCCTAAGGTTCTTGACTTTCTATTAGAATGTTTTTGTTTGGACATAGAAGTTGCCACTTTGAAAGTCCAGTGGGCTCCATTCAGGGCATTTAGAGGTTCATGGAGAAATGTGGATAACATTTCTGTTTTGGTCTCCAGATTATTCAAAGCTTTCATAAAGCTTTCACAAGCCCAATGGGATGCAAACTGATTACTTAAGTCCTAAAGTGAAAGACCAAACTGCGTTGCCAGTGCTCATAGATGTTAAACAGATAGTTGGTTAGAGAGCTATCGAGGCTCAAGTGCAGATAAGCCACAAAAGTGTGCTTTAAAACGTCCGCGTTTAGGCTGTTCGATTTACCTGGGCATGTAATAACCCTTGAATATGCTTTCTGTTTAGGTCTCCACACAAGGCTGTAGTGGTGAAACCATCAGTTAGTCCAAACTCAAGAAATGATTTCTTTACATAGGCTATGCATGGGATAGATACACTTTTATCACAGGCGAGGTAGTCACTAATGATTTCTCTCGAAAGAGATGCCTTGTTGGTTTTCCAAATAGATGGCCGTAGCAGCGGTAGGCTTGGTCTGATTTGGTCACTCAAATAATTTAAACCCAGCTCCATGTGACAGATAAAGTGAGAGGAGGATGGAGGAACAGACAGAATGTTTCTACAAAAACGATTTTCCTTTACCTGCATTGCTGCACAATCTGCAGTGCCCTAAATCTCCGCCCCCTAGGATGCCACAGGGGAACATTGAGTAGTATATATCTGTAGCAGTGGAGAAAGTGCCCTACCCCCTGATGAAGATGGGAGACAGAGAAGTGAACCTACTGCCCTGGATAACTTCATTCTGTGATGAATAATATTTGGTACCCGTGAGCCTGCAGCATCAAAAGTGACACCCAAGTAAGACAAGCATTTGCAATGCAATAGGTCTCGCTTTTAGGCGAGTTTAATCTATTGGCATTGTAAATGACAATGCCTTTTATTTTTGCTTTTTAAAACATAAATAAAAGGCATTGTCATTTACAATGCCAATAGCTTAAACTCGCGTAAATGCGAGACCTATTGCATTGCAAATGCTTGGTTACTCAGCGAGTCTGTTTCATTCTTAACATTTCTTCTGCCAGCCTGTTAATTCACAAATGCATGATGACAAGGGGGAAGGTAAGATTCTTCGTGTTTCCCTTGCTAAGCCATGGGCTGGACATTGGAGGAGGGGTATAGCCGGGGCGCTCTGCGGGCTTATTTTTCACTGACATTGCAAGAGAAACAGGACAAATCTTGTCTGCCCCCCCTTGTCTTCATGCATTTACGAATTAACAGGCTGACAAAAGAAATGTTGCAAAATGAAACAGACTCGCTGAGAAACCAAGAGTGTCAGCTCTAATCACTGTGCCTCCGGCAGAGCCCGGAACCTGCCCAGGAATTATCTGCTGAGTGCAGGGAGCATGAGTTATCCACAGAGCACAGTAAGGAAGCTGTAAACAGGCGCTAACAAAAAGATTTTTTTTTCGTTCAGTGCCAGGACAAAAAGTAACAATACCATTTCACCTCATTTGCAGGCTTTAATCAAATGTTAGAAATCCCTTCCTTTCCGCATTGACCGGTTTACCTAACTTTTCTCAACCAACTGTATCCTAACTCCATCTATAACTGCAGTTTTAATTTTTTTTACTTAAAAGGTCCCAAATGCGAGACCTATTGGCTATGCCAATGCTTGTTTGCTTTTATTATTGTACTCATCGGCGCATACTAATTTACTGGTAAGAACAATTTCATCTAAACAACATGGAGGGTGTAAATGTAAATACCCAGTAGACCGGTGAGTTGTCAATGCATTTGAGTAAAGTATTCCTACCTACGATTTTTTTTAAATACAATTTTTCATAACCACACAAGAGTAAACGTACCTGATGCTCCAAGCTTTTATGAACATATTTTTTTTTGTTATTTTTACTAGTAAACACTGACGTATGCGTGTCTCTTGAGCCAGCAATGTAACCGGCCCACTTTTTCTTCCCTCGGGCACCTCAGAAGCACAGTTTTGGCAACAGTAACTAGGGCAACGTCTGAACAGAGAAGCTGTTGCAAAGCACGAAGAGAAGTTTTATTTTCCACCCCACACGCCCGTCCTCTCTTTGCTACCAATATTATAAAGGCCTGAGTGTGGCCCATTACCGGAGAACGCCCTTAACTGATAATTAGCCCAGTGCGCCCGGTTTTCACAGGTTTGGCCCAGGGGGGAGACCCGTCCAAGGTGTCAGAAGTGAGCGATCTGACGTGTGAACGTGGTGCGCCTTCCGCGTTTCTGCATAGCGCGTGCTATGAGCGAAAATATGTTTCAGGACGTTGAGCGTCGGATGGCGCGCGCGGTCTCTCCAGATTGCTTTGTTTAGGGGGAAGTTTAATAAACAAACAGACTTTGCGCGAAAGTGAGACAGACTGGTTTTGAACCGCAGATGTGATTGTTTCATCAATATTGTGACAGCTTGGGCACCCTGTCTCATTTACCCACTGGAGCATGCACCAGGCACTCTCTGCTATTACCAGCCCAATTGAGGCGGAAATACGTAATGCTTTCTATGCATTGGCATAGTTCTGCTGGGGAGGGGGGGTGTCGTGGGTGAGAAGGGCGGCGCCGATCTCTTCAGGAAGGAATGCAGCTGCCACCCTGCGCACCGCTGCTCACTCCCGAGAGCCAAACGCCGTGGGAGTGACACATTAGAAAGGAGGTGGGACATGCACCTGCCTTTGGCCATTTGCGTGCTTTCATTATTGAAAGACTCACGCAAAGGCCAATCCAATGTGTGGGAGGAGTGAGACCCACACAGAGAAGTTTGGAGTGCTCACAAGAAGCCTCCCATATATCAGCGCATGCGCGCTGCGCTAGGCTCGACCTAAAAAAAGTGCTAGTGCTTAGCAACCGGTTCGTCCCAAATCCAAAACTTGAAAACCGAGTATGCTAAGGGCTGCATGCCAAAAAAATGATTTAGTGAAATTGGTCTGTAAATCAAGAGCTTCCATAAATTGCATGAAAGAATGAACCAGCAGACGCAGTGCTTTAGGGGTGCGGGCTATTAGCTCCGCATCATCGCCATATAATAATTCTGGGAGGGGTGCAACTTTTAACTTAGGAACATCAGGAGTTCAAGAAATTAAATTAGGGCAAAGCTTATTTATATTTAAAATATACAATAGAGGGGCAAGCACACACCCTATATGCGCCCCATGGTCAATGTTAATTTCTTTTGAAACTTCACCATTTTGTCCAAATTTAATCCTGACCTTTGTGTTCTCATGCAAGGAAGCTAAGAATTGGACAAGTGTCGCATCCATCCCCATTGCCAATAAGAGTTGCCATAACTTAGGGCGATTAACCCAATCAAATGACATGGACAAGTCCATGAAACCAAGATATAGAGGTGTTTGCTTTGCAATTGTGTATTTGCCTAAGTTCAGATTTCAATTCAGGCATTGCTCTATGGTACCTATATGGGTACGAAAACCATATTGACAAGAATTTATGATTTTATTTTCAAGAGCCCACTCCTCAATCCTATTGTATAGGACCCTTCCCAGAATTGTGGACGCTGAGTCAATCAGTGAAATAGGGTGGTAGGAACTTGGTGAGGATCGGTTCCCCCTTCTTGAAAATTGGGACGATTGTAGATGTGGTCCAGGAACATGGTACTGATGAATGTTTAAAGTTTTTAAAAACGTTTGCCAACATTCGTGCCCAGAGTATGATGTTGCATTTAATTAGATCAATAGAGACCACATCCTGGCTAGGTGCCTTTCCCCAGCACTCTGTTGAATAGTAGTAACAACTTCCTTTGGGGTAGCCTGCATATCTGGGTGAGCACTATCCTTCATGATAGGTTGTGATGCCATTTCCGAAGCGGAGTAGATTTGGGAAAAATGAGACTCCCATGCTTCGCTAGTAATGTGACAGCCATTCGGGGTCACAGTACTCATGGCTGACACAGCATTCCAAAAGGACTTGCTATCCTTCTTTAATAATGCATAAACCAGTGTGTCCCACTGCTGGGAAATAACCTCCTTCCATCCCTTTGTGGTAGCTGTTTAATGCCTTTTCCGAAAGACTGTCACGGCAGAGGGGTCCTTGGGATTAGCAGTTAGAGCCCTACACAATAATCGATTTCCTGCCTAGCATTCATGATCGAACCATTTCGGTGCTGAGTGGACCATTTTGGGGAGGATAGGCCACAAAGAAACTGGCTTTCTCCACATTTTCAGACTTGTCTGCCAGGCAGCCCAGGACCAATTCCACATTCTCCCCTACTATTTTTCCCAAGAATTGAGTCGGGTTGGGGAGTTTCCATATCACCCTGAGATTATCAGTAGATGGCTGCAATTTACCAATTCCATCACCAACCTTAAATTTGACCCTAGAAAGACAGTTAGGGCTGCCTCGATGTGGTTATGGTCGCCACAATGTGAGCAGATAATGGTGGCATGCAGTAGCGAGCTTATTAGATTACTGGAAAAAAAGATGTAATCAATAATAGATGAGTTGCTCCTACCACTAAATGTAGGTAACCCCGGATCACTATTGCCGACCACATCCATTACATTATGCTGGTCGAGAGCCTCCAGCTCCTTCCCTCATTGATCAGAACCCTCACAAACATTAACCCCTTTCAGCAATCTTAGGGGTGACAACCTTGCATTGAAGTTACCGACTAGGCATATATGCGCTAGACGCCCTTCACCAGTTGCTTTTTCCAGAATGCAATCAATATATTTAAACAGACTAGGGAACCTAGAATTTGGGATTTTATCAAAATCGTTGTTATAGAATTTAATCAAATACAATGTCATGTCCTTCTTGAAAATCATGTTTTGACAATCGCAACCTGGGATATCTAATGTTGAAGCATGGCCACCAACTAACACATTTATCCAAATGGACAAACCCGCCAATGCACAGCCAAAGCGTGATGGAGTGGCCAGGACACTAAAATATTGAAACCCATCAAACACAATTGGCTGGAGGTCCTAGGTTTTCTGCAAAAACAGTATAGCATATCTTCTTATGAACAGTTGCCACTCTGAGATATGTACCTTAGAATGAAGGCCTGCGATATTCCAGCTTAAAGTTTCATGAGTGGGACACATACATTTGAAGTGGGAATAAGAGGTCTTGAAACAGGGGATTGAGATATGACCACAGACTGATTTGACATAACATTGTCCAAAGACGGCCAACACTCCCCCAGTCAATCAAACTCCGTGAGGTATGACAAGGCTGCGTTCCTGGTATTACATTTCACAGCTGGATTTGGCAGAGAATGGTGGCCCGAAAAAGGAGGAAACATTACCCACATAGGGGGCTAATAAAAGAACCCTATTGGTAGTAAAACAATGTTTGTATTCATGAGGAAACACTCTGTATTCGGCCTTATTAACTTCCTTATACAAGATGGACATCTGAAGTTAACAGCAATACAATCTCCCTCTATGTTTTTTGGTGACGGCCCCACCCAACCAACCCTACGCATCAATAAGATCACATTACAATTTGCAATATTGTAGTTTTTGTGGATGCTGAGCCAGTGGATACGCCTATTTTGCAGCTGTTTCAATTTCTCAGTTTGATTGAGCTTTAGAGGTGGTACTCAGCCATACTGAGCGTAAAAGGGCATGCGGCAGGGAGTAGGTTCAAAGTCTCTATATTGAGTTGGTGCCTTTATTCCCTCCATTTGCCGAAACCCCTCAGCCATGCGCTCCGATTAATAGATAATCTATGTTTGCTTAATGCAATCTCATTTGTGAGCCCTCTTAAGCATGGTATATGGTATTAATACTTGTCATTCTGTGGGGTGCTATGGCACATCCAGTAGCCTTATGTTTGCCCATAGTACATAAAGAATAAAGCACTCACCAGAGGTAGTCAAGATTAAATAAAACAGGGCGAGTCCTCGAAAGGGAGTGGGCCCAGCCCAGCCTCGACCAGCCGCGGGGGCGCGTCCCATGCTGCGGGTGTAGACCAGTGCTTTAAAACGCATCACCTGCTGCCAGGCCCTTTCCTGAGACTAGGGAGGCTTGGGGATGTAGTCCCACCCCAGCCAAGGCCTTTGTTAATCATTGCTACAATGCGGGCAGGAGAAACTGCTTCTAAAATTGAAACAGTATAATCTATGGAACCATACCTTTACAAAGTTCATGTCACTTGGGACCATGATTTGTTAGTCTGTTTTAGAATGGTGATTATCCACTATTCCTTGTCACTTTCCAAGGATTGGGTGGTCTCAAAGAATCTGACATTTTGCCCATGTGATTAATGTTTTCCCCCCAAACTGCAATAGGGGTTATGTTTTTGTAGATTTTATTTGGTTTCTTGCCCCTGTTCTTAAAGATGCAAATCTTGTTCAATGTATGCCAGCTTTCCTTTATTTACAGATGCATGACAGTCCTTAGATATTTGTTTCACTGCAAGTGTTTTTCTGTAGCTCCACTTAAGATGTGGGATAGATAATTTTATAAGTACTGTAGTACCTTAATTTTGAACATATTCCATGATATTTGAACTGTTTGTAAAGCTTTCATGGCTTTTAACCAAATAAAGATGAAATGATTATGATGATACCGTATTCCTAATAGCTATCACCTCCTTACAACAGTTAGGGGAAGTGAGATCTTTGGTTATTTCCCCTCCTTATTTCAGAATTCTACCTAATGTCCTCGTTGAGACTGTGGGCCAGATGTAAGACCCTTTTTTGCTCTTGCAAACGGGAGATCGGCCCATTTGCGACCGCAAAAAAGGGTAATGGCATGTACAAACACTATTTTGCGAGTCACTGACTTGCAAAATAGCGTTTGCGACTCTCGATATTAGGAAGGGGCATCCCCTCCTAATAGCAAGACTCACTGCCATGTACTATTGTTTCGCGACCGCATTTGCGGCCGCAAAACACTTGCAGTTTATCACCTACTTCAAGTAGGTGGTAAACCACTCGCAAATGGGAAGGGGTCCCCAGGAAACCCTTTCCCCTTTGTGAGTGTGTGAGAAAATATTTTTTAAGAGCAGGCAGTAGTCCCAGGGACCACTGCCTGCCCTTAAAAAATGAAACTGAAAAGTTTCATTTTTCTTTTTTCAATGCATCCCTTTTTCCTTTAAGGAAAACGGACTGCATTTAAAAAAAAACTGCTTTATTTAAAAAGCAGTCCCAGACATGGTGGTCTGCTGACCCCAGCAGGCCACCATCCCTGGGAGTGCTAGCCATTACCAATGGGGTCACAAATTGCGCTTGTCTCATGAATATTGATGAGGCAGGCAATTTGCAACCCCATTGGGAATCGCTAACAGTGTCTGTGACACTGTTGTACATTGAATTTAGCGAGTTGCAAATTGTGATTCACAATTTGGAAATCGCAAACAGCTATGTACAACAGTCTCTCAGACACTGTTTACAGCTCAGAATCAGTCGTAAATGGACCTGCCTCATCAATATTCATGAGGCAGGTTGCAATTTGTGACCCATTGGTAATGGCCTGCACTCACAGGGATGGTGGCCTGCTGGGGTCAACAGACCACCATGTCTGTGATTGCTTTTTAAATAAAGCAAATTTTTTTTTGTAATTCAGCCCATTTTCCTTAAAGGAAAACAGGATGCATTTTAAAAATTAAAATGAGAAGCTACCTTTCCTTTTTTTAAGAGTAGGCAGTGGTCCGTGGGACCACTGCCTGCTTTTACAAAATGTTGGCACCCATATTCACAAAGGGGAAGGGGTCCCTTGGGGACCCTTTCCAGTTTGCGAATGGGTTACCACCTAGTTGAAGTTAGTGGTAACTGCAAATGTTTTGCGACCGCATTCCCAGTCACAAAATATTCCTACATACCAGTGCTACTCGGTATTAGGAAGGGACGCCCTATACATGCCCCTTCTTAATACCGAATCACAAAAGCAAAATGTGATTCGGTAACAAGTTACTGAGTCGCATTTTGACTTTTGTACATGGCAAAATGCATTTTACCAGTCACACACGGCCTGATAGGCTTTTAATTTGTTTTAATTATGTTTGAACTTTTGAATGTGCATGGATGAAATCAGAGGCATCATTTCTCCAAAGACATACGAGAAAAGGCTGTGATTTCACATGATCTTTGAGTCCAATTACTGACAATAACACTTTGTTTGAAAAAAATTATCTTTATTGAAAGCTCATAGCTGACATCAATTAATAAATAAGGTTTGATGCTAGGCACAAACACCATCTACAAAAAAATAGCAAAAGCCAAATAATTACTGATTTTTAAAAGATCAGTAGTCAGAGTGGTTAAATTACAGAGGGTGCAAAGCAGTTCACATGGATTTCATGCAGCAATATACACAGAGCATCTACTAACCATAAATAACACAATTGGTAGGATGTGTCCCAGATGTGGATATGATGACTTCTTGTACTGATGGGTAACGCACATGCTAAGCCTTGTATTTTGAACAAGTCTGGCAAGGATTAGAAACTGTTTTGTTCTGTGTGACATTGTGAAGCCTTTTAATGTGTTGTACCATTAATCCATTCTTATAACTAATTTGTGTTAGGCCTTAATAGAAATTAAAAATAGTGCAATCCAGTTGCTTTGGCTCTTTCTGAATCAATAGCAATATGTTGTGATCCAGAGTAATTAAAAAGTCATATACTAAAACCAAACTTGAGAGTGTTGCATGCATCTCTTGTATTCTCTGAGATGTTTCATTGTTGTCTGTTACATTTTTTCCAATGTTTGTTCATATAATATGAATAATATCTATTTGAAGCTGAGTAGGTTAAATTGTACTTGTTAAATTTTGATTCAGATAAAAAAGTATTTCTATGTAAGAATTGTACACATTCAAATGGAAATTCAGCTGCACGTACTGATATTTTGTTATTTTCCGTATTCAGTGCTTTATTTATACCTGCTGGGGTGATGAAGAGGGAAATGTTTTAAGTGTGTTTATCAGGGTTGGAAATGTATTTATGAAAATGGCTCTGTGTTCAGTATACTCTTAACAGCCATGAACATTAAAGTACTGAAGTTAAATAACTGACACCACTGAGAACACCACATACCTTAGTAGTCTTGGGAGCTGGAAGATAATAAAAACTAATTTCTATCAATTGCAAATCAGAAACAGTGAAAAACACAGGAAAGTGTTTAATTTTATCTGACAGATACAATTTCAATTGTCAAATTCAGTACCAAAGGCATACATGTTGGGTATCGCTACACATGAGAATGTCCAACTTGGGTTCTTGTTCCTTGTCACAAGTATTAGGTTATTTGATTTAGAGTAATTTCGATTTTTGTTTGAACTGGCAAGGCAGGTACAAACAACATAACTACCCTTAAATTTTAACAATTACAGTTGATAGCGGAACTTACCTTTAAATAAAAGGATGTTTTCTAACACAGAGAAGCTCATATTTTAGGCATATAAGTAAACAGAAGTTAAAGAATAAGGTTTACAGTGATATTGGTTGAAATTATTACACAATTCCTACAATAACAAACAAATTATGTCAGCCCCATAACATATATGTAGTCTTAACTAGTACATACACCTCTAGAATTGACACAGCTGTAAACACATTTGATCATAACAAGAAGGAATTAAACCTTTGCTGTTTCAAATAGCAGGTGTCCAGTTTGTCCCAGTACTTTTTTTTAGTCTCCCAAACAGCCATAATTTAGCATAAAGAGACCTTGGAAAAGAAACGAGAATTCGCTCCTCTACATCTTTTTGGCAACTTTCTGAATATTTATAACACCTTCAACAGTGATTCTAAACTGATGCAATTATCAGAGTTGGCTTCTGTCTGTGCATTTTCTGCTATTATTGTGTATCCCTACACTACCTTTAAGACTCAGAAATATGAGAATAATAATGAAATAGCTTAAAACTGGCTTATAAAATGTGTTCCAAGAAAAAATGTATACAGAAAGGCACGCAGGACGACAGTTGTAATCCTACACAAATCCCAATACAAATAAAATAAACTACTAAAATGTTATTACCAGAAGGTACAACCATGGGACTCCACGACTGGCACCACACGATTAAACACTTACTAAGTACTTCTAATGTAGTGTATCTGCATAAATCTGTACTAAAGCTAAGCAAATGAAGGCAAGTTAGAGAACATAAGCCTTAATATACATCATATCATTAGAAAAGTACATGTAAATACAAAATCCAATTCCACAAGTAATTTTTTTTCCTTTGATTTGAAACAGTTCAGATGCTTTTATCGGGAAATGCCTTTTCTTTATTCTCAACTAATATGTTATGAGGGGTAAATAAAAAAGGTTGATACCATCATCATGGAATAACCAGGAATAGCTAATGTTACTGTACCAGGCATGGGATTGCCAAATACATGAATTTCAGCAAATATTTACTTTATGTCTCTGCCATGCTGCAACCTTTTCAAAGACCCAAATGGATGGAAAAACATGAAGAAAAATATTTGAATATGTAGATTATTTGTCTTATTGGATTACTTTAAGAATGATAGCATAACCAGCAACTTCAAGTGAGTAATAATTGTTGTCCTACTTCATATAGCTGATTGTTCAGTTGTTCATTTTAATAACAAATAATGTATTTAAAAGATTAAATTTGTGTAACAGGCTTTAAAACCTATCACGGAAAAGAAAACACTTATTTGACACTATTCTATAATACATTTTAACAGTTTCTGAAGGGCAGACTCAAGTAGCTGATCACAAATAGATATTAAAATGTACTAATAACTGTACTGATGGCTTTAGCAATGTTTGCTATACGAGGGTGGCTCTGTGTTTTTACGAATAATGGTTTAAACATGTGTATAGCGACTACATCTGTGTTAATTTAATATGCCAAAGAGTGAACATGAATTAGCAGTAGCTCTGAATTTGTAAAATGCAAATTAACAACCATTTTGCTATCAACATTACCCTGAGATAATGACAAAAAACAGTTAAAAAAAAAAAAAAGTGACAATAATGAATTTATTGTTGATAACAGAAAAGTAATTTGTGACAAAACCAAAACCAGTTATCAAGTAATCTATTTGTTGAAAAAATAAATTCATTAGTGAAGATCTTTATGATTTGCAAAATATGTTAGAGGGAACATAAACACTAATTCAAAAAAAGAAAAATCCTTATATTTTCAAACTTTCCAAGCAATTCTTGAAAAACAGAAAAGGATCCACCAAGAACTATTGATTTAATGGAATGGGTCACATGAAAAAATATGAACTCTGAGGAGCTGCGATAATATCATATGGGTGAAAAATTCATCCTAGTTACTGTGTGTTCTCGCTTTTTTTATATATAAACATTGTTCAAATTCTAGATCATAAGGTGGTATAAGCAAGAACACCAGTAAGAGTTCGAAAACAAGTATACGTCTTGTATGTGAATAGCTTCACTTACTTATTCTGGAGAGTGAATTCATGCAATAGTTGCAGTTGTTTAATTAATACATTGTACTTTGTCTCTATAGTTGCTGTTCTGAATCTATGAAATACAAACCTAAATGTCAGTAAACATTTATGACTGAACAGAAGAAGACACACTATTGCTCAGATTATGTGTTTTGAGAGGAAAAGATCTTGTATGTGTGGTATTCTAACACCTGCTCAACAAAGCTCAATAACACAATCTAGTGGAAGAGGTTTGAATCATGGTAATCCATAATGATAAAATATAGGCAAATTCTACCCAACATGAGCTGAAAACTAACTTTAACAATGTTGGTTTGTACTACCAATCATCCAACAATCTAGTGCAGTTCGATAGCAATAATAATAATAGTTTTAATAATGATGCCAATAAATAGTATTTTAAATATGTGCCTTTTGAGGCACATTGCACCTGAAAGCTCTTTCAAATATAAAGCTGCCATAATCATTAGACACATGATAAAAATCTTGAAACAAGTAATTACAAACCCATTGAATACAAAAAAATAAAGTAAAAACAGATTAAAAATTGGTAACTGCCACAGAACAAGAGGTTTTGGTGTTCTTCAAGTCCCAATAGGAAACATGTATCTTTCATTACAGTATGCGCAGAGAAGTAGTCCCTCCGATGGTACAAAGATGAGGACATTTCCAGTGGAATGACTTTTCTTCTTTGAGTGTTAAACTTTTGACACTCAATGTCAATTGTATCTTATTTGCATCCCATACAGTTAGATACAGTGCACACAACCGATATCCCAAAAGGGTGAATCTGGCAATATGAAAGATGATGAGGATGACATAAGGACTTTTTAAAATACTGTATGATTTCTAATTTAATGGCAGCATTACGCACACTTCTCAGATCAACATTTTCGATTTGTGTTTTTATTGCAGTAAAATGTTACTTCTGAACATTTGCCTCTACAAGGCCACCTCACATTTCTTTGTAGGGATCAGAGGAGTTCAATGGAAGTTTCTCCTTGTAATGTTTATAATATACATTGATCACGGCTCAGGTTTCATCTCTGTTGCATCCAGAGATACTTTCTCTGCTTTCTTTGCCCTTCTCTGCTGTTGTTCCTGCTCCTTCTTCTTCAGCTTTTCCTTCTGTTTTTCAATTTTTTCCTGCACTTTTCGAACTTTCTCCATGGACACCTTCATCTCCTTAAGTTTTTTTTTAATGATTGCTCTATCCTGGGAGGAGTGAACACCCAAACCCTACAAATAACAAATTAGAGTGTCAAAAAGGACAGAAATATCACCAATCAAAAAATGATAGTGAACTCGTAAGATATTACATTAAGAACTAAAATCAATTTCTAAATGTGGAAATATATGAGGTACTTTTGCAATTCCTTTATAAATTCTTATTACAAAATTACATATTATTTTAAAACTAAACAAAACAGAAATATGATAATTATCAGATGTTACCAACAGAGTCGTAAATATTGTCTGTATATTATACCAACGAAAAGCAAAGAGAATTTGAAATTAATTTAGTATGACAAGTAAACATCAGCTTCAGCATGAATTATTGTACAAATATATTCTCAGTTTTATTACACAGAAGAAATATTTTGATGGTGCAGAAGGAAAAGTGGGATATACACAAATCAGTTGCAGTAATAAAAAGAGTTGCAAGGTTACATCATTTCCTACAATAAATTTTGTTTGGGCATTATAATCTTTTGAGGATAAGAGTGTTTTTCTCTAATGGTTATATTGCTGGGATTGGAACATGGAGTCCCTCGTTATAATAGGGAGCCAGATAGCTTCAGTTTGTGCAGGTATGCGATGTTTACACAGGGACTGTGCACATGGGTAATAAAGAAATCATGCAGCTGAGGAAGGTCAAGAAAACAGAGCTCCACTAGTGGTCTTAGAGACTGTCAAATTCGATCAAGGTAAATTGACAAAGCAGATCAAAGAATAAGGCTGGTCAACAGGTAGCTGGACTGCCATGTAATGGCACTATGACCAACCTGAGTGTACATTTTTACTTTATTAGACTTTATTTCGACAATTGCCATAAAAGCAAATATAACAATAAGTTAAAACAATAACATCATTAGATCGTTAAAATCCGTAAAATCATGACATATAAAATAGTTTTAAAAATGGGCATAAGAATAAGACCTAGCAGCATATGAGGGAGACATCGGAACAATTTGAAGTATGAGACAACGTTAATTTCAGAGCTCCTAGACATAATTTGCACTGCAACATGAGCTGGAAGTCCATATTCAAAAACAGCCTACAATTTATAAAATCACAGCAAACTGCAAAATACAACATAGGAACACACAGGTTGTGGGCACTAGGTATTAAGCAGCACAGGGCTACCTTTTTCTGTCTGTGTCTATACACATATGTGACAAAACCAGAAACAGAAAATACAATTGGTTGAGCAGTGTCCGCCTTAAGTATCCTAGTGGCAATTTTATAGTCCCTAATGCTCAGGTTGCGGCATAGCATCAAAAACCACTTCCTCCTATGTGCATGATATTTTGGACAAAAATTTAGGACAGGGTCTTCAGTTTCCTTAGCCTCAGGGCAAAAAGGACACCTCAGGTCAGCTTCAGCATCGTTGTAGGGACATTGCCACTTTGCAGTAAATGATCGAAGCGGAAGAGTCACGACGCGGAATCTGATATAAAGAGATCTGGTAGCCGGGGGCTCAAATATATCCATGTACTCTTACAGACAATAGGGGACATATTTACAAGCCCCTATCGCCACCACAACGTCACTTTTAGTGACGTTGTGGTGGGGATAGGGGCTTTGCCTTATTTACAAGGCAGCGTTATGCCACTTAACGTGGCTTAACGCTGCCTTATAAATAAGGCACCCTTTCAAGCTGTACTGAGCGTGAAAGGGGAGGGCAATGGGTGTTGCGGTGGGCATTCCACCACAACACCCATTGATTTTGATGCTTCCCCCTATTCACGGGGGTGGTTTAAACAGGAGGCAGCACCAAAATTAAGACCAGGGAAAACCTGGTCTTAAACAGGCGAAACGAGGAGAAATGCTGCAGCACATATAGAAACAGCATATTCCCATTGATTGTTTATGCGCAGGAAGGTGACTCTACCTGCACGTAAACAATAAAAAACATTGATGTTTTGCAACTTCTATGTGTACGCCATTTAAAGATTGTTTATGTGCAGGAAGGTCTCCCTTCCTGCACATAAACAATCTTCCCCTCAATGCAGGCACCCTTGCACTATGGTGCAAGGGTACCTGCGTTGGCACTAGGCTGCTAAGTTTAGCACCAGCGCAGGGGAAAACACAGGGCTCCACCACATTGTTGTAAATATGGTGCAGCCCTGGGTTTCTGAAGTGGCGGAGCGCGGCTTTAAGCCAAGGAGGCTAAAGCTGCGCTCCGCCACTTTGTTGTAAATATGCCCCTAGGTGTCCTAAAATTCCAGATAAGCCTAGGTCAGGGTACAGTCCTGTGGGATCTACCATCTGCATGTCTCAAATACAGCTCTTTAAGCATGGACTAGGAAATGTCACAAGATGGGCCCACATATTTCTGTGCCCAATGCCTTCAAGACTGCACCTAATATACCCCAACCATGGGATCCTGATAGCCCCAGGGAGTTTAAAGATTTCTTCCAGTCCCAGCCGAAAGGACATTAAGCAAGCTGAGGACCAGACCCTCTGCCAATACAGCAGGGGTCTGAGTTTTATGCTGAGGGCAAGAGGTCGAATGCCAAGGTCTAATCGGAGAGGCACTAGTGCAGTCCTGGCAAGAGGATTGGTGAGGAGCGAGAGAAAACGATTTTCCGTCAGTTCCATATCATTAACATTGTCATGCCCTGCCATATAGAGACCCCCCCAGAGCTTGCAGTTTGTATATTTGCAATGTGGGTGTTATCGGGCGAAAGATACACGCCCTTCGAGGCTCTCAGGATACCACCAGCATAATGTTCTAGTCTGAGTTTACACTTTTGGATCTGGGCTGACCTACCAAAATGCTCATTGAGGGTGAGCCCTAGATATTCAAAGGTATGGGCCCTCTCCAGTGGACAGCCATTAAGAATTAGATGCGATCTAGCAATCTGGCAGGGATTCAATACAATATATTTTGTTTTGTTAAGGTTGATCTCCAGCCCTCTCTGCTTGCAGAAGACACTGAACTGGTCAAAGACATTTTTTATACCCGTTGGGGGTCTTGAGACCAGTGAGGTGTCATCCGCAAACAGGAGAGCTGGGACCTTTCTGTTTGCCAGACGTAGGGCATCATGCTTTCACTGCTCTAGAGAAGTTACCAAGTCGTTAATGTATAACAGAAACAAAGTGGGGGCTAAGACACACCCCTGTCTCACCCCCAGGGACACTGGAATGGGGTCTGTCAACTCCCCAGCATGGCCACACCTAACCTGCGCATAGTTGTCCAGGTGAAGCCTTCTGAACACATCAGTTAGATATTTCGGAACTCCCATGTTAGTTAGAACTGCCTACAAGCCCTCCCTAGGAACTAGATCAAAAGCCGACCGAAGGTCGACAAAGATGACATACTCCCCAACGTGACATATTTCCAGTAAATTACTTGTAATTGGAGCACTTGGTCAAGGGTGCTTGTTCCAGCCCTTAATCCAGCTTGGAGAGGAGTCAGCACTCCTACATCCTCAATCCAGGCCTGTAGCCTGCTCAACAAAAAGCGACTAAAGAGCTCCTGTGAGCTGTCGACAAGACTGTTAGCGCAGGAATTCGACGGGACAACCCTAAGGCTGTACATTTTTATTTTCTAAAGATTAACCCCTACAAAATGTTTGTGACATGGAGAGGGTTTCACTGAACACATGTCGGACATTGGGGCTTTTTTTCCTGCCTGGTATCATCATGCTACACATGGAGTTCCAGGATTTGAAAAAAACTGGTAGACATCGGGTCGGAAGGCTTACCCTAAAGAGGGTGGGTCTATTTATGCCATGTCCACTGGTAAATGCTTGGCTATGAGCATTTTCCCAATAGTGGAGCTGTAGTGAGTTAATAGTGACCCTGCATTAAGTATTCACCAATTTGCGGCTGTAAATATTGTCAGCATGTGTAATGGCACACAAATATACAGATGTACAGAAGATATGCATGTATATTGATGTTCCACACGGGCACCATTTTGGTTGTCTATAGACCATATGTAAGCAAAGTAAAAAGTGGACTAATCAAGCAATGTGTGCATGGGGATGGAAATAAGGAACCATCTTGTCATATTGTAAATAGATATTCAGTTCAGAACAACGGTATAACTGTAAGAGATGCATCAGAGGAAAGGTAATATAAAAAGCCACTGTGATAGAAGCATGATGCTATTAAACAGCGGAGCACGGAGGCAAGTGTGCATATAGAATATTGACAATAACTTCTAGGCAGATACTCTATCAAATAGATGCAAAAAGTAAGAGGTTAGTTTTAGATCAGGGGAAAATAGCAGGACTGTAATTGGGGTCCCTAGTAGAAAAACGTATGTACACTTACCCCTAATGTGATAAAGTCATATGTGGTCCACAGAGAACCCAAGAGACTGAGGCGGCTTTAGTCTACGCTACTCTTAATCAAAGGAGTAATATCCAGACTGTGCCTGTTATGTATTCCCTCTGTGTACTAAATTCACATACAGGCAAGAGGGAAGCCCAATTGAGTAAGTTGGAAGAAACACTTACTGTAAAATTATAAGGAAAGAGGTGTTAAGGTGTATCAGAAATATAATCACGCTCCCAAAATCCATCTCTCCAAAGATCACTGAAGCACCACCATATAAAGAATACATCACAAAATCCTGGTATTCGTGGCTCATATTGAGCCCCATTTCCACAGCTTTAAGATTCAAAGTCCAGAGGGCCTATGTTCTACATAATCTGAGTTTTCTATTGCAATTCCAAGTGTCAATAGGTATTGCTGTATATCATGAAATTTAAAACATATCTGACTGCCCCGTATAGGACACACCTGGCAATGAATGGCAATGGGATGTCAGGTGTCTATCTGCTTGATAGCTCGGTTGTGTTCTGGCATTCTTTTCTTAAGTGCTCTAATAGTGCTCTCACAAAGATTTTACAACATGTGCAAACTAGTACATTAACATCATGTTTGTAAGTGCATTTCATATTTGCATCTATCTTGAATGTTGGACTTGAGTGGATTGACAGATATTACAGCTAGCAGTGGTCTCATAATTGTTAAGTTGAATCCAATTTCTATTGAGAGTTCTGCTGACTGTACCAATGTTATTACCATAAGATGTGATAAGTCTAGTAACATCTGAGGTTCATCTATGGATTCTTCTTAGTGATCAGTATTGAAAGTCTGTCAAGAGACTAAACTTTTTAGGTTGAAGTTGTGTCATAGCCCCTTGCTAGAAATATGACTTGCAAATTGATTAGATTCTTGGAGAATTCTGAATCTTCACTACAGTCCCCCTTGCTCTGACCATTTTGCCAGATGGGTTCCTTTTAATCTGGGAGTCATGATGGGAACTGTTTGTGTGCAACAGAGAATTACATACATTTTCCTTACCGAACATCCTGCTTTCCATTTGATCCTTTACAGCATATAAACATGTAATCCAGTCTGTACTATAATTGAGCATGAAACTCATATTCTAGTCATTGTGATTTAAGTGTAAAAAGAATGCCTCTAATCCAGTCCTAGTTCTTGTCCATTTCATAAGAATATTATCTATGTATCTACCCCAACAGTGTATCTTGACAATCCAAAAGAAGCCACAGGGCCCCAGATATGCTCAGCCTTGAACCAACCCATAAAAATGTTGGTATAAGAGGCGAAAAACCAGGAACACATCGCAGTCCGACATAGTTGATGAAAGCACTGTCCAATAAAAATAAATGTGGGCCTCATTATGATGGAGGTCGGACTTTTATCCGACCGCCATCATATCGGGAATGGGACCGCCCGACTTGCTGTTGGCGGTCCTGCCATGGGAATTACAATGCAACCGCCTTCAAAGAGGTCGCAAAGTGTTTTTTTTGTATTGCGGCATGTGCTGCGGGCTGCAGCACACGTCACAGTACAAAAAATACAAATTTTGCATATCCCTGCATGGTGCCTGCCATATGGTGCAGGGATATGTAGGGGGGCACCTGCCCCCAAGGTCCCATGTCTGAAGGCCAGGGGGAAAGGGGAGCCCACTACAGGCCCCCAATGTCCCTTTCCACCTGCCTTTTCATGGTGGGTAAACCGCCATGAAACAGCAGGCAGGAAGGGACATCGTACTCCCTACGGAAGTGCCTGGCAGGCACTGCCACCATCGTAGGGATTGCGATTCCCTCTGATGGTCCGATGGGCTCCTAGAGCCCATCGGATCCATGGTGGTCGGTCTCTCCGACCGACAAGCATCCGCCCGCCATCATAATGTGGTGGGCGGTAATGCAGGCTCTGATGGCGGTGGGACCGCCACCAATGGGCTGACGGTGGCGGTCCCACTGCCATCATAATGAGGCCCTGTGTATAATAATGTTCATATAAAGCGCTGCTAATCTAGTGTGACTAATGTCATCCCTTCCTCCAAGGTTAGATCACTGACCTGTTAAGTACATTGTGTGTATATCAAATGTAGGACAGCAAGTTTATTCAGAGAACGTTTCTGTTGGAGAATCAACACTAGAAGTAAATAATGGTCCTTCTGGGTGGAAAAGGAGCTTTCTCATGTATTCTGGGTAATGTGTTATGGTATGGGAACCTAGGTTTATCAATGTTTGTGTACATGTATTCCTCATTCTTCATGAGTCCAATGTCATTACAATATGTCAATTCAATACTTATTTTGTAGAAAATTTACAGTAGGTGGGATTGTTGTCTAACCTGTGGTTGCTTGCTGGTTCCTCCAGTTGTAATTGAATTTTATTATCAGAATCAGTCTTGATTCCTCTTTGCCTGCCTCTCTAATAATAATACTGTAGTTTTGTTTAAGTAATTGTAAGGCTATTCTTTCTGACTTTGTTAGGTTATCACTCGTATGTCAAATGGAATGGTTACTAAGGTGCTCAGACAGTTTATCCAAATCAAGGGACATTTCTTCGAAAAATAAATCAAAGTTGTTGCCACCCATAGGTTTTGGGGTAAATCTGGAGTAGTCCGCTACCCATAATAAGATCCCCTTTAATTTCTAATGCTTATAAGATTGAATTGATGGAGCTGGAGCCATTATCCTGTTCTGAGAATGAGTGCAGGTTCATGGTGTTATTGAGATCTAGTGTATAGAGATCACTATTCTGCTGAAGACGGATAACCTTTTGAAGACAATGTGAGTTAATTGCAATGTGGTGAAGAGCTGAGAAGCAAGATGGTGGTTGCTTGAATCGGCCAGGCAAAGCACCCCCCACCCCTTTGTGCTTACGAAACCGCACGGTGATCAGAGAGGTTGTGACGACCCCTTGAGGCGACTGAGATGGAAGAGAGGTGGCGAGAGATTGAAAAGTGCCAACACAAATGATGTGTAAGTACCTGGTTTGGCTTAGATACGCTGCACTCAAGAGCATTCCGGAGCAGTTCCTGTCACTCCGGGAGGCCCGGATTTGAAGGCAGTTTCCAGCGTGGCTCTGCTGGGGAGGGAAGGAGGGTGGCATCAAAGGAGGCGAAAACAGCACAAGGTGATGGAGCCGCTCCCAGAGTAGCTAGTGGAGCAGCAGGTCTAGCAAAAGCTGTTGGAGCGATGGGAGCCACAGGAGCCATAGGTGCAGTTGCAGTGGTTGGGTTGGCCCAGGCTGGAGATCTGACAGGAACCTTGATGATCCTGATGGCTGCAGGGGATATCGGAGTAGCTGTGAGGAGTGAATTACCAGCAGATTCTTCTGAGACAGACTGGGAAGCACACCCTGGCAGGGACAGCGCAATGACTTTTACGCTGCTGAGGAAACTGGAGCTCATTTCTGGGCAAATGTTAGGGCTGGTGATTGGAAACATGCCTTTCCTTGACACCTGTACCTCTGGAGGCCTTAGAGTTGGTGGAGCCCAGTATACCAAAATAGATATGATGAATAAGCACCGTTTAACCACAGGTGGGCCAGAGAGTGTTAAGCAGGAGAATTTGGGGACTCAAATGCCCAGTATTAATCCCAGCCCTGAGCCGTATTAATGGCAGCTTCCAGGGGTCCCCAAGAGCAGGAACAGACATTGGGTCTCTTTCAGTTCAGGTACGATGTGGAACAGAGACACAGCTGAATGTTGGAAAAATGGGACCCCTTGATCACACCCTATCAGCACAACAGGGAGTGTTGAATCAGGAGCCAGAATTTTCTGACCCATTATACTGTACAAAGCAAGCATAAAAACAACATAAATCATAAGTAGCACATGTCATGCCAGTTTAGGTTAAGGTAATGCAGACTGGATTAGGAACAACACATGAATCCCGCATATATTTAAAAAAACGTAGCGCCAGCGCTTCTGCATGCCTACTAGCAGGGTTACAGTAGGTCCTACTGAGACCAGTTGAAACAAGCGTATTTATGCCCAAGGTGCAGGCTGCAGGAGCATGTGCACACCTACTCGACGTGATATGGTAATTCACCACAACGATCCCTGTGACGATCGGGGCCTCTGTCGAGGATCTGCTCCTAATACTAAAGTGCCCCCAGGTATGTCCCAACGGGTGGAGAAGGGCACTCACACTGTAGGTTATGGTGGGGGCACCTCACTGTGAACCCCCACATGCCGAATTGCCAGAGGGCAGTTGTTATAAATACTTTTGTTTCTCCTCGTTTTTTGCTTTTTCTATGTGTCCTGCATTCTGCAGGACACATAGAAAGAGCAAAATGCCATTAATGATTGCTTATGTGCAGGAAAGTGTCCCTTCACAATCTACTCACATTCTACATTATTTTACACTTGTTGTGATCACTGCAGCTGTTTGCAGAACCACGGACAAATTGCATGAACAGTGTAAAATTGCCAGACCATGTTTGGCTACGGAACACCTTATTGCATTTAGATCTGCAATCCAACTCCTTTTTTCATTGTAATCAGTTCCTTATTGCGTGAGCTCTCCATAAACACAGAAATCACTGACTCTAGTGCTTGCTCTGCAGTGCAACAGGCCACTTGCCAACTCTGCTGAAAATCCTGCCTCGGGCGTACACTGTACTGGTAGTTTCTAAGCTGCAGTGGGGAACTCATACTGCTGACAGTGATTCTATACACTACTGCTCACAGACAGTGCTCTGGTCAGTGAGGCAGTTCGTAGACCTCAGCGCTCTGACCCGGGCAGAAAGGGCAAATGCTCTCAGCAGTAGATGTTGCACTGAGGGAGCTTGTCCATGACATTGTTTCTCAGGCTGCGCTGTGTCGTTTAAAGACAGCACTCACCGGGGCAGGAAACAAGTCAAGTTGTTCATCTGATTCTAGGCCCTGCCAGTATCATAGCGATGTCTTCCTCGGGGCCCGGCAGGACTTGTAAAAATCATCATGCCTGGTGCTAGCCACGTGCCGACTATTTATCTCTTGACCAGCACTGCCACTGAGGCCGGATCTCACCATTTGGACCTGAGGCACCCCTCTGGTGGCACAACAAGGAAAAACAAAGGTGCTGCCTGCCCCACAGTTACGCCGCATAGGAGATGTTGTTTGTTTATGTGGGATGCACCACTGTGATGAGTCACTTGAGGCCTCTAGGCTGAGTCGTGGCTTGATTTAGTGCAGCCCCCAGGATGCAGCGGAGCCATCATTTTATGAGTCAGTATGTAGAAGCCGTGACCTTCAAATTTACGAATCAACTGTGTATGTAGGATCAGTCTCAGGCAGCTGCACCACAGCACTCTGACAGCAGTGCACTTGCACTGCTAATGCTGCTCTTCTTATCGATCAGTGTGCCGATGACTGACACACTCATGCATGGCCTGTCAGAGCCACCCCTGACGCAACGCACGGCCACATGAGGACTTGGAGCCGGCTTCCAGCCCCACCACGGCTCTTTCCCAGCCCTTACTGCCTGCCAGTATGCACACACACATGGCATGCTCCTGAAAGTCCAGTCACGGCCTCCAGGCTAACGCAGCGCAGGCTCTGGCCTCTACCCGTCACTACGCAGCCCCGCAACGGCTCTGCCCCCAGGCCTCCCTGCCTGCCCCAACATTGATGCTGTCTCACAGTGAGAGACTTGCACCGCACTGCCATGCAGTGCGAGCCTGGCACCCTGGTCGTTTCAGCTTTATACTACCTGCTTTTAGTTCACCCAGGCTCAGCGTGCGCAGCTGGTCAAGGTGCTAAAAATTCATGATAATGCATTTTAATGCAGTGATGCGGATCAACACATTAAAATGTGTTTGTTTAATGCCTGATGCGTGGTACTTGACAGGCCTGCACTAATTTGAAGCATTACATGCACAATACGGTATAATTTATTGAATTAGTGCGGCATCAATAAGTGTCGCGCATGGATTACAGCTTGATGTATGTGAAGAGACACATGTGGGACGTGTGAGCATCACGATTATAAAACCACACAGTGTGGCACAAATGTTTTATGCCATATATTTCCTTATTTTTACAGGTACAGTTTGGATTGGCAAGTATAATACTACCTTGTGCATGCCTTGTCTTAGAATGCGTGCCACGTGAAAACTTCTACGTATAGAATATACATCACCAGGGGAGTACTAAAAAAACGAACCCGCCCTGATGAAAGCTGAGGACCTAAGTAGGCCAGTAGCATAGGGATGAAACATGTTGCCGAATTAAAGGGTCATAGGACCATAATATCCTAAATCCCCTTTATATTTAGTTTTAAACTTTCCTATCCACCGCGCTAATAAAGGGATACCTTGGGAGTGGATGAGAAATATTTTTATTTGTTATGCTCCCCCCAGATAACAATATAAAAAGAGCTTCCTGGAACATGGTCGAGCCAATCTTGACTTTTAGGGGTCAAGGTAAACCCGATGATGAAGCATGCCACTATTAGAGAGGTGAGGGTTATTTATAAATTCACTTTAAATTTGTTCTAATCTTTCCCATCCACCCTGCTAATAAAGAGATACCGTTTTCCCACCTCCTTTTAAAGTGATGTACAGGTGTGACACTTAACATCCCACTTATTAAAAGTTTCTCTTCTAACAGAGGAATACCTTGATGTTGATTACATTGTTCAAGGGAGGACATATCCCTTCATCCTTTTGACACTATAAAGGATCTCCCCACCCCCCACAGGTCTGACAGCTCCCCTGACCTCCCTTACATGCATTTTGAGAAGCACAAATACTTTACACATTACTTCTTTAGTTAAGCCTAACTGCTCTGTGCCAAGCTACCAGTTGGTGAGCACAGGTTATCTTTTAGGGTGTATCTAGCTTACCCTGAATAGAGTGGTGTTTCCTGCCTGGCCTGAGTGCCTACCTCAGCCAACCAGGAATCCCATTCTAACAGATGCCTTGAAAGCTGGGATATGGGGCGAAAAACGCGGCTTTAGTCTTAATAAACAGAGAATAAAAAAATAATAGTATGGAAGAATTACATGAGGATTTAATCTGCTTTGAGGGGCTCCATGCAAGGATGAGCATGAAGGGGCAAGTGGAGAGAAAAAGGGAACATGAGATTTTTCTAAAGCAACAACTGCTAAAGCGGGGATCAACAGCATACCTCCTAGAAGGTCCATGGAGAAGTATCAATCATACAAGGATGAGTAATATGAATATAGCGATAGTGTAGGGAAGCAATTGGCCCTGAGAGCAAAGTAGAAAGTAGTACAGGGTGGTATTAATGCCATCAAGGACAGCCAAGGCCAGATAGTCAATTGTCCAGAGAGTATCTCTGGGGAATTTGCTGACTTCTATAGTACTCTATAGGAGGAGGATCTGGTCCCCCCAGTGGATATTATTAAGCAATATCTGGATCAAGTAGGCGTTGTGGCATTAGGAGAAGAGGATAGGGTAGACCTTGACTCTCTGCTCACCTTAGATAAGATAAAAGAGGCACAGGGCTCTTTGGCACTTGGGAAGGCCATAGGGCCAGATAAAATTCAATTAGAAGTTTACTGCACCTTTTTGTCGGTCCTATCAGCTGATATGCTTGTCACTATTTAGGAAGCACAGCAGGGGCAGTCTGCTCCAGAATAATGGGCACTCACGAACATAGTGGTGTTTTAAAAAAAAGGGGGAAACCATGTTTGAATCCTAGATCTTACAGACCAAAGTAATTCATTAATAGCAAAGTTAAAATCTACTCAAAGGTGCTAGCAACCTGGTCAAGCAGGGTCATTGGCAAACTGGTCTCTCAATGGCAACATGGGTTTATGGTATGACAGATCACGTTAGACAGGTAATAACGCTGTTTGAAATAGCAGAAAGCAGGACGACTTTCAGGTAATGATGTTGCTTGATGCAGATAAGGCATTTAACCGTGTCACATGGACATATTTATGGGGTGTACTCAAGAGGATAGGAGTGGAGCCTGGCTACCAGGCAGCTATACGGATCATGTACAAAAATCCAACTGCTAAAACAACTGATGGGCATGGAATCTGATAGCAATAGGATCATAACGAAAGCTGAGTATCTATGAACTAACTCTGGGTAAGGAAGCAAGAGAATATTTCCTAAGAATTTTGGAACCTAGCTATTTTTCAAAAGTTAGGTTCAAGATAACAGATGCTGCTTATAACATGTGCAAGTTTGAAGGTTAAATTGGGAATAGTCTGGTATAGTATTAATACTTTGCTTTGGCATTGTCCCCTGTTCTTTTAAGTTTCTCATGGTAACTATTGCCTAGTATGGGAGAAGATGGGCATATGGAAACATGGGGATGGCTTTTTTAAGGTCACATCTGCTCTTTTGTGGATTTGCAGCTAAAGTATAGACTGACTAAGTAAAGCTTTTGTAAATACTTGCTAATAAGTACATTTTCATAAATTTAACAAGGATATGATATAATTAGAGCAGAAAATGGTTATCGGGTCTTTGAACTCCTGGAGGCAGCATTACATTTAAACTATATATAAACTTCTCATTGATTTCAATCTAGATTATATTGATGTTCGACAAGAGAAATGGGACAGAAAACTAGATATTTTTGCTGATAACATCCGCTTTTAGCAATCTTTAAACCTTGGGAGGAAGACACTGTTAAGTGCTAGGCTGAAAACCCAACATTATAAAATGCAGCATAATGTATATTATACTCCTTGGAAATTGTGTCCCTAGGGTAAAAGAATGGACTCAATCTGCCTGTGATGCAAGAGGCAGATCAATACATATATTTTTATTCCTGTGTTAAATTGGTAGAATTTAGGAATAAAAGCTGTGAATTTTTTAGCATGATTTTAAACTCTCAGATTTACATTACATCCTAGCTGATGCTATTAGGAGTAGACTTGCAGTACAGAAATGATGAATATTCAATTTTTGTTGCCACTGCTGTTGGGCAAATCTGTATTGCAGCACCATGGCTGAATCTGGAACCTCCCTCATTTTAGAAGTGGCTCGCTAGATATCACTTAGAAGAGGGCTTTTATCATTGTACAGGCAGAAGGGCAAGGGTTAAAGGAATTGTTATCTGGTCTCCGGTGGCAAACTGCTCCTTAATGTCCCTCGGCACCTGTATGAATCTAGGGTATTAAGGGTTGATAGTTATGAGTTTCAAGGCTGAGATGGATTTGGTTAAATGAAGGTGTCACGTCATTTTGTATTTTCAGACTAATTATATAATTTCAAAGTATTTTATATAGGCTTGGGGGCACAAACTTAACTTAATTATTGTCATGTATGTAATGTTATTGGGACATTCCTAATTAATACATTTTGGGCATCATTACGATGTCGTGACACCGTTGCGGTCGCGGGACCGATCCATCTCCGGTCAGCGGTCCCGACCCCGCCATTACAATGCGACGCAAATGTTGCGGTCGCAATTTCCCATTTCTCTATGGGAGCTTGTGCTGCAGTTGGAAACCGGCCGCAGAACAAGATCCCTTGGAGAAATGGGAGCATCTGTTAATCCCTGCACCGTAGGTACCATACGGTGCAGGGATTTACAGGTGGGCACCATAGGTGACCCCCTGGCCCTCAACAGAGGCCACTCAAGGATGAGGGCCCTGCTAGGGGCCCCCAAAATTGCTTTCCAACCGGCTTTTCATGTCGGAAAGCCCGACATCATAATCCCGATGGCTGAAACACCGTCCAAAGGGGATTATGAAAAGTTTCCGACTGGCAGACGGGCTCCTTGAGCCAGTCTTAAAGACCAGCCGGTTTACACTCTGACGACCTACATTATCATTGGGCGGTCGGACTGTAAACCTACCATGTCGGTCGGTAATCCTCCGACGAGAGGTCGAAGGCTTACCGACCGACATCGTAATCGGCTCCTTATTGATGTCAGATTCATCTGGATGAAGTATATATAAAACATGACTTTATTGGTGGAAAATGTTGGTTTGATTTTCTTTTCTTTGTATTGCTCATTTCTTCCTCTTCAATAAAAAAATATTGGAAAAAATGGTAATGGCAATGTGTCTCCTGAGTTTAAGTTAATGGACAAACTTGAACACATCTCTCTTTATTAAGCTACTTTCACAGAGAGGGCCCCAACTGACAAACATGCCCTACTTTCAAACAGAAATCATATCATCAGTTAGTGTTTTGTCATATAGATTGATAACCAACACATGATTCACAAACGTCCTATCAGGAGATCTAGTGTTGTCCCCAACATTGTAAGAATCCTCTTTAGCGAATTCCATTAGTTGTTTTTCCTCCATCATCTGCTTTCCATCCCTCTTTTTGGATATTCTACTTTCCCTGTTGCCCCTCATGGTTTTCCTGTGTTTCTCTGTTAAGTCTTGGTCTTTGCTCCTTGATTTCCAATACATAATATTTGTATTTCTTCTAAAAAGACACATTGCTGACTGTCTAAATAGAAGGCTGTTTCCCCCACTCTTGGAACTCCTCAAATTAACCACAGCAAGAGTGGGTTGCCGATCGAAAACGACGAGCGTGAACCCAGAATTGGGGTCGGATGCTACTTACTACAGGTCACGAAAGACACTTCAAACCAGGGAGGCCATCCTTAATGGAAGAGGATGCCTCACACACATTATAGTGTCATGCTTCATCATTAGCATCCTCTCCCGACCCTGGTAAGATGGTACTACCAGGGCGTACCCAACCTCCATGAAGGCTTGGCGGTAGGAGGGAGTTCTTACATAAAACTTGCAGGACAAAGTTGGGATCCAGTTAGATTAAAAAATACCTCCAGGTTCCTCGGTTATCACCTTTATTAGTGAGGACTCTAGGCACACTAAAAAACAAATCAAGTGATGGAATCCGTAGAGTATAATGACTCTAGTCCATCCTTAAAATTACCAACATGTTTCTGCCCTCAATAATTAGCCTACTAGGCCTGGGGCATTCATCAGGGCTATTGGATCCCTATCAGAATGACACAGGTGTCCACAGAAATTCGAAATACTACTGTGAGAAGGAACACCTATACGTTAACCCAAGTGAGTTCTACCTGGGATTCTAATTGCCGGATTCCGTCATAAACCTGTGTCAAGGGGGCAGCCCAGGGCCACAGCCGAGTCCAGACGGCAGCCAAGTTCTTAAGGGGAGCCAGGAGTGAGGGATTGCCCTGCTCCTCACAGTCTCTCCCCCCCACTAAAAGTCCTGCACACTCGGTGGAGTTCACCATACAGGACCGAGGCCCACAGGCCTCCAGCATTCCCCCACACCTGGCACCCTGGGATGACTTCATCAGTGCCTCCAACACAGGCAAGCCAAGTTCAGCGCCCTGCACCACTACTGACGGCAGGGTACAGCTAGGTCCTCGCAGAAACTCCCCGCACCCTCACAGACTGGAGACACTATGGCCTTTTTCATGGGCGCCCCCTCCGGTACTGTTCAAGGGGCACCCTCCTCCTGTCACGCTGTCTCTCAGTGGGTCCTAGTGCAGGTCCAATGTCACATCTGCTCAGAACATGTAGCACAGGGCTCCCTCCAGCGCAGAGGGACATTTCCTTCTGGCAAGTGCAGTGCGCTCCCAGCCGCCATCCCGCCGTTAGGCCGCACCTGCAGCACCGGGCCACAGACGGACCGAGACGGGTCTCGGGGAGACTGCGTTTGTGTCACAGATTAAATGGCTCTCCAGCTCCCCGCTGACAAAAATAGGGGGAGAGTCCCCAGCGAAACGTCTGCTGCTGCTCTGGTGTCGATGAGGCCTGAGGGCCAACCGGCACACCTGGGCGGGCATATCAAGACCATCCAACCATCCGCAGGGGGCCTTGCTGCAGTATCCACACTGGCCCTGCACAGTTATCTTTGCTTGTGGAGGGAAGAGTTCACCAGCAGCCGCACACAGAGCAGTTACTGCATCCGTCAAAGGCCCTGGTTCAAATGAGCCACGCTCTGCCTATGGCCACCTCTCTTTAATCCCCCATGGAGGCCACAAATCGGTGTCTGCTCACCTGGAGGGCCACATGGATGTGAGGGCACATGGGCTACTGCCAGTTGGAGCAAGATGGTTGTCTAGGTAGGCAGCACATCTGCGGATTTGTTGCTGGGGAGACGGAGTTCCCTAGAGGCATGTCCTTCCGGCCATCTTGGTTGACCAAAGCCCCTAATAACTAATTTTTTTAATGTATTTTTTTATTTTTCAATGATTCTTTTTTTTGTTTCCATTTAGAAAATAATCATAATTATACATTTTATATTGTGCTCTGTTAAACAATATAAACTATGATTATATTTTAATTTTAGAATTACAGTTATTTGTTTAATAAATATATTTGAATGTATAATTTCAATCTCAAAGTTATGAAGGGCCTGATTTACAATTTGGAGGATGGAGTAATATCGGTCAGGGTTATGGATTAAATTACTCCACCACCCTCACTGTAATATTATGCCTAAAATTAGAGATGCCCGCTGGCTCCGCGAACATCTTTTAATATTGACAGGAACCGCAATCACATTGGTTCCTCTCAATGTTGTAAAACGTTGGCGGATGGCTCTGTCAAACATGATCGCTGGTCATCAAACTTTTATGAAGTTTTACATTTCTCAAAAACAAATCCCCAAAGTAGGAGTTTGTTTTTGAAAAAAGTAAAATTAATGACCCCCACACCATGGGAGTTTTCTCCCATGGATGGGGGGAGGGGCTTCTTTTTTAAATTTTTACTGTCAATCACTGCCTGGGTTTAACAGGTGGTGATGGACAGTAAAATTAAAGGCATCCGACTTTGAGGAATTTGAGGAACGGTTGTATGGCTAACCTTTGAAAGCCCATACTCCATTGGGCCTTTAGAAGAATATGTTGGCAACGGAGCCAGAATATGCTCTGTCGTCTACATACTTTCAGTCGGCCCACCTCTAAATCAGGTGGGTGGACCATGAGTTTGGCAGTGAGGGTACTCTGTCGCAATTGCAACCAAGTACCGTCTCCGCCAAACTCTAAATCGGCCCATTAGTTTGTATTGAATGGTTTTTCTTCAAAGTTATTATGTTAATGTTTCTATGTTGTCAAGTTATATATGCTAAATGTATTCATTTTTTTTTTTTTAAATTACAGTAACTTTATCACATGATACAGACACATGAACATTGGCACATATGGTGTTTGTTGCTTAAGGCCACAGAAATCAGCTCTAATTAAATGAGTCAAGATCAATTCTGCCTTCTCTATGTGTGAGCAAAGGAACATTAAGGGTGATTATAATTGTAAAATATATGTATATGCATACTGTTTCTAAATACTTCACCGTCAAGATAAATATAATTAACATTATTTATAGGCACAACGTACTAAGCAGTACACCACATTTCTCAGAAGGAAAAGTGAGTTCATGTAAATCTTAATTTAAATGGCAGTTTGAAATGACACAAGTTGCTAAAATCAAAAGGCGCATAAACCAAAGAGTGTTGTCTTTAAAAAACTCTCATTACCTTGAGTTTGCTTCCATCCAGCTGGAGAAGCTCTTCACCATGAATGTTCTGAGCAGTGAATTCAGAAGCATATTGTTCCAACTGCATGCCAGCTAGCCACTGGCTCACTTGCTTTGTACTCCATTCTTGAATGACATGATTTTGCCACTTGCTGTGTTTAGGTGACTGCCCATCATCGAGAATCTGCAAAAAAGAAAATTGCACTGTGTTATTGATTAGAAAATCAAGTAGAGTCGGAGACGTTCACTAAATATAACTGACACATGCAAAAGGCCTGGTAGATGTCTCTTAACGCTGAGGCATTGGAGTTGGACTTACTTGTCATGTGAAGAGGAGAAAACACACAGACAAGTAGCTGATTACCTCTCTGTTATATCATAGTAGAATTATAATTCATATTGGGAAGAACAATCAGTCCTGCCTGAAACTCAAAATGTTAGTGTGGGGGATCCCTCTCTCTCTCTCTCTCTCTCACACAAACACTACACAGACACACTTCGGCAACTGGTGTATTACACATTACACTCCAATTTCGCTATGAGTTTGTTAACAATAACGAGTTTAGTTTTTCTGTGGCTCTTGCAACAGTATTGTAGTTCTGTAAAGAGTGGCTGTTAATATTTCCACACTTAGGGGTCTATCATGATGGCGGTCGGATGTCCACCGGCGGGGCCGGCGGTGGCGCCCGCCGGACCGGTGGTGGACATCCGCCCGCAATCACAACCAAGAAAACCGCCGGTCAAATTAGGATGGCGGTGGTGACCGTGGCGGTGGTAAATTCCGACTGCCGCTTTTCCGCTGGTTGCCATCCACACTCCTGCCTGGCGGACGGAGCAGGACCAGGACAATGGTGGCGGTGCAGAGCAGGCTCCGCCGGCAGGATTATGATGCCGGCGGTAGCCAGCCTTTCCTCAGCGGTCAAACCGCCATGGAAAGGCATGCAGAGATTGTCTTCTGGAGGCCCTTTTGCGGGCCCCCAATGTGTTGGGGGGGCTGCACTGTGGGGGTACCCATGGTCCCCCCCTACATTTCCCTGTACCAGGTGGCAGGCACTGTGCAGTGCCTGCCACGCAGTGCAGGGAAATGCAGGACATGCTTCTTTCGGCATTGCGGCGGTGCTGCGGGCAGCAGCAACCGCCGCAATGTTAAGGCCCGTGATCAGACCGCCGTGGTCAGATTTCGAGCGCGGGTCATCATAATTCGACCGGCGGTGATGTTGCGGTGCATGCGGGCGGTCTTTTCCCGCTACCATGGCGGTCGGGGAGGTTTTCCGACCACCGTCGTAATAGGCCCCTTAATTCCCTGTCTTTATGTTTTTGGCCTTACATTTGACACAAGAGGTGCTCATTCAATTAAAATTAGAAGGGTGAAAGGCACGGGTGGGTCCGCCTACATTCTAATCTGAAACCTAGCGGTATGAGAGTTCAACAGGTAGGTCTATATAGATTCCAGAAGTTCAGAAAGCTAGCTGCAAGCAGTATATATGTAGGTTTTCTCACCAACTCTGCTTAAATATATCATATGCATAGGACTAGCACAGTGGCATTCACACCAACCTAGACAGGGACAAAGTATTGACAAGCTCTATTAAGGGTGTCATGAGTTGCTTTTAATAAACCAAAACAATGGGTCACTGTTTCTAAGAGAAGACAAGAGGTGTTGTTTTAGAAAAATGAGAAGAGAAGTCAAAGTGACTTTTACTTGGTGCCCTCACACATCCAAGGGATGTCATTCTTCATCATAAACCGGTGCTCCTCGTCGGGCCGGAGCTGCAATGCCCTATGGGTCCACCGAAGGGTCACTTTAGCGGAGATCTTTTGTTTATATGCCGTATGATGAGTGTGAGGTAGTGTTCGTGAAGTAGTGAGTGAGTTTAAAAATGGCTAGAGGATATCTACGCTAGTCAAATTTAATGAAAAGATTCCTCTGTCATAAATAAAAAACCAAACAGGTTGTGGCTGCTGAAGGGTTATGATGATCCTAAGTAGCTTGATAAATAAATGTGTGAATGAAATTGTGTATAGGTTAGGTCGACATGTTTCGCGCCATTGATGGTCACAGGAGGAGATCCCAAGTGCTTCTTCAGGACCAAAGTAAAAAGTGAAAAGTTAGACAAAGTAGTGGTGTATTGGCGATGGCCTCCTCAAATTGAAGTGGTGCCACCAGTAGGACCCTGGTGGTGGTCAAATCTAAAACAACAAGAGGGAAAGGGGAGGAGGGTACAGACAGACAATACATAGAAACATAGTTAGTCATGTTTCTGGTGTAAAAAACCTGATACAACCACATTGTCCCTTATATGTGATGTGGACCATGTAATGTTCCTGGCCTTAAAAGGTGGCCAGACGCAGTCGCTGAGTTGACTGATCAATTAGAGCCATATGATGGCTGTGCATTATGTTGAAACCAATGGTGAGGTAGTCATGATTAGTAAAAACAGGCATAATAGTATGGGTACCCCAATACGTTATTATAGTTAGTTGCGGGGTAAGTATATCATAATGATGAGTATGTGCATCAACTCTGTAGAAAAATATATGCCATATACCAGCATAACTTATAAGAAATATCAAAACAGTTCAGCTTTTAGCAATATAGGCAGGCTCTGAGTAATTGTAAATCAAGCGTTATCATTATTTGGCCCATTAATGGCAAAACCTTTACATAAAGGTGATTCGTGCCCAGGGGGGTGGGTGGAGGAAAAGGAGGTACCGCTTTCCTATAGAACATAGGAGGTAGTCCCCTTGAGTCAAACGAGAGGGTGCTTTTCATCACACTCTGTATTGGAAAATGGCAGTTACCGCTGTGCACATTTCGGAGCATGATGTGCTCATATCATCAAGCCAGGAAGGTACTCACGGTTACGGTGAAAGGCTGAAGCGGCCGCACCTACCCATCCTCTCGAGCGCCTGTAGATGTTTGGGGGCAGATTGTCTCCCAGTGTTATAGTGCACGGCTTCGAGCAATCACTTCCAGTGTCACCGGAAGAGAAGGTGAGAATGTGATAGGTATGTCAGAGGCCACCATCTTGGAGCGCTAATTTGGTGCTGTGCCAGGAAGCCAATATGCATATTATTCAGTCCAAAAAATTTGGGAATTCACCGACAGAATTTGTGATCAGTGAATGATATAAAAGGGGATAGCGGAAAGGGCAATTAAAAAAAAAAACTGGCTGGTCGCGTAGTCCCGACAGGATTGGTAAAGGATTAATGCCCTGATGATATGGTAAGGATGCTGCATCAAGAGGCCAATGTGCCTTTAATTACTCAGTCCAATAAGTTGGGAATTCACCGACAGAATTTATAATTAGTGAAAGATGTAATAAGGGATAGTGAGCAAAACGGAATTAAAAATTGGCTGGTTACACAGTCCCGACAGAATCGGTAAAGGGTGGCCGCCATGTTAAGATGGTAAAGATGTTGTATAAGGAGACTGACAGAGGTCAAGTTTGGCCATGTGTGGGTGTGTGCAAGGCAAAAATGTGCCTGCAAACAGACATCACAATGGTGTGGGCTCATACCATTCCTTCAAGTAGTATTCACAAAAGAATATATATGAGCCTTCACCATGTACGTTTTAAGGGTCTATCTCTATTGTATATTAAAGGAAGACTCTGTGTAATCTGGAAAGTGATATAGAGAGTAAGGAGACATTTATTGATAGAGTATAGAGCAACATGGTGTATTATGCAGAAACACCCGTATGGAAAGTGCTACTGAAATTCAATCCAAGGTACATCGTCGTTCAGACCATGTATGTGTGTACGAAGGCGGATTACCCAACGTTGTCCTTTTCTAAACAGGGTAGTGGTATTCCAGGTTGGGTTAGCCTCCAAAATAGTCCAGGTCAGGTAATCAGTGGTATGTTGGAATTCAATGTAATGATTGCACATTTTTGTAGCGCTGTGCCCGCAGCCGATGTTGCTTTTGTGTTCACTGATCCTAGTTTTGAATGGTCTTGTGGCCATGCCCACATAGTGTAGGATGCACGGACAGGTGATAAGGTATTCACAGTTCTTCGTATTACAATTAGTGTGTTGTTTTTGTGTCTATCTGAAATTTCCTATCTCTAGGGTTTTTGTATGACTTGTCGAGGCACAGACACTGCAGCAGCCACATGGATAGTGGCCTTTCACCGTTGGTAATTTCCAAAGTGTGATTTGTTGTGTCATGGTAAGGGGGTGCGGTCTTGTATTTGCTAGCAGGTCCCCTAGGTTATGTGTTCTTTTGAAGGTAAATCTAGGGCGTTCCAAGTTAAGCTCCCCTGCATTGACAATTTTCCAGTGTCGTAAGATGATGTTCTTAATTTTGTTAGACATTGGGGTAAAGGTTGTTACGCATGTCATGGTGTCATCTTTGGGTTGCTTTTATTCATTCTAGGTTGGCTTGGATAGTTTTTTACCAATCCAAAGCTGTGATACTGTCCTGAAACTGTAAAAGGTTTTTGGCATTTTCCAGCTCAGCATAGGCGCACTTGCTAATCCTATGCTTGAAGACTTTGCTGTAAAAAATTAAAATAGCAAAGGCTTTGCCCTTATTTAGCTCAGTCCCAGAATGCTGTACAGGAGGGTTGATACAGGGGTGGATGGATGATATAGCTTTTCAGTATTTCCCAGGGTACCCGACTCCTAAAACTTTCTCCCCCGCTACTTAACAACCCAAGCAGTAGAAAGAGACAATTGAGAAAATTCTGGACCTGGGAGGTGACAAGGGCAGCAAGGATGTCCAGCTGGAAAGAGAAGCCACCTGATGCCCTGCAAAGATGGACTAAGGACTTTGTCACCAGCTGACCCCAGGGACTAGGATGAGCTCCAGGGCCAGTGGTGCTGCCCCCCTCATGCGCACTGAGAATCAGTTGAGGGAAAAACCTGGACTCTGCTGTCCTCCCCCAACAGACGCTCTGCAAGACAGCCAGGAGGCTCTGAGAACTGGAGAGTGCAGGCATGACGGTGTTATGCTGACTGCTTATTTTTCGAAAGCCCTATTGTTTGCGTTGCCTGCTCAGAGACAGTGTCTAACAGCTAGACATATCCTTGCATCAGAGCTGTACCTCTAATCCAGTTGTTGTATTATATAAACAGTGCACTGTCCCTTTACGGGTCAGAGGGGCACTCTAGCCATGACAGTCCTGGAGCAAATGCTGTATTTGTCATACAACTTTGCTAAAGCTGGTCTTCCATCCTGATCATGCAGTGCCAATCCTACTCCAGACCAAGTCATCCAGGTATGGGGTTTTGGGCTAACCTAACAGATCAGGCAGAGGGTACACCCGCTAAGCTCTCAGAGTAAGGGTAGTGATAGGTAGGGATATATATATAGAAATCAGACTGCCATGGTTGGACTGTTTATTCTTTTCATCATGTTCAGAATGCTGGTTATTTTGCTTTGTTTTATCCGACTAATAATCGCAGCTCATTAATTCTATTCAAGATTACAATTGTTTTAACAAATGTATGGAAAACTTTATTCATAACTTTCTTGAATTAACCAAAGGCATGCATGAGTAGACAACGAAAGGGGCATGATCTGTTTCCAAGAGTCCCTTGGGAATCAGAGTGTCATGTTCGAGGTTGCCAGCTAGGAATTGGGCCAACAGTTTCTGATGGTGTAAATGGACTCAGTCCCTGCATTCTGATGGCCTGTTGTCCTAAATACGCAGTCCTACCGTTTCTATTGGGAACTGTATAACATGATCATATCTGTAAACTTAGGTCTCAAAATCTAGGCCACAATTTACAATGCAGCACACATGCAAAGAGGGAAAAACAAGGAAAAATGAAAACATTTCTTTCCATTATGCCTGCCTCAAGGAGGCACATGATTTTGGTGCACATTCCTATTTCCGATTCTCTGTAGATGGGTATTTGTGTCAAAACCAATGGTTGGTGGCATTCGAACACCCATGCATTACCCATGAAATGTCCACTTAAAGCAAAGAAACACAAGGCAGTGAATCGGATTACAATCCATTGTAAAACACAATTTGCTCTGGATTGTAAATGCCACCACAACTCTTTGCGGCAGAATTGTATTGAAAAAGTAACACAAACCCAACTCAAAGGCCCCAATTCACAAAGAGCCTCTGCAGTCATGTAGGAGGCTCTGGGTCTGTGCAGAATCTCTGCAATGAGAATTCTCACTGCAGAGATTCCGCCACAAGTGCAGAGACTCTGCCACAACTGTGGAGCCTCCCCCACGACTGCAAAGGCTCTTTGTGAATAGGGCCCTTTGTATTTGTAAATCTAGGCAAAAAGCAAAAAGTGTGTACTGTTGAGGAAGCAAGCAATAAGCATCCTTGCAGACGATAAGCAGTAGGTATGGCTTATAACTAAAAGTGCCCCTTCACTGATTGGTGATTTTGCATGTGTGTGTCTGTGTGTGTGATCGGTGTTTGTGGAGGTGAGTGGGTGAATCTAACAATGAGTGACTGGGTAGATGAATGAATGTATGGGTGAGTGCAAGAATGACTACTAGAGGGAATGCATGACAAGTTACTAGTGCCTAAACTATAGATGACATTTTTTTTATTCTGAAGTGTTCTTTAAACATCCAATGAATGTTAATAGCGAGAATGAAACTTCATCTCTGACTCTGTTGGCAGTCTTTTATGATCACACATAACACCTACTCACTACTTTACTCTACGTATGATGCTAACCTCCAAACATCACTTAATATCCTTTTGATGTTGACCACGAACCCTATCCACACTCACTATAATCAAGTATCCTCCTCAGGTTCCTCTCCCCTCTCTTCTCCCTCCCCTCAACCTCTCTATCGCTTCTACTATCATCTTCTGTTAGGCTACATACATCCCCTTCATCTTGTTCTGAGTATCTATTTTTTCTCTCCACAGTCATCTCAAAACTTCAAGGATGCCTATTCACAGATTTAGGGCCTGATTATGATGTTGGGCGGTTGAACCGCCAACCGCTATTGCGGCAGTCAGGAGACAGCCGACAAGCATGAGGCCGGTCCGTCCGTCGTATTTTGATGCAACTGCCGGGTTGGCGGTCGGAAGTTGGCGGTACCATGGTGTGGGCATGCTGCGGCCATAGAAAAGGGCCACAGCAGAGGCCGTCACTGTGCAGTGCCTCTGACACATCTGTGCACCTTGTGCCATGCAGTATGCTGTGCATGGCACCCACAGTGCACACATGACAGTTCCAGGAGAGGGAACACCACATGTGCCCCCATACACATTTTAATCTGGGCTCTGACGCTCGGGGCCCTGTTTGGCAGGGTTCCTGCCATGAAAAGGCTCCCAGAAAGGGATATTGAAATCCATATGGCGGTGTCTGCTTTGGCAACGCCACCATTCTGAGTCGCTCTTCCGACTGCTGCACCGTCGGGATCTATGATCCTAGTGGAGGTGGCAATCTTCTCTCCAAAAGTTGTGGGTCCGGCTGCCAGTATCATAATACGACGGTCGTATCGAAGGGCTGTCGGCAATTAGACTGCCACTGATAACCTGTTGGCAGTCCGACTACCAGTATCATCAAGCCCTTAGTCATTCCTCTGCAAGATCTATCTCTTATCTATTTATATCCAGTTCTATTTGCTTCTTTTTCTTGCCCACTGCTTCCATCTCTATCTTCCCACCATTTCCCCACCTGAGAGACCTGCACTGGCTCCCTGTCAACAAGAGGATAACCTTCAAGCTCCTCACCCACGCACACAAAGCACTCCACAACTCCGGACCAGCCTACCTCAACAGACGACTCAGCTTCTACACCCCCACCCGCCAGCTCCGCTCGACCAGCCTCGCCCTCGCCACAGTCCCCCGCATCCGGAAAACAACCGCCGGCGGCAGATCCTTCTCCCACCTCGCCGCCAAGACCTGGAACACCCTCCCCACCAACCTCCGACAGACCCAAGACCTACTGGCCTTCAGAAGACTCCTCAAGACCTGGCTCTTCGATCAGTAGCAGCACCACCCCCCTCTTCCCCCAGCGCCTTGAGACCCTCGCGGGTATGTAGTGCGCTTTATAAGTGACATGATTGATTGATTGATTCCCCAATCCAACACTTCCACAGGACTCTATTTTACACATCCACAGTTGTGTCCACAGTACTTCAGGCTCTTCCACCATATGTTGTGTCTACCCTCCCCTCCCCAACTTTCTCTTTTTCTCTGAACATTTATCAACCTACTCTCTCCAAATTATTCAAACACCCCTTCTCTGGTTTTATCTCCTTCCTTTGTTAGCACGCAACAATCTTCCCATCCCCCACAGCACACAAGTAGATTCTATCTCTCCCTCTCATCAACTTCCATTCCGCTGCATCCTGCCTTGCATTCAAGATCTATCTCCCCATAATGTTACTTTCGTTTTGTCCATCTACAGTACTTATAATCAACTCCATGCTCAATTTCTCTCTCTGGTTATAATTCTTCCTTCAATACATTGTTGTGCCCACAAAGGTATCCCTTCTCATGGTTCCATCACTTCTACTATGCCATCTGCCTCTGCCCTCCCTCCGGATATGTCGTCCAAGCTTTATCTCCAAGAAGCTTACACCTCTTCTCACGTGCTCTACCATGTCCGCTCAGACTCTTCCCAATCGCAGGATCTTTATTCCACAATTTCATCATCCTTCCTCCACCTACATTTTTCTCCTCCACCACAGCTACTACACCCTGGCAGGTCCTCTCTCTCTTCCTCTGCAAACTGAATAAGGCATATTCATGTGTGCTGGAATGCTTCTCTAGAATGGCTTAATGCTAAAGTTGACAATATTCAAGAGACAATATCAAGGGGGACGTTTTGTGCCGCACTGCTGTGCCTGCCATCACACCACTCGCTCAAGGGGACTCCAAGCCCCAGAAGACACTGGACTCCCAGGAGGGAGGGAGGAGCCACTGACGAGCTCTTAAGCGCTCCACTCTTCCCGCGGCGCGGGATGCTGTTATGTGCCGCTCTGCTGTGCCTGCCATCAAGCCACTCGCACAAGGGGACTCCAAGCCCCAGAAGACACTGGACTCCCAGGAGGGAGGGAGGAGCCACTGACGCGCTCTTAAGCGCTCCACTCTTCCCGCGGGACGCTGTTTTGTGCCGCTCTGCTATGCCTGCCATCATGCCACTCGCGCAAGGGGACTCCAAGCCCCAGAAGACACTGGACTCCCAGGAGGGAGGGAGGAGCCACTGACGCGCTCTTAAGCCCCTCCACTCTTCCCACGGCGCGGGGACGCTGTTTTGTGCCGCTCTGCTGTGCCTGCCATCGAGCCACTCGTGCAAGGGGACTCCAAGCCCCAGAAGACACTGGACTCCCAGGAGGGAGGGAGAAGCCACTGACGTGCACTTAAGCGCTCCACCCTTCCCGCGGCGCGGGGCGCGCCCGGGCTAAGGGCACGCCCGTCCTTGTCCGTCATTGCCAGGAAGAGGCAGGGCAGGGCCACCCCCCTTATATCTGCATCCAGGATTGTGCTGGCCATCGAACACCGCTGTGCGAGGTACTGTGTGTCTTGTTCAATTCTTCTCTTCGTTTGCTGCCAATATCTGGCCATCACGTGGGACTACCCCGTTGACTTTGCTGGCTCTGCTTCCTCCTGACCGCTGGGGACTATTTTTTCATCTCGTTTTGCTTAGACCGTTTGTGATCTTTTGTTGAAGGGTACAGGTTTACCTACTGCTCTTATACTGGTTATTTTCGGCACTAGCGGTCTTTCGAGGGCGTACTATGGGGAAGAGGAAAACTATGGAAGGTGCTGGAGGAAGTGGGGGAAACCGAGTAGTAAAAGGGAAAAGGGCTAGGAAGATACTTAAACATCTGGGCAACAATTGTGTTCTCGGCCGGATAGGCACCTTGGTTAATGAGTGCGAGGACATTTTAGAGGGCAACCAGACTGCGCCCCCAACCTCAGGCGATCTAGCTGATAGACCTCCTCTAAGCCCAAGATCAAACTGCCCCCCTGTTATTCCAATAATGTTCCAAAAACAACCCCCAAAGAGGGCAGTTACAGAACCTAAAAAGTTAGCATTGACTACCCAGGATACATCTCAATCCTCCACCACCTCCACCGCCAGTACTGGTATAAGCACTTCTCAGCTTGAACCTGCAATCTATTGCGCAAAAAGATTTTTACCTCTCCAGGATCTTAGTGATGAACACAACGATAATGCGCCCGTGTCATCATCTCCCGGGCTGGTGCGCGATACCGCGACGATCAGCATTGAAAATAAAATAGAGCCCTTGGATACTCACTTTATTATAAATGGGCTTAGAGCAGAGATTGGTGCAATGAAAACTATGATAGAAGGCCTTACCACCCTAGTCAAAACATTACTGAAGGTGGACCCATCTCGCACACAGTATGATATCCCTGCACATAGCCACTATCGACACACTATTCACAATGACTTGACGCCACAAGAACCAGCTTCTCCTAGCATCTCTCACAGCCCTAATCCACACCATCTGGCCACTTTTGCCACTTCCACCTGTAAGCAAGCTCTAAACGATTCTTCAGCTGGGAGAATGAATAGTTCTGACATCACCATCCAAGACAAGCTTAAGAGGCTAGCAGCCCCACAGAACCCTGCAAATAGTTACATGGCCCCACAGCTACGGCAAGCCCAACCTCTTATCCACGGAAGCCGAGATCTGTGGCATCCGTTAGCCACTCCAGCTATCACTAACTTATCGCAAATCAAAAAAATCTACATGACCAATGTCCCGAAAATTAATACTAAGAACGTCCATGAGAGCGAGGACTCCTTGATTAATAAGGTGACCCATTGGATTCGTCATGTTAGGGGTTGCCGATCAGTGATCAGAGACGATATCCTTAGAGCACAGAGGTGTTCCTCTCCAGTCCATCAACTGGATAACATCGAGATTACTTTAAAGGGAACGGAGATGGCGGAAAACCTCCTTGCTCTAGAATTTCGCACTTGCGCCATTGATGGGTCTTCTATCCAATTCAGGCATTCTCCTACACACGAGCAAGATAGGACACCAGTCTTACAGCCACTACCATTTCTGGCAGGCACCTCCTCGCTAGAGGCTAACGACTGACTACAGGACTCTGTTTCCCACCATTCTGACTTATCCAATGCAGTACCTAGTCCCAACTACATAGCTAGTACCCTTGTCACTCCGCCTCCTCTTAACCTTTTAAACCATATCAGGGATAGTTTCCAGAGCCAGGCTAGCTCAAGCAGACCTTCCATCCCTGTATGCGAAGAGCAAGCTTTCGGCACCCCTATGCATTCAGTCTTGCAAACACCAATTTACTCCCCAACCAATACCCACATCCCTACACAAAGTGCCGCTCCCGGTCCTACACCCTATCAACAGCTGAAGATTGTGTCATGGAATGTGGCAGGTCTAAATAGTAAAATTCCACTCCCTCTTTGGAATCAATTAGTGGAAGGCTTTGATGTATGCATCTTCCAGGAGACGTGGAGTTTGGTTCCATTATATAAAGCTGGTTACACCTGCTTTTACACACCGGCAACTTCCATTGGGAGAGGGCGCCCGTCCAGGGGCTTGATTGTTTGGATAAGTATCGCCCTCGATTGTCGAATTACTCTCCAAACAAGTTCAAGCCCAGATATCCTGTGGTTAAGTATCAGGGGGCCTGGGGGTGGACCCATAATCAAACTTTTTAATGTCTATGCAAGAGGGACAAAAGGAGGTAGGCCCTCAACCACCATCTCAGCACTAGACGAATGCCTAGCTATCTGTTCACCTTACGCAAGAGTGGTAGTCGAAGGAGACTTCAATTGTACCTATGAACCTCTGGCCATAGAAGATTTAACGGTAATAGAAGATCAAGACAGTAGATGGGCAGTCCCCCAACTTGACCTCCCCTTAGTTAAAAAATGGACACAACAGGTACTCCAACTCAATGCCATTACTATGGAGTATGGGCTAAGGGCAGTCAATGGCAGGTCACTATCTGATAAGCAAGGCGCTAACACCTATAATAGAGCCAGCTGCCCATCCCGGAACAACTACATTCTCCTTGATGTAAAATTGTGGGGGAACTTGATCGATATGATGGTGGGTTCGACGACGGAGAGCGACCATAACCCCTTGTGTTTAATCTTGAAGCCCTTGTGGGAGGCACCTTATTACCAGCCGAATAATCAACCCCTGACAGTTACTAGGGATATAGTTCCATCAAACTGTAAAAAGTTTCTGAAATGGAGGAAGGTAGCTTTGAGCGACGTAAAGATAGCAGGCATCAAATATGAGCTAATTGCAGGCACGCTTAAGCTTCAAGCCGCGGTCCATAGTGTAACAAGACTAGTGGACGTGCCCAAGGCCCACATGTATACTGTCACCCAAATCAACACATACTTTCAAGCTCCAAATTTGAGTAAAAAATCCAGTAATACTATTAAGGACCCATATTCATGGTACACCAAAGATTGTAGGGAAAAAAGATCAATCCTGGCTAATTAAAGATAAAGAGAAAAACCAGCTGCTCATATAATCTGCCAGAAATTCCTATAAAGCAGCCCAGCTGGAGGCAAAGACAAAATGGGATGAATCACGTTGGGAACAACTTAAAGACGCATGTTCATCCAAAGATACCAACTTGTTTTGGAAACTGGTCACCTGGGGAAGTAAGACAGGTGCATGCCCACCCCCAAATTATATTACTGGTCAGATTTGGCATGACCACTTCAAAGGGCTCTACTCAACAGCAGAGGCCAGTGTAGAAGGGGAACTAGACGGGCTAAATGGGCCTATGGTAGAAGAGGAGCGCTTTACCTTACAGGAGGCAGAAGCTGCAATAAATAAAATTGTCCCCTCCAAAGCAGTGGGTCCCAATGGCTTGCCTGGAGATCTATTCTTGGCCGATCCCCGCCACTGGGCATGCTACATTTCATTACTAGCAAATGCAATAGCCAATGGAGCACCAGTCCCGGCGTCATGGAAGGCCGCCGAAGTGGTCCCCACTCACAAAAAGGGAGCCAGGGATGACCCTTCCAATTACAGACCAATCAGTTTGATTGATGCTATGCAGAAGGTCTTTGGCCGGATGCTTCTGCATAGGATACAGTCATGGTCTGAGGATGAAGCTATCCTTTCCCAGTATCAGGCCGGATTTAGATCAAAGACTGGGACAATGGATCAAGTGTTTAGACTCCTCCTCATTTATTGGAAGGTAGTGGTGCTAGGCAAGGGCAGTCTCTATATCGCATTCATCGACTTGAAGACTGCCTTTGACCTGGTCCCCAGATCCAGGCTGTGGACGACGCTCGGCGAAAAGGGTATCCCCCCTTCATCCTTAAATTACTGATCCGGCTTCACGAGGGGAATTTTGCCCAGGTTAGGTGGGGGAAGCAGGGACAACTAACAGAGCGCATCCCTGTCAATAGAGGAGTCCGACAGGGCTATGTTCTGGCTCCAACTTTGTTTTCCCTATATGTGAATGGGGTAGTTGATTTCCTCTTGGAGGAGCCCGCAGACTCGCCCACTCTGGGGGGAAACAAGATACCAACCTTGTTGTTTGTGGACGACACCCCGCTGATATCAAAGACCCCAGCGGGGTTACAACGCCTCATCGACAGATTCCAAATCTTTTGCGATACACGGGGACTGGTTATAAATAGTTCAAAAACCAAATTTATGGCCTTTAACTGCCATAGGTCATATAGGAACGGCCCTCTGCTGGGTGGAGCACCCCTCGAAAAGGTGGACACCTTTGATTATCTAGGTGTAAGACTTTCTGACAAAATGTCCTGGAGACCCCACCTAGCAAAGATGCTGATGGGACATAAGCGAGTGGCCGGAGTAATAGGGAAAGAACACCGCCTTTCACACACTAGCCCTGTAGCTCCTGCCCTCCAAGTATATGATGCTAAAGCAGTTAGCTCTGCTCTCTACGGAGCAGAAGTTTGGGGTTTCGACAAACTCGATGAGCTCTGCAGATCGGAACATACATTTTTAAGAGACCTGGTTATGGCACCCAAATATGTTCCCCTCACCCCTTTACTGCTGGATATGGGTAGGCGGTCGATAGGCGACGTAGCTAGGCTACGCCCTGTACTTTTTTGGGCTCGCATTAGGCAAACTCCCGAGCTTTTTTCCTATGCCGAAGCCCTTACTGTGATTATCCGCCTAGATACCAGCTGTAAAATAGGCTGGATCGCTGACATTAAAAAAACGCTGACAGCCATAGGACTCCGAGCCGGCTGGGTCAGCCAGGAACCCCCAAGGAGAGAAGAACTTAAACGCCTATATTGGGAATGGGTGGACCAACTGGAGAATTGCAAACCTAACGTGGGCAAACTAACAACAGAATTCTATTTCCACAAACAAATTAGATATTTTGAGCCCTTCCTTGATACAATTCAGGTACCGAGAGATAGAATGCTGTATATACATTTCAGGTTTGGAACTCTTCCCGTTCGCGAGGTGACAACAAAGTGGTGCACAAGTAATGGAAAAAACTGCCCATGCTGCAAGGCCCCGACTGAAAGCATTGCCCATTTAATGTTTGCTTGTCTGGCATATAAAACATCATGGGCCAAATGGCTGAAATTGCTTTGTCAGCAATTGGGCACACGGGACCATCACACAGCACTGCGTATCCTCAGGTCCGACCCTAGGCCGTTTTTCGCATGCTGTGTAGCAAAGTTCTTTTGACAAGCATGGCTCATAAGGTGGAAAGCTCTTGCAAGAATGGCATAGTTTTAATTGAAATTAGGATAGTGATAACCTCATGACATTACATTTGTTTGTATTCTTATCCACAAGCACTTTATTTGTCAAACTTTCGCTTTATGCCAGGGATAATTTAATAATTTTTAGTATACTAATGCCCCACCATTACGATGAAGTACTGATTGTTTTTACTCTGTTTTTATTGTAGATATGTATTTGACAAACCAAATTGTGCATTTCGTTTTTTAACAATTCGAACATGATATACGCATTATTGCACTAAGGGCTCAACCGATTATTTCGCTGTATTATTTGTTTATGTAAATTGAAAATGTTGTATTTTTGTATTCTCTCTTTTAAAGGAAAACAACGTATTTTTATTCATAGCTTTTATGACATTTCTGTCGAATAAAGCTTAAATCAATCAATCAATATCAAGGTTTTATAAATGGAAGACTTTTTTGCACTGTATTTCATATTTTCATATTTTCACAAAGTAGAGTCTAATAAAGGTGTGGAATCCACTGAGCCGCGGATTGAAATTAACTTGAATGCTGTGGGTTACTTATAGAACGTAATTCAGCAAAGTACATTGTTTTGACACAATAATGTTACAAGCATGCTCTGTAGTTGATTCTAATTGCCTCACCTCATCATCTATCATATCCAGGCTCTGTGTCAGGCAGCAATAAGAAAATTGACAAAAAATATTATCGAATGAATAAACATGTATAACAATTAAACAGGCCAGAATGGAACGTAGAATATGAAACAAAAGTTTTCAAAATGATAATATCTATCTTTTGATTGGAGCAAATGACATCATAAGCCAACATGAATTTAACAGTCAGTTATGCTTATTCATAAGACTAAATATTTGCTTTCAACATACCGTCTTTTTTCACTTTTAGAACGTTCGAAGAGTTTGTTCATTTGCAGAAACCTCATTTATTGAGTGGAAATATATTAAATGAATGGAAAATCTGACAATAGAAGCCATTGTCATTCAGGTCTTTAAAAATAGAGGGGAAAGTGCCTGTTAATCTAAAACGGATAGATAGTCAATGGTTGGATAGCATTCTGCACATCCCCCAGTCACACCACACTGTGTTGTTATGAATAGTAATCACAATATGTTTAACAGTAACAGTAGCTCCACCAATACACCAAGACGGATTTTGTCTAGGTTCAGGTTGTCTGACACTTGTCCAAGCAAAACACTGCAATAGCGGATTTTCAGGACACCAACATAAGATAATTTCCACGTTCAAATGGAACTCTTTTTATAGGAAGTGGTTATCCTGAAATTAGGCACTGATCCTGCTTTAGAAGTTGTAATTTTTTCAAAGACTTGAATAACATGAATTGCAATAGTTTTAATGGAGAAAAAACAGGGCTTAATTTGCATAATAATGAGTGCCAGGGCGCAAAACACTCCTCATAAGCCAGCGGCTGGGGCTATTAAATGAAGTGAGCTGAATATAAAGACAGAGTAGCCCTGAGTCCACCTCATGCCACCTTAATCCACTGCTAAACACTCCCTGTTTTTTCTTCCTCCTTAATTCTCGTTTGTGTGTTTTTCCCTCACTTGCTCTCAAGAAAAGTCTGACGAGGAACAATTAGTGACAGTACCCAAAAATGAATACGACTGAGCCCCTCCGGCAACCACAGGCTTGAATGTCTATGTAGTAGTGGAAGACCCAAGAAGAGACAGTCACAAAAAGCACATACAACACCACCAGCTCACCACATCTACATATATTCCTGAATGTTGTATATCAGAATTCTGTATACAGAAAAATAGAAAATCGTCTGACATGAATATCTTGTCTTAAATATCATTTACCAAAATATCGTCCCACTAGGTATAGTTTTTATTAACTGCAGTGGGTTGATATTTTTATGGCTTGGAAGTTAAGTGTCACTGAAGTGGATGGCAACACCTACTGTGCCGTCCACTACAGTGGCAGTGCAAACAAGGCTACAGTCCCACCCTGTGTAGCCTAACTGCTCAATTGTAAAACATGCAGTGTGACCTGATAAAAAATCAATTTTTGACAAGTAAATACCTTCTTTTTTAAATAAACCCAAGCATCCCTATGTAGGAATTGTAGCCCACAAGGCCGGGTTCATAGTATTTTAAAGTGTGACAGGTAAAAAAACTAATATTACCATGCCCAACTGTGGCAAACCTACTTGCCCTTTGTTAAAAAACAGAATGAAGATTCTAGTTCAAGAAAGGGACCAGCAAGAAAAATTATTAATAGTTATTAAAAATCCAATGTAGGGGGCGTGGTCTCGCCGCGAATGGCGTGAGACGTGCGCCGTGTGTGCTCCCGCAAGCCGCCACCTTCAGCTGCCTGTAACACGGAGCAGGGACCCCATCGGAGCCGCAACTTGGGGTGCGCGGATAGCAGAACAGTTGGGCCACCTCTAGAAGTGTGAACAGCGGCCCGTTTCGGACTGGTGCGGGGGCGTAGACCTCCGGCCCTCATCGGTCGGACCCGGCGGCGGCCGCTGCCATTTTGGCTGTGGTGGTCCCGGGCCTCATCCAGCGCTGTGAGCTGCCGCCTGCCTTCCCCGGCCCCGCTGACGAGTCGCAAGGGCAGCGGAGTGGCTGGGGCGCTCCCGTGTGTGTAAACAGCGGCCCGGATCGATCCGGCAAAGGAGTGCGGGCCTGCTGCCCTTAACGGCCGGACCCGGCGGCGGAGGCCGCCATCTTGTCCATTGTGGTCCCGGGCCCCATCCAGTGCTGTGTGTAGCCGCTTTGCCTCATCGGCCCCGCTGACAGGCCCCATACCTTGAGGTGAGCGACGGGCCCCACCTGGGGCTCACTACTGCCTGGGGCACAGCTGAACTGCAAGGCACCCCGACATCCCAGACTGCAACGACCACCGTCCGGGGCCTTCCCCTCCCCCCGGAGCAGACGTGGTGCAGAGAGCGGCTACTACGAGCCCCTGCGGCGGCGGCCCTCCCCGGCGTCAGTTGGCAAGACTGAGAGGAGATATTGAGGGGTGCCTGGCGAATACAGGCCCTTGGAGGAGCCGACAGTGCCTACGCAGTAACCTGGCCTGGGAATGGCGGCCCCCCGGCCTGGTGGATCTGTGGGACGGTGTGAACCTATATCCCTCCTCGCCCAGCCCACGCCGCTTTCTTGCTGGACTCCTGCAGCACCAAAGCTCTGTACAGGTGAGGTGTAGGGGTGGGGGCGCCCCTGCACGCTGTGGCCTTGCTGGACTGATTCCCCGCGCACCCTCCCCTGGACACTACACTTCGCTGGCTGCACGTGCCCCCAGTGCGTCGAACCTGCGCGAGGTCTACTCCAGCGGTCTGCCCCTTGTGCGACTGGGAGTTCGACGTACCCCGACAGCGAGGGGCCTTCAGTGGCTGATCCCTCTGTTGCTGGTGAGTCCTCAATGCGACCCGACTTCCCGGGGCCCTCGGTGCGGGTGGATGGGGCCTAGCCTGAGGGGGCCTGCTCGCTAGCATCCACCACGCGGGGGCGATACTCTTTGCACCCTCTACATCCCTGGAGACCGGCGCTGGCCGGCTGTGAGCGGTCCCTAAACTCCTCATCATCTAGTGAACCCAACATGGCTATTTAGCTCGCTGCTTTGGGCATTGTGAAGTAACATCGGTCCCCGACTCCCAGGGACATCTCTTCAACTTGTTTGCAGTGTGGTCCTCGACGGCATCGGCCCCTACACTTTGGCTGGATAGCGACTGGCATTCCCTACGACACGGTCTCCACGTCGTTGCCGATCACTGCAATCTTGCGCCTCTACCGCCTGGGAGCACCAGGTACCCTTGGGTGGCTTCCAACATCCCCCCCGCTTGACTCTGCCACCTGCCAGGGTACCGGAGAGCGCTCGGCCTAGAGGGGAGATGACGCACACAAAAGCAGGGAAGGAAGCTGCGACATCCCAGAAGGATAACCCGGTTGCTGCGCTCTGGAACAAGCCGGGCCCTGCTGCTCCTGGTGCAATGGCGTCATCGACGGGGGAAGACTCAGCGCCGGCCACACATTCCTTCATGGCCAACTTCATGCTGGAACTCAAGTCGGAAATTGGCTCCTTGTGCTCAGAGGTCCATTCCTGTGTCCGGGAACTCAGAAAAGAGGTAACCGACCTTGGCGAGAGAGTGGATGGCCTCGAAAAGACCGTAGATGCCCGAACGGAGGATCAGGAGCACCTCTGGTAGCGGCTGGCTACCCTAGAAGAGCAACATATCGATCTACAACTAAAGCAAGAGGACTTGGAAAACCGGAGCCGCCACAACAATCTCCATATTAGAGGGATTCCGGGCCACCCTTTCGTGCTCATTTTTCAATGGGAGTCCAAACGCCGGATGGTGCGATCCTTCCAGGAAGCAGCGCAACTTCTGCACCTCTCCATCACGCCACCATTAAGTCCAACACTTGGTCCAAGGTACGCCGCTCCAGGAGAACCTCACACTCACACCCAGGGGAGCAATCTGCTTCCCAAGCCAAGCAGGACATCATTCAGCACATTCGTACCATGGAAGAGAGCCGTTCACCAGCTAGCTCTTGCCCCCCCAAGCCCTAAACGAATGGACACGCTTCTCTATCTGCTCCGCCTTGATTCACCGCCCACACCTGATGCCTGGAACCGATGAGTCGGTGCCCTGCTCTGTGGCCGGCGAGCACCCAGCTCCACACTTTAGGGGCTGGCGGCGCAGGGTTGCCCTCCTTGCTTTCACGCCCTAAGCTTGGACGATCCACCCCCCCACCTGCTCCTGGGAGAGTGACTTCTCCGGGATGACCTGTGCCACTTGGCCGCGATTGTCCCTGGACTGGAACAGGACACTATGGCCCGGTTGGCCAACGTTATGTTTGGTATATTTTGATCGCTTATTTTTTTCTCTCCCTCGCTCCTTCTCTTTCCTTTTCTCTATCCCTCTCTATGGCGGGTGGGGGTATCCCACAAGACTATCTTTCCCTCTCATCGGGAGTGACATCTCTCTCCCCTTTCCTCCTGCTACAACGCTCTGCCCCTCACATTGGTGTAATGGATTGCTTCAAGCCCTGACACAACTATGGCCACCGCCCTGTGCTTGAAGATCCTGTCCCTCAATGTTAAGGGACTTAATTCCCCTAACAAGCGACACCAGATATGGCGCAATCTTTTGCAGCAAAACCCAGACATCATCCTCCTCCAGGTGACCCACCTCATAAAGGCTGATATCCCTCGTATGGCCCACCCTCGCTATCCCCTTCAATTCTGGGCTACAGCCCCCTCTAAAACGGCTGGAGTGGCGATACTCTGTAGACCTGGCATCAGGCAGGGGGAACCTAGGGTATTTCGTAGTCAAGACGGCCGCTTTGTCAAGGCTGGGGTCAGGATCGGACACCGCTCCTTTACACTGTGTAGTATCTATGCGCCTAATCAAGCGCAGGACTCGTATCTTCGGGCGATCTTGCGGGAACATGTCTCACAGGCAGATCCCTCACTCATCATAGGGGGAGATTTTACATGGTATGGGACGCCGCAATGGATCGCAGCGACGCCTCATGTCACGGGACAGGGGCTATGTCTTCGGCTCTCAGGAGGTAACTATCGGACCTTGGCCTACTAGACTCCTGGCGCTACCACTCCCCTGACGTACGCGAATACTCTTATTATTCGCACGTGCACCGCTCGTACTCGCGCATCGACCACATTTTTATCTCCCATGCCTTGGTCAGCGAATCGCTCTCGGCCTCCATGTCCGACATTTCTGTCTCAGATCATGCTCATCTCGAACTCCTCCTGAGAGATCCGTCTGGTTGTGCTCCTCGGACCCCTCGCTGGCGCCTACCTCCACACATCCTTCGGGACCCAGTTGATGTGGCAAGCCTGCGAACCGCCATTGAGTCTTACTTTGCAACCAATGACATCCCCGAAACCCCCTTCCCTGTAGTGTGGGACGCATTCAAGGCCACGATCCGGGGCCATATCACATCTCTCGCAATTGCACGGGCGCGAGAAGCGTGCCTCCTGGAAAGCAACCTCTCTAAGGACATCAAGGCCCTGGAGAGACAGGATCAGGAGCGCCCCTCACTTGCGCACAAACGACGCCTAGCGAACCTCCGAGGCCAACTTCGCTCCCTTTGCACTAATAAGGCTGAGCTGGCTCTCCTAGCGTTGAAGCAACGCTTTTTTGAAGGGGGGGATAAAGTGGGTACGGTCCTGGCTAGACGCCTGCGAGCGCGTGCTGCCAAAGCACACATAGCCAATGTCCAGACCGGTGATGGCACACGGGCCACTACTGAGGCAGCTAAGCGCGACGCCTTTCACGCATATTACTCGGCGCTCTATGCCGAGGATGTGCCACCTCCAGGCCGAGTGCAAGCCCTACTGGACAACTGCTCCTGGACACCAATCAGTCCATATCACGCTCAGCAGCTGGAGGAACCCCTTACTCAAGAAGAGCTTGCGGGAGCTCTCAAGGATCTGCCCCTTGGGAAATCACCGGGCCCAGATGGCCTTCCCCTGTCCTTTTATCGCTTATTCTTGCCCCAGCTCCAGCGCCACCTACTGTGACTTTTTAACTCTTTTACTGATACGACGGGACCGTCCCCCTCTATGAGGCTGGCAGAGATTGCCCTCATTCCCAAACCGGGCAAGGATCCCACCCTATGCTCTTCGTTCCGTCATATAGCCCTCTTGAACACAGACCTTAAAATATTCACTAAAATATTGGCCAAGCGACTTGATCCGCATCTACCCGGACTTATAGAACCGGACCAGGTTGGCTTCATCCAGCATCGTCAGGGAGCAGACAATGTGCGTCGAATTGCTCATCTTGTAGGGAAGGCCCATCATTGGACCATACCGGCATGTTTGCTATCGCTCGACGCGGAGAAAGTGTTCGACCGAGAGGACTGGACCTTCCTCCGAGCTGTACTGCACAAAATTGGGCTGGGCCCGTCCATGATAGCCAGGATCATGGCCCCCTATCTCTCCCCACAGGCTCGAGTGCGAGTTAATGGCCAACTCACGAACCCCATTTCCATACACAGAGGCACGCGGCAGGGCTGCCCCCTCTCCCCCCTGTTGTTTGCCCTTGTGGTGGAACCTCTGGCCGTGATGATCCGACAAGCTCCCGATGTCCACGGCATCCCCCACGGAGGCCAACAACATAAAGTGGCTCTCTTTGCAGACGACCTTATTCTCACGCTATCCCGTCCGCACACTTCTCTCCCGGCGCTTCTCTCTTTGTTGCGGTCCTTTGAATTGGCATCTGGTCTCAAAATTAACCACGAGAAGTCCTGGGCCCTGAACCTCACGATCCCCGGGGAGGAGGTTCCTATACTACAATCCCTCGTCCCCTATCAGTGGGCTACTAGTTCCATTCGCTACTTGGGACTTCAACTGACCCCCACACTTGCCACATGGTCCCAAACAAACTGGCGGGATTGCAGGAGGTCAGTCTTAGAGGACCTAAGAGTTTGGAAACCTCTCACCCTCTCCTGGCTGGGCCGCCTAAACGCCATCAAAATGTCGGTACTTCCTAAAATTTTATATTTATTTCAATGTATCCCCACCCCCGTTCCGCAGCACCAGATCCAACGTCTTCAGCGTGACATCACTAACTTCATCTGGGGCGGGCGTAGACCGCGATTTTCTAACAAAATTCTCATGCTCCCGCGGGACAGGGGTGGGCTTGCATGTCCCAACTTACTTGAGTACTATTGGGCCTCCCACCTCCGCTTCATCTCTGATTGGGCGGCGAGGGGGAGCGAAAAGGTCTGGTTCCATATGGACAGGGCGGTAACTGGACAAACCATTTGGGACCTTCCCTGGCTCCCCCGGACCGCACGCTCCCGTAGTGCTTACATTGCCCTTCCTACAAAGACGGTGTTGGACGTCTGGGACAAGGTAGCCGTCTCTAAGGGACTCACTACCTTTCCTTCCCCCCATACCCCCATTGCTGGAAACTCGCTATTCCCGCCGGCTGTTAACCCACAGGTATTCTCTAATTGGTTGGAGGGTGGCTGCAGAACGATCCGGGATCTGTTCATAGGAGGCACACTCAAAACCTTTGCTCAATGCAAGGAGGAGTTCCGACTCCCGGAGGGAGCCAGGCTTCAGTATATACAGCTTCGTCATTGGGTATCCACGTCTTCTACAATGCAGGCTGCCACCCGAGCATTCACCCCTTTCAAACGCTTTGTGCATTCCTTTGACGACTCGAAGGGACTTATCTCTCGGACCTATCAGGTCTTACAACATTCCCCGCCTGTAGTCCCCCATCCCTATCAACGTCAATGGCAGTCGGCAACCTCCACTACAATCGCGCCTGCCCAGTGGAGTCGCCTGTGGCGGGATATTCTGAAGGTATATCGCAGCGTCTCTCAACGGGAAACTGCATACAAGATTATGACGCAGTGGTACTACACACCCTCTCGACTGCACAGGATGTTCCCCACTTCCTCTCCACTGTGTTGGAGATGCTCAAGCTCCCCCGGTGACTTCATCCATATCTGGATATCCATGTCCACTCCTGACCATATTCTGGAAAGAGGTTCTTAGTCATATCAAAGTGGTGCTTGGATTCCCCCTGCCTGACTACCCAGTTCCAATTCTCCTAGGCCTCAAACCCGACAATTTGCGCGTACTCACCCGTAGTGATTGGCATATCGCCCTCCACATGCTAGGTGCCGCTAAACAACTCATTGTTTTGTATTGGAAAAAAGCGGAGACCCCCCACCATCAACATTTGGTTCACGCGCTTATGGCACATAGTGACTATGGAACTATTTACCGCGCGCTTGCAGTCTCACGACACTCGCTTCACCAAAATATGGCAGCCACTGGTCACTTATCTTTGTAAAATGGAACATGCGCGTCTCCTGCCCCCGAAGCTCCGGGCTCTACGCCTCTTCGAGGACGCTGTGATGCCACCCAAACCTGGCAGACTACCTGCATAACCACCCTGCCCCTCGCCCACCATGGTGTGCTTTGAGCGGTGATCCGACTATTGAACGCCTTTGCCCACTCCTTCCCCCCCACCCCGCCACTCTCCTCCTTTTTGATATTACCCTGGACCGCCATTATTCGACTTCACAAGCAATACGACTCTTTCCCCCTGTACCACCCTACTTGTCCTTAGCCCCCCTGTCTTAGTTCTCTCTCTTTTTCCTAGCTTTTCCGTCTTCTTAACTCTGCCTATCAGCTAATCCTTCTCTGTCTCTTTCTATAGGTTATTCACTCTATCCCTTTTTCTTTTTTTTCTTTATTATCCATGTTGAATTTGGGTCTCGAAGCTCTTCCACGTCACATTCCTACGCAGTGCCTCTTGTACTACGCGGCCAGCCCATCATGGGTTGTAGGCGACTTGCTGTGTAACACCTGCATTGATAACCATTACCTGCTTTTCTCATGCCTTCCCTAAACAATGCGGCCGGCCCTACCAGGGGTTGTGGGCCATATGCTGTGTATGTGTAGACCCCTTCTTTGGTCCTTTATTGAAAATAAAAACACATATGACGGAAAAAATTCCAATGTAATGGTGAAGTTGGATTTTAATACATATAAAAGAAAAGTTACTTTTAGAAAGTTATCCTTTACCTGCCTGAGCTTTCAGAAGGCTAATTAGCATTAGCCTCTGCAAGCTCTCAATCTGTAATTTTCCTTGAAGGAGGTGTGAAATTCCTCCACGGAGTTACACAACAGGTTGACCTAAAGAGGCACGGATAACTCCACTGAGGTCTGCAGAATCTTCAGGGTGAGGGTTTTAGGCATACTGTTGACATCATAGTGTCCAATCCTGCAACATATCTGTTTGAGTCACATGTAACTCTTTGGTGCCCATCAAAGGAAGAAAAGAGGATGCCAGAACAATTCTTGTGCATCCCCTGTCTGGGTGCTGCAAGACCCTGCCGTAGCCCTACCAGACTTCTGTTTCCTAGTTTGTTTTCTGTATATAGCCTGTTTCAAACTGGATTTTAGTGTTAGATGTGTAAGCGTGCAAGTGATTACCACAGTGCCCTCACCTACACACTCACAGCACAAGTTTGGTGTGGCTGAAGTCTTTTGCCATCTTGACAATACCTTGACACATGGCATTTTGGGCCTTTTTGCGGTAAGGCACACAGGAATTACTGAAAAAGTGGGTAGGATTGCCCCTAGGATGTTTTAACCCATTGGTTGAGCAGTGCCCAGGAGTCATCCCACCCACTAGCTATCACCAGGCTTAAATGTGATACCCCAACGACCTTATCAGAACACTTTCTGGACCTGTGGAAGAGCAAAATAGTACTAGACCTGCTGTCTGTGATCTGAGATGAACCCTGAAGGACTGGACCTGCGCTCTCCTATACCCAGGACAAAGAAGTGGACTACAAGGGAGAATTGGCTGGCCTCCTGGGTGGCTTCCAGGACACAATAAGCTTCAAGAGGCCTTTTATCTAAAGTGTCCACCTGTCCAGTAGCAACTTGACTTGGACTGGAGTTTGCTGTTGGCTTCTGCTGTGAAACCCTGAGCATCTCTAAATGCCCTGCCATGAGGTCCTGGGGCCTTAGAAGTGGTGTCCTGTGGTTGTTTGAGCACCAGAATAAAGAGTGGAAACTTTAGGAAATGGCTCCATCTCAGTTGGCCTTGAATTGGGTCTAAGTCCCGGTCTACCCCAATCATTGACTATCATTGGTGATTTGTGTTTTTGCTGCTATTTTTACTTAAAACTAAAAATTAATCACTTTGTTCCTCTTATTGGATATTTGTCATTTTTGTATCATTTTGTTCATTAAATTATTCTTTATTTTTTATTATCTTTTTTTATTGCTTAGTGTTTTCAGTTTATTATTGTTTTTGTACTGCATAAATCATTACACATTGCTCTAAATTTAATTATATCTGTCAGCTCTGTGACATAGCTACCAGGGGATTGATTTTAGGTTCATTTAGTGACTTTGAGGTTTCATCCTGACAAAAGTTGTGACTATTTCTTGAGGTGGGCTGTCACCCACCCCTAATAATAATCAAATTTCTTACATTCATCCAATGATGTACACCCAAACACGAAGCTGATTCCCCTTTTTAGAAAGCTTTGGGGGCCCTGCAGGAAGAAGTCTATGTTTGAGGCAGTGTTCGGGCCATTCTGTGCCTCAGAATAAAAGAAATCAATGGAGCTAGATCTCAAAAGAGAAGGGGAAGCTAGTGGGCATATATTGACTGCATTATCAAATGCAGAGATGGTGCTGAGTTCAGTCAGATGAAGGCAACACAATCTATATGCAACTGACTTCACACAAGTGTCTACAGTATATTACATTGCAACAGTGCTATTTCTGGAGACCACCATGGAAAACATTCAGGTGACATTTGGGGAAGTTTCAAGAGGAAAAGAATAGTTCAAAGAATGTGTACTTGGTTTAAAGCATTTTTGTGCCATCAATCAATGTGTAGTCATTGACAGGTTATTGACAAGAACAACACCCAAACAATTTCCAGGTTCCAGATTTCTTTAGAGGCAGCTGAGGGTGGACAGAGGGAATGAGCCAAGATGTATGGAAGAGAGCGAGAGTTGCCTAGTCTTAACAGTAGTATCTCAGTTTTAACATTGTTAAGATGAAGACATTTGATGCATCCAGCTTTGGATGATTACAAGTAATTTGCGGCCAGATGTATGTAGGGAAAGGTTTGTGATTGCCAAATAGCATATTTTTGCAATTCACTATTTGTTAATCACAAACACCAATGTATGAAAGTGTGTGTGAGAAGTTGGCCTGGTATATGATGTCCACTGATTAAAGTGGGCACCTTGCACCAGTCCAAACAACCCTTATGGTGATTTAAGAGGTCAAAGATAACCTTAGAAAGCTAGCCAAGTGGTAGCTGTGGAGAGCAGCCTTCAGGCTTAGTCTTGAAGGAATGTTAAGCAGCTTGTTTTACCAGAATGCAACCTTATTGTATTGGTTAAATGAAAGGAGAACCACACAGTAGTTATAAAAATATGTATTTATTATTATAACACACCTTAATTACCTCACAATATCTGCTACACGCAGATAAACACAAAGCATACAATACTGTAGCACAGAAACAATCGTAAGAAGCACTAATACACAGTGGGCTACAGGGGGAGACCAAACCATATACTAAAATTGTGGTGTAAGAACCACAACTTGAGTCAAGACAGTGTCTAGAGGATGTAGAATCACTGAGACCCCCAGGAACCACCCAAGGTGAGTAAGTAGGGACCCCACGGAGGGCGGGTGCTTCTGAAGTGTGGAATCATACCTCCCACACCAGTTACCGGTGTGGAGGTATGATTCCAAGGTGTTTGATACCAAACACGACATGGTTTGTTGCAGCCGTTTTCGAGATAGCTTTTGACGCGAGCATATAATGCACCTCTACCTATATGTCTGGCTGCGTCACCGACATCCCGGGAGAATGGTCTCCGAAGGCTGCAGGGGTGCTCTGCTCATGCAGGGGCACCCGCTCACGTAAAACCCAGCACCCTGCCTTCAGGATTGTTAAGGCCTGCTAGAGGGGTGACTTATAGGTTTTAAGTGTAGTGACCTATAGATATAGTAAACCTCTATATAAAGTAAGTGGTGCATGCACCATCTTACACAGGCTGCAATGGAAGGCCTGTGGTTCCATTTTGCATGGCCTCTCATGGGTGGCATAATACATGCTTCAGCCCATGGGAGGCCTCTGAGGTACCTATGCCCTGGGTACATGTGTACAATATACTAGGGACTGACAAGGGTACCCCTTTATCCAATCTGGAGTGTACCTAAGTACATAGCATAACATTTTAGGGAGAAAGCAGATAGACTAGGGTCCTGATTAGCAGGATCCCAGTCAGACTAGTCAAAAACAGTGTAACATCAAGCAAAAAGTGGGGGTAACCATAAGAAGCAGATCCTACTTTCCTACAGTGTGCTTCACACTTTCTGTGAGTCCCAGTGGGTTCCAAAGAGACCTACCTCATTAATATTCATGAAGTAGGTCTCGGTTTGCGAACCCCTGGGAATCGCAAAAATCACAGGGATCGTGGCCTGCTGGGGTCAGCAGACCACCATGTCTGTGATTGCTTTTTCAATAAAGCAAAGCTTGTTTTATAATGCAGCCTGTTTTCCTTAAAGGAAAATGGGATGCGTTTCAAAAAGAAAGATAAAAAGTTTGCTTTGCATTTTTTATGAGCAGGCAGTGGTCCGTGAATAGGACATTGTACACTAAAAAATGATTATTTGCAGTTGCAAACGAATATGCAAATTGGGCCGTTTGCGACCTCAAAAAAGCTTTGTACATCTGGTCCCTGATGTCTTGTCCGCAATCACCTGATTGTTGTAGAATCTGATGTGAATTCTGGGTGTCATCAGCATAGCTGTGGTAATTAATTCTAAATCTCTCAATGGTATTGGCAAGTGGCATCAAAGAAGTTAGAAGAATGAGAAGATTCCCTACAAAGTCGATGTTATTGATGATGGACAGGTAGGATATAAGCCTGACCTGTTAAGTGCTGTGGGATAACTTTGATAGAGCTTCTGCCACATGAAAGCTGCATCCTCAAGGCAGATTGGCTCTTGGTCCTTCGTTTCCCACCCTCCTTTACCCCACGCAGATCCCCACACTCTGCCGACACAACATCAGAAAGGTCTGTCATCCCAGCTTCCAATTCCCTTAACAAATACTGCTCAACCTCACTGTTTAACCAAGCATGTTTCATAACTTTCACTGTGTACACATATTATCAAACTTAGCTAAGATAATGCTTGTGATATGTGCCCTTGGGGTGTGCAGGGAATTTACAGGTTTTGCAATGTGTTTTCCCACTGCTTGACATGATTCTTTTATTTTTGCCCAATCAACTTGCCTCTTTAGGTGGTTCATAAGTCTTTATCTCGATCAGAAGTGGAGTTGCTTTTTTCAATTTTTCCATCTGTTGGACTATAGCCCCCCATTCACTTCTGCCCTTTGTCCTCACCAGGGATAGTCTCCAGGTGCATCTTAACCTTCTGTCTCAGTGTTTGTCACTGGGGGAGGATTTGGGGGGGGGGATCTACTCCTATTTTTCCCATGGTTACCATTGACTAAGGCCATCAGGGTCTTATGTCCCGCAACCCAGTCCAACGCCACCTTCGTGTATAAAAGAAGAAGGATTTAGAGTGTTTCAGTACCTTACAACGAGTCTCTGTTTCTGTACTATTTTAGTATGGTCTGGGAAAAGCTTGACAGGCAGTGAGTCATAGGTCATATATAATTTGTTCTGCTCCAGATGTAGGATTGCATCTCTGTCTCTGTAATCAAGGAATCGAGCAATGAAGGGGTGCCTAGGGGCCCCTGGCTGGGTCTTTGTGCTGATAATCTGTGAGCCCAAGCTATGGCAAAACACAGTCATAAGCAGTGGCATAAGACAGGCCCCCGCAGCCCCCGTGTGCGGGGGGCCCCGAGCTCAGGGGACCCCCTCAGCACAGTACTCTGGCCTGAGAGCTCCAGATTAAATCCGGAGCGGGGGCCCTCCATGTACCTTGCAGGGGGGCCCCCTCAAATTCTGTTACGCCACTGGTCATAAGTCCTTTGTTGTCACCAGTGAGATTAGATCATTTTCTAGGAGCTTTTGTTGAAGCAAACACTTCATTCCCTCCAGCAGTCCCACTAACCAGGTGGGTTTAGTAAGCCCTGCTTTCCACATCCTTAACTTTGCTTAGAGCTCTGACTGTTGGAGTGAGCTGCTGGCCCTTAACGTTGATTTGTTTACCATTTTCCACTAATTCTGAAACTCTTCCTTTCAACTCTGTTTCTGGATCTGTAGCATTCCTAAAATCTTGCTGTGATAGTGCCACATTCTCCCCCACTTTGACAATTTTGTTTGCTAGTGCAGCTTTCGTGTAACTGACACCAGTGGATGCAGGTTCAGCTGCTGGAGTGCTCTTAGTTTCATTATTACATATTTTCATGGACCCCTCTCCTTCAGTGTCTGCAGAGGATTTTATTTATTTGATGAGTTTTATATAGCGCTGGCTAGACCCGGAGGTATCAGAGCGCTTTACATGAGATTACACAAAATTACAAAATTACATCAGTTACAAGTTAAATCAGTTGCTAGAAAAAAACATTACAAGAGCATAGAAGAAGAGACAGGTGAAGTGTAGAGGGGAAGGGGGTAATGGTAAAGGGGTAGGAGGGAGATACGACGGAGAGACGAAGGAAAGTTTGCCCAAAGTCCGGCTGGGTAGGTGACGGTGGAGGGGGAAGTCCAAAACCCATCTCCTCTATAGCTATCAGGTAGCTCCACCGGCATCGGCCAAATAGCTAGGTCTCAACGGGAAAACATTTAAAGAACATAGAGGACGAAATAAATGGAGCGTAGAGGGGTAGTGGGGTAGGGTAAAGGGGTAGGAGGGAGAATACGACGGAGAGACGAAGGAAAGTCTGCCCAACGTCCGGCTGGGTAGGTGACGGCCGAGGGGAGAAGTCAACAGCTCATCGCCTCTTTAGCTATCAGGTAGCTCCACCGGGCATCAGCCAGAAAGCTAGGTCTCCACGGTCAGGGGTGAGTTCATAGATTCAGTGTCCTGATGGGTAGGCAGGATGGGGGAAAGGTTCGAGGTCTGGTCGAATGTCGAGTTTTTTGTCCCATTGTAGTAGCACCACATGGAAAGGACAACTGTGGCAGCCATCTTGGGGTCAGGCGAGGGGTTCTGACCTTGGTGTTACATTCAGCCGGTCCCTATCTTTATCTTTCGTTCAATAAGGGGGGGAGTTTGTTGTGCAGAGGAGCATCTTGAGGGCAGAGCCAGTGTCCGCTTACCTCCCGAGGAGGAGAGAATTTCCGAGTTATAGCTGCCAAGGGGAGAGACGGCCGCCATTATAGGGTCAGGCGGGGCGCCTCCGGTGTCTCTCTCGGTTGATCATAAAGCTGATCGTGGTCTCCCCTAGAGACCAGAGCTGTTGCTGCTATTACCATCAATTTTGCGGCCACTACGCTGTAGGTGCTAAAGGGGGCCTCCCTTGGGGTGTTACTTTACAGACCCCTGGCGACGAACTTCTGCAGGCGCCATTTTGGGGTCAGGCGCGTTAAATAAAAGCTCTCGAATAGAACTGAATCCGTTGCCCTAAAAGACTAAGGAGGACAGTGTCGGGAGCCCCCAGCCTCGCGGGCTCACCATCGGGACTCCCGGCGATGTCAACAATGTCCCCGCTCACCGTCTTTCGTCTCACGGTGAGTGTCTGCAATGGCGAGCGGCATCCTCATGGGATCGGTGTTATCTCCTCCCCGTGTTGTGCGCGCCCCCTCCGTACCGGCAGGCTTCTCACTGCGCCTCCGCCGTGTCACTCCTGGAGGGTCGCTGCTGTCTCTGTGCGCGAAGGTGTTGCGCTTCAACTGCTCTGCTTTCTTGGGACAGACGAGCCCGGAAGTGCATATTTTGTCGTCTGCTCTGATATCTCTGCGATGCTCGATCGGAGAAGGGTAGAATTTATCTGCAGGCGATCCGCTTGCATTCCGGTCGCGGAATAGTTGCTTTAGGTAGAAAAACCATGCGGCAGAGCGCTGCTCCCGAAGTTAGAAAGAGGGTTCACTACGGAGCAACAGCTCACAGCGGCCATGATGGGCTGGCTCCGCCTCACAAAGTCATGAGGATCTAGTGGACTTGTTCATCTTTCTCTGGACATGCACGTGCTCAGTTTTATCCTTCACCATCTTTTCTTCCATAGCCGCACCAGCTCTGGGTGTCAAGGGCCTCAGTGTTGCTCACTTCTCTTTAATGGGATGGTACCAGTTCAGGGCATTAGGCGCTCTGTGGCTAATAATTCCACTTCTTCCTGTGCTTTTTGCTCTCATATAGCCAGGAATGTCAGGTCTGTGCCCTCCCCCACACCATCCCCAATTTGCTGCTTGGCATAGTATTGGTCTGTAGGCCCCACTTTCACTTTTCCCCATGGCCCAGTGCTGCATAGCCTCCACTTATCACTATGCTATTCCTTCCGTTGTGTCAGCTTCAGAGGGGCTCTGAGTGTTGATCTACTGAGTGCTGGACCCTCTTCCCTTCCAACTGGTTGATGCCAGTGATGTTTATCTCCCTTAAGGGGGTGGAGTAGTTAAGCAAATGGTATCTTGCCATCAACTCCCCTTCAGGATTAAATCTCCCTGCATGCCCAACTCACCCTTTTCTCTTCACCACAGTCTGTGACTTCTACCCTGCGCCAGGTCTCTAAGGGAGGTCCTGGCAGCCGGCACATCAGTATGATCCGTCTGCCACTCAAGTCCAGCTTCCTGCTGGTGCCTCACTCTTGGATATTTGCGCTGCGATCTTCTCTCCCGCTATGGCTCTCTGCTCATCTGTCACTGATCTTCAAGGGCCTCTGCTGGATGTAGGCAACACTTCACCACATTCACGTCACTGGGCCCCAATGGTGAATTGTAATCCCTTAGTCGATTCACAGTGACATTTCAAACAAGCTGGTTCAGGAGATGGCTATTTGCCCAATGAGCCACTGTCAATATGGGATCCATAGCTCAGGTAGCAGGATGCTTAATGGATTAATGGGGACTTTGGTGGCAGCTCTACAATGTTACATCAGCCATCTTTACCTGTCAGCCATGCACCCACCCCCCACCACCCCAAGGGCAAAGCTGGGCATTTTGAGGTGATAGTCTGATGACCAGCAATTTCATGTAATTTCTCTGTAAAATGGCTTCTGTCAACACTGTTTTATCGGCTACAACCTAGACACACCTTTTCTGGGTCAGGTACTTTGAGTACTTCCATGATGCATCACACCAATATTGGGGGCATTTTGAGATTTCTACGCACTTCATTATAAACATTTCATAAGTGCTGTAGAGAATGCAGGCATTCTGAAATTCTCACTCTAACCCCTAGGACTCTTTTGTCTTGTAGTTTATGTGTGAGCACTCCCAATACCAATAGTTAGCCCTTTTAGCGCTGAAAGCTATCGGTTTCACCAGCGCTCGTTTTTGAGTGTGCTCTACAAATTGAAAAGGATAGCTGTCGTTGTATGTAGACAATTCATTTCACTGATAAAGGTGTGACTCATTATCTGAAACTTAATACTTTTTTTTATTTGGCCCTGAGAATAATTCAGACTTCTGCATAGTTCTGAATTAAATACAAATATTATACTGTCTAGGTATTGAGTATTGAGGGATGAGCAGATATTCGAGGCATTTTATTTTCATGTGAAATTCAAGAGTATTGGCTTTTATTTCAGCTTCTTGTGCTTTATTAAAGCTGAATTATATTATTTTTATTTACTTCAAACTATCAGTGAGTACTTTAAAGTGTGTATCTTGCATGATTAAGGATGACTTACCTCATCGGATGAGAGTGCGATGGAATTGGAGCGCCCTGAGGCTTTGGGTTCAGCTCCTCCGCCACTGACGTCTGCTGAGCTTGTGCTGCTTGGACTGAAGTCATCACTAGGTGTGAGGACCTACAAGAAGGAAAAATGGTACCATTCAGCAAACAGATATAAAAAGTATGATGTTAACTTTGGGCTGGGTCCTTAGGATTGATGCCAGCATAGTAACTCATGGCAGATAAGAAGCGCCATTCCTATATTAATCTAATCGTGCTCAGACCTGCTGTACCAGTGCTTTCTTTGTCACTGCTATGGTGCAGTCCAAGGCTTTTCATTGATTAATTAAAAATTGATGGGATTTATCTAGAGGTGGTTATCAACAGAGCAACCGGGAGACAGTTCAATGAAACAACCCAGCAGAACCCCAAAATGTAAGGTCCTTCAGCTCTTTAGCAACCATCCCACCAAATGCCAAATGAGCACCCACAAATCCATACAAAATATACTGAACTTTTTCCTACACTTTCTGAATTTAATGCACAATGTACCATATTAATGGACTTCTTAGAAATGGATTTCATGACTGTCTATCCTTCTGTCTATCTGTTCATCTACGGGCCAGATTACGATGTCGGTCGGAAACTAAACCTCCCGACTCGTTGTTGGAATCTGTTCTGACCGACTCGCAGTCGGAGGTTCCGACCGACCAATTATGATGCTTCCGAACACCGTTCGGAAAGTCTCCCATTGACTTCAATAGGAGCCTGTGTTCCGACCGACAATACAGACTCCCATTGAAAAAAGGAGTGGTTTCGGAAAACCTTGCACCCTGTGGTGGGCACTCCTGGTGCCTGTGACACTGTGCATGGTTCTACAGGGGGGTGCTTTGGGTACCCCCACGGGCCCCAACTGGAGGCATCAGGATTAAGAGGGGCCTGCTAGGGGCCCCCAAAGTAAGTTTCCGACAGCCTTTTCGTTTCGGACGGTCCGAGTCGGAAAGGCTGTCCAAATCCGACATCGTAATACGTCGGTCGGAGACGCAGTAATTGAGCTGTTCGATAGGGCTTCGACCGAGTTAGAGTTTCCAAATGCCTGTCGGAACCGATTCGGAATGACCTAATGGTTACCTTTCCATCATAATCGGTCGGTCAGAAATGTTTCCGACCGACCAATTATGATGGGTTCCGACACGGTTTTGGAAAATCCAAATGCCGTTCGGAGCCTTTCCGACCGACATCGTAATCAGGCCCTAAGTGTTTATGTTTACGTTTTCTGTCTTCCTACTTATCTGTTTGCGTTTCTACCAATCTATAATTAGATTTCCCTATCCATTTGCAGCCTACCTGCGCACCTGTCTATCAGTATGTATCTTTCTTTGTTCACAAGTGAGTCTAAGAATCAGTCTGCCTTTCTACCCCTAAAATATGGTCTGTCTAGCTTTCTATCTCTATGCCTGTTACGCCTATCTGCCTGCTTGGGGGCCAGCAACTCTGAGCATCTTTAAATCTTTCCGCTCACCCATCCATTCCTCTTTCTATTCATATCCGCCGGCGCATTGCCACTAATTCTACTGAAATAAAGATGCGAGGAGGTCATAGACAACAAAGGAGAGGTCTTGCAATAAAAATATGATGGCACAAGAGAACACCCATTTTTGCTGCCTACACTTTAAAACAATTCCCACTTCATATATATTATATACATTTTGTAGACTAGTAAATAAGAGAAAAAAAAATATATATTTTTTAATTGGATCACTTGAGCTCATGCCTGAATAAAAGTTTTATTTGTGTCATTTATAACTGTCTGAACATTTATATTAAACCAAACTGAAGCACAGTAAAATGGACAACTGAACACACTTAAAACCTAAGCAGATTAGAGTAAGTAAATACTGTACCAAACGGTATGGGAGGTGAAATAGTGATGACCAGAAAAGGGTACGCTATGAGGAAGAAACAGCACACAGATGAAAATGAGTTAGATCACACATGAAGGTTATAGACCCTTTGTTACTGCACTCCCCAAAAGTTATGGTGAACAAGCGCGTGCCGACAACAAGGTGCATGCGTACCAGGGTAGTGTACATGCGGGTGTTAGACTGCAGAAAGATGTCGTGAAACGTGTACCAAGGTTCATAAAATTGGTAACAGTCATAGGTTTGCAAATATTATGCAAACAGGGTTCAATTTGTGACTTTGCTGATCACTGCCTGTGCAATAAAGTCTCGTACTTTATTGTTTTACGACATATCTGAATTGTGTTTTCAGAGGGAGGAATTGATATGTAAAACGATCACTAAATAAAATGCCAATAAGCCAGCCATGCCTCTCCTTCTGCTTTACTGAGTCAAACACTTTCTAAGTGCTAATTGCTGAATATGTCTGCACTGATTAGAAGAGCAGAAGAGTGAGAGGAAAAGATAAGAATATGTATTAAAGAAAAAAAACAATCAAGCAGTAGCTGTGGCAGGAGCAATTTATAAGTCAAGCAATGTTGCAATCAGACGGGAATATAATTGAACAGCCTTTAAATCGTGCGTGGTTAACCCTTTAGTCTGTTTCTACCTTGGGCCTCCTTTTGTTGGTGTTGTGGTTGTCCGAGGAGTGGTCAGTGGAGCTGGCTGAAGAAGGCAGGTTGCTGGACGAGTCCGACCCCTTGCCGCTCTCTCCGAGGAAGGCGAAGGGTAGACAAGAAGTGTGGGATGCCACGGGCTCCTTGGCAGGAGGGTTACTCGCCGCCCTATCCAGGGTGTCCCTCGAGGTCCTTTTCAAAGGAAAACAAGAGTCTGCTTTAGAGGGTGTAATGATTGTCTCAGAATGTTTAGGGGCAGACTTACAATGACTGGCGCATCCCTGCAAATCAGCAGGGATGCGACAGAATAGATGCGACACGCAATTCTCCCCTTGCGCCACCACGGATGCGTCGCATGTACAATGCGGCGCACCATGGCGCAGTGATCGGAAGATGCGTGTTCCATCTGATGGAGTAAAGGCGGCGCATTGCTGGAGTCGTGTCGCAAGCAAGACGCAACTCCAGCAATGCTCAGGGGCCGCCCATACCTAACGTGCTGCGCCACTCCTTACGCCTGCTTCAAGCAGGCGTAAGGATTTGTTGCAGCAGCCTCTGAAAAGTGACTCCGTGAAATCTTGTAGATTTCACTGCGTCACTTTTACGAGGCTTTTTCCGAGGGAACGCCCACCCTGCATACATTAAACCTGACGCAGGTTTAATGTGGCGCAGGGATTTACAACGTGACACATCTCCCACGGCGGCGCAAATGTGTCGCATGGGGCTTGTAAATCTGCCCCATAGTGTGAACTAGAAATCACAACATGCTCAAATTGAAGGCAAATCAGAAGTTGAAACAGTTCATCAACAATCGTGCATTTTCAAGGTTCCCTTTTTTGTCTATTTTCAAAATTACATTTAGCATGTTTCTAAATAATTAGGAACCCGCATCTCTTGATTAAAAAGCAGACCCAAAGTTGACTACACTGTTTCTTTTTTTCTTTTTGAAAAACCTTTTCATTAACAAAAGGTACACACAGTTAACCTATTTACAAAATAGCAGTGCAATACAAAGAGTGTGGCCTATAAAGAACAATTACCAAGCCAGTGGCCACAGGTGGTAGAAGCAGCTCATAAAATGCTAGTTTCTTCTAGCTTATTATTTTTCTTAGCATTTTTCTTCACTTCTACGGTTTGCTTCCTTTCAGTCTTCCTTCCTGCCTCTTCAAAGTAGCTTCTCAGGCACATGTTTTAACTGAGAACCTCTTGAGAACTGGCAGGGTGGAAAACACAAGTTCACAATATCCGGCTGTAGATGGCAGAGTTACAGACTTGTGCCTCAGTGCTACTGCTCAGGTGAATGAGATTTACAGGCTTGGACAGCAGATATGTTATGCAACTTACACATGTTAAAGAAGTCACAATTATCAATCAACTGTCTGATTTAAATTTTAATATGTAAAAATCAAATTATAAAGTCCCGACATCTGCTTTGCATGGAACGTATTATTTTGTAAACCTAAACGAAATTTCCCACAACAAAAGATGGTAATATCCATGAAAAACACTATTTTGTCCTGAAATTACAGTTTTCAACTTTTAATAAATGTATGTTTGCCACTCAAACATCATTCTGTCATTTTCATCAAGTGTTCCACTGCCATGTGTACCACTGCCATATATGTAAAGTTACCATGTATATGTGCATGTTTATGTATCACCATCTCACGTCATGTAAGCCCATACCATGCTATGAATTAGCATCTTTTTTAAGAGCTAGCATTATACCTGGGCTGTGCATCATCATCACATGGCTGCAACAAAATGCCAAGAATTACCATTAGGTCAAAGAAAGCACTAAACTAGGTGTGGCACTAACAATCCATGGCTACCTACAATACACCAGGAATTACATTACGGTAAGGGACTGGGCAGCACTATACCATATCTGTACACATAGTGCAAAGGAATACCAGCATTAAGCTAGAAGACAGAATTATATGGGGTAGATAGCAAAATATCCATTTTGACATGGACATCATGCCAGGGGCGCACAGTACCCACATCACACACAGAAACATCGACACATACACATAGAGGCAGACAGACACACCGGTATCCACAAAAACCAAAAACCAGGTTTCAATAAGACCTAAGCATGCCCCCTGTCTTCTGGATCATTATGTTCAGTTGTCCTCCAATCTGGTTCCACAAAGACTCCAGGGGGCTGATCTGTCGACTGCCACTTTCACTCCACAGTTGCAAGGATGGGCCCGAGACAGAGCAAGATGTGGACAGCATTGATCTATGCTGCTATGAAACTCCTTCTCTTACAATGCTTCTCTGTCCAGGAAAACAATTGTGAGAGGATGAAGCTAAGAAAAAAACTCCAAACAATGCCTTCCTCCTTACTGGGCCACAGACAGAGAGCTTTGGTCATAGTGCTTCCCATGGAGAGCGGAGCTTTGGGAGAGGAAAGAACTGTGCACCTATGCCTCATCAAGGAGCCATATTTTTAAAGAACAGTGGTCAAGATGAGGCCAGAATGGTCCTCGGGTAGCCAGAGCTACTATTTAGTCGAGATAATGCTTTCGTCTGAGCTCTCGTGTTACAAGAGAGGAGGAAGAGAAAAACAGCGTATGGCGGGACACAAGGTTGTAGGGATGACAAGACATTTATTACATCATAAACGCTATATCATCCACACGTTTTTTAGGATCTAGTCCTGGTGCTCACACATTGAGTGAAGTTGCGTGAAAAGGTGAAAAAGTGCTGGTGACTTAAAATTACATCACATTGACAACATAATCAAAACTCAAATGAATTTTTACAGTTGAAGTTTTGGTTGTAATAGGTCGACGGTTTTTCTTTTTGTCTAGATTCTACTTGCTCACACGGTTACTCGTCCTGATGATGGTCTCTAAATTATAGAGATCGAAACGCCGTCGACCTATTACAACCAAAACTTCAACTGTAAAAATTCATTTGAGTTTTGTTTATGTTGTCAATGTGATGTAATTTTAAGTCACCAGCACTTTTTCACCTTTTCACGCAACTTCACTCGATGTGTGAGCACCAGGACTAGATCCTAAAAAACATGTGGATGATATAGCGTTTATGATGTAATAAATGTCTTGTCATCCCTACAACCTTGTGTCCCGCCATACGCTGTTTTTCTCTTCCTCCTCTCTTGTAACACGAGAGCTCAGACGAAAGCATTATCTCGACTAAATAGTAGCTCTGGCTACCCGAGGACCATTCTGGCCTCATCTTGACCACTGTTCTTTAAAAATACGTATACCACCCCAGGTCGTACCGTTGGGGTTCCCTTGTTCGCTAAAATCATCAAGGAGCCAGACACTGTTTGGATTTTTTTTCTTGGGCTAGGACATGCAGTTCCTTCCTCTCACAAACCTTCTCTTTTGATAGGGATGAGCTGTTCACAGAAGTGGAAGAAATTAATCAGAAAGTGGAGTTTGGGAGGGAAGGAATTAAATATTAACCCTAGTCCATACCCTTCCAAACAGCACCTCCTGTTTCATTTCTTATGTTGGTGGTGTGGTGAGCAGTGGCGGCTCCTCCACTAAGGCGGAAAAGCATCACCCCACTGCTTTGCAGCAGTGAAATAAAGGAAACATAAAATGATAATAACTCGTTGTTATTATCATTTTATGTTTCCCTGTTGCGGCAGCTTTGCGGGCGGGCAGGGCTGCTCTGCTCACAGAGCAGGACAGGGGAGGAGTGGTTTGCACATCCTACATGCTCATGACTGTTGGTCGGCCCTCTCGGGCCGGCCAAACAGTCATGCGCACTTTGCATGTTCTCCATGCAGGCTGCATTATAGCATGCATGGAGAACATGCCAAGGCACCCATTCCCTGGCTGAGCGCCGAACCACAGCGCTCAGACCAATCACAATGCTGCATTGCAGCGTTGTGATTGGCTATGGTGAGCCTGGGAGCCGGGTGCTTCCTGCTTCCCTCTTCCGGCCTGGAGAGACGATGGAGGGACAGCAGAGTAGAGACCCGATGATGAGGTAAGTTTTCTTTCTTTATTTTTGACCCCCTCACTCCACCTCGCCGGCTACCACTGGTAGCGAGAGGGAGGTTGAAGACCATAGCTACCCCCTTCCCTTACTATCATGTTTCTTGCTCCCAACTCCACAAAACTGGATCTGGTCTGTGGTTAGTGCGGAGCCTTTAATTGCCCCCCTAGGCTTGTTCACGGCCTAATACTGGGAAAGGACCTGGGAGGGCTTTGAGAATAAATTGAATGTGATTTCACATAACATCACATGCATAGCAATTAGATGGCAATCAAGTTAGCCCTAGACCTCTTTATTTGGGAGTTTGTTGGTCCCAGAAGGGATTGGCCACAGGCAAACTCCTCCCACAATCTCATCATCAATGTGAGATTGGCCCAGACCGGAAGCACAACATTAAAAAAAAAAAAAGTAGCCAACTGACATATATACTTCATAAAGGCATCTATCTATCTATCTATCTATCTATCTATCTATCTATCTATCTATCTATCTATCTATCTATACATATACACACACACCCATACACACATCGTAAGGGAATTGAATGGAGTCACATGGAGTCACTGAGTGATGTCTGCTGATGGTATTTTGAAATTGAAGTACAGTTGTGTGCCATCAGTAATATTGGTGGATCTTAATGCTGTCATCAGTGCATAGACTACCAAGGGGTTCCATCATTATTATTATTACTATTATTATTATTATTATTATTATTAATAATAATAATTGTTATATGTCTAAAGCACAAGATTTCCTCGAAAGGCGTGCTGGTGCTAAATATCCTAATACAGTCAGTCACACTCTACCCTGCCATTATCTAGTGAAAAGCCAGGTTTGAAGAGATTTCCTAAACTAGCCAAGATCTTGTGATTTTCGCAACAAACTTGGTAGGCTGTCCTACAGACGAGCTGTCTGCACTGAGAGTGCTCTGCCTCTGGCCACAGAAAGTCTATATTTTCTCTGAACCAGGAGCCCTGCTTCGGCAGATCTCAACCGCTGACCTGGGCAGTAGTTCCTGAGCTTATTTCTCAAGTAGACAGGACCTATAATATGAGCAGCCTTATAAGCAATACAGAGCGATTTAGAGAGCATCCTCTTTCCTACTGGTAACCAATGCAGCTTTTTGAGCACCAAAGAAGCCGAGAACATTCTTGAGGGATCCAGGGCTAACCAAGCTGCCGCATTTTCAAATGCAGGACAGTTGTTTAACCAGCAGGTCAGATGCACCCAAAAGCAGTGTATTACCATAATCTAACTTGCTAAGAATAGTAGTTTGACCAATAAGAACTCTATGTTAGGCCAAAAGAAATGGTAATAATTTCCTTAATGATTTAAGGCATGTAAAACAGGTTGATGATAACCTATTAACATGAAAGGTCAATGAACATTCACTGTCAAAAAACGACTCCCAAATTTCAGACCTCTAATCATGCCGACTGTGGAAAATTAGTCTGAGACGACAAGCAATCAGCTGGCAATAACAGTTGTTCTGTATTTTCTGTGCAATAAAGTACATCAGTTTTGTCTTCATTGAATTTAAGGAAATTCGATACCAGCCAACTAGTGACCTCCCTCATGCAATGATGGAAACTATCGTACAAGGAGTGGGTTAAGGATCAACCGATATTATGAACTGAGTATCATCAGCATAATTGATTAAGACAACCCCTCTATCATTGAGCAGCTTTGCCAATGGTCTCAGATATATATTAAATAGGGTTGGACTTAATGTTGACCCTTGAGGTAAAGGCTTTGAATTGGAGAATGATGGTAGAAAGGATGGCGATTCTGCAGAAGACAGGGGACATCTATGATCCTCAGGTTCTCATCTGAACAGACTGATGGTGGTTAACCATTGCAGGATTATGTTTACAAAACCCATGTATGTTTCCAATGTGTTGGTCAATGCTTGGTGCTTTCATGTGTTGAAAGCTACTGAAAAGTCGAATTGGATCAGCAGAGAAGGGTAATTATTGTCAGTGAAGAGGAGTGCATTGTTGACTACTTGAAGGTTAGTTATCTCTGTGCTGCAGTGTAGTATGAAGACAGATGGATGAGACTATAAGTGATATTTCTTGTTGATCTGATCCTGTAGTTTGATTGATACTGTTTTTTCAATGTTTTTTATGATGAAAGGGAGGTGAATAGAGGTTGGTAGTTGCTAAGGTTTTCAGGATCCAGGTAGGTTAGCTGTGAAGGTTCCTTGACTGCATTAGCACATTTATGACCAGAATGTAAAAAAGCAGAGAGAATAAGGAGCAACATCTTTTTTTTATGTGAAAGTTCAAAAACAGAGTTGAGCCACCTTGTTTGCATGGGCTTCTTTTGAAAGATCAACATCTAAAAAAATACCTTGATTATGGATAATTTTAGAGGGGGTAGTACAGCCTTATGTTCTCTGGCCTTCAACAAATGTCCTACCTGGAGAGAAAAGTAGGAACGAGGAATATCTCTATTTTTGATGGATTTAAAAGGAGAACATTAGCTAACATCTTTTACTGCACTATAGATAATACCTCATTCAACAGGAATAGGGATTGGCGAGAGAATTAAAAATTAAGTAGAGGGAGAGACAAATCTGTATTATCTGTGAATAGAGAAAATTTGGCTCTCAGCCGAAGTAGCAAGGGGTAGTGATATATATTAAACAAAAAAGAAACTAAAGAGAGCCTTTCAGTACACCTCAGGTGGAAAACATGGCCTCAGAAAAAAAGGGCACCAATGTGCCTGTTGTGTTCTATTTGTAAGGAAAGAGCAAATCCATTTGATCGCAACACCTCAGATGCCAGCCTTTCAAAGGTATAGAAAAGGATGTTGTTGTCAATTGTATCGAACACTGCAGAAACGTCCCACAGCATCAGAAGGCCAACATGTTCTGAATCTGCTAGCATTCGGATGTCATTGAACGTAGAAAGGACAACCAAGCTGGGTGATGGAACGTGTATGAAAAGAGAATCATCTAATAAAGACCTAGAATTGGCAAAAGACTGAAGTTGAATCAAGACCATTTTTCTAACATTTTCCTCAAATATGATAGTAGAGAAATTGGACAAAAACTATATGGGTAATAAGCGTCCAAACAAGATATTTTAGAACTGGTTTTACAATTGCTGATTTCAACTGGTAGGAAATTATCAATCGATAACAAATATTTGAAAAGTTTCAGGAATAACTCACAGTTATTCAACGATAAAGGCTTTAGTAATTTAGAAAGTATAATGTCTACGGGAAAACCCGACTCACAGAAGCTTCTGATCACTGTATCAAACTGCTCTTGATTAATCAAAGAAAATGAGCTCATGCAGAAAATATTTGCCCATGAGAGTGACTCTAATACAGATAAATCTAATTCAGAAGGAGATTTCCTTAGGGATTGACTCCCTAAGTTTCATTACTTTTGTCAAGGAGATGTGTGCTATATTATTGCACAGTAATGGGGAAGGCTGGATTATATGGTCTGCCTTCCCTGGGAGCCTGAGTTTCTGCAAATATATGAAAAAGTTTTTTGCAATAATGAAGATCTTGGTTCTTTAATTTTTTTGTTTAAAAGTTGCACTGGCTGCTTTATATATTTCTCTCAACTCAGAATTGCAAACTTTGCGCCACTGCCTTTTAACTTTGTGGACTTCCAGTTCCAGGCTCTAAACACAGCCGAAAACCAAGGTTTGTTTATGGTTTTGGAAGATGGCAATCAGCATTTTTGGAGCCGGGGAGGATTATCTAAGACTATTGTACAAACAAAATATATCTTGCCAAGCAAATTTGTTTGGTCTGTGGACAAAGACGGTGAAAGAGTAGAGGAAAGATGATTGTAACTCACATTCAGCGCATCTGAATTAAACCTGTCCCACTCTCATTAAAGAATAACAAATGAGATTTAGAGCTTTTATTTTTAACAATGATTGCAAGGAGAAATGGTTGTCTACTTGATCTGACCAAGGATGCAAGAAAGAAGTATGGGTCTGAAAAAGATTAGAGATGGAAAAAGTTGGATCTTAGAGGTGACTCGCAAAGTCACAGACCAAGGTTTGTGTGAAGCCAAAAAGGCTCTTCCATCTATAGATTTAAATCTCCTATAATATAAGCTTCTCTTTCTAACAAGTAAATGAAGCTACTTTTTCAATAAATGAGGGAATTAGCCAGCTGGTCCTTCAGGGAGTCAGGAGTTGTAATGGTTTTTGAGTCCATTTAGAATATAAGAGGAGTGCAACCACTTTACCACTTGAGAGCAGTTCCAGTCCTTGAGTGCTGGGGGCAGTCAGATATCCTTGGGCCTTTTTTTCTACTGCTTTCAGACAGAGTCTTCTTTCTTCTAGGTGTTTCCTTCCAAGTCCACGAATATTCTGAGGAGAGGATAAGGAGATGCCAGTCCTAGCCTCTGCACTAGCTAGTGATTGGAGAATCCTTTTCATGCAATACTGACTACTTTCTTGCAGTACAGCTACCTCCTTTTTCGGAACTTATTCTCTTGGTTAATTGCAAACCTTCCACGAAGGTCTAAAGCAAGATGGCTCTTGCAATCCCTCACGTGAAGGGCCTCTGGTCCTTCCCTTAGCTACTCCCCAGTAAAGATGAGCTACTCCACCCGCCTTTATCAGGGTCAGAACTTGTTTTACCACCCACAGAGGATGGAGCCAGAAAATATACTGGCGATGTGGCTGGATAGCAAATGAATATGGCAAAAATCGAACTTAGGTGAACCACTACGATTATGTTATTCAACTTACATACTATAGCAGCTTATGCAATTGATGTTTCAAGTATCTTTATTTAGAAATGAATAGAAAATCAGTACATTGTGAACACTACAGCTATTTTTTTAAATGATTAAGGCCCACACAAAAACTGAAATTCTTTGGTGTCTACTCTATACACACTCAACTCGCATAACCACCTACAGCCCCATCAACTGGTTCTGAAAGAAGGACTGCATCCTGTAGTGGTGTGGCATGCCTGCTTTGTCCTTTGTGTAAGGAAAGGGGATGATGTTGTAACATGATGTTTCTGTGTAAGCAAAGACTGAGTAGTCATGCTGTAGAATGTTGAGTGTGGATGCTGTGAGAATGTGATGATGCATAGAATGTTGATGTCAGTGTTCTGGAGAATCCTGCCCTAACTAGGAATAAAGTTCTTACTTCCTACGTGAATGTTTCCAGACCATGCCCACCAACTACAACACATCTTTATATTGGTCCAAAGGTATATAGTAATTGTATCTGTACACATGTTTATGTTTTTTCCTCTATCCTTTTCCCTTCTCACTATGAAAACTAAAAATCGGCAAAGAACTAAAAGAAGGATGGCAGCAACTCCCTACAGCATGGATCAGTCACATATTGTGCTGGAATGCCTGATTAAAATGTATGTCCGCCCTGAAGCTATTGTCCAAGAATGAGATGCTAGCAAAAACAAGCATTTGCAATGCAATCAGTCTCACCTTTGGGACCTTATATGTATTTAGCTATGCAGCACATTAGCCTGGGTGCTGAAACATCTACTGTTCTTTAACATGGAGGGAAAGTAAGCACTAAACTGTGTGACACACCAGGTATGGGAACACATGGAGAGAAATATTGCCTTTCAGCAGGAAATGGTATAGTCCAAAGCTCTGTTTTTAATATAAAATCAGGGCCTTCGGTGGTCATATCACTGAAAATACAAGATTTGAAAAAAATATTATTGTCTACGGGTGCTCGTGGAAGATAATTTCTATGGACTTGAATCTAGAGAATGCTAAAGTGATTCTGGTATTTTACTGACCTCTGCTGGTCGTTTTCTATCAAGAAGGTTAAATAGAGGCAGTTGCCAGAAAAATGAAAAAAAGAAATTCCCTCAGCAGAAAGCAATTCTGGTATTTTACTGATAACTACTGGTCGTTTTCTATCAAGACAGTTAAATAGAGGCAGTTGAACAAGCAGAAAGGAATTCTGGTATTTTACTGACCTCTACTGGTCGTTTTCTATCAAGACAGTTATATAGAGGCAGTTGAACAGAAAAAAAAGTACCTAAGCGGAAGCAGACAAGTACTAGGGCTGATCTCCAGAGCCCACAAAGTACATACACATAAGTATATACTAAAGTATATACAAGAGGTCTCGAATGCTCGACCTAAAAATGAAGAAAAGAAAAAGGAGATAATGCTAACTCCACCAGAGTGCATTTCGGACCCAGCTTGTGAGCACTACAATAGGACCTTGAAAAGAGTGAGCTCTTGTTCTTCTTGTCAGTGCTGCAGTGGGCTGACCAATGAACTCAGCACCCAGGGGATCAAAGGTGTGAATTGTTGAATTAGCTAAGGCCAAATCCATGTAGGGAGAGTTTCAGAAGAAAGTGGATAGAGGTGGATATACCATATATTTATCATAATGTATCTGGTACAGCATATCTTTTGTGGTAAAATGCTAAATGTTGCACTAGCCCTAGGTAGCTCAGTGGACACATAGATCTGGATCTTACCTCGTTGACAAAATATTAAAAAAGGAAAAGGCACTGCCTATGATATATCAGATGACAATTTTTGAAAATATTTTGCCCTCCATGAATTAAATATGCAACCCACTGGAATATTGTAAAAAAAAAAAAAAGTGTGATCTTTGCATATTGCCGCTTTAATACTGTTTCCACTACTGCACGCTTTCTTAAAAAAAGAAAAGCAGAGAGAAGATAAACATTGTGTCTATTTATACCTAACTCGGATGAAAAGATCAAACAGCAAGGACACCCAGCATTGTATGGCAAGTCCACAGGTTTGGAGCACTTGCTCTTTTCTTTGACCATACCTGCTACTCGATGACAACCTATTGGCCTCTTTCTCCTGGATTCCCTTTCGAGAGTTCCTATGTAAGTGTTTTCTAAAACAATTAAGAAAAGAGCAAGTCAGGCAGGTCACTGGTTATTCGTGAAAGCTTTTTACAGGAGTAAAGCATTATGGACTCTTACCTTGGGTCAACAGTCTTTCGTTTACAGGCCCCATCTTGCCCTGGGGTAGAGATGGGTACCGTTGATGACGGAGAAGCTCGGCCACCGTCTATGGGAAATGTGCAAATTAGAAACACCAGTTAGAACTTTTGGCACTATTTATAATTCACAGAACGTCAGTAAGCTACTATGACGCATCTACGTACACTTATTTGTTATTTGGAAGGTGTGAGCATGTGCATGCATCTGCGTGCTCACATTATCTTCTAGACTGTGTAATCATGTGTGCTTTTGTGTCTGTGTGTGCATCTGTGCCCACACTTCTTAAAAATTTGGTGTGTGTGCGTCTATGTTTCTGTGTGAATGTGTGCAGCCTTATCATTTATCATTTAGAGGGTGAGGACATGTCTAAGTAAATGCACTTATTTAATATTTGGAGTGTGTGTGCATGTGTATGCGTGCAAGTGCCTGTGAGTGCATGTGCTTTTTCACCATTTGTTGTGTGAGTGAGGTTGTGCCTGTGTGTGGTTGTGTATCTGGTGCGGGGGTCTGTGCACCTGCACTTATTTATCATTTAAAGTGGCGGGTTGTGCATTTGGTGCATGTTTATATGTGTGCACTTATTTATTATGCGTGTGTGCTTTTGTGAGTGAATATGTCTATAAAGCTCCTAGAGGTGGGTATGTATCCTTATTAAACTCATCTATACAAGTCAGACTGTAAACTATCACCCTCAGCTCCAACTAGTCCTCCTTAAGTTTGTATTGATGCCATTTCACTCCCTCAGCAACGATAATAAATAGAATATTATACACTGTGCATCTGCATTTATATTTTATGGCACTGATTTTTTTCATGTGTACTTCTTTTAACATAGGTATTTCACCAAAACCAGGAGGCAAGAGGTTAAATTTGTGAAGTATGGAAAAATTACATTCACAAGACCTCCTGATTTGAAGGAGAGTTGCATTGCTGTCTAAAGTAATGGTTATATGCAATCTATGAGGTAGTAAAAAGTGTCTTTTGCTTGTTAATTGTGTGGTGCTCGAAGTTGACCTCTGAACTATATATGTATACTATAACGTCATTCACTGCAAATTACCCCACATATTAAATCACTCATGACATCCTGCATCACATCACTGATAATATCACTGCAACATTTGCAATGAAGTTATTGATGACAAAACTGTGCATGGCGGGGGCACAAGTTATAGTTGCCTTAGGGCACAAGTTATATTTACTTGAGATAACTATAAATGGTGAATTTGACTGTTTTATTTGTTTAAAATGTTCTGTTGTCACTGAAATTCTCACATAACTACAATGTTATTTTAACCAGTATTTGCAGTGAATATATACATATATACATAGATAAAGTTAGCAGTGTGAATAGATAGACTTTTAGCGGCTAAGCTCCTATCAGGAGAAGTTTTTCGCCCAAGGAAACTTCCTTGCTGGCTGGATTCTTTTGGCGCTTTTGCCCAGTGAAGATTTCTACCTTCAGACTTTTTTGGAGACTGGATTCCCGAAGCGGGGCAAGGCTGCAAGCTGCAGCCAAACTAGGCTCCATGAGTCCGGATACCTTCTCTGTAATGTCCAGCTGAAACAAATTTGCTCCTGCGGTGCAACCTAAATCTTTGGCCTCACGGCAACTCACATTTGTTGGATTGACTTGGCAGGTTGGTCCTGATCCTCAGTAGGTTCTCCCAGGTAAAAATCCTTCAAAAAGTTTCTAAGACCCAGCTTTTAGGGTTAGGCAGAAGAAGTACACTCTTATACTTATCTAAGAGCCACCAGACCGCAACGAACGTAGCGCTTTGCAGACGTTTTCTCGCCTGACTCCTTTGGGATTTCCCTGCAACAAACAAGCCATAATTGAAAACATTGATCTGCCTTGAGAAAGCCCTGGCCTGCTGGCCTTTGGGCGAAAGACGTGTCGGCTGTTCCCCTGTTTTTCACATTGATCTAAGAATAAAAAGATCTCTTGAAAAATCAGAAATTAGACACTCTGCTGTTTCCATGATGCAAGAAAACTATTGAGGGATGTATTTACCCTCTGTAAAACAAACACAATAAAATAAAGCACAGAACCACTCACCAAGCACTAGAATACTTATCTAAGAGCCCCTGGACCTTAGGGACACCACTTAGGGGTAAGGACTCACTCCAGTAGAAGACACCAGCAAGACTCAGAGCAGGCTCTGTGGGAACTGGTCTGCTGGGCTGTTCAGGGGAGTCGACTTGCTGCAGCTTTTGTGTCCCTATAGCTTAACTTGAGGTCAGCCAAATGACCCTTAAAGTCCACTTCTCAGTTCTGGGTACAAGCAGGAGGAGGTTCAGTCCTTAGGGTTCTCCTCACAGGTCACAACAGCAGGTGCAGTCCTTCTTCATTTCCACTGGTCCAGAGGTGTTCTGAAGAGGGTTCTAGGGTTCTGGGGATGCCACATTTATATTCTAGTACCAGCCTGAGGATAGGGGAAACTAACTCCTGGCCACTACCTATCCAATGGAGTAAACGTTCCCAGGGGTGACCCTGCCCACTTTTTCAGCAATTTCTGTGTGTCTCTCCCACAATGTCTCTCACTACCTACAACAAAAATGACATGACCTTTCTTTCCCTGGGCAGAGCTCTCTGTGCGCACTCAGAGGTGTGGCTATGATAAGGAGCTTCCTCTCACGTGTGGTCACTCAAAACTGGTCATGGAGGCAGCCCTTTTCCCCTTACCCGCTGGGTGCCTGACTGGCTAGCAGGGCAACAGAGAGGGCAGGCCCAGGTGTTACAGGCAGGCCCCTTTGATAACTAAGGGCCTTATTAGGATGGCGGGCGGTCAGAAATGGTACTAGCTGTCGGCGGTCCTGCCATTGGTATCACGATGAGACCGCCTTCAAGGCAGTCGCAATGTGCATCTTTTATATTGCTGCGTGTGCTGCTGGCTGCAGCACACGCCACTATACAAAAAAACACATTTCAAACATTCCTGCACTATGTGGCAGGCACCATGCGGTGCCTGCCACATGGTGCAGGTATTTTTAGGGGAGCACCATAGGTGCCCCCCAGGGCCCATGGCAGAGGTCCAGGGGTTAAGAGGGGCCGGCTATGGGCCCCCAAGTCACTTTCTGCCTGCCTTTTCATGGTGGGTTAACCACCATGAAATGGCTGGCGGAAACTGACATTGTTATCCCTACGGCGTGCCTGAGCAGGCAACGCCACCATTGTAGCGATTACAGTCCGTTCGATGGTCTGACGGGCTCCTTGAGCCTGTTGAATTAGTGTCGGACGGTCTCTTCACCCGCCGACCATCCGCCCGCCATCCTAATGCGGCGGGCGGTGTTGCATGGTCCAGTGGCGGTGGCCTCATTACAATGGCGATCCCACTGCCATTGTAATGAGGCCCTAAGTTCCTGAGCACTACCCAAATCATCTTCCTGTGAAAAAATCAAGACACCTCCACCCATGCGCAGATTTTTGTCTCAACCCTGGGAGCCAATTCAACACCTCATCAATGGAGCTTTTCAACTACTGGGTGATGAAGTACACTGGCAGAAAGACACATTTGGCTCCAGCAGGAAAATGACAACTTTCTAAAAGTGTAATTTTTATAATAGTAATATAAAACCTGACTTGCCAATTAAATTGAATTTTAAATTAATATTAAAATGAGTCCTTCAAGTATTTTTCTAGCTTCTCCCAAATTGAAGTTATGCATTATAAGTAGGGCTCCCGGTTTTCCGTTTAAACGGATTTTTACATATAAATACAGACGGAAAAGTATTTTTCTTTTGTCTGTATTTATATGTAAAAACGGCAAAATACGAGTAAATGAGTAAATTTTGCCGCGATGCTGCTGCCGTGGTTTAGCGTTGCCATGCCACGCCCCTGTTCCGGTGCTGGGAATTGCTTTCAGTGACGTACTGTGGACCTATTGGCTCAGGGTCTTTTAGTGAAGGTCGAGACCCTGAGCCAATCCTGGTCGTCACTGTGTGGGCGTGCTTAACACACCCAGCCCCGCCCTGGTAACTTTTGGGCTTTATTTTGGGGGCTCACCTGCCTGTTTTTCCTATTTGTTGCCTGCACTGGACCCCACGTTTGAGGACGCCTTGCAGGGATCCAGGACTCCGCCGCTCGAATTACCTCTGTGGTAGCCTGCCACCCGAGTTAGCCTGCGCCAGCCTGCCGACATTTGTACTTCCGAGCAAGGTACGTGTAAAGCTGTACGGCGTGCCTGCAAGCCGCTCCTGCCTCTCTCTGTCCCTCCGCAGCCTCGGAATTGCGTTTCCAGCTGCAGGTATGTTGGTTTTTAAATTAAATGTTGTTCCGTGACCCCGTTCCCCCCCCAACACTCCACCCCTCCACGCCGCCACTCCTAGTCCTGCTCCGTTTACTTTCTGCTATTAACTAAGAAAAAGCGGGGCTGACCTACTAAGAAATCTAACCACACCGAACTACGTGTTCAGATAACAATCAATCCTCCAAATAATTTGTGGTTAAATGGTGATGCTTTAAATGTTTTAGCGGTAATGCCGACATGCGATCTCTTCGCTTCAAGCCACTAATTGAAAGTACAACAGCTGAGGGCAGTAAAGCTGTACGGCGTGCCTGCTGCCTCCTTGATTTAAACGAACGTTTCTTGACGTGAATGATTCATGTCCGTTACATAAACCTGCTGAAAGCTAAATGTTCATCTAAGGAACTTTAGACAAGATGAGCCTCTGCTGTGACCAATATCTCTGACTGTTTATTCTGTTCTTTCTCCACTATGCTTTTTTCTTGCATTGTATTGATTTGTATTGTGTAATTGCATTTATATAGCGCTTACTACCCCTGACGGTTTAAGGAGGATAGGAGAGGGAAAGAGCGCATGTGTGCATTGTCAAATTTAAATAAATGTGGAAAAATACTAGCTGTAGCGTCGTCTTTTGCTTGTGGGAAAAATAAATGCGGATAAATACAGAAAAGATGGCCCAGAAATAAATATGGATAAATACAGACGGAAATGGCCGAAAAATAAATACCATAAAACCGGGAGCCCTAATTATAAGGCATTATAATGTAACCCAGTGCTTTTCTATGGGAAAGCCACCCTTGCCACAGTGAAAAATGACTTTAGGGATTTTTCGTTGCCAGGCTATGTAAAACATAAGAACACATGCCCTACTTATTAAATACCTGCACTTTACACCACGGGCAAGAGGGCCTACCTTCGGGGTGACAGATAAGTATTAAAAATTAAGGCTTAGATCCGGCGGAAGGTTCATTTTGCCAAGTCAAAGTGGCAGTTTTAAAACTGCCTACCCAGGCTGCAGTGGCAGCCTAGGAGACATGCCTTGCATTGTCACTTTAGTGGTGGCACAATATGTGCTGCAGTCCATTAGTGACATTTAACGTACAGGCCCTGGGTACACGTAGCTACCATCTACCAGGGACTTGTAGGCAAATTAAATATGTCAATCAAGAGTGTCTCCAATTTTGGCATATTTTAGGGGTCAACTGTTTTTGAGTGTAAGTGTAATTTATGCATGGAAAAATTGGCAACTGTGTCGGTTATGTCTGAACCCTGAAAAGCACAATTTGTTAGTTTTTGTGTGTGTGCATAGCGAAACAACCTGAAGGTGTTCCCGGGACAGTGTCATAGGGAGTTGGCTATGTCCCTGGACACCCAAAAATGTGAGGCATCCAGACATGTAGTGAAACAGGGGCCACTAATGAAAATTATTAAAATCATACTTTATACTAGTGTATAGCATGAGATTTGTGATTTGGGCATTAGGGTCACAAAAAATGAGTATGGATGCCACCACCTGCAGCCACTGGTAGACATTAATCATTTGAAGAGGTTAAAGACACTAGAGACACTTACCTTCCACATCTCTGTGTTTATGGTTATAGGATTGTTTGAAGGTGAGATGAGGCAAAGCACAGTTTGTGTGCTAGGAGCCTCACTTGTGTACTCCCTGGAATGTATAAGGAATGTAACTAGACCTGTAGTCATGCAACCTGTTTCTTTTTTAACTCCACTCACTGGCACATCATCGATCCTGTAGCTACTTCTGTGGAGGTGATGATTTTAAACTATTGTGGTTACTTTTTCTATGTTGTTCAATTCATTGCCAATGTATAAAGCCACTACTTACTCTTTAAATGGCTGCCTGCAGTGCCCAAGCTGATTTAATTGGATTACGTAAGATCTCTTCACTACAAAGTAAATGTGCAATGATATTGTGTGTTTGCAATTAACTATTTTTATTGCCTGGATCATGAAAATAACTCCTTATTTAAAATATATACTATTTGCTTGTTTACTGTACACCATTTTTAAGTCTTTTTCAGGACTGCTGCTCATGGATATTTAACCTGATCTGCTGTGCACTGATATTTCAGGCTGATTATGGGTGAAAAGGGAGGCACATGTCTGGTACCACCGAGGGAGGTAAACTACCTACTACCAATAAGGAAGACGTGGCTGTCTCTCTAGTGGAGAAACTAGTAGAAACAATGGAGCATATTTACAAAGGGATATCGCCACCAGAACGTCACTTTTAATGCTTCACTTGGCGTGAAAGGGGTGTGCAATGGATGTTGCAGTGGGCGTTCTGCCGCGACACCCATTGCTTTTTGATGCTGGCCCATATTTACAAGGATGGGTCAGCGCTAAACACTAACGCCAGGTAAAACCTGGTCTTAGGATGGCGATAGGAGGAGAAATTATTAATTTCTCCTCATATTTTGCTCTTTCTATGTATGCTGCATTCTGTGTTCCTTCCTGCACATAAACAATCGCTCCTGTTGTGCAGGCACCCTTGCAACATAGCGCAAGGGTGCCTGCGCTGGTGCTAGGCAGCTTTTTTAGCACCAATGCTAGGGGAAACGCACAGGTGCACTGTATTTTTGTAAATACGGTGCATCCCAGCTTTTACAAAATGTCAGAGCGCGGCGTTACCAATTTTGGAGTAACACCGCGCTCCGACATTTTATTGTAAACATCCTGAATGTCTTTATTGGGACATATGTTCATGAAAACATTCTAAAAGCAATGAATACAAACAACTAAAAATAATGTTAAAAGAACATCAATATCAGAAACACTGCTTAATCTAAAGCAGGAAACGCACAATTCCCACTATCACATCAAGAAATCACATATTAGATAAAAGTGCAATTGCATCAAGCCTATGTCGTATTTGATATTTAAAAAATATAGGTCTTTAAAACTTAATACACGCAAACTTATAAAGTGGGGAAACCTCTTGGCTGCTTAGTTTATAAATGTCTTTCTCAGCTGAACTATGGAATAAAGTTCCCCTTCAAGCACGTAGCTTTAGATTGACCCATAATGCTTAGGGACTCTAGAGATGCACTCTGGGGCCATGGCCTTTATCACGTAAGAGAATAATTTAAGACAGGTATCTGCCACAGTTTTGGGCTGACTGGTGTCTTAAATAGCCGAAGAGCTCGAGCAGCGGTATTTTACCAGCTAGACAGGGGTAAACGGTTGTTAGTCTCAGGAATGTGAAAGGAATGCAGCAGTATTTGTTGACATCTCTAAAATAAACGACAGAACGCAAAACAACAACATAGCATAAACAAAAGAACGCAACAAAAACGTAACATGGTACAGCACAACAAAGCAGTAAAAAGAGAAGGCAACACTGCAACCCAATGCAGTAATGCATTACACAAAGCAAAACAGCACAAAAAGCAGCACAAGAGATCACCAACACAACAAAATGCCACAGAACACATATTCGCAAACATACTGTACCACCTCCAGAAACCTACTTCGATAATATTGGGGTAACCAAGTGCTGCCTTAACTTACCACCAAGGACATGAAATAGAACTCTTCAAAATGTTTTGTGATCCAGCTTCTGCATGACATAAAGTGAGCACTGAAAAGGCTAATTCAAGGCACAGGTTGAATTTCATAAAGTGAGCACTGGGAGCGTTAGTTTATGAGGATGGGCGGATTGCAAAGCAGTTTTGACTGGTACTATTTAGGAAGTGTTTGCATTAAACACCTGCCACCACCGTATTATGAAAACATGTATCATCAGGTGGTAATGTGTAATAAGGTTTGTGCACAATTGCTCTGTGGCATTTTTTTGTGCCGGTGATCTGTTCTATTGTTTTTTTGTGCTGCTGTCTTTTTGCGCTGCATTATTGCATAACAGAGCACAACACAAGAAGGCAATCAAAACTGAACGCAACACAACAACCATAGTACAACACTGCAAAATTACATTACAATATGTAGTTCAAAAACACAGCAGAGCAAACAAAACAAAAAAAGATCACATCACCCACATAACAAAATGTCAGACAGCAAGTATTACCACAAACATTATCGCACATTTCCACACCCAGAAAGCTGCCTTCCTAATGTGGTGGTAAAAGATGTTAGCACCAAGCACTTCATTAACGTACACCAAGGACATGAAATAGCATCAGTCAAAAATAGTTTGTGATCTGGCCCCAGAACTCTAACCCAAGAGACCAAATACACATCAGAACTGTAACCTTAGAGATCCTTATATGTGGCCTAAGGCTCTGAAAAGTCTCCCATCAATTACCTAAGTGTAACTCTGTAATGCTCTACGCCCCTCCCTCCTATTTTGAATCAGATCTCTTGAATGTTTAATAAAAATGGTAGGGCTGCAATATCTCAAATTAAACCCTCAATTGTATTCTAGACTAAGAATAGAGACATTGCACTAAATCATCAAACTATTTATATCGGATATGACAATCCATAAAACACAGTGCATAAAAGTTACATACATTTAAAAATGTAATAAAGATGGTACATTAAAAGCAGAGACTACCAACAGTTACTCAAAGTGCGAGTGCCACAATCGTAAAATGTTACACATAATTTATAAAAGTATTGCAGCAGTAGAGATTCTAAAAAACCTAAATGTCATAAGAAGGATAACCCTGGTGATGTTAAAACAAATTTTAGCTAGAAACAAAATACATGTGCAAAAAAGAACTATAGCATAAGCTCGCATCGGATAAAAACATGCTATAAGGGCATATCAACACAAAGTTTTAATACTGCGATTGTGAATGAGCCAAGCAGCATGCTAAAACTTTGTCATTGTATAACAATCAACTGTCTGTTGTCAAAGCATAGAGGGGCTTATTTACAAGGCCCTTGCGACGCTTTTGCATCATTTTTAACATGGGAAAAGTTACGCAAAAGTGGCGCAAGGGGCTTGTAAATCTGCCCCAGAATACGTAGAGCAGGCCCATATTGTCGTAACCCCAAAAGTTTGTACACGGGTTTAACCCATTGTTTGCGTGGCCTCTGGACAGAATAAAACAAAGTGAGGTAGGGTTTCTTCGACTACATTATAGGAGGGGCACATGCAATTCACACAGAAACTGTTCACTGGCAGAACCCCATACCTCCATTTTAGGTAAAGTTGCAGTGGGGTACATCCTGGGAGGGTGTCAAGGAGCAATTCAAAAACAGGAGAGATCTTTATATCTGGGAATGAGTCTGTCAGACTCCCCGTCTTAACACCTCTCAATTCCCTTGTCCACAAATACTACTTTAGACGATCTTTTATCAAGGAGCGACAGAGTAATTTGGCTGTATCCAGAGCATCCCAAAGAGAGGGCAGACCTTTTTCATAAAGCATGGACTTCATATAGACAAACCAAGGGATCTTCTTGCAGCCCGGAGATTGTAAAAAGTGCCTTGATCGAGGCTCTAAAGGATCCCAATTCATCAGTGGACCATAGTCTATGCCAATACATGATGGGTTGAGACATGATGCTATGGTTAATCAGGTCCATGCCAATATCCAGGAGCTGAGGAAGACGGGGCACTCTGCCGGAGGTTAAGAAGGCTCCTGGCAAACTTATTTTCTGTTTTGCAGAGGACATCAACCCTAGCATGACCCCAGAGTTCTGCGCCATACTTAACTGAGCCTTTCACTAAAAAGGCTATATATCGCCACAGCTGGAGCAACGGAGCATGCATAAGCTTTCTTACGCATTTTAGGCCCAGCACCAGATTATTTTTGGAATTTTAGTGCGCTCTTGCTAATTTTAGCTCAACAGACCCCCAGGTACCCAAACTCTTGCACATCTTCCAAGGGCCTTCCCTGTACCAAAATATTTGCCCTGCCTGCTTTGTAAGGGTTAAACGACATAAATTTAGTTTTATTAACATTGAGCTCAAGGCCCCGCTCAATGGAGAAGCTTAAAAATTGGTCAACTACAGCCTGCAGACCGCGTGAGGTTTTAGAAATTAAAAGTGTATTGTCTGCAAACAGCAGCAACGAGATTCTATGACGGCCCAATTTAGATGCATCATTGACAGTAAAATCAAGTGCTTGGGCTAAATCATTAATATAGAGCGTAAACAGTGTCGGAGCCAGCACACAGCCCTGGCGAACGCCTGTCTCTATGTTGAAGGGATCCATAAACTCGCCTTTATTGCCATACCTAACACGAGTGCTGTTGTAAGTATGTAAGCTAATTAGGACAAACAAAAGATTGGCAGGAACACCCATCTGCTTCAGGACTTCGCACAACTTAGCTCTAGGAATGGAATCAAAAGCAGATGTTAAGTAGACAAAGACAACGTACACGTGGCCTTTGTCAAGCATTATGGTTTTCCAGTATAAATTACAGAAGCGAAGGATTTAATCCACCGTGCTAACTCTGTTTCTAAAACCTGGCTGCATGTCTGAAAGGCTAGAGTCATGTTTGACCCAATCCAGCAACTTCTCTAGAATCAAATGGGAAAAGAGTTTCTGAGAGGTGTCAATAAGTCTGATCGGCCTGTAGTTGCCAGGGTCGTCTTCACTACCTTTTTTAGAGATTGGAACAATCTCAGAGGTCAGCCAGGACCCAGGGATCGGACCACCTTCCAATACAGAGCAGAAGAACAGCAGGAAACAGGAGGCCAATACCTGGGGTTCTGTTCATAACACATCCCCAGGAACAGAATCGGGCCTGGCGCTTTATGTAAAGGAATCGACCTAATTTCTGCCAGGACATCCTTATACTGAATGGTCAGTGGGGTGCCCACACTTACAGTGCAAAGAGTGGAATATTCAATCTCACTATTCTCACAAGTGGGCTTTGCTGCATAGATCTTCTGGAAAAGATCCACCCAGGTCTGAGCTTGGAGATTATAGTCAATACAGGTGGCAACATTTTGTTTGCCATGGGCTACTATACCCTAGAATGATTTAGTATCCCCTAACCTGGCAGCGACAACCAGATCATCCCATAACTTGCGTTCCCTTTCACATTTAGCCTGCAAGAGTGCCTCTTTATAGACTTTCCTGGCCTTGGGAATGTCTCGTCTATTTCCAACTTTTTGGCTCTGTATAAGCATGTCTTGACTTCCTGCAGAGACTATCAAACTAAGCACAACAAGGTTGAGGCCTGGGGGCCATACGGCCATCTTTACTTAACAAGCCTTCGAGACAATGAAACAATTTTTTGGGTAATGAAGAACAAACACAGGGCCAGGGTCAAGGTCCACCAGGGGCCAGTGCCTCCAGAATATCAGCCAACTGGACATAGATCAGGGTCAGCACAATTGAGCCCCTACAAACAACCTCCCATTTTAAGGCCCACTTATTATTCATGAGGGCCATTTCGGGCCCGAACTTGGAGGTGCCACCCCGATGGACACAAGGCCCAGGCCCGCTAAGAATCAGATTGAGGGTGTTGTGATCACTATATTGACGCTCTATAACCACCATGTCTTTAAGAGAGGGCCACAACTGCAATGATAAGAATATATAATCAATGCAGTTCTTTTGCAGTACTCGCTTAAAGGTGTGGGCACCGCTGCGATCCAAAATGGACCAACCATTACAGGCTCTGAGACCACTAAACATAAAAGAGCATGAACATATATCTATGTATATAGAAATAGAGTTAATTCACATGAAATCAGATATACAACAAGAATGACCTGCCTCACAAAAAACTGTGAAGATTAGATTGTCACCAGATGGCCAACCATATTAGTATTATTGGGTAAATGGGACTATGGGCATATGCTTTAAAGCTCGTTCTAAGAAGACCATGAATAATGTGTATTTATCTTTGAAGATTTATATGGAGCAGACCATACCTCATAAGCATCAGATTGCTGTACAATAAATGGAAATGAATTTTGTGTCTGCTAATTGCATTCAAATTACTAGGTCACAGGATATACAGTCATGTATAGAATAGAACAAACTCTGACTAGGGAATTACACACTGGCATAGTCTAATTATATAATAAGGAGAGCTTATAGACAAACACAATAGGAAAAATAATTTGGAATAAAAAAGATTAAGGAGACTATGCAGCAGTGGCAGAGTACCCCATTATAAATAGGCTAGTGGCTACCATTGACGAATGTGGGGACGGGCCATGACTCACAAGAGATTTAATATTAATTTTACTCGGTGTAACTTGCACACTTTGTATCTCATGAAACGCGACCCTATTTCTAAAGATAGACAAAGTTGTCAGTGAAACTGTGATATATGATATCCATGAAAACATTGTTCAGCTGATTGAATGAATAAGTACCTCTTTTGCATTGTCGGTGCCGCTGAACATCGGGTGATTTTTCTGACCCAGACAAAATCATAAAGTACATCGCCTGGTTGGTTGTAGACATGGGCATTTAGCCAGGTCTAAAGCAGTCATGTAGATTTCTTGCAGGTGGGGGAATCAGGTTAATTGGCAAAGGAGGCTTTGGGTTGTTACAACATCAAAACATAAATGGATGGCTATTTTTAAGATTATTGGGTCCACTTTTTCAACCCCCCGACCAAACTTTGCTATTGGTTTGATTTGTGGGATGTCTTGAAGTTGGTTGTCACTAACAAGTGGCACAGGATAACAGGTAATGGGGGGCTCAGTGCCAGTGGCTGCCATACCTTGAGATATGGCGTAGTTACAGGGTTATCCAACAGTTTTGGTCCTCAAAATCAAAAGACACACAGATGATGGACGTAATGCAGAGCAAATCAAACATCACCCCCATTCAAGAGATCTGGGTTCAATCCATCATTATTTTGCTCACCATGCCACCCCAGTTTGTACCCAGCCATATGCAAATCAGTCTTGACCCCATTCCTCATGAGAACAGTCCAGCACGAACTGCCAAGCCAGGTCCTCCCTAGACCGGAAACAAGCATCCTGGGACCGGTTTCGTGGTATCACCCCATATCAGCCAGGCTAGCTTGTACCCAGTGACACAGTGAGCCTGGGACTCAAAATCAACCAAGAAAATGTGCCCAAAAGAGTGGGCTTCATGCAATCAGTTGAAACTGTGCCCAGGAGAGAGGGCCTTGAGACACTACCTCTGCAATCTTTTGGTGGGGCCCTGTGAAAGTGAGCATGTCCTGTATTCTCTCGGACAGTTGCAAGCCTGAGCAGATGGGGGCTGGCCTGGGTTCATTCCGCCATTGGTGGGAGCTACGTTCCCATTGACTATTGCCTTCTTAGGAGGGGTATACCCACTCAAAGATGTCTTAGTATTGCGCTAGTTGTATGTTGACCTGATGCTTGTTGTCTAATCAACTTAGCAACCAGTTTAGGTTGTATCATAACTCGCTGCTTTTGGATCTCCCATAAATTAACCCATTACCTTGCCTAATAAACATGCAACAAAAATGTTCCATCAAAAAGTGTCCCAACTCTTATTTTACTTGGTTTGCATGCAGTATATGCATTCATGCAATTTTTAATGAGTTTGTATTGTTTGCTTGGCGATAGGATATCAATGCTATGCTATGTCCTTTTGTAACGAAGAACAAGTTTTATTTTCATTGGTAATGCTCTTTCTGGTGGATACTCTAATGGCAAATTCCTCAACTTGTGAATACCCCTAAGCACCAGACTGGATCTGGAATTTTTGGGGATGTTGAAAAGTGTCATTTCCACAGAATGGGGAGTGGAGGGGTAGCGAGGAAGCTAGGTAAGAGTAACCACCAGAAATAGTGCTACGAAAGGTAAGTAAATGTTTGTTCTGATGGGAACTTCTAACTGCAGATTCCTCAACTGATGAATATGTACCAAAGCAGGACATTCTACGGTGGTGGGTCTGTTGAATAGCTCCACCCAGTAAGTCCTGCAGGACTGAACGGGCCAATGCAGTAGTAGCAGACTTGGCAATGGTCAAATGAGCCCTCAGCCCCTCTGGGGGCAGCTTCTTGGCCAATGAGTAGCAGATTTTTATACAGAGGACTATCCACCCTGATATGGTGCTTTTCTGCATTGCCTTACCCTTTTGCACTCCAGTAAACCCCACGAAGAACTGATCATTGACCCCGATGGTCTTTGGTGCGATAAGTGTAAAAACTCAAAGCTCTCTTGGCTTCCAAGCGATGGAGCCTCTCCTCCTCTTTTGAGGGATAAGGTGGAACAAAGAGTGCCGGAAGGGTGATGGATTGTCCACTATTAAAAGGCTTCACAGTCTTTGGCAGGAATACCACCCTAGTCTTTAACACCTGTTTTCTGGGGAAAAGGTGGTGTATGGTGAATGGAAGAACAGAGCTTGTAGCTCGCTCAAGTGATGAGTTGAGGTTATTGCTATAAGGAAGACTTTTTTGAGTCAGTAGACGCAAACAATGGTTGTTCATTGGCTCCAAAGGGGTACACATAAGAAAAGTGAGTACCAAATTAACATCCCACTGTGGCATTACAAAAGGTTTGGGTGAAAACATATGGAAAAGACCTTTAAGAAAACACATCACAACAGGTGATTTAAATAAGGGCAGTTGGTCCAGTAAACACAAAAAGGCCAAAAGGGCAGTCAAATCACCTTTGACAGTGCACTTGGCAAGTCCTCGCTCGGCTAAAGACAGCACAAAAAGCAAAACATCCAAACTTTTTGGCTGTAATGGGTCTGCATGGTGACAATTACACCAGGCCACAAATTTCTTTCAGTCTGGCATAAACAGTTTTTGTAAAAGGAGACGTAGATAATAGAATGACATCCACTACTTCAAGAGGGACATCAAAAGCAGTCAACTGTTGGCGCTCAATCTCCACATATGGAGGTGTAGATTGTGGAGGCCTAGGTGCAGGGCTTTATCCCACAACTGTGACAGAAGATCCTCCTGGAGCAGCAGCCTGATCAGGAAACAGATCCTCATGCACAGATGTTCTGGATACCACACTCTCCTGGCCCAATCTGGAACCACTAGGATGACATGGGCCCCGTCGTTCCTGGTCTTCTTCAGAACATGTGGCAAGAGACATAGCGGCAGGAAGGCAGACATTAGTCCTGTGCTCCACTCCAGGCTGAAGGCGCCTTTGAGAGAGAACCTTCTTGGGAACTCCAGTGCTAACAAGTGCTGATGGCGGTGAATACATTGAACCAGAGTTCTCCCCAACGCTGCAAGATTTCTTGTGCAACCTGCAGGTGTAGCTGTCATTTGCTATCTGCTAGGCGTCCCCAGCTGAGTTTGCCTGCCAAGAAGTTCAAAGATCCTGCCAGGTGGTTCACAATGTGAGAAATCCTCTGTCAAATCAGCCAGTTCCAGAGGCCAGAGCCTCCTGGCACAGGACCCAGGACAACTCTCTGGCCGGCTTGTTTCAGTACCACATGGCGGTTGCATTATGTTATGCATATTTGTAGAGCACACTATCACCTGGGAGGGTATCCCCATGCTGAACAAGTGTGAGACTAGCCACATGTAGGACCTAGTGGGACTACTCAAAAAGTCAGGTCTTCTGATTTTTAGGAATTCAAGAAGTGAGGAGGAGGCTCTTATGTGAAGCGGCAGGTCATTCCACACTTTTGGAGTTATGTAGGAGAAGGCTGAACTTGCAGACCTGGTTTTCTGTATGCATGGGATTTGTGCAAGTAGGAATCCAGATGAGTGGAGGTGTCTGGACAGTTTGTGAGAGCATGTGCGATTTTAGACGTAGGTTGGGCCAGTGATAAGCAGTGACTTGAAAGTGTGGCAGTGGTGCTTTTAGTGAGAACATCGGCCAGCCTCCCTTTGATGGATGGAATGAAGGCCTTCAACACCAAGCAAATGTCCCGCAACTCCAACAGGTTGATGAGGAGGTGAGTTTTTGATGGAGAATAGAGTCCTATGATCTCCACCTCTTTCAGATGACCTCCCCAACCCAACAGTGGCACATCTGTCACCACCATTAGTCCTGGGTGGGATACGGAGTGGAGTCTGCCACTGCTTCAATTGAAGGCAAGCAAATACCAAACCAGGTCTTTTGCAGTCCCCTCGCAAGCCAGGATGGAATCAGACAGGGTTCAGTTGGTACTGATCCCACTGAGACTTCAGATTCCACTGCAGAGCCTGCTTGCGCCATTTGGTGGAGTCGACAAGCAGGATCCAGGAGACCAACAGGCTAAGGAGTCTCAAAACCACTCTCACTGAGGCCCAGGTCTGAGGTTGAAACAAGGGGTGGGCGGTAAACTCCGCTCCGCCAGGGGAGTTTGCAGAGTTTTGCCACTTCGTGCTCCGCTTGGAACGTGGAGTTGGGCAAAAACTCTGCCAAACGCCGCACGGCAGAGTTTACCGCCCACCAAATTATTTTATATAGTACAGCAATGGGTTTCCTACACCGAACATGGCTCCCTACGGTACGAAGTAGCTACAGGTTTACGGTCTATCCTTTACAGCTGCCTGTGGTAGCTACCAATGGCATCAGTCCCTTAAAGGCTTTGTCCGAGAGGTTTTCACTGACTAAATAGTGCTTCACCGCCTCCTCAACCGTCATGCCCGGCAGGAACATGCCAAAGACTGTCAGCTGCTGGCCCTGCATTGAGGCCTGCGATGGGGGCTCAGGCATGGCCCTGGGGGAGAAGAGTCTGACAATGTAGACATCATGCAGTCTCCCAATGATCTCAAGGAATACAGGTAAATAGCACGTGCACCGGTGTGCATATAGAGGCAGGAATAGACTTCTGGAGCTAGCGAAGGTGATCACTAAAAATCGAGAACGAGATCAACATCCCTTCCATCTTATGTTTGTTCATTCTTCTTTCTTTGTTTTTCATCCTCCCTTCTCACATTTTCCTCATTCTTTGCTTTGTTCTCCCCCCTTTCTTCATTTAAGCTCCCTTCCCTTCCCTCCCCCTTCCTTCCTTCTCTCCTTCCCTGCCTCCCTCTTTCCTCTCATCCATTTGCGGCTCCTGTCTGTTTTCCACACTTGCATGGTACGAGCGGACCGACCCATGAACGGCAGGTTGTGCCTCGCAGTCACTGACAGAATCTCCACATCTCAGGTGGGCCCTGCTGCTCTGCCGTTCTGCCTCTCCCTCTCCCTCTCTCTCTCTCTCTCCTCTACTAACCCCAGCAGCACTTGCTCTGACACATAATTATTCTGGAGGCCGGATTTTCTGTTTGAGAAATTAAACAAAGTAAAGTTTATTTAACATGTTTGATCATCACAGGTTTAATGGATCTTCTCAGGCATGGTCAATAAAGTTATGTTATGTTAATTAGGTATTTATAAAGCGCACGGCTACTCCCAGGAGTGTCCCGGCGCTGAGCATAAAACCACATAACAGTGACAGAAAAAGGCACCCAAGGCAGAGATAAGGCCAAGAGCAAAATTATAGTTGGAAAAGCCATGTCTTGAGCTTCTTCCTAAAGATGAGCAGGTCCTGAACCTGTCTAAGGGACAAAGGAAGGTTGTTCCATAGGCGGGAGGCGACCACTTGAAAGGAGCGTCCTCCAGCCCGTGAGAGTGAAACTTTGGGAACAGGAATCAGCAGCTGGGCCGAAGTCCTCAAAGTCCGTTGAGGAGTATAGTGGGGGAATCTATGTCTAAGGTAAGGGGCTCCAATCTGATGAAATGCCTTGAAGACCAAAATCATAGCTTTAAAATGAATTCTTTTCTGAACAGGGAGCCCATGCAAAGAGGACAGGAGAGGACAGGAGAGTCCTGGGACCTGCTAAAAAAAAAAATAATAATTAAAAAAAAAAATGGCCCTAGCGGCCATGTTCTGGATCACCTGTAACCGCGCGAGTAAATAACTGGGAAGTCCCAAGTACAAAGAGTTAACATAATCCAGTCTTGAAATCACCAAAGCTTGGACAATGGTTTTTCTGTGAGGGACGGAAAGCAGGGGAAGAATGTGCAAGCTAGGGAAATACGGCAATTCTTAGAAGTGGATATTATCTATTTCCGGGCTAACAATATCCATTTGCAGTTATCATTCACCATGTTGCTGATGAACAAACACAAGCACGCAGGCATGAAATACATATATATAGCGCAATTTAATGTCCATTGTGTGCGTGTCTTAGTGGCAAACGTGCACCTAATATATTTAGACTACGGGTGGGTGGAACTCCGCGGAATCTCACAGAATTTTTATGCAACTCCTCAGACTTCCATGGAGTACAACTCCACGAGTTCCACCCACCCCTAGTTGGACCATCAGGATCATAGCCCAAATGTCCTGGACACACTGAACCAGGGAGAAGGCTCAAAATAGCACCATCTCCAGGATGCCTCTGATGAATAAGAGCTTCTGTGAAGGAGTCAGATGTGACTTCAGCATGTTGATCAAGAACACCAAAGATGTTAAGATGTCTACCATCTCTGGAGGTTGTCTCCCGGCAGTTAGCCCACCTTCAACAGACAGTTATAGCAGTAGGGGAAGACGGGTATCCCTAATATCCACAGGTGTGCTGCAACCACTGCCATCACTTTCATGAACACCTGAGTGGCACTGGTTAGGCCGAAGAGGAGCATGGAAAACTGAAAATGTTCTTGACCCATCTTCAACCGCAGGTAACGCCTGTGGGGTTGCAGGATGGAAATGTGAGGATGGGCATCCTGCAGGTCCAGTGCTACCATCCAGTCTTCTGAAACCAGGGCAGATTGAACTGACCCCAGATTTGCGTTCAGAAGGGCGTGTAATTTAAAAGATAAGTTGGTACATACGCGCCCCCTGAGAAACCCAACACAACACTACCAGGTGGACATTATCCATGTGGAAGTTGCTCGGTTTGTACTCTGACCGAAAAAACCAATGAGGTACAGTTGAGGAACGGGAAAACATGGTATTTAAACAAGTTTTCCAACTGTAACACGACAAATGTAATATACAGACTCACGTGCCAGTGCCGGCTGTATTACATTGGGTTAACCTCAAGGAAGATTAAGATCCGCATTCAAGAGCATTTAAGCACCATAAAAGCAGGCAAACTTACAACGCGTTTGGTACAGCATTTTGTTGAACAGAAACATGATCTGAGAGCACTCAAGTGGGTGGTGTTGGAGAGAGTAGTGGCTGACAGTGACTGTATCGACAGAATAGTTGCTACAAAAGAAGCCCAGTGGATTTTTTCCGAGAAGGCTGAGGAGCAGGGCTTGAATGATTCTATAGAATGGAACAAACTGAGTCGCTAGGACGATTTCTAGTATCTGGGCCCCTAGTGCTCATGCAATTTGGTAAAAGGAAATACCGCTCCTTTGTTTTGGTGATGATCACCCTTGCTGACACTTATGTCTCAAATTTGTGAACTAATGGCAACAATATAAAGGATGATGAAAATGAAAAGTTTAGCCAGATGGACATGGGATGAATGGATACTGTCCCTGGTTTTACGAAATTAAAATTTGGTGAGGAAATTGGTGAGGTAGTTGCCCCATAAAAGTGAATAAATGAGTAAAAGAAGTGGGGGGGGGTTGTAAGAATGGAGTCCCTGAGTTACAGCAAGAGGTTCAACACCTGACTGAATTTGTAAAGTGGGGTATTGACTAGGGATGGCAACCATAGTAGTAATGTTCATGGACAGCGATAGTATTTATTGGCTGTGATTTATGGACTCTGGAGGTTGTGCACGAGCTAGTTTAAATGTTGTGAATTGGGAAGGAAACCCATTACAAAATGGCGCCCGCATTAGAGTCAAGACCGGACAGCCCTGACAACACGTGAACACGTGATCACGCTAACACACGTAGAGCGTAATGCGCAGTCCTTTTAAATACGTCCAGGTTCCGCGTCAATTGAAGGCTGGGACGAGACAAGGCGAGTGCAGCTGATAGACGCGGTAAGGAGTATGGACCCGGTTCGGGTGACGGGGATGCTGACAATCGTTGGAATAGACACAGACACAGTGGCTGGATGTGATGAATGGGAGTCCGACTGACCGCATGCGGGAGGCGAGGTGATCAGATAATAAGCTGGTTACTTGGAGATGGGACCAAATCCCCTGAGTTGTAGTAGACGGGTAGGTCAGATAATCGGGTGCGAGCGAGGGGGCTTGTAGAAACACCGATTTCTGACTTCTATTTGATGGAATGGATTTGAGTACATAGAAGTCGGATTGATACATACGGCGGGATATGAACACGACTACGGACGGTGTGTGTTTTTACAGGTACCACGAAAAGAAACAGAAGTGCTTTATGAGAGTGAAGGTTCTGAAGTTGAGAACTCCTGTTTGGCATGGTATTGGCCGGTATGAATGCCCTCGGCCTCTACATGGTAATTGGGGCTATATGTGGGGAAGAGTAGATAATGGGAAGCTCTGGGCCACTTGATCAGTGAGATAACAAGGAATTGTTTTTATTACATTTTATTGTGCATTAGTGAATCCGCAGTACAGGGTTTCTGTCCAGTAAGGTGAATGACACACCTCGAATTTGCCGCGACTGTGCTTTGGCAATGAAACATGTTGGCCCACTTTGACAAGGCTTGCAACATGCAGTGCTTTTACTTTGAGTAAGCTCGCAAATACGAATAAAGAGGGCTGGATAAACTGTGAGTCTTATCTCAATTTTATTTTAAGAACACTCTGTTCTTCACATATTACATGGGGTATTATATGTTGGAGTACGTTAAAAATCTTTCCTACTCTGTCTATTCTCCTACTGGACACTATTTACACTTTTCAGTTTTTCTAAGTGAGTAGATAACCGATGATGATACACGTGGGCATGCTGGCGAGAACCTGCTGGTAGCCTCCCTGGTGTTGCGTACGTGAGGTATCTACTCACTCTTTCACTTATTTTCAAGTATCCCTCACTCTTAGACTAGGAGGAGGGTGTTTTTTTAGCGGATTCAAGTCACATAAGTTCCTTGTTTTTAAGAAAATTGAACAGAATGAGGGTGGCAGGTTGTAGCTTATACTGGACCAATGGCCAGGAATAATTGGGTGGAAAGGCTTCCCCACTTCACTAGCTACCCCACTATGAACATTGTGTACCCTCTGTGAAATCCAGGCTTGTGTTATATTTTCAGATTGAACTTGGGCCAATGTGGGCATCTTGGATTTGTCCATTTTCATTCAGAAATTGAGAGGCTCCATACCATCTTTGGCACCAGGAAATAACAGGTGTAACACTCCCTATTTCCAATGCTGGAACCCTCTGCATGGCTCCTTTGTACAAAAGAGCAATGAACTCCTGCCACAAAATGGACAAATGTTACTCTGACGGCCACTCTGATGAGGATGGAATATGCAGCATATATGAAAGGAATGGTAGGGCATATCATTGCTGGACTTTTTGAAGCACCCATCTGTCAGATGTGATGCTCGGCCAGAAGTAATACATTAGCCTGCCTCCAATAGGGTAACTTGTGCTGCTGAGAACAATCTAAAACAGCTTTGTGGCAGTAGTGAGAGTAGTGGGGGACTGAACAATCCGTTGCTCTTCAGGGCCTGAAAAGTGTCGGCCAAATTCTCTGCCTAGAGAGGACTCGGGGGGGGGTCTGTTGCTGCTCAGGTGGACCTTGGCATTGTCTTTGTACCAAGCAACTTCTGAAGCCTTGAAAGGGGTGAAATTGTTGGGGATAAAGCAGCACGGGTGCAGAAAGGCTGAGGAAGTGTGCTCTGACCCTCATTTCCTTGAAGTGCTCAAGGTCTAAGTCTGCAATATCTCCAAAGAAACAGGTACCCAATGGCTTGTCCATTATTGACACCTAAACTACACCTGAGAAGCCAGTGGATCTCACCCATACATGGCACCGAATCACTACACTGGTAGTGACTGCCCTATCCAAGTAGTCAGCGGTGTTCAGTCAAAAGCATACTTCACTGGGTCCTGACCATCCTGAATGATCTACACACGGTTGGTGCGGTATTCATCATGGACTATCAGCAAGATCTCGCTGACCATATTCGTTAACTCATGTGAGAATCATCCGTGGAGGCAACTGGTATTTGCTGAGCAAAGAGCAAGGGTGGCTGAGGAAAACATTCTCTTCCCGAATGCCTCCATGCATTTTGATTCCTTATCAGGGTGTGTAAATAAGGAACATGCTAGGGTTCAGTCAACTTTTGCATGCCTGAACCACCAAGCTTTCAGGCATAGGAACTGCTGCATGAGAAAAGGAGAATCACCAGGGGCAGATCCATGCCTTGCCTACGTACTGATGAGCAAGTGTAAGGTTTTGCCCAAGTGCCCATTAGTGTGTCCATCAAGACTTTGTTCAAAGGAAGGAGCAATCTGTAGAAGTGTGTCCACTTTGGAGGACTTCCATTAGGACATTAGCTTTAAAGGACGGAAGCTGCAGGTACAAAGCGTCTGCAGCCTTTCTTATCACCACAGCAAAAGAAGCAGATTCTTCTGTGGGAGGGCCAGGAGAGAGTTCAACTCAGTGTCCATGGAGGAGTCTAGTGCACTGGCATCCAGAATATCCACAAAACAATTGTCCTAATCATAATAATGGGATGCATCATCCCAGTCATCTCCAGTATCACCATGTGGGCTATGTTCCGAGTCTCAGGGAAAAGGAATGTGAAGCGCCCTAGATTGTGGCAGTGTCTTGTCCGAGTCAGAATGAGGTTGAACCAGCTGCACCCAAAGTTGTGGAGGGCACAACTTTGGTCAAGGTTGTGTCGGGTTTGCTTCAGAGTCCAATAAAATGGCGGGTTCTTTTTCCAGCATCAGTGACATCAGTGCTGGCATTAACACAGTAGAGGCTGGAGTGGATTTTGGCCTCGGATTTGAAGTCAAGTTTGGCGTCGGCCCAGGAGTTGGAGAGGCAACACAGAGGAATCAAGAGCCACAGACGGTGTTGAGGATGAATCCATCGACGGTAGCCTGCCTGGAGACCTCCTCGGATCTTTGAGGCCTAAAGGGGTGCCAGAAGGAACCAAAACGGTAACAAAGATGTGCAACATGGCTTCTTTAAAAGCTGCTACTTGTTGACATGTCGCAGTTGGACCCAGGAATTCTGGCTGCATCGGTATGAGCCATGGAATTTATTCCTAGTTAGGAGATCGGGTTTAGACTGGGATGCACCTTGATGCCCTGGCGACATCTCTAGACAAGAGTGGCAGGACAAGGGAGAGACATGCTTCAACTTCTTGTGCTTCTTTATTGACTTGGACTTACCTGACAACTTGTACTGTGAAGAAGACATTTCAGGGCAACTGCCTCGAGAATGTGAATGGCACCACATCCTCAACTCTGAGCAAGACCAGCCCTTACACACCTTCTGATAGTGTTTGGTGATGTAGAGCTTGACTTTGCAGTCTCCGATTGCCTGGAATTCAGCCCCTGCAAGAGTTGGAGTCTTGCGAAGACCAGGCACCAGAGGCATACCTGATTGGGATCTTTCACAGACATCTGCTTGTTACTACCCCTACAAGGTTTAACCATGTAGTCTTTGTAGGTGGCGTGTTCCCTTGCACACTGTAGTGAAATGTTTTTATGAAAGATTTGCCAATAAACTGAGAAAAAGTTAAAGTAGCAAGCTCCGGATCCACATCCTAGGGTGCAGAAAGAAAGGAACTGAAGTCAGCGAGCAGGCGTGAAGCATATATGTGGCTCCTGTATCACTTCCTGGGCAGGTCGAAGTAAACTTGGAGCTGCACAACGCCACCTGCTAGCTTTTGGGAGCAATGCTGATAAAAAATCATCTCCAGATCCAGTCTGGCATCTTGGGGGTATTCACAAGGTGAGGAATCTGCGATTAGAAGTATCCATCAGAGAATGCTGGTATTGGTGATCATTTATCAGTTGTAAGTATATCCCGAGTATTATTTTCTGTCAGACTGAAAATGAGGTTTCTACATGCTGAGTCGAAGGCGGCAGGCACATTTTTTATCTTTGCTAAATAAGGGATATATTGACTGCTGCGTTATGATTTATGTGAGGCAGAAAAATCTCATAAATAGGCAAGTGAATATCACTGGAGCTTCCTTACGTTGAATCCAGTCCTTCCAGGCTTTTAAAGGTCAACAGATGAGGACTTCAGAGTTATATCAGGGAAGATGGAATGCCCTGGGAGGTTCTGTCAGTATCTGCCTTTTCTGGCTACTTTCTAACATAGATATGTGTACCTAGTATGGGTAAGTCCTGGCCTCAGATGTCACATATTTGGCAATGATATCCAGACCCTACATGAGCTAGTTTTGGAATGATGCAAGTATGTGGCAATTGTTAAATGCCTCTGGTTGTCCCTCAGTGAATGCAAAACAAAAGACATTAATTATACCTTACTCAGCATCCTACTTGTCTGTCCAAATTTGTCAGCTCAAGGCACTACCCCAGATCTGAAATTTAGAAATAAGTAGTCAAGATCCATGGAAAAAGAAGAAGGTTGTAATCTGGATATCCTTGTAGAAATTAAATGATTTAACAGTCAAACCACAGGATGTGGTATCTGTGAATTAAATATATTTCCAATGTACGCCATTGAGCCAGACTTGCGAGTCCTTATGACCAGTACAGCTCCATCAATTGAAATTCAGAGCAGTAATACTGAGCCAATGATCGTGAAAAATTAGTTAAACCTGCCCAGCAAGAAAAGGATAACATTGACTAACTGCATAACAAGCAGTGAAGTATAAACTTCTAACTGTACTATATAAATACTTATGGGATATATTAGCTTATAAAAGGTCTGTAGTAATACTTTGCATCCCAATGAGAATGATGTGCAGTGCTTAGTCACTTCAGCTTGCAGCAGGTAGATTACAGAAGTAGATTTCAAAAGTAAAGACAATAAGGGAGAGTTAAAGAAGTAAGAAAATCTACATTTTTTAATGAGTTGACATCTTGAGACGAGATAGGTTTTTTGAGCCAAAATTAAATTTCTAATTTGTGGACACAACCAACAGATGAGAGACAAACCAATACTGCTCTAACCAACAGTTCTATTTCATTTTTCAGTCCGTTGGATTCATACAGCATCTATATATGGTATTTTCATTATTCATATTTTGCAAGTAGAAATGTTCTGTATTTTACATAAGGGATCTGAAAGGGCTGATAACAAATAAAGGTCAACTTATAATAACAAAATAATGAGTTTACCTCTATACAGGTTCCTGTGTCATTTAAGGAGGCACTTAATAAAAGTTAATGTGTTCTCTACCCAAACCCAAATGTATAGAGCATACATATGCTAATACAAAACCAAAATGGTAGCTGTCCTGCTCCTATAAACTAGGAATTATTCCAACCATCAAACTTAATATTATCAGAAATAAATCCTTAAAATGGGGCCACTAAGAGAGTTGATCTGGTAAAGCACATCAGTATGTTTTTACACATGTGAATGAAATGCATAAATGAAAGAATGAGTACCTTCATCTTGATCTCCATGGCCGATGTTAGGTTGATGTGAAGGAGAAGCTTCAGAACTTTTACAGGACTTGGAAGGAGAGGAAACTGGAGTGTCTCCCATAGTCAGTGGGGACATTGAATCTCCTACTTGCTGCTCGTCGTCAGCCAGGTTTTCAAATGAAAATGCAGAACTGAGAGCAACTGGGGACAGTGAAGAAGCACCTGAATCTGATGCTGAAGAGCATGTTCGCATAGACACAGAGAGAGGTGATTTTGCAATGTGCGCGATGGGACTACCATGGCCGTCTGAGGGCTGTAGGTATAACAAATTATGCAAAGTATTTAAGTCTTTAGAAAGTCAAGAAGATCAAGATCTGTTATAATTATGATTTGTCATCTTTAAAAACATTTCAGTAAGTTAGATTATAATTACATGCATGATACACCTTTGCTGACTATAGTTTTCATTAAATATCAGAGAGGATTTTTAAGGCCAAGTGTATACAAGTTAGTGAAAGTGACATGCTTTATTGTGTGTACACAACTATCAAATTCACGATAAGAAGAAAACACCTGAAATCAATATAAAACTCAATTTCACATTATGCAGTAGGTGCCAGTGGCATTAATAAATTGCAGTTTTTATATAATGTCCTGTGCTTTGCCAATAAGAGTTCTGTCGCTGACCCTCCAGCTCCTTCCCCATTGTAATGCTAGAACCCACAAACTGATCCCTTGGTTGAGTGTCTGAGATCAGGATGACTGCACTGTTTAAGAAACATATGGAACAACCTCTCCTTTAAATTGGTCTATTATTGTCACTACTCTGCCTAGTGTTTTGTGTGAATCACAATAATAAACAGATGTAGTCACCTTCTCTTTTCAACTATCGATCCACATACAACTTAAAAATATACTGTTTCCCCAACATACTTGCAAAATATCTGTGAGTCATCTTGAGCAGTAGAAAGGTCAGCGAAAGGTTGACCATTTTCAGCTCACTCTTGCATTTATAAATAACATTCTGCGTTTCAGCAGATCAATGATTTTATTTTGCTTTAAAAACATGGAGGCTATGGTTTGTTCCTTTAAGAAGTGTTTGATAGTCTGCATTATCCTGGGAGATATCTTGTTTGTAGGAAATGGGTTCTGCTCATTTAATCCTCCTGGATATTTCCTTTTGGCAACACGGTTTTTGGACCTTTACTCTGAGTGAGCCTCACCACCTGAGTCTCGCTCACGGTCTAGAGTATGAGAATGAAATGAGAGTGGTAACAGCCAGCACCTCCCTTTTAAGATAAGGCTGCGGCTGCGGAGGTTAGGTAAGAGCCTCTGGGCTGATTACACATGAGCATGAGAGCGCACGCATATGCTCGTTTGCAAGCTTCGCATGTTAGACTACCATATTGCACATCCCGGTCCACATGTAGCCTTTTCCACATGGGACTCTTCAGGGGCCTGGGGTAGGCCTTATAATGTGATTGCATGTTGGACTTGGCCCTTTTTGCAGGGTCATCCCCAGACTTTTTGCCTTCCTCCTTCTATTTTTGCTGAATTTGTTTTTTTGGTATTAGTACTCTGTGCACTTTACCATTGCAAACAAGCGCTAAAGTGCTTGTGCTCTCTCCCTCAAACATGCTAGATTGGCTTATACCCAATTGTCATATTTAATATACCTGTAAGTCCCTAGCAAAGTGGCACTTCCTGTGCCCAGGGCCTGTGCATTAAATACTACTAGTGGGCCTGCAGCACTGATTGTGCCACTACTTGAGTAGCACTTTAAACATGCCTCAGGCCTGCCATTATAGAGCATGTGTGTGCAGTTTTAAACTGCCATGTCGACCTGGCAAAATAAACCTTTTGCCAGAGTTCCTTTTTAGTACATATGTCACCCCTAGGATAAGCCCTGGTCAGCCTAGAGGGTGCGGTGCGATATATTTAAAAAGTGGGACATAGTTTTAAGTTTTACATGTCTTGGTAGTGAAAACTATTACATTTGTTTTTCACTACTGCAAGGCCTACCTCTCCTACAGGATAACATTGGAGTTACCTTATTACATTTTAGAAGTGCTAATTTCCAAATGCGACCAGGTAACCATTCTATGTTTGGTGTCTTTTGAATTGGAATTTAAAATTCTAACTTATAGTGAAGTTGGATTTTAAATTGCAGTTTTAAAAATGCAATTTTCTTGCCTTAGGCAATTGGTGCCTGCAGCCTGTCTCTGAGTCACGTGACTGGGCGTGGGTGGCAGTTGGGCTTTGTGTATTCCTCCTAGACAGCCACACACAATGGGGAGCTTAGGTGTTACTTGATGGGCCATCACTGCCAGGATGGAAGAGAGGAGCTGGGCACAGTCACACTTACACTGGAATAGGCTGTGTCCTGTCACCACACAAAGGGCTGGATACCCCCTGTAGTTAGCCTAGAGTTAGGAACAGGAAAGCAGGGCACCTGTACACCTCAAAGGCATGCCACTAGATGCTTCTCCCCACTTCAGAGGCACAACTGGGTATAAATGCTGGTCCTCGTACACCAACTCTTTGGTACAATTCTGAACTTGTGGCTACTCTGCCAGGAAGAAGGACTGCTGTGCTGTTGAAGGGACTGCCACTCTGTTGGCCTGCTACTCTGAAGGAGCTGCTGCCCTGCTGATCTGCTGCCCTCTTGTCTGGGGAGGAAGAACTGGGCCTGCAACTCCATCTTGAACCCAGGACACTAGAGTGGCTGCAAGGGCTAATCTACTGACCTTGTGATCTGAGCCTCAGGAACATAAAAGGCTCTTCATTACTCTACACCAGCCCCTGGACCCAGTTGCAGTGAGTTCCTGACCCTCAAGTGGTGCCTCTCAGGTCCTGGCCCTTTGGGGTGGCTCACGGCAGCTGAATTCAAGCTTTTGGGCTCTTTGCGACCACAATTGGGCCCATTCACATTGAGACCTTGCCACTCGCACAGCGATTCAGAGCAAAGCTTCGTCAGCCCGAGTCTTCGTGCTCCAGCATCGACCGCCACAGTGGCCGCCAACACAAAGCTCTAACAACGCCGCCTTTTAACGCCTGGATTGCTCTTCCCGCAACGCTGGCAGCTGCCTGCAACTCTCTCCCTGCTCCTCAGGGCCCCCTTGAACATGAATGGGACTCTTGGAATGAACTTTGACAAGCCAGACTTCAGGGGTCCTAACCTGGTGACTGCAGTCGACCTTCACTCCATCGCAGTCAGCTTGAAAAATTCCTAACTCCGGTTCTACTGGTTGGATTTTGGTCGTTTTGGTCTTGTTTTATTTATTACATTTTACTCTATTTTGCTAACTTGGTTTGGGATCCTTTTTGTGTGGTGTCTTTCACTTCATTACTGTTTGAAGTATTGCACAAATACTTTACATATTGCCTTTAACATAAGTCTGACTGCTTTGTGCCAAGCTACCAGTCGGTTGAGCACAGATTAATATAGGATTGGCTTGTGCCTCACCCTGATAAGTATTGTGGTTGCTGCTTGACCAGGCTCACACACCAGTCAACCAAAAACCCAATTTCTCACAGTGGGTATTCATAATATAGGTTTTTAATGCTTACTGAACGCCTGTGGTGATTTACTGAATTACACATTATAGGCAAAATCTGCATTAATGTACAGTTTCATTCCACTTAAGCCTTCAGGGTCCAGTAAGGTATTAATCTTAGGGTAAACATGCATCCAGTTTGTAGAACCACAGTCACTTTCGTCATAACTATACTTCTTACATCACTTTGGGAATTATTATATTTCCCTCGCTCGGCCATATTCAGATTCAAGGCCTTTATCCCCCGTACTGGGCCAAGTTAATTACTCTGCTGCCCAGCAAGAGGATTAAAGGCCCCCACACACAATCAAGGCATTAGCAGTGCTTGACCCAGTTTCTGGGAAACTAAGGGATGGGGAGGACATCTGCATGTGTTCATTAACGCCTCACCCTGCACCTGTCTTCGGCAACCCAAAGCCCACATAAACAAAGAAGGAAGGCCAGACCTATAGAACTAAACACAGGAGGGGTTCTTCTTTGAAGTTGTGTTTGAAGGAGATCAGGCAGCTGTGTCTCCCAGGGAAGGTCTTTTCATAGACCGCTTGAAGTCGCCATGTTGAAATGTCCCAGGATTCCGTGCAGGTGGTTGGAGAAGGTGTGGAGTGATGATGTGGCATCCTAGGATTGGCCAGGGATGCCTGGCTTCTAGAACTTTCCACCTCTACTTAAATACATAGGCAGAAGGGAGAGACTTTTGAGAAGTCACTGGACCTGGGATTGCGATGCAGGAATAATACCCAACTGGAAAGAAGAAAGCCCCTTAACCTCAGCAAGGATTGACTTTGGGACTTTGGCTTCAGCTGGCACCTAGGACTCTCTCCAGGGCCAAGTTATGCCGGCCCCATTATGCTCCCAGAGGAAAGAGTAGGGGGAATGGATCTGCTGGGGGCTCTTGTTGGTTCCACTGGTCCTTCTGTGGACCAGCCCTTGACTACACTGACACAGAGGTGTCCTTCAAGAAGCCAGGAGCCTGTGAGACCTGGAGAGTATGTTACGGAGGGTGTTCATCTTGCTTTCAGTGGAGGGCCTGTGGAAGATGCCCCCAAACAGGGAGGAGCATCAAGAGCCCAGACTGAAGACATGTCTGCCAAGAATGCAGCAAAACCAAGCTCCCCTCAAAACAAAACCTACAACGGCCAGGGTGCCTGAAGAAAACACTCCTGGTGGCTAGAGTTGGCCAAAATAAAACCAGAAACATGCAAATCGACCCTACGGGGCTGGAGAAAACAAGGTGTTAAGCTTGGTCCCCCGGGGGACTAGGCAGAGAATCTCATATGTGGCACTTTACCAGGATTTCTAAAAATCCCTTAGAGAAGACCAGACCAGAGGGGGTCAAATAGTCATTAAATTAACTTTAATGGCTAGGGGTGTGCATGGGCTTGCTCCTCAAGATCTCCTATGGCTTTGGGGATATCATCCCCATAGAATACATGAAGGAGCACGGGGGCACCTCCACGCTCCCACCATGGTGAAGTGTTGCCCCTGCTCCCGGTCACCACTAATATCTCCCCGCCAACCCGGAAGTGGTTGGAGAAGGAAGCACTTCTGACTCCCATGCTGGCCTAAGGATAATTGCTGTGTTAGAGAGAGCCACCTGGAACCGTGGGGCATTGAAGCTCCACCCCAGAGCTCACCATGGAGAGGCATGTGGGTACCCCTGGAGGGACTTGGGCGCCTATAACAAAAATAAAAAATATGTGGCACAAGGCCCCTTTCTTACCTGGACCAAGGAAACGCCTCCCTGGCCCTGTTGCTCAAGTCCAGGCAAAGGCGCACCCAATATGTCTCCGGAACAAGGATCAAAGTGAGCATACTACCTTCCGTGGTGGCACAGGAAGGATAGAGGCACCATCTACCTTTTCAGACAGTGTTGTGGGAGTCTGGAGGAAGTGCAGTAGACCGTCAAAAGATGTTCTTCACAGTTGCTCTAGGTCTCCAAAGGGACTTTTTACTTGTGAATAACTCATATCCTTCGCAAGTAATGTCCCAAATGTTTACACTAGCGAAGGAAGAATATGGAATGCTTTTTTAAGGCAATTATGGACACAGTGTTTGTGAGGCATTACACTCATGGAATCCCACAGCTACTGACAAGATGCTCGATGAGCCAGGTATTTTGGCTGAGTAATAAAGCTACATTTCCTAATGCCACTTGCACCTATAGCAATGTAGAAGAAGCTATGTGCACCAGTGAGAAAATTAGCCTATACTGTACAAAGGTAGCAAACGTCCTGCAGCCGTCACATCTGTGACCATATCTGCACAAAAATAAATTCCAAATAGGGAACAGAGACCTACATTAAAATATATGAAATAGTGCTCAATATATCACAAACAATTCAGTGGTTTTAGGGAGAGACAGCTAGAAACTAGATACACCACAAAGGGTTTGAAAGAGAAAGAAACACTTTATTAATTACCTTCCTTTCCAGACTATCTTCCCCATCGGTTGAGCTGACGCTGTCACACAACCGTGTTCTAGAGGGACGATGACGTTTGTTCTTCACAGAGAGGTGGACACGAGTTTTAAGTGCTTTGGAATTCAATCTTTCTGTTTCTGGTATGGCTTCATTCAGGTCTAGGAACAAAGTATTCCAGAAGCACATTCATTCATTTTTTAAAATCCTTTCACACTTCTATCCCCACTCTTTGTAGTTTTTTTCAAACACACATTTTATGCTACACTTGCTTTCCTTTACATTTTACTCAATTTACTCCAATGAATTCCACTTTGCTCAAATGAAAGTTATTTTTGTTATTGCACATATTTTCCTTGCTTCATTCTTCCACTTGCTGCTTTATGTTCTACTTTCTGGTAGTGACACATTCTTCTCTTTATACCTAATTCCTGAGCATGCAGCCACCACTAAGGAAGATCTTTAATGGAAAAAACATAAATGCCCAGATTTACTAAACTTTCAGGCAATGAAACGTAGCAAGGGAACTTGCTGCGCTGCATTGCGTAAAAGGGAGAGAGCAGAAATACAGCATATTTACTAAGATATGGCACACTTCTACACTCTCCTTGAACTGGCACTCTTGTGGCAGCCTAGTACCAATGCAAGCATGAAGCAAGGGTGCCTGTGTTATGGGCAGAATAGTTTTTGTGCAGGAAGAGGTACCTTCTTGCACAAAAACTAGTTGTAGAAGATTTCTCCTTGTTACACCAGCCTCAGGTAGGCGCACCATTGTGGCACAAACCCAGGTTTACTGACCATAGTAAATCTGGGTTTGCTGTAAAATACATGGGTGGATGCATGAGGACGCCCACACTCTACCCATGCAACACCTCCCTGAAGCAGGGTAATAAAAGGCTGCGCAAGAGACTGCCTTGCATAAAATTGCAGGTGTAAAGGGACACAAGGCCATGTAAATATCGATTTGCATGGCTTAATAAATGTCACTTAAGCACTTGCGTTGCCTTGTGTCGACTTGTGTGACTCAAGGACAATGCAATAGACAGTGAAACACGTTTTTTCTACGTCACTTATGTTCATCTGTTAAGCATAGTTGAAAATCAAAGCAAAAATGTCAGTGTAGGAAAATGCCTCTTTTTGCATGATCACCCCCATTTTTTGGAATGATGCTGCTGGTTTTTTGGCACTGTGCACTGGGACTCTGCTAACCAGGCATGTGCTCCGACCTGTACAATATTTTGAAATTGGTTGTACTCATAATTGGCCTTTTTAACTTACCTATAAGTCCCAAATATATGGTACAAAATGTAACCAGGGTCTGTAAGTAAAATGTTGCTAGTAGACTGCAGCACGCATTGTGCCCCCACTATAGTGACAGTGCAAAACATGACTGTAGGACTACTGTTGTAGCCTATCTGTGCTGTTGTAAAACTGCAAATTTGACCAGTCCAAATAACCCCTTTCAACAGGACTAAGGCTCCTTTTAAATATTAATATGTCACCCCTAAGTAGGACTTAAATACCAATAAGGCAGGCTGCGTACTATTTAAAAGTAGGTAATGTGAACATTTATTCTTACAGTGACAGGGCCCCAAAAGTTGTTTTCACAATAGCAGGGTTAGCTCTTCAATAGGGAAGTATTGGGATATATTATTAAAATGAAATAATATCTCCACACAGGAACCAGCTAAAACGTGCATTTTTGGATTTTTTTAAATATTTATTACAAGCTCAAATCATTAGTAAAGTCAGATTTGTACTAACCAGTTTTCAAAAGGTACTTACAAAAAATTGTGCCTGCCTAAAGACTCTAGAAACCCATTTGCATGAGCTTCCAACTGTTAGCCAGGTGCTGAATAGCTCCTTGATGAGTTATATGCTTGCTTCCAGAGCTGAAGCAAAGGTCGTGGGTGTGAGGAGGTGTTCTGTTCCTCTGATAGGATGACCATCTGGGAGGTGCCCAAGAAAGTAATTAAATACAAAGAGACCTGCCCTGTCACAAGCAGATATGGATAGCGTCAGGGCATGCCCCCTTCTTTATCTCCTTTAGCCAGCCAGGCACCTAACCTAGTGGGGCTGCCCCCGAGGGAGGGTTGCTCATTTCCCTGGCCACCAGTAGGATGGGCATAGGAGTGCTACAAAGGGGAAGAAAGGTTCTGCCATTTTGGATGTATGTAGAGGGGGTCACAGTGGGATTGTTTGCAGTAGGGCATATAGGAACTGCTGCCAAAAGTAGGTAGAGTTACCCCAGGGAATCTTTTTCCTATTGGTTATGGAGGGGTCAGCAGTCACCTCGACCCAAAGGCTAATATCACGCACAAATGTGGCAAACCTGGCAACCTCTTCAGAGCACAACTGGACCTGTTGAAGACAGAAAGATTGCACCTGCTGTTGATACCTGTGAAGAGAACCCTAAGGGGTAGTACCTAGGACAAAAATGTGGGCTTCAGTGGTCAGGTGGCTGGCCTTTTGTTAAGCTACAGGGACACAAATGCCTCACAAAGCCCATTGGAAGAGCACAGCTCACCAGTTTCAACTGGACCTGCCAAAGAACCTTTTGGTGGCATCTATTTGAGTGAGACCTTACCCTAAGTGCTGTTGCTGAGGTCCTGGAAACCTTGGGTGGTGTCAGAGTGTACTCCCCCTGCCCAAACCTAAAAAAAACCTTGGACTTAGAAACGTTATGCTAACTTTTTTCCTGGAGAACCATTGAGGGAACAGGACCAACTTGCCAGCCGATCTGCAGACGGTCATCCCAATGGGCCTGACTTCACAATAGCTCCCGCTACGTTCTTCTCCGCAGCACCAAAGTCCCGTTCTAGCTTGACCAGCTGCCTAAGGTTGGGGCTTTGCGCTTTCTGGTGCTGTTTTTGTTTTAAAGTTTACAAATTCATATCTCCAGTTCCCCTACCTGGATTTTTGTTGTTTTGGTGTTATTTTATTCACTAAATTATTTTCAATTATTATAACTTGGATTATGATTTTTATTATGTTGTTTTTTCGACTTTTTAACTTTTTGGTATTTCTAAATGCTTTACACATTTTTTTAATTAAGCCTGTCTGATCAGTGCCATAGCTACCAGGGGTTCTGCTCAGGTTTAAATTACTAAATCATTTATTGGACCTAACAAAAATAATGACATTATTACTTGTGGGGGATTACAATCCACCCCATCTAATAATCCACTTTCTCATAGTCAGTATATCCATGAAGTCTGCATATATTTACTATCGTTTTTCCCATTTAACTAAAACGTAGAGAGGGTATCATTTCCCAAATGGATTTTCATGCATAACTTTTGTAAAAATTAAAATCTTGAATCATTATATACGCTTACATTTTACATTTATTCGAACAAATTTTCTTGATGACCACTTTTGATGCAGTGCTCTGGTTAACCACATGCTATAGTATGTCATACACACACACGAACAAACACACAAAGGGGCATATTCTCAAGGCGATATCGCCGCGTTAGCAGCACTTTTCTGCCGCTAAAGCGGCGATATTTTTATCGCCGTATTCACAAGCTGTCGCTAACAGCCGTTAGCAACAGATTTCTGGCGATAGAGGCCGCTAATAACATCGCCAACGATGTTAGCGACAACTAACGCTGATCATATGCAATATAGGCGTTCCCATGTTAAAACGCACGCTAACCCCACTTCGCGATATTCACAATGATCGCACGGACCGGCTATACGTTAAAAAAACAGCCGCTAAGGCCCGTTAGCTGCTGGGACTTAAGACCAGAAAATAGCTGGTCTTAAAAATGGAGACAACACTTGGGGCCTCATCTCAGCAGGTTTTGGTGCTGGACAGCGCTGCAAGCAATGTTGCAGCGCTGCCCTGCGACAAAACTACAGTGCAGGAATGTGCACCATCAACAAGATTGTGCGCATTCCTGGGCCCCAGTCATGAAAAGTGTTGCAGCGCTGCAACTAGACAGCGTTGCAACAATTCTCACTACGCCCTTCTTGCGACAGCATGGATGCGCTGTATTCACTGGACAGCGCTCCATGACGCAAGTAATGACAGATACGTCTGGAATCCTGACGTATCTGTCTGTGCTAAAGTCACGCATTGCTGCAGTCGTGTTACAACCATGACGCAACTCCATCAATGCATGGGGCCAGCCTATCCCTGTGGCACTGCGTCACCCTCATGCCTGCCATCAGGCAGGCGGAAGGTACTGACGCAGTGCCGTTCATGAGGGGTGCCTGAATGCCGGCGCTGTTGGAGATCCATCGGTGGTTGTTGCGTGCTGCTGTGTCATCGTTTTGAAGCATTGGCGGAGGGTTGGATCTGAGGGAGTTGATGAGACGTTCTTCGGTGGCCTTGATTCAGCTGCGAGGGTGTGCGATGATGGCGGTGGCATCCGGTGGGCAAGGTGAAGACGTGATGTATCCAATGATGGTCAGTCCAGGAGAGTCCGGTGTGGTGGCTGTAGTTGAAGTTCCCGCTGGCTTTGGTGACGTGCCCGACCGTGTGTCCTGCTATGTGGCTTGTTGATGTGACTTGCTGCTTGCGTCTGATGTTGGGGACCTTCCCCAGGAGGGGGTGGTGTTCTGGTCACTGGGGTTGTCCAGGTGGAACTTGAGTTCACCGAATAGGATGTCGTCAGTGGATGGGAGAACCTGGGGTGCAATGAGGTCTACAATGGTATTAGAGAATGGGGGACCATGGCCCGGGGGGCCTGCACATGAGGGTGCCGCAGAGGATGTGCTTGGGCCTTGTCCGGATCTGGGAGTGGAGGTGGTCCATGGTCACCCTTGGGTCATTAGAGTGCGTGGTCAGTCGGAGTCTGCTTCTGTAGGTGATGGCAATGCCTCCTCCTTGACGGTCGGGGTGCTCCTTGGGGGTGATACTGCAGCCGTCAGTGATGGCGTTGGCGATGTCCGGTCCGGAGCAGAGGTTGGTCCTGGCAGGTGAGGTGGCGTCCAGGGTTGATGGCGAGGAGGGTGCTGGCGTCGTAGCGGTGGGGTGTCCAAGAGGAAGGCTCCTTGGTGCTGAGCGCGATCAAGGGGCAGACGGACGCAAACTGGCTTGCCTATGGGTTGCCTTTGGCATGGGAGACGTCCATTACAACGCAGGCAGAACATCGTTAACAATGCAACTCTGACAACGCAGGTGCCTTTACATCGCATCTGATTACAACGCATTGTGAGGTCAGTAATGGGGTAATTTTAAGTTTTTCGGGTCGGTATGGGTTTCGGAAGTCAGATCAGGAAATTGGGGTGTGCATTTGGGGTAAAATATGAAAATTGGGGTGTACATTTGGGGTAAAGTATGAAAATTGGGGTGTGCATTTGGGGTAAAATATGAAAATTGGGGTTTGTTTGGGGGCTCAAAAAGGAATTCCAGGGTTCACGGTTGGGTTTGGGGTGCAAAGGTTAGTTTAGGGTTGCACTCACTGAAGTGGGAATAGTGATATTTATGTCTCCGCTATGCAACACCTACCCTGCTGTTGCAATGTGCCTAGTATTAGTATGCATTGGAATGGAATGCGATGTTGTCATGCGTCGTAACTACGTATGTGCCTTTGGCACACGAGTGGTACGCCCGTTGTGCATGGGCGCACAATGGCCGCCATTGAGAAGTGCTGGTGGGGGGGGGGCTGGACAGCTGTGAGGTGGTAAACGCCAGAAAGAATACTGGATGGGACGTGGACGCGGGGATGTATGTGTGAGCGGGCGTTGTAAATATTTTAATGAGGGAAGTCTTACCTCGAAGCCGGGCCCCGTGTCTTCGTAGCTCCTGCTCTCCTGCGTCTGCTTCCAGGGACCGGAAGTAGGCAGCCAGGCTCCCTCCCCTGAGTCAATCACAACGCAGCGATGCGGAGGTGGGATTGGTAATGAGCAACGGGACAAGGCATGCAGCCAGGGGCTGGAGGGGTGGGCATGTTCTACATGCAGGCTGTGATGCAGCCTGCATTGCGAACAGGAAAGTGCGCATGACTGCTTTGTGCGGCCTGAGTGGGCCGACCAAACAGTCATTGCGCACTTGAATGGGCATGCCAATCCGCCCATGCCCTGCTCCGTGCTTGGAGCAGTCCTACCCACCCTCCCACCCCCTAAGGATACATAGCATGATTACATCAGTAAGTTATCATCATGTGATGATTGTCCCTCTTCTGCACTGCTTGAAGGCAGTGGGGCAATGATCTTCCGCCATAGCGGATGAGCCGCCACTGGGGGTGCGTCATCTACGTGTGATAGGCCTGAGCGACTCACCCCCCGGCCCTCCTGCGCTACGCGTCCCACCTTCTCCTTACCTGGACAGGACCTCTGACCTCGACCAGGGACCTGCTCTCTCCCTCCGTAGCTCCGCAAGACCTTCAAGTGGATCCCCCCGAATGCAGATAGACCGTCACCCACGCACTCATAACCAGCAGACTGGACTACGGTAATGCCCTCTACGCAGGAATCAACAAAACCCTGCTATACAAGCTCCAAACAATCCAGAACACCGCAGCCAGACTCGTCCTCGGAACCCCACGACACGAGCATGTGACCCAGCACCTACGAGACCTACACTGGCTCCCCATCAAGAAGAGAGTAACATTCAAGCTACTCACCCACGCCTACAAATCCCTCCACAACATCGAACCCAAATTCCTCAATGAAAGAGTCTCCTTCCACGTACCCAAAAGGAACCTCCGCTCCGCCGACCTGGCCCTGGCAGAGACCCCACGCATCCGCAGAACCAGAGCAGGCGGAAGGGCCTTCTCCTACCTCGCAGCTAAGACCTGGAACGAGCTCCCAGTCAACATCAGACGCTCGCCCACCCTGCACACCTTCAGGAAGAGCCTCAAAACCTGGCTCTTCGAATGATCCGGAGCTGCACCCACCCCCTCCCCAGCGCCTTGAGACCCTCACGGGTGAGTAGCGCGCTCTATGAACCCGCAATTGATTGATTGATTGATGGACATTGACACCGTGGCGCAATTCACTGCACTTTCTCCAAATCTGCGACTCATCCAGCAGGAGCCTCAGCCAGGTGTGATTTCACTAGGCTGGGTACAGCAATTGCCGCCTAGTCTGCTGGTGGACCTCCCGATGCAGTTCATGCAGCAGGGCCCCCTTAGGCGTGAAGTTGCAGCGCTCACGTCACACAAGTTCGGCGTAGCACAGGGGCCTCACCCTCCACAGCATACGGCCAGCACAACATCAACCGGCCTGTGATGCAGGGAGACGGCACCCACCGTTGGTAATCCCCTCCGTGCACCCCGGTGTAGTGGTGGATCGCAGTATGTGATGCCGACCTCACTACGTAGGTGCGGAGGATCGCCTCTACTATGAACAGCTCCAAGGGACGCAAGGCGGTTTTCTCACACAGGTCAGCAACGTGTCTCCATGCGACCTGCCAGACTTCACCACCAGGTACGGGCGATCATCGCGCCTCAATGTCTACCACCACGGCTCATCGACTTCACAGCTCCTCCACATCCCACTCCAGGCTCCAGACACAGATCCAGGAAGGCATCCAGGCTCCAGACGCAGGTCCAGCAAGGCATCCAGGCTCCAGGCGCAGGTCCAGCAAGGCATCCAGGCTCCAAGCGCAGGTCCAGCAAGGCATCCAGGCTCCAGGCGCAGGTCCAGCAAGGCATCCAGGCTCCATACGCAGGTCCAGCGAGGCATCCAGGTTCCAGACGCAGGTCCAGCGAGGCATCCAGGCTCCAGACGCAGGTCCAGCGAGGCATCAAGACTCACATCCTGGTCTTCCTGGATGTTGGGTGGCTTGCAGGGGTTGTTGACGTGTGCTGCACTTGGCCCTGGCTGCTCCATTCTGCATGTTATTGTTTTTTATGCCTGTTTTTTATTGGGGGTTGACTGATAGGCTATTTTTTGCATTAGAGGCAAGAAAGCTCACGTTGGGCTGACTAACGTGAGTTTTTTTGCCGCTAATGGGCCTATCGCTGGTTTTCACCCGCTAACGCCGGAATTCCTATCGCCATCGCGCTAATGTTAGCGGCAGTTTTCACCGCCGTTCCCTGATACTATAGCCATGTAGCGACGGCTTGGTAATACGCCGCTAACATGGCAATAGTTTCAGGGTTAGGCGGTGATAACAAAACTGCCGCTAACTGGCATTTGCGATAGGTATCGCCAGTCCTTGTGAATATGCCCCAAAGTGTGGTTAAATGATTTATAACTAAAGGATCTAGACGAGCTAAAACCTGGCATTTGAAGAACCAACTCGTCAGAATTGTCTAGAGAGCTCCCCTCACACCATTTCTTCCTAGAAGCCAGTGCTCACATGTGAAGCCAGAAGTTATATAAGGAAGATACTAAGGTCTGAGAGGGTCAAATGGTGAGAGGCTACCTTTGCAAATGTTCGACTATCAGGTGACATCTATTTTGCTTTAAAGAAGAGGACTGACATGAAGTAAGGATAGCAAAAGTAAAAAAAATAGCAACATCTGTCCGGCTTAGTTACAGCGAAAAGCGTGTATGTGTTGTCCACTGATGTGTTTTGTATGTGGTTTTGTAAGTTTGTGTTAAAAGTAATACCCTTTTTACAACTTGAGGATGTGGATAGGGCAGGCAAATGTTTTTACTGAAAGGAGCCAAACAGCACATTAATCAAACAACATTATTCAAAATGCAAAACTTCTAACAAATTAAAGCGCAATGTATTTTATTTTTGTATATTTTATGTCCTGCCGTGTTAATAGAATAGACATAGCATAGAGAAACAACAGAAGGCTATGCAGGGGGCTTTTGTAATAACATTACATGTAATAATTTCAAGAGTGCTTGGAAGAATATAAGGTGAAAAGGGCAGCTGCATAGAGATGTGTGTCACTGAGTCCTATTAAGATAACCTCATGGGTCAAAGCACATATTGCTGCAACCTATCTTTTAACTGCAGGAAAACAGCACCGTGGATTGAAGTACCTACTTCAGATCACTGAGTTTAACTATTATAAATCGAGTACCAATTTGAGTAAGTATACTCATTAGTTTCATGCACCGAATGTGGAAATCAGTGTGTAATTTGCACTGAATAGGTTCCAGTCTTACTAAAAAAGACCACCACTGAGTGAATGAATCCATTGAAGAGATCTGTGTATAGCCCTGATGTCAAGGGTTTCAAAGGATCAGATAGGTCAGAAAGATCAATAGGATAATGGTCTAACTGATGACGTCAGAAGGTCACAAATGTAAACCGTACTTACTTACACAGCCCCATGAGGAATGCTTTTACCAGAGATCTATGGGGATCTCGGTACTCACAGGTTTCTATTCAAGTGATCTACCTCAGCTTGGAGCTCTATGGAACTTGAATGGCCCGTTGCCCACAGGGTGACTTTACGTGGACTTGTAAATATGGGCAAGCCTATTTCATTATCGGTGCGTCAAAAATTGTGATGCACCTGCGGCACAATGGGCTTGTAAATGAGGCCCTCAGAGCTTGTCACTGAGCGGAGGATTGACCATGCTGTTGAAGTGTGTCAGAGAGAACTTGATAGTGTGTGCTCTAGAGGCCTGCATGGCGGAAGTGGGTATTGACATTAATTAACAGGGGACGGAAGTGGCAATGTGACAGGAGACAGACTTCCTGGAAGTATTAGCCTTGCACCTGGCATATTGGGTGTTTGATACTTTTTGTGTTAATGTGTAGTATTATAGCTCACCGTGTAATAATTGTACTTGTCTTTTAATAATACAAGTACTGGGCTGGACAGTCACTTTATTGAACTGCTGGGTGTCTGCTGAGGCTGCACTTGTTGTACCACCACAGTAATCTCCCTGAGAAGCCTGTGACTGCTTGCCATCACTACCACTGTTAGACACATGCTGAATAGGATGAACATGGGACAGTATGCAATGACCCCATCCCCATGGCTGTGGCCCATTCAACCAATCAATCAATCAATCAATCAATCAATCAGTCTGCATTTATATAGCACAGAACTTTTAGGAGTATCTGGGCGCTGAGGGTGCAATGTCTCTGTCGAAAAACCAGGTTTTGAGTTTCTTTCTGAAGTCTGTTTGGGAGGGTGCCGTTCGGAGGTGGCAGGGCAGGTCATTCCAGACCTTGGAGGCGATGTAGGAGCAAAAGCGATCCCCGCTGTGGCTGTGACGGATGCAGGGGGGGTGTGCGAGAGCGAGTGAAGAGGAGCGCAGGTGTCTTGCGGGCAAGTGGAGGTTCAGTCGATGGTTGATGTTAAATGGTCCTTGATCGTCTAGGGCTTTGTAGGCGTGCGTGAGGATCTTGAACTGGCATCTTTTTTGGATGGGGAGCCAGTGTAGGTTTCTGAGGTGTGGGGTAATGTGGGTCCATTGGGGGAGGTCCACAATGAATCTGGCAGCATTTTCTGTATGGTCTGGAGTCTTCTGAGGAGTTGGGTGGAAATTCCGGCATTGAGAGAGCTGCCGTTGTCGAGGTGGCTGATGACGAAGGCCTGCGTGATGGACTTTCTGATGTTAATTGGGATCCATCTGAAGATTCTGCGGAGCATGGGAAGAGTGAGGTAGCAGGAGGAGGCAACTGCATTGACTTGGCATTTTGTGGGCAGTTGGCTGTCGAGGAAGATGCCAAGGCTGTGTGCATCATCTGTTGGTGTGTGTGTTGGTCCGAGTTCCACTGGCTACCAGCTGTGGCTCCATGCAGAAATGTTGTTCCTGAAGATCAGTACTTCTGTATTGTTGGTTACATTGGTCATGGCATTGCAGAAGTTGGTTTTGGTGTTGGAGGGGTCCTCAGTGAGCAAGAGGATTAGTTGAGTGTCGTCTTCGTAGGAGATGTTGAGTTCATGGGATCTGACGACATTTGTGAGGGGGGTCATGTAGATGTAGAACAGGCTGAGGGATGATCCTTAGGGTACGCCGGATGATGTCCTTGGGTGCGGGGGTAAAGGGAGGCAGTCGGATGCTTTGTGTGCATCCTGTAAGGAAAGAGGTGATCCACTTGAGGGCGTTTTGCTGTATGCCGATGTTGTAGAGTCTGTCAATGAGGGTGTGGTGGTAGACGGTGTCAAACACAACAGAGTGGTCGAGGAGGATCAGGGCCACAGTTTCTCCAGGGTCGAGGAGAGTTTTGATGTCGTATGTGGTGCCAATCAGCGCAGTCTCAGTGCTGTAGTTGGGCCAGAATCCTGATTGTGGGGGTTGTATAGATGGTTTTGTTCCAGGTATTTGGTGAGCTGTTGGTTGATGGCTTTCTCGAGTACTTTGGCTGGGTAGGGGAGCAGTGAGATCGGTTGGTAATTTTTGAGATCTCTGGGATCAGCAGAGGGTTTCTTTAGGAGGGGTCTGACCTCTGCTTGTGTTTCCATCTGTCAGGGAAGGTTGCTGTGGAGATGGAGGAGATGAGGATGCTGGTGAGTTCCTGATTGGGTTGGTTTCGAGGTTGAAGAGATGGTGGGGGCAGGGGTTGGTGGGCACCCCGGAGTGGATGGACAACATGGTGGCTGTAGTGGTCAGAGTGGTGAGCCGTGACCAAGTGGTGATCATTTGGCTGGTGTTCACTGATTGGTTGAGGTTGTTGAGGCTGAGAGTGGTCGGTTGGGGGTCAAAGTTGTTGTAGATGTTGGCGATCTTGCTGTGGAAGTAGCCAGAGAGGGAGTCGCTGAGTTCTTGGGAGGGGTGGATGGTGTTCTCAGTGGCTGTCGGGTTGGAGAATTCCTTGACTATTTAAAGAGTTATTTCGTGTGGTTAACCGTGGTGTTGATTCGGGCAGAGATGGCTGCTCTCTTGGCTTCCTTGATGTACAGGTGGTAGTTGCTGAGGGCTGCTTTGTGAACGGCTCTGTTGGAGGGCCTCTTAGTGATGCGCCATCGCTTCTCGAGTCGGTAGCAGTTGTGCTTGGTGGTTCTGAGCTCTGAGGTGTACCAGCTGGCTTTTTTTGAGGTTTTGTTGGCTTTTGCTGATTTTAGCGGTGCAACTGTTGGGGCATTTGGTGATCCATCCATGCAGAGAGGTTCTGGGCGTCCTGGTCAAGATCTGATGAAGCTTCGGGTAGGGTGGTGCTGAGGGCCTGTGCCCACTGTGTCTCGGCTTAGTTTGCTTCAGCTGCAGTGGGGGGGAGATGTGATGCTTGGTGATGGAGTGCTAAGCATTGGAGACAGTGAAGTGAATGATGGTGTTGTCAGTCCAGGTGAGTTCCAATACATGGCTGAATTTGATTCTGTCGCTGGAGGTAAAAATGGAGTTGAGTGTGTGCCTGGTTTTGTGTGTGGGATCGGGGACAAGCTGAGTGAGGCCAATGTTGTTCAGGTTCTCCAGGAGGGTGATGGAGTTGGCATTGTTGGGGTCGTCGACATAGAAATTGAGATTACCGATTAGAAGGTAGTGGTGGGAGTCGATGGCTGGGGGGGCGATGAGGTTGGAGAAGGCTTTGCAGAAAGCTGGTTGGGGTCCCGGAGTCTGTAAGCAAGGGTGCCTCTTAATGTGGTCTTAATGTCGGTCTGTAGTCAGAAGTTGAGGTGCTCCATGAGAGGTGTTGGGTCGTCATTGATGACAGTGCAACGAATGGTTTCCTTGAAGATGATGGCAATTTCCCCTCCTTGTTTGTTGGTGTGGTCTCAGTGTTGCATCTTGTAACCGTTGGAAGTGGCAGTGGCTATGTCGGTGTTTGAGGAGGGGTTGAGTCACGTTTCGGTGATGAAGGCAACATCTGAGGATAGGGTGGCGATGGTGTCCCAGATTTCTGTGGCATGTTTGCAGAGGGAGTGGGCGTTGAGCATAATGTATTAAAGCAGTTCGGGTTGCCCGTGGTGTTCTGGGCGGATGCGGAGCGGGATTCGATGCAGGCTGGCGGTCCGGTATTGCAGGAAATACGCCAGTGGCGGCATGTGAAGGGTCCTTTGGTTATTCTCAGAGAGGACGTGTGGCAGCTGTAGTTCCGGTTTCCGGGTCTAGGACCAGGAGGTCCTCGGCCTTGTAGCGGTCGATGGTGGGAGGGCAAGGGTTTCCGGGCACTGGGTGCGGCCTCCATAAGTAGTCCTGGGATTTGGGAGGGGCTGGCAAGGGGGCGGGAACCAATGTGAAGCAGGATTGGAAAACAAAATGGCGGGAACTAAAAACCTACACAGAATGGACCAAAGTGGCATAAGCCACAACCAGAACAAATAAAATAAGTAAAGGCACTAAAATGCACTAGAAATGTGCCACAATCAGCAAACAATAAAATTAAAATTAACCAAGAATAACCGGAAAAATTAGCCAGCAGCAGGCGGGACTGAATTGGGTCCTCTAGGGCAGGAACCAAAGTGTCGTCCTCGAGCTTGCTACCCGTTAACTCCTGCTTGCCCACTGGCTGCAGAAAGGGGTCTGGCAGTCACTAATAAGAATGATGGTTGAATGGAAATAAAACAAAAATATTGCTTTTAGGCAATCACGTCCATTCCTGGGGTAAACATTGGTGGCCTTCCTCCCTTGGACCTCCCCCTAAGCCCAAGTCATCCACCAAAAACTTAGAAGTCTGGATGCAAAACAACTTGACCTTTGAGGCTCAAGCCCAAACTATAGCTGAAACTTTCTTTGGGCTCTTGAGAAGCCTCAAGCCCATCCTAGGCCTTTTTAATTTACCCACTTGACTAACCATAATGCAGGCGGTAATTATGTCCCGATTGGATTACCTCAAAGTTATGTATCTGGGAACCAATAAATCAGTCACAAGAAGGCTCCAGTTGGCCCAAAAAGCTGCAGCTAGGCTGCAATTCACACTCCCCAAATTCTCCTCTGCTTCGGAGCTGCATTGGCTTCATGTGGAAAAACATATTCACTTCAAGACCCTTTACCTCGCCTCACTCCCAGGGGGCCCCCATCTTGTCCAATCTCATATCACCTTACCAGCCCTCGTGACTCTTGTGCTCAGCCAATCTCAATTTGGCCATTGTTCCTCGAGTCAGGAGAGCAAGAGCTGGTGGGCGCTCTGTTCGTGCCCTGGCCCCTTTTCTCTGGAATTCACTTCCCCTCTCCCTTAGGAAATCCAGAATCACCTGCTTTTCAGGAAATCTCTTAAGACCTGTCTCTTTTCCATCTAGCCCTCCTCTCACCCTATTCTGTGTCGGCAGTTCCACTTCGTACGTCTTCGGGGTCTAGAGCGGGGAAGCCCTGTTCTGGGGCAGCTATGCACTTCAAAACTCCATAACATAGGTTTGACATGTATGGTGCTTGCAGCATTTATGACTAGCATATTGTATAAATTTAAGTGGCTTTTGTTTAGACTCCTTCAGTCATTGGATTATTTTTCACCAGAACCTTCATCCATTGAATTGAGATACTGTCAATTACAACATAGATCAGCCAACAGGAGCATTTCTGTCCCTTGCTCGCTGTGCCACCTTTATTCAAGCTAGCGTGGCTGATGAGGAGTAATGTCTAAAAACCGGTCCCAGGATGCTTGTTTCCGGTTCAGGGAGGACCTGGCCTGGCTGTCCGGGCTGGACTGTTCCAATGAGGAACAGGGTCAAGATTGATTTGCATATGGCTGGGTCCTAAATGGGGTGGCATAGTGAGCAAAAGACCGATGGATTAAGCCCAGATCTGTGACTGGGGGTGAGTGGTTGAAAAGTTTCAGCACTCCGTCCATCATCTTGTTGAGTTTGCTATGTTCGCCAAAAGTGGCCAAGGGTATGCCCAGACGTTGGTCCTTTGCTCACTGTGCCACTGGATTCAAGGTAGCCTGGCTGATGAGGGGTAATACCCTGAAACTGGTCCCAGTATGCTTGTTTCTGGTCCAGGGAGGACATGGCCTGGCAGATCGGGCTGGACTGTTCCAATGAGGAAAAGGGTCAAGACTGATTTGCATATGTCTGGGTCCTAACTGGGGTGGCATAGTGAGCAAACGACTGATGGATTAAACCCAGATCCGTGACTGGGGGTGAGTGGTTGAAAAGTTTCAGCACTCTGTCCATCACCTTGTTATGTTTGCTATGTTCGCCCTAAGTGGCCAAGGGTATGCCCAGATGTTGGTCCCTTGCTCGCTGTGCCACTGGATTCAAGCCAGCCTGGCTGATGATGGGTAATACCCTGAAACCGGTCCCAGGATGCTTGTTTCCGGTCCAGGGAGGACCTGGCCTAGCAGTTCGGGCTGGACTGTTCCAATGAAAAACAGGGTCAAGACTGATTTGCATATGTCTGGGTCCTAGTTGGGATGCCATAGTGAGCAAAAGAACGATGGATTAAACCCAAATCTGTGACTGGGGGTGAGTAATTGAAAAGTTTCAGCACTCCGTCCTCCATCTTGTTGTGTTTGCATTTCAGTGGCACAGTTTTTCTTTTGCCTGTTTGGGTGTTTCCTTCCGCCTCCATCCATCACAATGCTATGTTATGTTAATTTAATTTATAACACGCACGAACTATCCCAGGAGGGTATATCGGTGCAGCACCGCTTGTAAGCAGAGGAGCAGACTAATTAGGCCAGAAATAACAATGTTTTGAGAAGTTTTCTGAATTTGTAATAGTCTGCACATTGACAACTGTGAAATGGAAGCTTATTCCAGAATACGGGGGCTAGGTAAGAGAAGGATCTGGCTTCTGAGCGGGATTTATTGATACATGGTACTGAGAGCAAGACTTTATCACTAGATCTTAAAACTCTGGAAGGATGATAGTGGACATGCATTAGGAAATATTTTGCACTCAGTGAGCGGCCTGGTAACTTGGGGAGTGAGTACTACTAATAATCTGAAAAATGGTTGCTTTAAAAAAAAAGAAAAATACTCTATTTTCCATTATTTTTTTCGGTGCTCACTTTGAGTTAGCTAAGGGAAACATTTTGGAAGGTTTTATGTTGTGGATATAACATCTTAAACTTAACTCTAGCTGCAGCAGACAACAAGAGTTGTGAACATTTGTCTATTGGCATACATTTCCTTTTTTGTAGCTTAACCAACTATCAAAAGGCAGCGGTCAACATGGTCTGGAGTTTCTAAAGGAGGCATTGATACCTACTGATAAGGAGTTATCTAGTACAAAGAAGCATTCTTCATGCCTCAGCACAAGGTGAAACATGTTGGGGGGAATGAGTGGAAGTTCAGGTTCAAGCAGATTCCTAAAAAAAGACTGACTTGTTAACTGCTTTAGTTTGTGGAGGCATCTTTGGGATCCAATGGGTTATTTGGTGTAGCAAGAGACAATTTAAAGAAGCAATATGAAGTTAAAGATGTGCACAGACCAACTAAATGTTTTCTATAACAGAGGGGCATTAATGCTCTAACATATTTAATTATAAGCTACACTGGAGTGTTACCTCCATAAGAAGTCTAGAAAAAAACATCAGGAGAGAGCTATTCAACTTACCAAAGACTTCATCTGGATGGTCAGCTTTCACTGCACCTTCTGGAAATATGTACAAAGTAATCAGTTATATTAGAAAAGGTTCAACATATTAAGAAAAACAACAAGCTACATATGTTTAGGGCTAGAGCCAGATACAAATACCCTTCCTAAGTGAAGACTTTGTAGATGTTACAAAACAATCAGAAATCAGTAATAATTGAGCAATAGACAAATCAATTCCAGGTAATACAGAATTTGCAACCATGCCAAATTACTGTATAAGGATGTAGGAAGAGACAGGTTATGAGAGGGAGCAGAATTAATTGATGGAAACTGTAAAAACACTCACATTACATAAAGGAGTGTATACAGTGGTGGCTGGTGACATTTGAAAGTGGCGGGGCGTAAAAGTTCTAGATGAGTGCCCGGTGGCAAGCGAGAACATTTTGAAAAAACAGTGAGCAAATAGTGCATTTTCTTTAAAAAAAAATCTTTTTATTGTAACAACAACTTTGCCTTTATGAAGGCTTCCTTTTACATCACGGTTATACAATGAAGAGTCAATTCAACAGTGGATGATATGTTCATTAATGTACAGCATATGACTTATTCCTCTTCACCCCGTCTCCACCCTTTCGTCTCATTCATCCAGACATTATTGACTCTCGCTCTTGCCTCGGTCGCTCAATAGGTCTGCCTATCTTCCCCTGATATTCATTCCATTTCCCCCAGATTTTTGTCCATTTATGTGGGCAGCCTCTACTCACGTAAACTGCTCTCTCTGCAAGCATACACCAATCCATATCAGCCCTCCATTCTTTCAGTTGGCTGATACCACTCTCCACCTCCGAGCAATATTGCATTTAGCTACCATGAAGCCTAGCATCACCCAGGGTGGTTCCTTATTGGTTAGGTCCGACTCCCCCATATATTCAGCAGACACCACCTTGGCGACTTAGTCTCCCCAACATTATACACTTCTCTCATATTTGTCAGTATCGCCTCCCAGTACTCTTGGAGCAGTGGGCAACCCCATATTATGTGAAAGAATGTGCCGTCCTGACCGCAGCCCTTAGAGCAAAGTGGTGAAACAGCTTTCCTCATCTTCACCAGGGTGGTGCACGCAAAAAAGGCTCTCTGTAAGATCTTTTGTTGCACCAACCTAAAACGTGAGTGTATGGCCACCTCTTTAGGGGAGGCCAATGCCTCTAGCCATGCCTCATTCTCAAGACAACCTATTTCTCCCTCCCAGTGGGTTCTGAGGACCGACAAGAATTCAGGGGCATTATTCATAATTTTACATTACACTAGGGAGATTGCTTTCCTGTCTTAATAGTCATCTAGCAACCTTTCTTCCAGCGGGGAGAACTCAGGAATTTCGGTTCCCTTCGGTAGTACTGCCTTCAGCGTGTGGTTGGTCTGGAGGTACCTAAAGATCTCTGACTGCGCCATCTGATATTCTTTTTGCAGAATTGAGAAAGTTCTTACACCTCCTCTCTTGCACAGATTACCGACCCTTGAAATTCCAATCAGTTCCCACTTGTCAAAACCCTTCTGTTGCGCTAATAGACCCAATCTCGCAGAGTCCCACAGTGGGGTAATTTGAGTAATTCTATCTTGCCAGCCCAAAGCTCTTGTCGCCTCTTGAGAGATCTGCAGTGTGGTCGAGGTCGGCACATGGAACGAGCCCATCTTTTTCCCCCCATAGATCTCTCTGAGGTAACCTCCGAGCTGCATGTTGTGATGGTTCATTCTGTATGCTGGATCATCCTGGGTTCTGTGTATCCAGTGATTGACCACTGTAAGATGAGCCGCCCAGTAGTATCTTCGGAGGGAGGGAAGTGCTAACCCTCCGTCCCAAATAGTGCATTTTCTAGCATATTTGAGAAAGCAAGAAGTGACTTTGGCAAGCATTTGTGGAAAACGCTGAGAAATTCCCTCCGCTCCTAGAAACTGACCCAAAGTAAGTCAGTGTGTAACCTCAAAATTATTAATTTTGATCTTAAAAAAAAAAGAAACCCCTGGCACGGCAAAAGTAACCTGCTGCTGCGTGAAGCAGCGAGAGGGGTCTGTCACAGCTGGGGAAAACAGCCAGGCTCGTACATAACATCTTCCCAGTGCATTATCCAGGGACATCTTAAGGATTTTGGGGGCCCTGGTCCAAACATATTTTGGGGGCCCCTCTTCAGGACAGCTTTGAATTTATGATCCAATTTCAGCTTGTTCATGCCCAGTTGGCCAGGTCACTGACAGTGCACTGGCACACTCATCCAAATTCTAAATGTGTTTACATCTAATATTCAGGAATAGTGGCGTGTGTTTTCAATATTGTAACACAACAGCAGCTCACTAACATTAATGCAAATAATCTGTATGACCCCCCTCCCATTTCTCATTTGTGAGGTCCTGTTTTGATCTAAAATAAACTTTTTTAAAGATGTTGCATGAAACACAAACACAACATTTCTCTGCAAAATGTCTGTAATAGACTCCACACCCACATTAAAAATAAAGGAAAACTGTATTTAAAATTATCTGTTTCAGAATTATTTACCGTAATCAGGACAAGACTGCAGAATAGAGCTGGCTCTATCAGGGGGCCCCCTGAAAGGTTGGGGCCCTGGGCTAGAGCCCACTTTGCCTATGCCGTAAAATGTCTCTGGGAATATCCCAGCTAAATTGGCATTCCATAGCCCGGTGGGCCTCGGCTTGCTATTGCGCAGTGTGGATTTGTGAAAGGGCCGGTCTGAGGGGTCGTCATTGCCAGCTTTAAACAATGCAGCCTCTGGAGGTACAGGGTTTATACTGTGCCCGCCAGAGGCTGCCTGGAACTATGACGCTGCCTGGCGTCATTTGTGGGCGGGCCCCCAAAAGGGCCAAAACAGTGACTACCGGGCTGGCACCATGTCAGCCCGGTTTACTAAACTTTAATGTGAGACATGCACAAAGCGCATGTGTCACAACTTCACAAGAATCTGCCTGCCTATCCTGCCTGACAACCGTGTCTGACTCGGAGCATCACAGGCAGGCAGGCAGGCAGCAGGACTGGGACAGGCTTTCGCATTTTGTTTTAAAATGGTAAGTAACATTGCTACTGGTGTTACTTAGCATTTTAAACATATACAATGACAAAGAGGTACCCCCTTATAGAATAATTTTAAGGTCTGGGAGAAAGGGGAAGAAGACAACAATATAAACTGCGAAAACACTCCCACTCGACCTATATCAATTTAACAGTGGCTACTAATAGCTCACTGGGCTACCCTTTGCTATGGGAATACAGTAGATGCAACAATGTTTTATTCATTTACATTCTTGTTTATTATATTCATTTTTTTGAAAAAGTAATTTTTTTTTATAAAAACATTTCTTTTGTACTATATATACAATACACTGTGTGATTCAACATTTTATAATTTGTACACATAGTAAACAGGATTTATACAACTCCCCACATTGTGATCAACCTCACATCACATCACATCACACCTCACATCCCATCACAGCCTTTCATGCTGTACTCAAATATTCACACCTCACATACATTCTAAACCCCAGCGTGAAAAGACATACACGACTTAAATCATGGGGAGAACCCTTTATTTAGTATCCATGATTATGTTGCCAGCTGGGAATCCATTAGGTCGACGTACGTTTCGGTGGGTAAACATTACTTGCATCCACCTTCTTCAGGACCTCTCCTTATGGATATGTTATGTTATGCTATGCGGTTTTATATAGCGCACAGCTGCCCCAGCAAAGGGGCGTCCCAACGCTGAACAAAAAACAGCGGATCAAAAAAACAACACACAACAGTCTGTGATGGAAAAAGATGCGTTTTGATGGCCCTGCGAAAAGCCATATAGTTTTCCATGCTACGAATGACGGTGGGGAGCGCGTTCCAAAGTCTGGCCGCCAATACACCAAAAGAACGTCCACCAGCACGCACCCACCTCACCCGTGGGACCACCGCCAGATGCTGGCCCATAGACCGAAGTTGGCGGGAGGGGATGTAAGGTGTAAGCAGATTGGCCAAAATGTCTGGGGAGGAAGAATTCAAAATTTTAAAAGACATGCACAGAGTCTTGAACTCGATGCGCTTTGCTACAGGCAACCAATGTAGCTGACGGATAGCATTGGAGGTAGGGCATGTCCTGGGCAGACCTAGCAAGGCTCTGGCTGCAGCGTTCTGAACCCTTTGCAGTCTTGTGATCTCCACTTTATTAACTCCCAAGTAGAGTGAGTTGGCGTAGTCCAGTCTTGACAGAATAGATGCTTGGGCAATTACCTGCCTCATGGCCGGGTCAAAAAACCTCAGCACTGGTTTGAGCCCCCGTAAGATGCCAAAACAGGTTCCTGCTACTTTCTTTGTTTGAGTCTGAAAGCTAAGGGTGGCATCTACCCACACACCCAGATTTTTTACCACCTGTTTGGGAGCAGGTGCATTGCCCAGCTTGGCAGGCCACCAATGCTCACTCCACAACTCAGTGTTTCTCCCGACCAGCAGGACCTCGGACTTGTTGGCATTTAACTGAAGACAGTTGGGAGTCATCCACTCATATATAAACTCTAGATCCCTCTGGAACTTGCATGAGCCCTGTCCTGAGTCCTCAGAGAGAGCAACTACCAACTGCGTGTCGTCCGCGTAAGACACTGCTGTGAGCCCTCTACTTTTTGCCACTGCTGCCAAAGGTTTCACATATACGTTAAACAGCATTGGGCTCAAAGCTGAGCCCTGCGGTACCCCGTGTTTGAGGGTGTGTGTCTTGGAAGCAAAAGGGGGAACTGCAACCTGAAAGGTCCTGTCAGCTAAAAAGGAAACAAACCACTCAAGAGCAGAGCCCACGATCCCCACCTCCTCCAACCTCTGCAACAGGATCTGGTGGGAGACGGTGTCGAATGCGGCACTGAGATCTAACAAAATCAGTGCCGATGTACGACCCTCGCCTAAGGCCCTCCTCAGATGCTCGGTCACAGCCAAGAGGGCTGATTCCGTACTGTGACCCGGCCGAAAGCCATTCTGGGAGGGGTCCAGTAAGTTGTTCTCCTCCAGATAACCTGTGAGTATGGAATTGATATAGGATTCCAAAATCTTGGAAACCCAGGGTAGGAGAGAGATGGGTCGGAAGTTCTCTGGTTTAGTAGTGTCAAGCTGGGGCTTTTTCAGCAGGGGAACCACCCTGGCTTGCTTCCAAGCACTAGGGACCGTCGATGTAAGCAGTGACTGATTGATCAGATGGCTCAGAGGTGGCAAAAACACAGATAGCGATTTCAGGAATTGATCTGGCTTAAGAGGGTCGGCAGGAGAGCCAGATTTAATCTTATGGCAGAGCAGAACCAGCTCCTCTTGAGGGATAGGGGGGAAAGCAACCAGCAGATGACTGCAAGAGGGTCCGGGCACAGGCCCCTTAAGAACCTCTTGTTGAGGGAAGGATCTATATATTGTTTCTACCTTCTTCACAAAAAAGGAAGCAAGGGTCTCGCACTGGGCATCCGATACTACAGAAGGTGTAGGTATATCTGCAGCGGTTTTGAGATCTTTTACTATGGAGTAGATGCTTTTAGAAGGGTTACTACTGTTTCTAATCACGTTAGAGTAATATGATGCCCGCTCAGAGTGAATTGCCCTGTGATATTTCTTAATTGCTAACTGGTAGTGACCCTTTAACATTGGATCATAGGGGCATATTATCAAGAACGGCGTTAAAAATTATCGCCGGTTTAGCGGCAGAAAACTGCCGCTAAAGCGGCGATAATGGGCTTGATAATATGCCCTTGAGAATTCCAATAGAAGTCCATGTTCTGGTGTGAACATGGGCTTCTATTGGAATTCTCCAGGGCATATTATCAAGCCCATTATCGCCGCTTTAGCGGCAATTTTCTGCCGCTAAACCGGCGATAATTTTAACGCCGTTCTTGATAATATGCCCCAATGTCTCTTCTCCAGGCACGTTCCAACTTTTTACAGCCTTTACGTAGGGATGCCAACCTGCCGTTATACCATGCGCTAGATTTAGTGCCACGACACTTGGACCACCTGGCAGGAACCAGGGAGTCCAGAGCATGGGAGATCCAGGCCAAAAAAGCACAATCAGCCAGCACAGGGTCCGATGGCATGTTAGGCATGGTGGTGGAAAGAAGCTCGTGAAAATAGGTGACATCTAGTTTATGCCATGGACGCCTAAAGCAGAGCTTTTCAGAAGCCCTCTTAACTGGCTCGACACCTGCCAGTATCATAGACACTAGAAAGTGATCAGACCAGCATACCGGTGATGGTGTATGGACCGTAAGGAAGGACAGGTTGGAAAAGACAGGGTCTAATAAATGGCCTGCAGAATGCGTGGATCCCTGGACCCGTTGGGTCAACTGGCACGCCTCCAAATCAGCCAGGAAGTTGGTAATTTCTATGTCCTTGGAATTGTCCAAGTGTAAGTTAAGATCACCAATGACACTGAAGTTGGCAGCTTTCATCGCTAGGGGACTTAGGACTTCGATGAGAGCGTCTCTAAACTCCCTAGAAGGACCAGGAGGGCGGTAAATTAAAAGCCGGGTCATAGTATAGTTGGCGTGAAGCGAGATCCGAAAAAGTCCGCATTCACACCCCTCCACAGGCTCCTTTACCAAGGAACATATGAGATCGGACTTAAATATTACTGCTAAGCCGCCCCCCCTGGAACCTCGGTTTAGTGTCAGAATGCTGTATCCCTGGGGGAGAGCCAGGCCAGGTTCTACCACTGTGTCCTCAGTTAACCATGTCTCAGTGAAAAAAAGGACATCCGGAAGATCTGCCTGAAGCAAGTCATAGACATCTAAATGATGTTTGACTAATGAACGACAATTTAGGCTCAGAAGTTTGATAGTGGACTTATGGTCAGTCTGGAACAGAGAGGATACAGCCGATGGCCAGGAATTATAGCCACAAGATATGCAGCAGAAAGGGCCCTCATAATAGCTACGGGGCCGGCAGTTGCACGGGCTGATTCCCTTCCTGATCTTAAGGAGGTCGTCCACCGAATACCGTACTATATCTTTTACAGAACCGGCAGCATGTCTGGCGTCTGGCGGCATCCTGGCGCGGACGGGCGCAGACGGGCTTGCCTTTGGCGCGCCAGCGGCGCGCCCGCCACGACATGGGTTTATGAAGGCAGAACCCGGAAATGCCGGTAGCGCGAGGCAGGGAACAACTGCCACGCCCACCGCTCAAATGGCACGTCAGCCGCGGCGGTACGGGGCAGGAGTTGGAAGAAGCCTGAGAATGCTGGAGTACCAAAAGCAAGTAAGAAAAAGCCCCGTTCCAGTCCCCAATTAAAATAAAGTTAAAAGCAGTTTGCAGGTAAAAGCCCCGTTCTAGTCCCCAATAAAAACAGTATTGCAGGTAAAATATCAGTAAACACAACACAATACACCAAACAGCTGACCTTGACCTTGACAGAGGGTAATGGGGAATCCAAAAAATTAAATGCGTCCTCATGTTCATAATTTGGAACTGGTACACGGTGATGCGAGGTTGATCACAATATGGGGAAAAAATGAATATAATAAACAAGAATGTAAATGAATAAAACATTGTTGCATCTACTGTATTCCCATAGCAAAGGGTAGCCCAGTGAGCTATTAGTAGCCATTGTTAAATTGATATAGGTCGAGTGGGAGTGTTTTCGCAGTTTATATTGTTGACTTAGCATTTTAAAACAAATGCGGTATGCGGATGCGGCGCGGAAATAGGGTGGGCGCAGCCCCCCCGCCCATTGAAGGAAATCGCCGCTGATTGTATACAAAAACGTTATAAATTTTGCCAACGAGCTATTGCGGATAGGGCCCTGCTTCATTTACCTATGAATGTAATAAACAAAGTTCCCAGAGTAAATGTTCTATTTACTTCAGTTCGTTCACACTCAGCAGTATTTGTGAAAATCTGCAACAACTTGTCAAGGATTTCCAGGAGTAGTCAAGCAGTCACAAGCATACCGATATGTTAAATATTCTCCCTGAAAAAAATCAAAGGTTATAATTAAGTTAAAATGTCAGCAAAACTGTAACATTTTACACTGAAATTCACAAGTTATAGTTAACTGATGTAACTATAACTAGCGCCGCTGCCATGAACAGTGTTGCAATCCATGAACTCATTTCAGATATCATCAGGAATATTATCAATGATGTCATAGAACATGTCATGAGTGATGTACTACGTGAGGTCATAATCGGGGCACAGAGAGGGTGTGAGTTATAGTTACTGCAGTTAACTATAGCTGGTGAATTTCAGTGGTTTTCAAGTTTGAAATGTTACTTTTTTACTGACATTTTCACCTAATTCTACTGTCTCTTTAACCTTTGTTTTTGTCAGTGAATTTCAGAGTTGTTTTTAATTTAAAGTAAGATAATATTACATACCTAACTATAACATCACTTTAACCTTTGTGTTTTTTCAGTAAATTTCATAGGTTTTATTAACATCAAGTATAAAGGGGTGTCATTTTAAGCAAGGCAGACTTACCAGCTTTGTCAAAGGGTGAGAACCAGGGGTGGAGGAATTGGTGGAATTTGACTCCGCAGAATTACATTAAAATTCCGCACGATTCTGTGGAATTCTGCGTTGGGACGGAGTGGGCATTTGGCACCATTTTCTTAGTGCAAAATGCACCCTGGGTCCAAAAATGGATGCGAGGATGGAGTTTGAAGCTGCATACCCCTCAGCGCCCTTACATACTCTGCAGTGATCACTGCAGAGTATGTAAGGGCCCCAAGAGGCATGCACTGTGTGTGCATTTGGTATTTTGGCACTGCTGTGCATAACCCTTGGCGCCCTTACATACTCTGCAGTAATCACTGCAGAGCATGTAAGTGCGCTGATGGGTATGTACTACAGTGCATACCTGTCGGCACCCTTACATATGCAGCACTGATTATTTCAGAGTATGTAAGGGAGCAGAGGGGTATGTAATCACTGCAGAGTATGTAAAAGTATGTAAAGGCACTGGAGGGTATGCACTGTCAGTGTATTTAGTATTTGCCACTGTTGTGCACACCCCTTGCTGTCCTTTTATAGTCTGCAGTAATAACATTATATACTCTGAGTATTCAAAGGGGCTAAGGAGCATACACAGAAGTGCAGTCAGTGGTTTTTAAACAGGACCAAAAGAGGGAGCTGTCCCGCTATGTTTAAAAATCTCTGTAGATTAAAGTTTAATCTGCAATGGTTTATAAACATAGAGGGACTGCTCCCTCTTCCAGCTCTGCTTAAAAACCAAACACTGTTGATTAATTCTGCTGGCGGAGTAGCAGAATTTATTAGTAATTCCGCGTTACAAGAGTAACACGGAATCATCAAGGCATATTATCAAGAACGGCGTTAAAATTATCGCCGGTTTAGCGGCAGAAAACTGCCGCTAAAGCGGCGATAATGGGCTTGATAATATGTCCTTGAGAATTCCAATAGAAGTCCATGTTCTGGTGTGAACATGGGCTTCTATTGGAATTCTCCAGGGCATATTATCAAGCCCATTATCGCCGCTTTAGCGGCAGTTTTCTGCCGCTAAACCGGCGATAATTTTAACGCCGTTCTTGATAATATGCCCCCAAATTCCTCCAATTCCCCCGCGGAATGAAAAATTCCACCCACCCCTAGTCAGAAGACCAAAATATAAAAGGCAAGCCTATTGGCGTTACTATGGGTAAGCAGATGAACATATATAAAATGAACATATATAAAGCAAACCTATTGGCTTTTTCAAAAAGTCACCACAGTAATTTATCAATAACTATCAACCAAAGCACTTATTATTAATAAATGCAAAACAATGCATATTAATAGTTACGAAATTATTTAAAATAAAACATTTTTATTCAAAAGAACTATATAGTCTGTCTTTAACACACTTCAGGCCACAAAATGCAGCCATATGACCACCCACAAGGGAACCCCGCACTCCAGCTGAAGTGAATATAGCTCCACCCAATGGTCTTTGGTGCAATCTATGTAAAAGCTTACATTTATTTTGGAGTCCTGCTAAACTAGTTTCTCTTTTGAAGGGTGAGGTGAAGCAAAGAATGTTGTGAGAGAGCTGGATTGCACAGTGTGGAAAGCAGTTATGACTTTTGGCAAACGGGCGGCCCTGGACCTCAACCCACACCTTATCTAGGAAATAGGTGATGCAAGGCAGCTGCACCAAGAGAGCCTGGAGTTCAGTCACGCGATGAACCAAGGCTACCATAACCAAGAACACAGTCGTCAAAATCAGGAGATGTAGTGGACGTCTATGCATCAGTTTGATGGGAGTGGGCGCAAACATGAGTAAAGAGAGTCAAAATTGAAATCCCACTGTGGCATCACAAAGGTTTTGGGAGGAAACATAATAATCAAACCTTATAGAAACCTCATCACAATAGATGATTTTAACAAGGATGGCTGGTCCTGCAAACATAAGAAGGGTGAAATGGCTGACAAATAACCTTTAACAGTGCCCACTGCTAGTCATTGCTGGCCCTGAGAAAAAAAGGAACAAGACAACTAACAGTGTGGCCTGTAACAGTCCACACTGTGGATGCCACATCAGGCTCCAAACTTGTCTCAGCTTCCAGAGTAAATAGGCTTTGTGGAAACATGCCTGGAAGCAAGGTTGACATCCACAACAAATGGTGGTTCAGATTGCATAGGTTCGGGTGCAGTACCCTACCTTGTTGCTGTGACAGGAGATCCTCCAAATGGGTAGCCAGATCGAAGAACAGATACTCAGGCCCAGAGGTCATGGATACCACACTATCCCTGTCCAATCCGGAGCCACTAGGATGACTTGAGCCCGGTTATTCCAGATCTTCTTCAAAACTTGGGGCAGGAGAGGCAGAGACAGAAAGGTGTATAGGAGTTCTATGCTCCACTCTATCTGGAACGTGTCTCCGAGAGAGAGCCTTTTTGGAACTCCAGTGTGCAAAGGTTTTGACACTACACACTCTTGGCGTTGGCCAAAACATTTAGCCAGGGCTCTCCCCATCTGCCATCTGCCTAGAGCCCCCGGCTGAGCTCAACTGCCATAGTGGGCAAAGATCCCACCAGGTGGTTTATGACCATGGAACAGCCCTGATGCTTCAGTCAGTTTTAGAGATGAAGTGCCTGTTGTCACAGTACCCAGGGCCTCACCCCATATGTTTGTTGCAGTACCACCAGTAGGTGGTGTTATCAATTGCAGTCTACTCCAGCACCTGGACGGAATCCGACAGTTTCCCCTGATGCTGGGCCCACTGAGACACAAGGTTCCACAGCAAAATTCCACCTATGCCACCTATGGCCGTCAAAGAGCTGTGATCAGAATTTCAAGAGGCCCTGAAGCCTCAGAGCCACTCTTGCCAAAACCCAGGACTGAGGCTGAAACATCGCGATCATAACCTTAGAGTCCTGGGCTCATTGTGTCCAGAACCTGCACTGTATCCAGGATCGCTCCAATGGAAAGGAGTCAGGTGTGACGTTGACATGTTGATAGTGAACCCTGGCGATGTCAGGAGGTGTGTTGTTGTCTGGAGGTTGTCTACGACTGACTGTGGTGAACCTACCTTCAACAGCCAGTCATCGAGGTAGGGGAAAACTGGAATCCTCAACCTCCGAAAGAGGGTTGCAACCTCTGACACCACTTTCGAGAACACCTGAGGGTCACTGGTGAGGCTACAGGGGAGTACAGCAAATTGAAAATGCTTCTGGTCCTCTTTGAACTGCAAGCAGCATCTGTGAGATGGCAGGACAGGTATATGAACATAGGCATCCTGCAAGCCCAAAGCCACCATCCAGCGCAGAAAAAACCAGGTCAGCATGAGCATGTTGATTTTGTCATTCCACAAGAAGGGATTCAGAGGGTGGAGCTCTAAATGAGGACAAAGGCCTTTGTCATTCTTCGGCACAAGAAAATAGCGGTAGTAACTCCATATATCCGTAGCCGGGACACTCTTGATAGCTCCTTTGGACAAATGAGCCTATGCTTCTTGGAGCAAGCTGGGCAGGTGCTCCTCTGAAAGATATTCTGATGTGGGTGCAAGATGCAGTGCAGTGGATCAAAAAGGAATGGCAAGGCATAGCCTCACTGAATCATCTGAAGAACACATCTGTCAAATGTTATATTTTGACAGCCTTAGAAGAAATGTCTGATACTGCTTCCCACAGGGTGATCATGTGCCACTAAGGGCAAGCAAAAGTGACTTGAAGGCAGATGTAGAAGGGGCAGGTGACTGGGAAGTTCACTGTCCCTCATGGACTCAATATTTGCTTGAACTTCGCACCCAAAAGGACTGGGGTGCGTGTTGCGGAGGTGGTGGGCTTTGGCGTTGCCAGAACGCAAACCCTCTGGAGTAGCCTCAAAGGGGTAAAATTGTCGAGGTCTGTCTCACATGGGTAGAAAGGCCTAGGGAACTTGGTGTGGCCTGGCATTCCTTGAAGCTTTGCAACACCGAGTTGACCTTCTCGCCACACAGGCCACATCTGTCAAATAACATTTCCATCAAAGAGGTCTGAAGATCCACCAAGCCGTGGATCTAATCCTGTTGTGGCACCAAAATGACCATCTAGCCTCCTGGGGTCATGAACCAACTTTTCCCTTTTCTCTAATTAGGACTGATCCTGAGCCCAAAGTTGGGGCACCTGAGCCTGAACCTATCCCTCACCAGACTGCTCTGCGCAAAGGATACCCTTTGCCAGGAAGGAGGGATAGTTCTCTATTCAGAACCAATGAATTTAGCCACCCAACTAATTCCCCCTTATGACCATCCTACTAGCCAAAGCTCCGACTCATTGCCTATTTCTAAAAATCCCTCTACTAGTGCTACACGTCCCTGTGGCAATGGCACAGATGGGGTTGTTGTTATATGCACAATGTGACCCAACTCTCACGTGAGGCTAGAGAAGGCAGTGACTCATTGACTAGCAAAGTGATCTAGTGGATTCTTTATGTGCAAAAATATTACTCATTAGTCCGGCCAGATATTGTGAGGGTGACTCGCCATGAGTAATCAGGTGGCAACTCTGATTATGTTGAAATCCCACTAATATCTCAGAAGTTGGTGGATGAACTAGTTGCCTGGGAAGTTCGGTCTTCTTGTATGGTGCCCACTAATTGTAATTAAAGTATAATCTTCCTGTCACTAGGGTGGTCTCACTCCATGCTGCTACCACCACCCTTCCGAAGCTTATGGAGACCCTCCCCCAGGCTGTAAACAATAGAGAGTGATTTAAAGAGGATGCTTATGAACAATGTATTTATTTGTCTCCCACAATTTCCATTGACAAGTGGAAAGTTCTCTCCTGGAACTTGCAGATGGGGGTCTTTTGTTGACTCTTTGGATATTTGTATATGTCAAGAGACTTGGAGTGGAGATCCAATTTTTAGGTCATGGTTTACAAATTTCTGCTGTGAAACAATCACCCAGGGGTAGGGACGTCCTGCTGGTAGTCTCATAGTATGGGTAAAAAACACTCTCAATCGTAGTATCAAAAGGCTCCCTCTAAATTACCCTGATATACGTGGGCTGTCGATTACTGATATTGATGATAAGCTTCTCCATATATTTTTAATTTGTATAATAGGCCCAGTGAAAACAAACTAGAGTCATGTACTCTCACTAGCCTTGAGGAATTTATTGATTGTTTAATGCTTAGGGGACACGTCTTATTTGCCGGTGCCTTTACTGTCACCTTTGAACCATTTGATAACTCTGTTTTGAGCATTACTGAAGAGGAAGACACAGCTTGGGGTATACCGCAATTAGATTTTGCACCATTGAAAAGGCAGTCTGTTTTAGCTATCAAACTTCTGGGACTTACTCGGAGTCTTGGCCTCAGAGCATGTAATGGTAGATCCCCCTCTGATTTAGCTGGTGCCCATACTTTCAATAGCTATAATCAATACAGCAGAATTGATTATATATTGCTTTCTCTCCAACTATGGCTAAAGATTGTGGACATGAAGATCCTTCCAAGATGCGATAGTGACCATAATGCACTTGAATTAACAGTGCAATGTTCTATGCTATCATAAAGTAACCTCCAGTACTCAGGGTATCAGAGGGTATTATGCCTTGCAAATAACAAACAGTCCCTAAAATGGTCATTTGTCTCTGGTAAATCTACTACTATGGCTCAAATCTACAACAGAGTCGTGGACTCATTTGAGCTGACGTCTAGTATTGAGCCGGATGAGGGTGGTGTAATTCGTTTTGTTAAACAGCATGACAATTTATGTGATCAATTAGGTGAATTCTTTTTTTAGGGAACACAACAGGGCCACACAAAAGAAGACCAAAACCCCTTGGTACTAAAGGCACTGTAGACTTGTAAGTCAGCTTTAATTCAGTTTATAAAAATAAATAATCGGGAGCAAATTGTACTAGCCCAGATGGAGTATAAGAACAAGCTCCAATAAGCTAGATCTAACTGGGAGACAGAGGTGTGGGAAAAGCTGGTTCATGCAGTGAGAGTAGAGGACAACAAGCCCTTTTGGAATATTGTCACCCATGCTAGTAAAGCTGCTGGAAACGATGTCGATTTCTTTCTCCAGCCCCAAACCTGGGTCGAGCATTTTGAAGGGTTATATCACTTATCTATAAGAATATTTACAGACGCTGACTACGTGGGCGATTGCAGATTTTGCTGCAAACCGCTAAGACATTATTCAGATCCAGATCTGATCTCTCAGATAGGATATTTTTGATTCATCAAATACCAGACTTTCTAAATATACTTTTTATTCAAATTGATTTTTGAGGGTCAACCATTACAAACTCCTACAGTGCTAAAGATAGTCGAATAGACGACAGCCCATCGACCGAAACGTCGACAATCACACTTATTTTCTACACAATGTTAATATAGGCAATATCCATTTGCTTTATTTGTTGGTTTGCCTTAATTTTCATTTGAAAAAAGTGTACACAATTGTTACTGAGAAGTACTAAGAACAACTATTTATGTATGTAACTTCCTGCTACATTGTGTGTTCAATGATTTAGTACCCCTGAGTATTTCTTTTTAAATACGATAAAATCTATTTTTCAATATACACCTGTGTTCTGAAACATTTTTCGTTGATAAAAACTTGTTTATATATACCCTTTTGACATTTGCTGATGTTTTCATATTCTTAGAGAACTAAAACTATATTAGTTGTTTGTGCACAGATAATTATCCCAAAAGAAATTAATTTGCAAGCATATCATAAAAGCTTGCTTTAAGTAAAAAGTAAAAATAATCCAAACTAATTGCATAAACAAATCCCTTGTTGGCACATTTACCTGTTTATCCTATACTACCCAAGCCGTCAAGGGTTGATTGGGTTACCCATTGTATTTTGCATCATATTCTGAGACCAGTACTATTCCCGCCCGATAATGTAGCTACATTGTGTCTGCTTAATCCTAAGTAACTGACATGTCCACTTAAAATAACACTACAAGAGTCCCTTGAGACACAGACTGCTATTGTCCCGGGGAAAGCCCCGGGTCCTGATGGTATACTGTGCAATTTGTTTGCTGCAGAACCCACTATATGAAGCCCTTATTTAAATTTTCTTACAAAATAAATTTTAGGGGTGGGCCCCTCCCAAATAACTGGCACTATGCCGAGATAGTTCCAATACTTAAAAACGGTAGTCAATTAGATCCCCGAAATTATAGGACTATTACTCTTGTAGATGGGTTGCACAAACTCTTCTGCCGACAAATCCTGGTGAATCTTTCAGATTCCGTTACAAAGAATAACATTCTATCTGACCCCCAAGATGGTTTCCAGCAGAAATGAAGCACAATGAATCAAATATTTGGCTTCTGCATCTTATATTGGAGGACAGTGCTAATGGAGAAGTGCCATCTGTATTTCGTTTTTGTGGACCTGAAATCAGCTTTTGATTCTATTCCTTGACACAAGATATGGGCCGTGTTGGGCATATGGGGGTGCCACATGGTATATTATCAATTCTGATAAGGTTACACAAATCCAATTATGCTTGGATTAGGTGTGGTAGAAAGGGCGAGCTCTCTAACAACTTTAGAAGGGAGTGCGCCAGGACTGTGTACTGGCCCCCACTCTCTTCTCTTTATACCTAAATGACTTAGTGCATTATTTAGATTTCCCTTGAAATGATGCTTTAAAAATAAATGCCTCTGAAATTCTGACAGTATTGTTCACAGACAATTGCTTATATCTAAAACACTGGCTGGTCTCCAGGCCTTAGTGGATCGCTTTTTATCTTTTTGTAGCGAAATGGGTCTAGAATTGAACATTAAAAAGACAAAATTTATGTCTTTAACCCTTACAAATCTAGGTGTTCTATTGAGGCCCATAACGAATTGCTAGAAGAACTAAAAGATTTTGACTATCTGGAAGTCAGATTGTCCAATGGGCCTTGCAGATCGAGAAGAGTATACTTAAGCTAGAGCAGGACTCTAGGGCCATCTTACAGTTGGTGAAGAAGACTAAGACTAGGTCACTCTCTCCAGCAGTTGTGATTTACAATGCCAAGACCAAAGGGTCTGCTTTTTATGGCGCAGAGTTATGGGGCCATGCTATGGTTAAGAGCCTCTCAGTGGCAGAAAATAAACTTGTTAGGTCCTTACTAAATCTTCCTCAAAGTGCGCTCTGTTTACCCCAGCTTCTGGATGTGGGAGTGTATCAGACTGCATTAAAAAAGTAAAATTAGACATCTACTGTATTTGCACAGATTGTGGTCCAAAGATGAGTTATCTTCATATAAGCTTCTCCTTATGGAATTAATGCCCTCCAATGTTTGTCTGAAAATTCCCTGGCTAAGGTACATTACGGAAAGGATTATAATGATGTGATGTGATGTAATGCATGACATGTTGGAATGTGAAAGGGAGTTCTATGCTGGATTGTAAAGGGAGTTAGAATGTGCACTTGGCAGTCGATGGGGCTATGCAAAAAAGCTAGCAGTAGTATCCTGTTCTCTGAATAAATATATTAAAAGGCCATCCTGAGTTCCTGCCTTACTTTGAAAGGTGTTACAATGATTTTTAGGCTTGATCTTGCTGTTCTTTGGGAATGCCCTGCTGATGCTGTTCCTATCTCTAGATCTGTGATAAAACAAAAATTAAAGGTTCTTTTATGAGATAAGAAAAGATGAAAATGTAAATCGGACAGCTTGACGGATAGGTTTCTAGACTTTAAAGTGGTCCCATTATCCAAGCCTTTTCTGGATCACATTACTTGCCCCATAGCTAGACAGTTGTTTACAAGATTTAGATGTGGAAAGCTACCTATCAACAGTTTTTCCATTTGCTGGGGAGCAAACTACTTTGACAGCACTCTTTGTCCCTCACATAACTTGGAGCCCAAAACCTTGATCCATTTATTTTTCTTTTGTAAGCCATTTCGCAAGAAATGGATTATGCTGATGTGCCTTCTTTTAGGTATTAGGCAATATCAACATGAAATCTGTCACTAAAGAAATGATTTACATTAGTGTTGCTGAATTTGTATCTTCTGCATGGATCATTCAAAAGAAAATGATCAGTGCCCAAGGTTGTTCATCTAACTAGTGCATTTGCTTTTTAGCTGTGGTTTGAGAGCGGGAACCGGTCAGCACCCTGGACAGAGAGCAAGAGCATGACTTCTTTGACTTCTTGCAGTGTTACGCGACATACAGCTTTGCTTCATGCTGACAGATCGCCTTCAGGTTCATAAGGGCACACTCTTCACAGGTCATGGGAGTCATGCCCCAAACCAAAATACCGGAGGCACACCTCATGGGGATCTATCACAGACATTTGTTTGCGACATGTCCCTGTAAGGCCTAAACCCTCTAGTTTTAGGAAGGGCCATAGTTCCATTGTACACTGGATAAGAATAGATTTTTCAGAAAAAAACTCATCCACTGATGAGGAAAAAGTTGGGAACATCTCCAGATCTGTGTGCAAAGATGTAGAATTAAAGAAAATAAAACTGACATGCAGGGTTGCAGCTTATGCAGCACGTTCATTACTTCCACAGTGGAACCTATGAACATGGGAGCAATGCAGTTAAATTCTTACAGATTCAGTCTAGTGCCTGGGAATATATTCAAAAGAGGAAGGATCTGCAATTACAAGTATCCATCAGAAATCTTTAATGTGGGAACCCCAACCTTTGGAGGAAAAGCATGGATATCACACATTGTATGATTTAGACCAGCCATATAAATATTATTCTGGAGCACACCTCTGATTAAAGCCCTGGTTAGTGAATAATTTATTCAGATATTTTTTCTGTCACCCAATCACATGCATGCCAAGGTTTCATGGTGTAACATTTGGTTCCCTTTCAGACTGAATTTTTCCCACATTTCACAAGCGTCAGGCACAGTTTTCCTTGGTCGACCTTGTCAAAAGCCACTGCATAGTTTGCAAATGATGCATGCAGCTGTAGCCTGCAGTTCAGTGCCTTATTGACTATCAGAGCCAGGGTCAGAATATTATCTAAGGTCGATCCTCCAGGACTGTAGACAGTCTGAACTAATGGCACTGTATTTTCACTCACCACCGCAATTACCCCCCAGGCTGGTAACTCTGCTAGTGCATTAAAATAAACACACAAAAGGTGATGAAAGGAATGCTTAGAAATAGTCTAAACCACTGTCAATTGTTCTCTGTAACATTCCAATCCATTGTTTTTCACATATTGTGCAACTCTAAACAAGTAACTATTTGTGAATTTCATGTAATGCTCTAAGTGGCCAAGGGTAAGCACAGAGAAAGGCCCTTTGATCACTGTGCCACAGGACCCAAGTCAATCATCACTGATAAAGACTAACAACGACAAAACCATTGCATAAAACTGACCTCTGCCTAGAGTGGCACAGTGGATGACAAATGGAGGGTAGTAATGCTACTCAGAGAGATTGCCAATGGTTTAGACTATTTGTAAACATACCTCTCATCACCTTTTGGGTGTTTGCTCCTGGAAGTTGTCGGCTATTTTTAATCTAGCTGCAATAGTCCAGCTACCAAATTACTATTTTATTTCACAACAACTATAAGGTCCCTTGAATATTGTTAGTAGCTTGTTTTCTTTGTATTCCAAAACTCTATTATCATATTGTATTTACCCACCTTACTAAATCGACGGACGCACATCCCCCACTCTTTAATAGTGCCCACGTTGAATGTCCTCAGTAATCACTTTCAGCCTCTTTTCATATCAAAAATTATCTTCTCTGTGGTATCTTAGAGAACAAGTCGCTCAATCAACATAGACCTTTTTGTTATGTTATGTGTATTGTATGCACATAACTCACCCAGGAAGGTATCCTGGCACCCTTTACCCAGTTTTTCTCTGCCGATCTAATTCTCATATTATTTTGATATACCCAAAGTATGTCCTCTGGCCCTGAATTTAATTGTATTCATTTGTCGGAAGTGTGGTGTAGACCATGGAGGGGGAAGGTCACTTCCCATTTCATTCCCAGCCCTCAAGGCACTGATATTGGAAAAGCCTTCTGTATCAGTAAAAAAGCAATCATTTACTTATGTAGTATAAAAAAGCATAGTAGGTGATAGAATATTTCCCACTTACCCCAAAATCAGTGCAAGCATATGTTTATCCCTCCTTCTGATCATCTAAATGTATTCTCCATTTGTCACTATATGGCTCAGGGATATTACATAGCTTATCTGGAGCATTCTGAATGGTAGAAAACACGTCAAGAGTGGGTAATTTGGACTCTCATAAGGAATATCATTTTGTGAGTCAGATTATAGGAACTTCCGAGCTCAATATACGTTTGCCAACAGAATATCTCTGCAGTCTTTGAATATTAGCAGCATCACTTAACCCAACCCAAAGGGTTAAGGGGTTCAAGGCTACAATAATATTACAAATTATTATCCAGCACTGTAGATTGCCAAATTGTCATATTATCAGCGCTAATACACGTAATCAAGTCCTCTTTGGGTTGGCCCTTAATCTTCTTTACTGACCCCTGGAAGTAAATATTTTATTGAGTGCAAATGGGTTCACAGCTCAAATGTCCTGGATTGCAACAACATCTATAATTCTCAACCACTCATCATTTTCTAATCAAGGGAGCTGGCTCATTTCAGGGAAGATGCTGCTGAATAATTCCAAAGCAATTCAAAATGTAATACCATTATTAAATTAAAAATAAAAGATGGCCCTGTTTCCTAGGATCTGATTAATCAGGTGTAAAATTATTCAATAATACATTATGTAATATTACATGTCAAATTAAAAATGTATCATGCAATAAACCAATTCTGAAATATGGAAGGTACTTGTGAAACTATTCATAATTCAAACAACTATCATCTGTGATAAGTGAAGTTTTGTATTGATCACAGTGAGAAAATTGGCATGGATGTTTACTGGTTACCTCACTCATTACATATCTGAATATATTTGCAGCACGCCTTATGAAAAGGCAAGCATACCACAATAAGTACCTCAACAGGTGACAGAACACGGCCAAGAAAGATATAAAGTATTCCAATGTCAAAACGAGAAATGTCATATGAATGTTAGAACAAAAATTCTTCCCTTTGCTAATATGGAGGACTTACTAAAGAAGGCTTGACATTCATCTTCCAAGTTAGAAACCACATTTATATTTTTTTAGCTGTTGACAATTTCATGCCAAAAATTAATTCTCTTGAACATGTATGAAGTTATTTCAGAGAATTACTCTTAAACACACTTCTTAAGATAATGCTCCTCTTTAAGATATATAGGGTACAATCCAAATTACGGGAACATTCAGTGTTTTTAAAAAAATATTATTTTCTCGGTTGTCTTTTGTATACCACATTTACAATATTTATTTATATTCGAAATGTAATATATGTTATATACTTCAGTGCAATTGAAACCAACAGTAATAAGAACCACCGGCAACAAAGAACTAAACTTGTTACAACATAACAGCAATATCCATTAGAGAGCTAGCCATGCTCAGAACCATATATTTCTTCATACTCATAGCACACTTTCACATTTCTGGATCAAGTAATGATATTAGACCCCAGAATTCATCTTCGTAGAAGTTCCCGTAATAAAATAATCCATTAGAGAGAACACAGAAGAAAGACAATATAATAAGCAATATATGCAGCAGTCCACATTACTCTTCTCTGCAAAGACCATTAGAATAAACCATGAAGGTGCTAAGGAGTAACCACTCTCTCTGATGGATATTCATTCTCTGACACCTATGTAAATTCAGATTTCAAGATGCTCCTGTCTATATCATGTTGTATTTAACTGTGGGTAAGAAACTTCATTTCTTTATTCATTCCCTCTGAAACATCACACTCGATCCATGCAAAGCCATTGTTCTTATTCTTTTTGATAAAGATTCCTTGAGCTTTGGTCACATCAATGTATACGAAAGAAAAGTGAAAACAACACAAAATGTGAAAGGAAACACTGATGACTAGTTCATATATGCAATATGTCATGATTGAGCAAAAACAATCAGGATTTGTGATGCACTAATGGAACCGATGGCAGATATGAGAGTCAAAACCCAAGTTCCATGAGTGAAAAAACTGATTGCTTACCCAAAAATTGTATTTCTCCACTTGAAAAGCGCTTTCCATGGAGTCACAGTCTTAAAATACTAGTGTCCAGAAGCAGAACCCCGGAACTCTTTGAAAAAGGAATGTGAAAAACAAAAAAAAAACAAATGCGGTACACCAGTCCAAGATTCAGCAGGTCTTTTAATAAGCAATCCCACATTTAGACATGTTTTATCTCTATACTGCAAATAAAGATTTTGGAACCCTTCTTGACAGCACTCCTAACATTATGTGCACAAATACCACATAAACATAAAGACATTACTGCAAAGAAGAGTCATTTTGAATTTTGCATCTGATCTTTAAACAAATAATGAGCATGCAAACACAGCCACTCATAATTTCATAATAATAATTTTTCTAGTGGTCCAGACTACAAATGAGGAACAGAGAAACAATTTCACATAGTGATGGTTAGCAAAAGTGATATATCACAAACTGTAATTGTACATTTGTTGTTTTTATTCTTATTTGATCTTGCAATTTTACTGCTTTGGCGCACACTCTGAAGTATAATTTCTGAGCCTCTGCATGCAATCATGACTACTACTGTAAACTCACAATTCATTAGATACTTCTTTAAAATTCATGACTTTACTTTAGTGCTGTGGCTCTGGAACTCGCCCACGAATTTGATTAACCTACACCCAAAGGGTATGCTAAGAATCCTTTAGCTAAGTCAAGAGACAAAATTGAATTTTAGGCTTAGTCTCTTCATGATCAGGAGAGGAATGTGGCAAAAGAGGTTTTTTCTTCTCAGAGTATGGTTCTTTGTAATTATTTAAAACAAGAGTACCCAATATTTGTTTAAGACAACCAGACACACATCTGATTTCATATTAGATATACTTAAATACAATTAATCTAAATGGTGATTATGTCAATAGTCTCTGGAGACCCAGAAAGTATGGCGTGGATCTGTTCTACTGTACCACTATTGGACATACCTGGTTTCTTGCTATGCATTTCATGCGTAGGTAATACGAACTTTTTTTTAAATTATTGCAATAGAAACCAACATTCATTTTTATGAACACCAATCAGGGTTGTCCGATGTTGATGTGCCACAGCGGTAGCATGATTCATATACAAAAACTTCATTTCATTTTAGTGGATACCAGGCAAAAAAGTGACAAAGTGTAGCAGTATGGTATCAAACTATTATTAATTTATATGGTCATTTTCAAATTGTTGCTTGTTGAGATGCTGGACAATTTATATTAAATAGAACTACACCATGGCGCTAAAGAACTGATGAGCTCTTAGAGGAGACATGACCGAGGCCTGGCATTCAACCGCTGACAATTCAGCTTTCCATTTCAATTTCTTTTTTGAATACCATATACACCTGCAACTCTTTATAATTCTGTCCATTAACAATCTGCACAATTTAAGGACAAATTGTCCACACTGATAAAAGAGAACTACGCAATAACATCCTTCAACAACAACCTTAATTTAGTTTAAGATCTTACGTCTTACATTCCTACAAACAGTCATTAGGGGTGCTATTTCTTGGAGTGGAGTACCACCACAAACTCTTCAGTTCTTACTAAATAAAACAAGCTCAAACAACTTAAATCTTTAGCCCACCGACCATATGAAGCCTAGAAATCCTTTAAGATGCTACTGATCAATATCACATATCTGAAAATAAGAGGCTTACCCATCCATGATAGAGTATGACCAGATAACCCTTAAACAGAGACCTAACTTACTTAAACTCTAGTCTCTAGTTGTGCTACAATTCACTAACCAATGCCCGTGCAGAGGGAATGTTTCCATACTTGAGAAATCGATTTAGAACTCTCCCAAACAGGCAATCAGATAAGAACAAGATCACTAGCAGTTCCACTACAAGTTAAACATGTGCATGTTTGCTTTAGCCTTCAGATCTGTACAAACTTTGTGAAAAGTCACTTTGATAGCACCCACCTCACCTACCTACTTTCCTCCTTATCTTTCTGTCCATACCATTCTCCTTGCCTCAGAACATACATCACCATAGAGTCCAAAATTGCTTTGTGCATAAATGTATAAAAAGTTTAAATAAATACTCAACAGTCAAGACTGGATTGCTCAGTACTATGTTATGGGTGCTTACATAACTTCACTAATATGTCACTGTAGTTGTCCTGGGACACTGGTAAGAAGAAAACCTGGTGGGGTATATAATTACTGTGAGCTTTCAGTGATCACCTGCACTTGTAGCATAACTGCCTAAATGAAGGACAAATATGTCTGAACTGAGCATGAAGGTCTATGGTAATTAAATTTGCGTCATAGGAAAAGTGAACCTTGTGTTTAGTGTGAAGTAGACAATGAAGTGGGCTTTGACCTTTACACATTGTTGAATAGGGATTTCAACTCAAGGAAGATGGGATGTTGGTGTGATGGTAGTTACAGTTGCATTCTAGAGTCACATACACGCTGAACAATCCCAGCATAGAAGCTCAGGTAAATGTTGGTTTAAAAGACTAGGGGGCATATTAGCAAGACTGGCGATAAAATTATCGCCGCTTTAGCGGCAGGAAACTGCCGCTAAAACGGCGATAATTGGCTTGCTAATAAGCGTTAGTAGAATTCAATAGAAGCCCAGGTTAGATGTGCAGGACATCTAACCTGGGCTTCTATTGGAATTCTATAACGCATATTAGCAAGCCAATTATCGCCGTTTTAGCGGCAGTTTCCTGCCGCTAAAACGGCGATAATTTTATCGCCAGTCTTGCTAATATGCCCCTAGGAGTTTTGAGAATGTGATGTTTGAAATTTTAGACATGTGAGGAAAAGTGAGAAAATGGAACCTTCTATAAGGAGTCACTAAGATAAAAAAATATCTCTTGTAAAATAATTGATTTGTGCATCTGCTGAAAAGTTGTAATAAATAAGAAAGTTGAGTCCATGTACTGGGAAGCTGGAAGTAAGACTCCGCCCATAGCGGAAGGACAGAAGTCATTGCTTCAAATATCAGAGAAGTTACTTAACATTTTAGCCTTAGTTTGAAGGGGATTATTTGGGGTCAAATCATTTCATTCAGTCATTGATCACAAACAGATAGGGGCTCAGTCTGGTGCATGAAGCATGGCAAACTTTATCCAGCCCCTGCATGATTTTTTATTTAATCTGCCTGTATGTTGAAAGTTAAAACAAATGACATATGCAAGAAATTGAGCAGGATAAGAGAAACAGTGGATTTCTGTGGTACACAAAAAAAGGATAGTGGTAGCAGATGAAATAAAGGGAAAAGGGCAGATAGCTTGCATGTTTATTGGTAGGAAGGAAGAAAAACAGCTATGTGGGCCCCGCCAGCAATAAAGTTGGTTCAGTGAGGATTTGTGGTCAGCATAAAAAAGAGATTCAGGATAAATTTGGTATAAACCGTGTCTGTAATAAAGTAATTGGCTAAAGTATTAAATACTTACTAAATGTGCTCTTCATCCAGGGATGTAAACAGCCTGAAAATGGTCTAGTATGGAGTTGGAATAGAGATGGCATATTAGTTGATGTGTTGGTGATGAAATGTTGGGTGGAAATGGATCCGAGTTTGCTAAGATCAGAATGGGTGAGGAGGGCCCCTCATATGAAAGTGACACTATGGCAGAAATGAGCCTGCTGTAGATAGAGCCAGGGATGAGTCAATCAATCAATCAGGATTTATAAAGCGCAGCAAATCACCCATGAGGGTCTCAAGGCTTTGGAGTTGCTAGCTGCTTCGTGGTGCTCTGTTAATTCAAACAGCCAGGTATTGAGCCTGTTCCTGAATTCCCAGAGTAATGTGGCATTCCTAAGGTGCAGGGGAAGGTTGTTCCAGGCTTTGGCTGCCAGGTGAGAAAAGGAGCGTACTCTGCTGTTGGATCGATAGATCTGGGGTGTGTCTGTCAGGAAGAGGGAGGCAGATCGCACGTGTCTAGTCAGTTGGTTGATTCATTTGGTGATGTATGCTGCCCCTTCCTTGTGCAGGGCATTTTATGTATGGGTTAGCATCTTGAACTGGCATCTCTTCTAGATTGGGAACCAGTGTAGCTTCTTGAGGTGCGGGGTGATGTGAGTCTGTCTAGGGAAGTCGAGGATGAGTCTTGCCGCTGAGTTTTGTATTGTCTGTAGTCTGTTCAAGATGCGTGCAGTGATTCCTACGTAGAGAGTAATTTCCATAGTCCAGACTGCTGCTGACAAGGGCCTGAATGAACCGTTCTTCTGGTGTTGATTGGGAGCCACCTGAAAATCTTACGGATGCCTAGGGTGTGGAAGCAGGCGGGCGAGACTGCATTTACCTGTTTCTGCATAGATAACTTGCTGTCCAAGATGAGGTGTAAAGGATTAATGCCAGCAAATGTAAGTGTGGCTGCCTCTGAGAAACTTGGTGGCAAGAGGTAAAAGGGAATTTTAGAAGACTGACTTTTGAAGGTTGTAGAGTCAGTGCTAAGGATGAGTTGGTGTCTTGCTCTGAAGGACTTATCAATGTAGCTGGAGCTTATGTAATTTCAGGTATTTTCCCAAAAAAGGCATTAAAGTTTGGTCAGTATTTGAGCATGGCAATTGGCTGAGATGGATTTAGAGACAACTTCTAGGGGTCATTCCTTTTTGTGCATTGGATGACTGTCATGGTTCTTGCTGTCTAGCATTGTTTATTTACTTGTCTCACTTCCTACCAGTGCTGAAGAAGATGGATGAGATAGCGAGATTTGTCAGCTTTAAAAAAACAGGTTTAAGGGCAGGTTGGCTCTTTAATGGGGATACATTGTGTTAAATAACTTAGCCCATGCACAATTTAAATTACATAATTTGTGGGTTTCAGTGACATAAAAGTGTCAAGAGATTACTTCAGTTTATCCTAAAATACCGAAAGGATTGTTTCTGGGCTGGTTAAGGGTGGAATCGTTGGAATGTTACAGGATAAAGGTTCTACAATCATGGTTAGTTCATTTACATTTACAGGTTGGCCTTCGCTGGACTTCATCTGAGAAGTTTCGGGAGAAGGAAGGAAAAGTGATCTGGAAAGGAATTTGAAACTGACTGGTCCAAGCAATTAGAATAAGTGACTCATCAATATAACAAGGATATGATTTTAGAGTAAAGTAGATAGCCTACAGGATAAATGGGCACCTTGAATATTTATGTCACGTAAAATCAACAGAATGGGATAAACAAGATTATGGGAGCCAACAGCTCAGTTGCTCGTGCATAGATTAAAAGCTGTCAGTGGAGTACAAGGCAGTAGATGAAATACAGTGGAAAGCAAACGTGTGCTGAGTGTTCATAGTGGATGTAGGCTTATTTTGCATCGTGCAATGATAAATACAATATAGTAGAAAAATACTTCAGGAATAAAGAATTAATAAATAAATACCAAAACTGTAAATAATCAGTTACCCCTTCGACTGAAAATAGCAGAAATTAATAATTTAAAGACCATTTATACAATAATTCAAGAATTTGCCCCACATTTTCCCAATTCTCTGTAAATAATACCAAGACGTATACACTGAAAATTCTACACATTGGAGGAGGGCCTCTAGCTCACCCCACTGCACTCTGAAACCTTTGGGATCCCACCGTTCATAAAATATGTGTAGCTGAGCCATCGAAGATGCATAAAATGCAACATTTTTGCACTTGCAGTGATTGGTGATTTTGTCAGCAAACAGTGGAAAGAATGACTGGGAAATTCTATTTAAGAGCGGATTCAAAGATGACAACAGTACTAACAGCCTTTAGGACCCTCTTTACTTTTAAGTGCAGTCAACTCTTAATGTGAGACTGACCTGTCACAATTAAAACGTCTCACAAATTACTGTACCTCACCCACTTATGATGTATTACAGTGAATAGTGCATCTGACTTAGTCGGTCAGCTGAGTAATTTCTCTGTATGTCATCAAATGGTATTCATGAATCCAAATACAAGGTAGTTATGCAGCCCTTGATACCAATATGCCTAGAAATCCTCATCTCCCATTGAGACAGACCATGTATTCAGTGCACATTGTTTGCCATTTAGCAGCTGTTGGAAGAATACATTAGTATCTGCTAAACTCTGAGATCGGCTACCATGGTGTTGGGAAAAATGATGTTCGGCCAGAAAGCAATACGAGATTCCTAAAAATTGAGTGGTTATGCATATAATATATAGGCATGACTGATGTATGAACATCACCATGATTCATTTTATGTTTAAAAAGGCTCAGCCATCTCACATCCTTTATTGGGCAAACTTGTGTAAAGCCTCGTGGAATCAGACTGTGATTCAAATCAAGCTCATTGGTAAAACTGGTGGTATATTAGCCTCCGTTGTTAGGTAAAAGTTAGCAATAACCAATATCAGAACCTTCCACCATTTGCCTGCTCTCCCAAAAGTGAATCTTGATGGACACCTTTTTGAAAGTTGTTTTTAAAAAATGATCTGAGTCCTGAGAGCTAAGCTAAAGCAGAACCCAGAGGGACAATGATTTATAAGTGAACTTTACACCATATTTTATATATTTCAATCCATCTTAAAACTGACATTCTTCACTATAAGCTGGTTCATGTCTGGCAGTCTTATTTGGCTTGGATTTAATGGATTTACCAAAGTTTGTGAGAAGAATGCAGTGCTTAATTTGAGCTGGTGGTTTCCGTTGCTCAGCACCGGCACTTAATTGGCGGCACCGGCACTTATGACAGTCTGCCACATAGCGGGCTGTTTATCTGATTTAGAGTAAGCACAACAACAGTTGTTTACTAATTTCATACAAGTTAAACATGACTAATACCTGCCGCCATGCTAATCTTATAGCTTTGGGGGCCTGGAATAGTCTGAATTGTCAAACTTGTAGGAGTGTGATGGTTAATAGCTAGTTTGGTACCGTCATTGGTAGCAGTAGTAGGGACAATAGGCTGCAATGGCCTCCTGATGAGGGCCCTGGCACTTAATGTATTACAAATTAAGCACTAGAATAATGAAGACAGGAACTGTCACTGAGACCATGGTTAGTATGTGATAGTGCAAACAAGGAACTTGATGATGATTACCTGAAGAAAGGAAGTCAGTTTCAGAAGAATTGACTTTGATTTTAAGGACACATGGATTAAGGAGATATGCAAAGAGTAACACAGCTTCGACAGACAAGGTAACATTCTTCTTGTTATCAGAACTGACATATGTAAATGGTAGGAAACTGAAATATTCTGCCAAACATATCAGGGAGAGAAATCGATAATAGAATGTCATGTGCCTTGTGAAATAATGAAGATAATAAACACACGAGAGGCAGATGCTCACACCTATGAGGGCATGAACATACAAAAACAACCTTTCTGATTGTTTACATTCCTTTTACACAGGGTTCCAGAGTCCTGCTATGGAAGAACAGTACTCAAAGTGGGTGGATCCATGGAGAGCACCTAATGAGGGAAACATAATCATACCAATTTGATCAAACAAATTAAAAGACATAATATCAGTTGCTTGCCACTTGTTAACAATTCCAATATTATTCAAATATATTGGTTGATGTAAAACAATATTCTTACTACACCCTATATAATCTTCATATGACCCATTCTATTTCTCTAATGTTGGCCCAATTTCTCTGCTTCCATACTCTTGGATTATGTAGCTTCTGGCCAACTTTCATTCTATGTTGACCCTGATACTCTCCTCACTACTCTCCAGCCTAGCATACCTCTGATAACTATAATGAAACAATTCTTCTCTCTGACACTAATTCCTCAACACCTGTTATTGACTTAAGGAAAACCTTTTTCTCATTCTGGATAGCTGAGTGTCCAACATGATTCCACATTCGACTCTCTCCACCTACTTGTGTTTGCTGTGAGTACTTAGGTCAGTAACTTCTTGGTTTACTTCAAATCTTTCTTTCCACACCTACTCCCTGTCTTGAACTGTTTAGTCACCTAAATCTTTTTCTCATTGTGATGTTGTTCCTTAAGGTTGTGACCTTAGAGCTCTACTTTGACAACTTACCCTACAACTTTTGATTCCATTATTTACTCTTCTGCCTAGCTTGTCCCTTTCCCAGATCTTTGCACCCTTCTGTTCCATTGACTCCAAATGCTTGTTAACTATCCAATTCTATATGGTGCTTCCTTTTCTTCACCTAACCCCTCAAGGACAGAGATTTGATTCTATTCTTTCCTGCATTCTCCCCTTAAACTTGTATTTATCCAACTTTTATGCTTGTTTCTGATCCTCTCTTCCTTGTTCTTCTTCTTCCGCTTTGGAGCTCATCCAGTTTGGGAATTAGAGTTGTAACTGTAGAGGGAGAAGGCAGTGATCCAAGGGGCTACTGGCAACTCTCACTGAAGGTTTTCAAAATGCATTTATTTAAAATAAAAGCAGCCCTGTTTCCTCAACAAATCAGGCTGCTTAAAAAAACTGTTTTCATTTTAAATGCAAGACAAGGATGTTGGTCTGATTGCAAGTCACCATCCGTCATTGAAGTTGATCACATGTGGCTGCAAATTGCAACCTGCCTAAAGACTAATAACTAGGGAGGTTGTTCTTTGACACCCAGTGATTCTTAATTCTAAGAACTGAACTACTGGTAAATAGGTTGGTTTGCAAAATAAAAGACAGTTGGCAAAAAGTCAGTGTGCAATTTGCGACTGTTTCTTTGCGACAAGTATGTTACTACATATGACCCATACTTCTGATTTAACTCTCTGGCATAGTCTTGTCTGTGCTACCATTATCCCTGAAATATCCATGATTTTTTCACAAATTAACACCAATGTATTCATTTTCTGACTCAAGTCCACTGGCATTGCCACCACTGTAATTCAGCTCACTATACCTACCTGATTTCAGAAGTTGGAAGCTAATGGTCAGATTTACAAAAAAACATATAAATCTGCCTTGTAATAGGTACTCATTTGAAAGTGTACAGATCACTACTTTTTCGAATCCATTAATATTGTCTGAAGTATGCCTGGCATTCCCATTGAACATTCTTACACATTTCTATTTCTCTAATGGGGAACTGTACACACAGTACAATTCCACATTGGAGAAAAACAGCCCCACTGTGCAAATACTTACTTTTTTTCTTTTTTTTATGTCCAAGGGGAATTAACTGCTGGATACGCCACAACAGCAAAACAGTGGTAGAAGTATTGTTCTCTGAAGAGAATACAGGCGGAAGACAGACACACTGAGAAACTTCTGAGGACGTAGAGCAAACCGGAGAGATCCAGGACGACGTGGTATTGTAGTCAATACATGAGCTTTAGGATCAGTAATTAACACACAATCCTGAAGCTGCATTTTTCTTTCTATAAGAAAATATTATTTGACTGGGATATTATTTCAATGGGATTGACATTTTTTGAAACTAGCAACTCTGTCTCATCACCGAGCCTAATTTTGACCGTGAAGAAGAGAGATTAATGACTTCACAAGGAGAGGGAAGGTGCCTTCTTGATAGTGTAGTGGGTGTGATTTAAACTAACCCCAAAAAATATTGAGATGTTGCCTGCAAAACTGCAACTTTTGTTTCACTTTATAAAGAGGAACTAAACCTGAAACACGCTACTTTTAGACTAGATATTTTGAAAGCATGATCATAGTAGAGATTTGTTGAAATGTCTGTGTGAAAACAATTAACCACAGGAAGGGAAACATTTTAGGACCCATTTTTAATCCTGATGTGTGGATTTACAAACATTCAGTGCCTTAGTCGATTTGTATCCCATAAATTAGAACCAACGATGTTGAAATCAATGAAAAGCAAACATGTATGTAATCGAACATCATAACATGTAAAAATCACTAGCAAACAAAATGGGCATTATTAAACAAAGTGTAACTTAATTATGAGTGTATTTACAAATTATCATTTCTTTTTTTCTCAAAATGATTTTCTTTACTCTAAATTAAATGCATAGATGTTGACCAAAATCTGAAATGGGCAATATGGCTCCAGTTTTGCCTGATAATTGTTCAGTTTACCCCCAAAGCTAATTTTACATACAAAACTAAATCTTAAATATCCGATGATACCATGGAATTCTTGTGTTTGTTCTCATACATTTGCAATGTCATTACATTTTAAGTGCTTTTGTGCACTAATGTATAATCTCATGTTGTGGAATATGTGTGTTGATAAAGTTTTTTTTACTATATATTGATTCTATGGGAGGTAAGTTAAGTTTATTTCAGAGTATGAAAACATGCATAGCGTGGGATTTCCACATTTTAGTTTGAATGAGATTTAATGATTGGGAACAGTGTCTCGATTTCTGTCTGCAAATATGTTCACCATGCTATGTTGTGCTAGGAAAACATGATTAACTGACAAAAACTTGTGCAAGGTTTATATATCTGATACTGACAATACAAATGAAAAACACACACTTGAGTTTTTGTTTTTTACTACACATATCAAAGGTTACAATCATCCAGGTAGGCACTGACACTATTTTGTGTGCAAGTGCTTAAAGAATACAACGTCAGAACCGCCCAGCAATAAAAGTTTAAAAGATAGATACAAATACATGCCTTTAAAATGTTAATGACCAACATACAGGGTGCTTCAGCAGAGTTAATGCCCTGGTAGAAGTGTTGATATCCCCAGTCCTGCGCCTCCAACCCACACACTGCATTGTTAAACAGGAAGGTACCCTGAGGTTATTATTGCTATTATAAACAGTAAAGAAAAACACACGGATACACATGTAGGCCTTGAGCAGATTCACATTAAGATCTTGATAATGTGATATTAACGTCGGTGAACATTTTCAACTTATGGCTATTCTTGCAAATGAGACAACAATTAGAACATTGAAATGGTGGGAGCTCCACTGAAAACAGTGGAGTGACTCAGGGTGAATAATGGCTGCTATAAGCCTTCTGCTCCAACATTCCAATATGTGTCTTTTTGTCTCTTCCATTTTGATTCAGAACATTCTCCCCTTAGTGAGTGGAATGTTCTAATACCCCTTCTGTCTCGAGCTATACCGGCGGTTAAAAGCACTATTCCTTGTTATAGGCCCGAGCCGCAGGGCCTTTAACTGGTATAGCCCTCGGCAGTGGGCTAAAGGGCTCTATTAAGATGTTGTTTCTTTGAACTCTCTAGTTAAACATTTTAGTGCATGATATCAACTAGTCAAAGGGTCACTCAGTCCTCTTCAATGCATGCTTCTCCAGAACAAAAAAATCCAAAATCTTCAAATAATACTGTAGTATAGCCATTTAAAGTCAAAATATGAAAATGTGTGAGAGTTCCAATGATAGCGAAGTTGTGAGGGCATGGCATAACATCATATTCCTACTGAAAGTAAACAGTCCTAACAGTAGGCACCTTATGTCCTGCATCTTTAACAGAATTATACATTTGCTGGAATAAGGGTTCACATATGTTGTGAGAGGACACATTTGCAGAATGTAAAAATGAGTATCATCAATGAAGCAAACGAGATACGACAGGAGGGAAAAAAAAGAACAAAAGATGAAAGTTTTCCAGTTCATGAAGGCACAGGGAACATATGGTACTGTCAATTTTGGCACAATCATGGCAGCATAAGTTAGAACATCAGATACCTAGTCACAGATAAACTCACATTTTTATAACTTTTTCCACAATGAAACGTTACACCAAGTCAAGTCAATATTGGCATTACATGTACAGACGATCAATTCAAAAATGCAAATGCAAATGCTAATATAATGCTATTTCAACAGGATCCCAATCAAAATATATTGGCCCCTTGTTTACTATTTCCCCCAAAATGAAATAATGGAAAGCACCTTACTCTGACAGAACACAAATATTTTCCATTAATGTAATGGTACAAAGCTTCAGATTACTTACCGGTAATCTTCGTTACTCTAGCCCAGCTCTTCATCGTGACAGTAATTACTCTGTGAAGGTGAACGAATATTTATTGATTGGCAACACAGGAACAGTCAGCAGTTTGAACTGTGTCCTCTTTGGCACATAAACCACCATTTTGTCCTTGCCAAACTGAGGTACCAAAGCAATGCACATGTAGTGAGGGCCTGTCATCGTGGATAATTTGTATTGTTTTTGTTGTACTTTCGAATAAGAAAAATGGTCTGAATCCATGTATTTTTCCTCCCAATGATCACTGATTGTACAATTTAACTGTATTTTGTCAGTATTAGTGAGGAACAATCAAATTCTAGTTTGACTGAGTTTTTCTCTTGCCGCTGTTTATTCTGCAGGATCTGAAGACCTGCAAATGCTTTTGAATATAAAAAAAATCACAATGTGTATGTCTGGTTCTCTGATGGGACAGAACAGACAGATCACATGTATCTAAGCTGTGTCCTGTATACTCACTGGTATGTGTATGTGATGGAGCTGCCGGGAAAGAAATCCTTTAAGGACAAGAACCCTCACTCACCCAAGTGTGACATGCTTCATCATTGGGTTCCCTCCTCACACTCGGACTGCAAGGTCCATTGTGTGGGCTACGACTCCCCAAAGAAGAGGAACCGAGGTGTTTTTCAAAGATGAGCGATGGAAAGGGGATATCGAGGGGCAGAGTGCAGTCAGTATGGCCCCTAAAAGCCATTAGTGGGCGGAGAACACAGGGGATCCAAGACCCACAGGCATCTCTCCACTGTAAGGTGCAATCACTTTCTGGGTTCCCTGATAGAATATAGACGCCACAATATCCCCATAAACAAATATCGAGTCATAAATATCGATGTCAAAAATATCGACATCCTATATTTATAATGGTAAGTATAAAAATATTGAAAAAAATTATCGATGTAAAAAATAGATGTACAAAATATTGATTTTTGTATATATGTAAAAAATAATGTTAAATATATTAAATAATAAAATTAACTTTAAAAAAATTATTTGGATTTAATATACATTTTAACAAATATAAGAAATAAAGGTAATTTAAAAAAAATTACACATACATACATAACATGTAATATCTATGTATATATTTACTTTAAAACAATTAATAAACTATTAATTTTAATTTATTTTTAAATTTTATAAATATATAAAAATGTACAAATAACTATATATATATATATATACATACATACACCTATAACATAAAATCTAATTAAAAAAACATTACATTATAAATTAAAACATTAAAATATTTAATAGTCTTTAAACTTAAATTGTGCACTCCATTGAGTGCAACAGTAGGGAAAGTGATGGATAGCGGAGGGTTAAAAATTACTAATCCCACTACAGTGAGTGCAACAGTAGGGAAAGTGTTGGATAGGGGAGGGGTAAAAATTACTATGCCCACTCCAGTGAGTGCAACAGTACGGAAAGTGTTGGCTAGCAGAGGGCTAAAAATAACTATTTCCACTCCAGTGAATACAACAGTAGGTAAAGTGTTGGATAGCGGAGGGGTAAAAATTACTATTCCCACTCCAAAGAGTGCAACAGTAGGGAAAGTGTTGGATAGCGGCGCGGTAAAATGTAATATTCCCACTCCAGTGAGTGCAAAAGTAGGGTAAATGTTGGATAGCGGAAGAATTAAATTTACTATTCCCACTCCAGTGAGTGCAACAGGAGGGAAAGTGCTGGATTGCGGAATGGTAAAAATGACTATTCCCACTCCAGTGAGTGCAACAGTAGGGAAAGTGCTGGATAGCGGAGGGGTAAAAATGACTATTCCCACTCCAGTGAGTGCAACAGTAGGGAAAGTGCTGGATAGCGGAGGGGTAAAAATTACTATTCCCACTCCATTGAGTGCAACAGTAGGGAAAGTGCTGGATAGTGGAGGGGTAAAATTACTTTTCCCACTCTAGTGAGTGCAACAGTGGGGAAAGTGTTGGATAGCAGAATAATTAAGTTTACTATTCCAACTCCAGTGAATACAACAGTAGGTAAAGTGTTGGATAGCGGAGGGGTAAAAATTACTATTCCCACTCCAGTGAGTGCAACAGTAGGGACAGTGTTGGATAGCGGAGGGGCAAAATTTACTATTCCCACTCCAGTGAGTGCAACAGTAGGGAAAGTGCTGGATAGCGGAGGGGTAAAAGTTACTATTCCCACTCCAGTGAGTGCAACAGTAGGGAAAGTGCTGGATAGCGGATGGGTAAAAATTACTATTCCCACTCCAGTGAGTGCACCATTAGGAAAAGTGTTGGATAACAGAGAAACAAAAATTACTAATATCATTTAAACAATAGAAACAATTTAAAAAATCATAAAAATAAATAAACAATATTAAAAGAAATACGATTAAATATAATAAACATACAAAAAGAACACATATTTTAATAAAACAAAAAGCTACAAATATTATATAAAATAAAATAAATACATTTATCAACAATAATTATTTCAAAGGAGCAAATATTAACAAACAAAAAAATTATTTAAAAGTTAAATGCATTTATTTTATTTCCTACCCTATAACACCACACCAATAAAAAACACATCAAAAGTTTTATTTAAATTTATTTCCATAATTAACATAATTAATAATCAATTAAAAAAATATTATTAATACAAAAAATAACATTCATTGAATACACATGTTTTAACACTATAATATCCACAACACACACTTAAAATTAATTACACAATTACCATCATTAATTTTAAATTAATTAATTAAAATTAATTAACAACTAATTATTAATTCATCAATTAAAAATAAATTACTTCCCACCCTTCCCACCATTTACACCTATAAACACCACAACACACACCTAAAACTAATTACACAATTACCATAATTAATTGCCAATTAATTAATTAAAATTAATTAACAAATGATTAATTAATTCATAATAAATTACTTTACACATTTAACAGTATAACATCTCAATTAAACCAATATTAATAAATAAAAAATACTCAATACATTTTATATAATTAAATTACTTCCCACCCTATTCCCCTATAAACCCACAACCCGCTACGAAACTAAAAACGCAAAATTCAAATTAAAAAAAATTAATAACTACTAAAATTGTAACACATATAATAAAAATACAAACAATTCATACACAAAAAACATAAATCACATATATATAAAATATATACTAAAATACATAACATTAATAAAAAATCGATATTTTTAACAACTATATTTTTGCAAACAATATTAAACACTTCGATATTTTAAACATCGATATTACTTACCTAAAATCGATATTCTTGACCACGATATTTTGTCTGTTGATATTTCTGACCCACAATATTTTTACCTCGATATTTGTGCAAGTCAATATTTTTGCAATCGATATTCTGTCTCTGCACCCACTTTCTGCACTCACCTTTGGTTAATACACGTGTCTCTTCAAAACGCGAGGAAGGTACCGAAGCACTCACTGTAAAATGTTTCCGTAAATTCCTTGATAAATGAATACACGTAGTCACAAGATCGAGTTGCTCCAATTCATATGTTTATTCGTCACAAACATCTGTGCATGACATTAAAAGCTTTCTCCATAGAAGCAGCCGACACATGTTTTGTCTGCAGGACTTTTTCACGGATAAAGATACCACAGTTCCAAATATGAAAAAGGTTAAAAACAGCATATCTGATAATCTTTGTAAGTCTTTCAAATCACGGGCCAGGGTAATCCAAGAGTAAGCCAAGTACGTAGAACCTTAAACCAATTATGTTTTGCACATGCAAATGTAAAAAATATGGCGGCAGACAAGGAGCATCAGGCCCTTTAAGTCTAAATGCACATACACCCCGTGGTCAGAAGGTTCACCAAAGGAATCACAAAATTGTTACTTCCTTTCATATGACATTTTTTACCCCATTTCCGGTAGATGTCCTTACCACTTCTTTCTGGAAAACTTTTCTATGGCAGTCTTTCCAAGTGGAAGCACCCAAACTACAGACCCTAACAAACTTTGAGCAATTTACCAAAGGATTGACTGCTTGATAACTTGGGAAGGCCTTCACTGAGGGATACCTTGTACATCGTGGTACCACATTGTAACTGCTTTTGGTATTTCCATGTTGTCAAGCAAACAAGAGTAGTGCCCAAAAGGGCCCTAAAAAAACATGATGACCAACAGCTCATCTTGGGTCATCCCAAATTAAGGCATACAACAGTAATTTCCCTAACACAAGAATTTCCATTTTTATCAAAGTGTCTCACTTACAATGGGGGTCTGCACAACTTTGCAGGAAGGACTCTTCAGGAGCCTTGGGTGGGGGCTCATTTTTGCTCCTGCCACTCATTCACATTTCAGCTGGCAATAGAACAAATACCCCCTCTCCAGGAAAAGTAACCTCCCCTGAGATTACAACACAGACACAGGGCAAAGGTACAAAATGGTGAGATGATGTCACCTGGGCTGGTGATGACCATGGTTCATGATGGACCGCCATACAGGCAATAGCAATCTTGTGATTCCAGTGCTGGAGGCTAGATCCTGGGAGGTAGGCATGTTCTGGACATGGGAGACTAGCAAAGACTTGCTGCTACTGTATATTATCCAACTGTCCATCAATGATGATGGCCATGACGGTAGAAAACATGGCTGCTGTAATAATCCGGGAAGGCGTTTAAATCCTTTTAATAGTATGTGGCAATGAGCTCGCCTGGAACTCCACAGATGAGAACCATGACTCTTCTTGAGCACACCTGTAATTCTTTTTTCAGATATCACAGGCAGCAGATGAGCCCGGTCAGAACTGGAGGCAGCTCCCCAGGACCATAAGTGACAACCACCTGACAAAGAGGCCCACTATATGTCTGGATGCCCTCAACTCACAGTTTCTGGCCTGCTTGTTTCCAGTAAAACTATTACATAAACTGTCTTTGTTGTAACCTTTATCCTAAAAACTGACTTCACTTTAATTTTGTATAATGAACCATATGTGCTTATGTATTGTAATTGTTCATATGTAAAAGTCTCTGTCACCTATCTGTGTCTTATTTGCTGTTAATTTACTATAGGTGTAGTCACATAAACTGCTCTGTCACCCACCTGCTTCTTGTTCGAACTATAAAAATTCCTAAATAAATATATAAATAAAGATGCCTAGCATCTGCATTTTCAAGACAAGAAACAACAAACAAGGCAAAATAGTTGTTCCAAGAAATAATCAAAATTCTAAATCACAAAGGAAAAAAAAGTGTAGGTTTGAGAAGAAATAAACTAACCGAGCCAATTCATCCCTACTTTAATGAGTAACAAATGAATTTGAGTCAGCTATTCATTCTGGATTGGTGAAGTTGGTCTGATGGCATGCAGTACCTAGGTGATTTACACTTAAAACTGACAGAGAATAAGGGGTACCATTCACAGTCTAAATATTACTATTTGCGCTGTATGTCTACAGAGATCATTGAACCTTCACAGAGTAATAACAGTAGGGATGAAGAAAAGAGCCAGAGATTGCTTTCTTTCACTCTAGCTCCTACAACAATAATAAAATACCACGTGACAGATATGAAGATGAATTCTTTACTGTGCATTTATATTTGAACCATTATTTTCCTTCCATATGTGGGCACCTAGTAGTCAAGTCGCTTGATTTGTCCTTCAGTTTGCATATGCTCAATAGATGATCTGCTTGGAAGACCAACACATGTGGGTAGTAAGAACAGACTGCAACACTATAGTTATGACCTACTCCGTTGAGATGAACTAAGCTCTTGAGCATTGAAATAATGGGATTTCAAGTGGACTTTATAGCAGCTGCAATTACTACAAAAAAGGAACCACTCCTCATTACGGAGTCTTTGATGTTTCACCAAGCTAACGACGTGAAGAACATTACTCATCATCCAGCCTGCATGTTATTAGCATCACTGTAGTTTTTTATGAAGATACAGAACATATTTTATCAAAACAGCAGGCAATACAGCAATGTATATACAACATAGAACCCCACAGATGCAAGACATATTTTAATGAAATCCCGTTATTTACAGTTCCAAGAGTTTTTGGCTGTTTTCAACAAACCTTCATTTAAATCATCCGTGCAAGGCATTTGCTTTGAGTCCAGGTTTTCCACTGGAGAATCTCTTGAGACTTCTGCAAGAGTTGTTCTGGTTTCAAATATGTTGTTATTATTGTTAACTTGACTCCCATTTTGCTTCAGTAGCCTATATACCTCAGTTTCCAGGTCTCTGATCTGAAATAAATATGACATAACATTAATTCACAGAAAATATACACACAAGGTCTGATGAAAAGTGGCCCGCTAAATGGTGCAGAGGGATTGCAATTACTAGTGGTGCAGTATTTATTGCACAAGGTAATGACCCTTCGTTGACTTTCAGCAAGTCAAACCTGCTGGAATTTAACAAGGGGAAAAGGCCCAGTATTTTACTGGGACATGCAAAATTTGGTGTGGTAAGCCCCAAAATCCATGTTATTTCCTAAAAACTTGCAATACTTACTGTATCCGATAAATTTTGAACATCTAAATATCGGATTTTTATCAGATGCAATAAATATATTGAATCCAGCAGGGCCCACTAACAGCCTGAGATAATCAAAGAATCCTTGTTTTTTACATTTTGATTACCATTCATGTTAATTCTCATACTTTTGGCTACTAGTGGCCAGAGGTATTATTTACTGGTCATAAAATACTGGTCACAATTTGTGACCTATATTTTTGCGACCAGTGAATTTTTCCCCCAATTAATCTATGTACAGATATGTTGGCTCGGAAAATTCAGATTTGGTGTGGGCCCCAATCTGACCTACCTTGCTAATATTCATGAGGTAGGTCACAAATTGTGCCTCACTCTGATTGGAGGCCATCATATGGATGAGCAGACCACCATGTCCGTGATTGCCTTTAAATACAGTACACTTTTGTTAAAAGAGACAGGGCTATTTTTTTTTTTTTTAAAGTTTACTTTCTTTTTAAGAATCTGAAGTGGTCCTGTGGTCCTTTGGCTTCTCACCAGCAAACTGTTTTTCAAACCACAAAGAAAATGGGTCTTAAAGAGACTCCTTCCCTTTAGTGATTGGGTTATCTCTCCAGCTTGGGGGTTGATAAAATGTCAATGTTTTGTAACCAGTTTTTGGTGAATATGAGATCAATTCAATATTTTCAAGAGACGCCTACAATATACCACTAAAGGAAATGTCCATTTATCTGACAGAGGAACAAAGATATTACACTAATCTGATTTGCTAGAGTGTTGACAGTCATGGGATGAACAAGTGTCTCTTTAGAAACTGGAAGGAACTTATTGTTGCAAGAGAATGATAACTACCATTACATACAAAGTGAACAAATTCTGGGGCATATTTATGAGCCCCTATCGCCACCACAACTTCCCTTTTAGTGACGTTGTGGTGCCGATAGGGGTTTCGCCTTATTTACAAGGCAGCGTTAAGCCACTTAAAACTGCCTTGTAAATAAGGCACCCTTTCACTCTGTACTTAGCGTGAAAGGGGAGGTCAATGGGTGTTGCCCTGGGAGTTCCACAGCAACACCCATTGATTTTGACCCTGCGCCCTATTTTGAAGGGTAGCGTAAATAGGAGGCAGCACCAGAATTAAGACCAGGGAAAACCTGGTCTTAAACAGGCAAAATGAGGAGAAATGCTTTATTTCTCCTCGTTTTTGCGTTGTGCAGCACACATAAAAACAGCAAATTGCCATTGATTGTTTATGCGCATGAAGGTGACCCTTCCTGCACATAAAGAATCAAAAAAAATCTTACGTTTTGCAACTTCTATGTGTGCTGCATTAAGAAGCACCCATAAAAGTTACAAAACGCCATTTAAAGATTGTTTATGTGCAGGAAGGGAGACCTTCCTGCACATAAACAATATTCCCCTCAACACAGACACCCTTTCACTATGGTGCAAGGGTGCCAGCATTGGAGCAAGGCTGCTAAGCTTAGAGCCAGCGCAGGGGGTAATGCAGGGCTGCACCATATTGTTGTAAATATGGTGCAGCCCTGCGTTTCTGAAGTGGTGGAGTGCATTGTTAAGCTAAGGAGGCTAACACTCCACTCCTCCACTTCATTGTAAATATGCCCCTCTGTGCCTCATTTAAATATTCTTCAGTGTTAATAAAGGGCTTAACATACTTAGGCCTTGCAACCAGAGTACTGTACAACTGTACAACTATCAACTTTTTTATTGTTTTTGTGTACTAATGACATACTGTAATATGGAAAGAATGTACTCTAGCAGGCATTCATCTTTAACCTGTTTTACAACTTAAATTTCATGTTCATAGCAGTCTGCGATGTAGTATGAAGTTGTTTAATCTTTATCTAGGAGAGGTGTTAAAGGCTTTCAGAAGACAATTTCTGATTAGCTAGGTGAGTGGACATGTGTGTTAAAGAGAATGGAGAGGTATTACACAACTAAATTCATCTACTCCACAGCAGGTGGTACGATGAGTCATTTCCAATGGGTTATTTAACGACTTGACCACATAAATGATTCATTTCCGAAGTGTCCTTAAATGAATGGTGGACGTTAATATTTGTGGAAGGTAGCAGTGACATTTGTCTTCTTATGTTTAGAGGGCCTTGTTCGGTCTCCTTTCTAAGAGTGGATGAATCCCCTGGGATCTCCCCCAACCTGGGGGGGGGGGTCTCAAGAGACTTTGGGGTCGATTCCGATTCGGGCCGGAAATTTCTCCGACCGAGCCGGACCCGGAGAGATTTCCGACCGAATCGGACCCGTGCAGTCCGACCGAACGAGTACTATGCGCACGTATGCCATCGGACCCGAGTCGGTCGGACTCCCATTGAAGTCAATGGGAGCCGGTCGTACAACGCGTACGCGGGCTCCCATTGACTCAATGGGTGCGAGTCGGACAAGTGCGCCCCTACAGCGGGTACGCGGCGAAGCGATCGCGCCGTACACGCACAGGTAGGGGGGACCCATGGGTCCCCCTGTGTGCGACTCGCGCGGCTACGCGTACAGGGGGTCCGACACGGACCCCCAAAGTACGGCTCCGACAGCTCTTTCGAGCCGGAGTGCGCGGCTCGGTCGGACTGCTCGCGGCGCGCATCGTACTTACCCGGCCGGGTAACGTCTCCATTGCGCGGTGCGAGTCGAGTCCGAGCGAGTCGGTCGGTGCGGTTCGAGCCGGGAACGAGTCGGTCGGAGCAGTCGGGACGCCCGGACGAGTTGGTCGGCGAATTCGCATCGTACTCGCTCGGCCGGACCCGCGTACGGTTCGGTCGGGAAACAGGGCTCCGAATCGGATCCGGTAAAGCCGAATCCGATTCGGAGCCCTACCGGCCGAGATCGGAATCGGCCCCTTTATGTTATCCCGCAAAAACACCAAGTTTAAGATACTGGTCATATTTATAGTTTCTCTTTCCCTTACTAGCACTGTAAATACCAATATGGTTAGTACTAGGAAATTGAGAGGTGTGAGATATATTTGCAGTGGATATGCTTGATGCAACTGGGCAGAGAATCTAACCAGCGAAACACATTGGAGGTAACTACAGTCAGTGAGTACATGCTGATACCATTGTCAAAGCTTTTTCGAATGTGCAATTTTGGGTGACAAATTATGTGTGCAAATTAATCATTTTAATGATGCACATAGTTGTAACTAATGAATTAATAATAATGCACTTGAAACAATTTGTTTTGTTTAGCAGTGTAATTTATAGTGTTGTTTAGTAATGCCACATTTTTGTGTGAGACACCATTTATGTAAGATGGATGCAGTTTCTGGTATTTGGTTCATCTTGCTCATGTCATTCACCCCTCCCAGTCAGAGATTCGCTCTCCACATAGTTTTCATGGAGCACAGAATGTTATGACGTAAAAGGGGGTGATAATAATAGAAAACATGTTTTGTGAATGAAGCTTCCCATTGTATGCCTGATGTATTATTTATAAGGATTTCCACTGGAGGTTCCAATGCAGGCATGCCCAAGAACATAATTCTATTAACTATTGTTTGAAAAATCTTTCATATTATGTTGTACCTCTCTGGAGTGTAGTTGCTGAGGAAGCAAGCGGAAGACTTCCGTTACCTTAAGAAATGGGTTAGTGCTAAGAAACTTTAATAATTGCATAGTTGTTTTTGATTTGCCAACGTGACCTAACCATGATCATACCATGTTGAATTTGCATTTTTATTAATTATCATGCATAAATTGTGTATATAAACCCCTGGTTTGGAGGGTTTGTGTGCGACTTCCCATTGTCCTCACAAGCCTCTGTCCATTATTTCGAGACTTCCTTTCTTCTCATAGGATGCTGTTAGGACTCTTTATGAGTTTGCCGTTTAGAATTTTCCTACTTATAATTGTTAAGTAAGGATTTTACTATGGTTTGCAATTTTGTTTTTCTGTATCTGAGCCTTCATGGGAAATGTATGCATTCTTCTGTATCGTTTTTATTGACAATTCTGAAATAAATGTATTTTTCCCTATTCTGATCCGGAACTCATTTATTAAATGGTTCTGAGTTTATTCAGATTTCTACTCTGCTAAATTAATGCTTATTGATGAGGAGAGTAGTCTCTTACTGCTCGATCAACAAGAGATTCCAAGGCTGAACTTCACAATATAAAAATCGGGTGTATAAAATATTGGGGTTCAGATGATTCTTGTGGTTCGGCTCCCATGCCATAATGCTCTTTGCTTAATATGATTACTTAATTTTCAGTAGAAATGGTAATGCTGTGTGGTAGTGTGCTTAGAAAATTATCTACTTTTTCTAGTCAACTAAATACCATAAGAGCAGAAAGCTTATGTAAGCTTGTGTATATTTGGTGTGTATTATCTTGTTTTTACAAATGGAAGGAAATATGTGTGTGTTAGAAATGGGGGTCTCTAGTTGGCAGAGGTAGGTACCTTTGTCCAAATAGGGACCCTTGTTTCTAGTCAGGGTAAGGAGGATACACTTCCAAAATAACCCATGCTCACCCCCTTGGTAGCTTGGCACGAGCAGACAGGCTTATCTCCGAGGCAGTGTGTAAAGCATTTGTGAACACATACAGTGATACAGTGAAAACACTACAAATGGACACCACACCAGTTTAGAAAAATACGTAATCTTTATCTAAACCAAAACAAGAACAAACGACAAAAATCCACAATACAGTTATCAAAATATCCACAAAAATAGGTAATTCTCTCAATTTAAGTCTCTAGCAACAAATAACGCCACCTGGAGTTATCACAACGTCGTGACAGATAGAAATCCCAAAGTACGGCGTCGACCGCGAGGTGCGCGGCATCGGACACGGAGTCAAACAGGCCCACAAAGAACAGTACCTTGGAAATGATGAAAACAAAGACATTGCACGGCGTCGGGGAGGTGAGGCTTCATTGGCGTCGAGCGGCGTCGGTTCCTTACGACCCCAGGGAAGGTGAAGCCTCAGTTCCTTACTGCGGTGCAGGGGAGCCGAGACGTCGGTTCCTTACTGTGTTGGGGAGGTGACGTCACAGCGGCGGCGAGGCCTCTGTTCCTTACGACGATGCAGTGTCGATGGATTCGGGAGTCACCCACGTCGAGAATCGGCTCCGCGTTGATGAAGCACCGGCGTCAGAGTCGATGTGGCGCGGCGTCAGAAGGCGTCGGGCCTACGGTGCAAGTCAGTGCGGTGCATCGTGCTCTTCACGAGCGGTGCCCACGGCTTCGATGCAGGTTACGGCGTAGCTTGCCGGCGTCGGTGTTGCAAATTCCTTCTGTGGCAGCTGAAACAGCAGTTCCAGATGCAGGGAGACAGAAGAAAGGAAGTCTTTGGGTCCCTGAGACTTCAATACAGGAGGCAAGCTCAATTTCAAGGCCTTGGAGATCTTCTTCCTCAAGCAAACACCAAAGTCCTTTTTCTCCTTTCCTTGGCAGCAAGTAGCCACTGCAGGCCAACCCCAGACAGCAAACAGCACAGGGGCAGCATTCTTCCTCAGCTTCTCCGGCTCTTCTCCTTGGCAAAAGGTTTCTCTTGATTCCCAGAAGTGATCTAAAAGTCTGGGGTCCGGGCCCCTCTTTTTATACACAAAAATCCTTTGTTCTCTGAAGGCAGAGAGTGTCTGTACACAGCCAAAACCAGTTCTGTCCTCACTGGTGCAGCTTCCTGGCAGGAGGTGGAGATAGCATTGTTGAAGGCATACCAGGCCCATTCAGGTGAAAGGAAATCTCCTCCCCCTACTCTAAATGCAGCCCTGGTCTATTCAGCCCAGCCCTGACTCATCAGACTTCTGGAGCCACTGCCCCTCTTCAGCCCCTGTCATCCAAAAGCCAGACATGCAATATACAAACCTAGCAGAGGCACACTGGATGGTTAGGCAAGAAAATACCTACTTTCTAAAAGTGGTATTTTCAAATACAGAATGTAAAAATCACCCTCACTACAAGATGCATTTTAACATTCTGAGTTCAGGCATACTAAACTTTTTTTCTCTAGCTTGTTCCCAGGACCAGTTATGTTTATAAGATGTTATAAACAAACTCTCCATTCTGTCCTATGGGGACAGGTTGCCTTGCAATAGTGAAAAACGAAATTGGCAGTAATTCACTATCAGGACAGGCCACACACATCAGGGCATGTCCTACCTTTCACATACACTGCACCCTGCCCACAGGGGTACCTTGGGCCTACCTTAGGGGTGACTGATATGTAAGAAAGGGGAAGATTAGGGCCTGGAAAGTGTGTGCACTTGCCAAGTCGACATGGCAGTCCCAGACTGCACACAGGCTCTGCAATGGCAGGCCAGAGTCACATTTTACAGCCTGCTTCTGTGGGTGGCACAATCAGTGCTGCAGCCCACTAGCAGCATTTAATTTACAGGCCCTGGGCATAGACAGTGCACTATACTAGGGTCTGACAAGTAAATCAAATGCGCCAATCATGGAATCACTAATCCATAACAATAATTTACAAAGGGATCACTTGCACTTTGGCACTGCACAGCAGTGGCAAAGTGCCCAAAGCATCTAGACCAGCAAAACGGAGTCCAACACACAGCAAAAACACAGGAGGCTAAGGCAAAAAGTGGAAGGGAGACCCACGCCAATGGTGCCAGGCATAACACGTGTCCCCTCCAGCTGAAATGCGGGGAGAACTACCCACCCTCTTGGGAGTTCTCTTCACTAAGGCGGAAAAATCTGGACAGACCATCAACATTGGCGTGTTCTGAAGCAGGGCGGTGTTCCACCGTGAAGTCCATCCCCTGTAGGGAAATGGACCACCTCAACAGCTTTGGATTCTCACCCCTCATCTGCATCAACCAACTGAGGGGCCTGGGGTCTGTCTGAATCCGGAAGTGAGTCCCAAACAAGTATGGCCTCAGCTTCTTCAGCGCCCAGACCACAGCAAATGCCTCACGCTGAATCGCACTCCCCCTGTTCCTTTGGAAGTAACCTCCTACTAATGAAGGCTACAGGCTGGTCTAGGCCCTCTTCATCCAGCTGTGACAGCAAAGCCCCCACACCATGCTCTGAAGCATCTGTCTGCACAATGAATTCCCTTGAGAAGTTGGGCGCCTGAAGCACGGGCGCCGTGAACATGGCAGATTTCAGGGCATCAAAAGACTTCTGGAAGGCATCAGTGCAATTCTCCTTCTTGGGCTGCTTCCTGGAAGTCAGCTCTGTCAAGGGGGCAACAATGGTACCATACCCCTTGACAAATCTCCTGTAATACCCTGTGAGTCCTAAAAAGGCTCTCACCTCTGTCTGGGTCTTGGGGGTTCACAAGCCAGAATGGTATCAATCTTGGGCTGTGGGGGCACCACCTGGCTGCTCCCTACCTGGTGTCCCAAGTACACCACAAAACCCTGCCCGATCTGGCACTTACTCGCCTTGATCGTGAGGCCTGCCCTCTGCAGAGCCTTCAACACTTCCCAGAGGTGGTGCAGATGTTCCTCCCAAGTGGCACTGAACACTGCGATGTCATCCAGGTAGGCGGCACTGAAATCTTCCAGCCCAGCCAACACCTGGTTGACCAATCTCTGAAAGGTCGCAGGGGCATTCTTCAATCCAAAGGGCATCACCCTGAATTGGTAGTGCCCCTCTGGTGTTGAGAATGCTGACCTCTCCTTTGCCTCATCGGTTAAGGCAATCTGCCAGTACCCAGACATCAAGTCAAACGTGCTGAGGTACTGGGCAGCTCCCAACCGATTGATGAGCTCATCAGCTCTGGGGATGGGGTGCGCATTAGTCCTGGTGACCGAATTGAGCCCTCGGTAGTCCACACAGAACCGGAGTTCTGGTGTGGCCACGGATGCGGCAGCCTTTGGGACGAAGACTACTGGGCTTGCCTAAGGGCTGTTTGAGGGCTCAATCACCCATAGGTCTAGCATCGTGGAGACCGCCTCCTTGATGCAAGCCTTGACCCTGTCAGTCACTCTGTAAATCTTGTGCTTGACAGGAGGACTGTCCCCAGTGTCAACATCATGGACGCACCACTGAGTGACACCAGGGGTCAAGGAGAACAGAGCAGCAAACTGTCCCAACAGTTGGCGACAGTCACTCTGCTGTTCAGGAGTCAGGGCGGGGTAGAGTGATACACCGTCCACTGACCCATCGTGCTCCTTTGAAGACAGGAGGTCAGGAAGAGGCTCAGTCCCCTCTTCCATTCCAGTATCTGTTGTTAGGAGCATGCCCACTTCGGACCTCTCCAAGTGGGGCTTCAGGCGGTTCACATGCAGGACCCGCAAAGGGTTCCTAGGAGACTGCAAGTCCACCAAGTAGGTGAAGTTACTCTTGCACTCCACCACCTCAAATGGTCCGATCCACTTATCCTGGGGCGCACAGGGCTCCACTGGGGCCATGACCCATACTTTTTGTCCAGGCTGAAACTCGATCAGAGTGGCATTCTGATCATACCACCGTTTCATCTCCTCCTGGCTGGGTTCCAGATTCGCCTGAGCGAGTTGTCTGAAGTTGTTAATCTGGTTTCTGAAGGCCAGCATGTAGCTATATACATCCTGGGGAGGTTTACTGGGAGCTTTCTCCCAACCTTCTTTCACCAGACTCAGAGGTCTTCTTACAGGATGGCCGTACAGTAGCTCAAAGGGACTAAACCCTATGGACTTCTGGGGCACCTCTCTGTAAGCAAACAAAAGGCATGGTAAGAGGACGTCCCACTTACGTCTCATGTGTTCACCAAGACCTATAATCATGCCCTTCAGGGACCGGTTGAATCTCTCAACCAGCCCATTACCTTGGGGGTGGTAAGGAGTGGTGAACTTGTATGTAACACCGGACTCCTGCCACTGGGACTTCATATACTTCGATATGAAGGTGGTACCACAGTCAGATACCACCTCTCTGGAGAACCCCACACGGGAGAAAATTTCCATCAACGCACGACCCACCACGGGGGCCGTCACAGTCCGGAGAGGGATGGCTTCTGGGTACCGGGTGGCATGGTCCACCAAGACCAGGATGAACCTGTTGCCCATGGCTGTCTTGGGATCCAGAGGCCCCACAATGTCAATACCCACCCGCTCAACGGGGGTGCTGACCACAGGGAAAGGGTGGAGAGGAGCCTTACACTTCCTCCCACTCTTGCCACTTGCCTGGCAAGTCTGGCAAGTCCTACAGTGAGTGTCAGAACTCTTACGCATTTGGGGCCAGTAAAATTGTGTGACAAGCCTTTCAAAGGTCTTGTCTTGCCCCAAATGTCTTGCCAAAGGCACATCATGAGCCAGACCCAAGAGGAAGGCTCTGAAGCGCTGGGGTACCACCAGCACACGGGTTGACCCAGGCTCAGCAACCTTAGACTCGCTATACAGGAGACCATTCTCCCAGTATATCCAATTTGATCCAGACTGATCACCTGCTGCCTGGTTTGCAGCCTGCTGCCGCAAACCAACAAGAGAAGGGCACTTCTGATGCTCCTGGAAGAATTCCTCCCTGGTGGGGCCTCCTTCATGCTGCCAATGGGTCAGCTCAGGCAGGTACCCCAGTTCAGCCACTTGTTCCTCTGAAGGTTACAGGGCATCCCCCTCAAGGTCTGCCTCCTCCTGGACCGTGGGAACTTCGGGGGCCGGTTACCTGCGCCCCCTGCCTCTTCTCTTTCCGGCAGGCACCTGGGCCACTCTTTCAGGCTCCAGGTCCTCTTGAATACCCTTACCGGCTGCCATAGACCGAGTGGTCACACACGCCCACTCAAGCACACTTAACATCTCCAAATTAGACCTCCGCTTCACCTTCACAGTCAACAGGCATGGCCGGCCCCACAGCTACTTTCAAGGTACCTGAGACCCCCCCACTCAAAGGTAACCTGTGCCACTTTGCAGAGACACTCTGAAATGTTGCAGCAACTACGGGGTAGAATGCGTTGGGGATCACCTGCGCTTCAGACACCAGCCGACAACTGACAGCTGTCACACTGGCTCCGGTGTCTCTCAGAGCCTCCACCCTTTGGCCATGATGGTCACCCACTACCTGTACTTTTTAGTGTTATCAGGCAGATGAGCTCTTGGGACCATCTCACTGTCTCCTAAAGAGACCAGGGACATTTCTGCGGGACCCCACCCATCTTTGGCACTAGACTCCTCCACCAAGGCCACACTAGCCAACTGCTGGGGCGGTGCACCAGTGGGTGCGGTGGTAACATTCTTGGGACACTTAGGATCCCATTGGCAGCAAGTAGCCACTGCAGGGCAACCCCAGGCAGCAAACAGCACAGGGGCAGTATTCTTCCTCAGCTTCTCCGGCTCTTCTCCTTGGCAAAAGGTTTCTCTTGATTCCCAGAAGTGGTCTAAAAGTCTGGACCCCTCTTTTTATACACAAAAATCCTTTGTTCTCTGAAGGCAGAGAGTGTCTGTACCCAGCCAAAACCAGTTCTGTCCTCACTGGTGCAGCTTCCTGCAGGAGGTGGAGACAGCATTGTTGAAGGCAGACCATGCCCATTCAGGTTAAAGGAAATCTCCTCCCCCTACTCTAAATGTAGCCCAGGTCTATTCAGCCCAGCCCTGACTCATCAGACTTCTGGAGCCACTTCCCCTCTCCAGCTCCTGTCATCCAAAAGCCAGACATGCAATACACAAACCTAGCAGAAGCACACTGGATGGTTAGATAAGAAAATACCTACTTTCTAAAAGTGGTATTTTCAAACACAGAATGTAAAAATCACCCTCACTAAAAGATGTATTTTAACATTCTGAGTTCAGGCATACTAAACTTTATTTCTCTACCTTGTTCCCAGGGCCAGTTATGTTTATAAGATGTTATAAATAAACTCCCCATTCTGTCCTATGGGAACAGGCAGCCTTGCAATAGTGAAAAACAAAATTGGCATTAATTCACTATCAGGACATGCCACACACATCAGGGCATGTCCTACCTTTCACATACAATGCACCCTGCCCACAGGGGTACCTTGGGCCTACCTTAGGGGTGACTGATATGTAGAAAAGGGAAGGTTTAGGGACTGGCAAGTGTGTGCACGTGCCAAGTCGACATGGCAGTCCCAGACTGCACACAGGCTCTGCAATGGCAGGCCAGAGTCACATTTTACAGGCTGCTTCTGTGGGTGGCACAATCAGTGCTGCAGCCCACTAGCAGCATTTGGTTTACAGGCCCTGGACACACACAGTGCACTATACTAGGGTCTGACAAGTAAATCAAATATGCCAATCATGGAATCACTAATCCATAACAATAATTTACAAAGGGAGCACTTGCACTTTGGCACTGCACAGCAGTGGCAAAGTGCCCAAAGCATATAGACCAGCAAAACGAAGTCCAACACACAGCAAAACACAGGAGGCAATGGCAAAAAGTGGAAGGGAGACCCATGCCAATTTTGCCAGGTATAATAGTGTGTTTGTTGCAGAAGAATTCAGAAAAACAGTTTTCACTTAAAGGCAAAAGGAGCAAGCTACTTTTTTTTGTAATGGTCTTTCTGCTGAATAATCTATCTAACCAGATTCCTCACCTGAAATTCCTCAAGCACCAGACTGGATCTGAAACTTTTTTATAGCAATTGCTCCCACGTGCTGGTAGGAGGTGCCATTGGACTCTGCTGTGACCTTACTCTATCTTCAACAAATATGGCACAGAGCCCTACATAGACACCCCAGCAGGATTACATCAAAGGCAGACCACTCTTGATAACTTGGAAGAATGACAGTGCGTGAAGTCTAACTTGTTTTTTTTTTTACAACCCTAAAAGTCCACTCCACAGAACAGATAGGAGGGAGGACAGTGAAGAATTTGCAATTAGAGTCTCCACTAGAAAGAGAGCTATCAAAGCTAAGTAATGTTTTTGTCTAATAGCGTATTCCTCTCCTTTTGTATAGATATCAAAGCAGTACCTCCAAAAAGGTGGAAGAGCTGAGATGTGGACTTACCCCGGGAAGTCCAGCAGGAGAGGGCCAGTGAAATGGGCATCTCTTCAGACTTGACTGTCTGTCTATACAGTGCTGACTGGTGAAGGTGTTTACGAATGTCCATGTTGAAGCCAGACAGATGACTACAATAGAAAGATACTGACCAAACCTGCTGTAGCAGCCTTGGCTCTTTTGGAATGAACCCAACAGCGCTCAAGAGGCTCCTTATTGGCCAGGGCATAGCATGTCTTAATGCACAGGACAAACCACTGGGATAAGGTTCGCTTCTGGGCGTCTTTCCCTTCTTAGCACTGGCAACGCTGATAAAAAGCTGATCATCCACCCGGCGCTTTCTTGTGCCCTTTATGTAAAATTTAGGAGCTCTTCTTGGATTGAGCCTCTTCTTCTTCTTAGAGGGTTGAGGCTAAGCAAAAAAGGCAGGAAGGGTGATAGACTTCTCCACATGAAAGGGCGATACCACATGTGGCAAAATGAAAGCAACTGTTTGCAGGACCAACTTATCTGGGAAAAAGTGGTGTTGAGAAAGTGCACTGATAGTGGCTACTGCTTGCTGATATGGCACACAGAAGTAATCAAATTGAGAAATTCCATCTTGATGGTCAATAATCTCAGAAAACAATTGCACATGAGCTCGAAGGATTGGAACATTAAGAATGTAAAGACCAAGTTTAGGTCCCTCTGACACATGAAGAAGGAAGCAGGGACTAACACATATATAAGACAGCTCAAAATGGCACTACACCGGGTGACTTGAATAACAAAGGTTGGTCAGACCAACATAGAAAGGGAAAACAAATAACTTTTAACAATGCCCACTACAAAGTCTTGCTGGAGTCAGCGATAGAAACAATAACAGTTTAGCCTGCCAAGAGTTGCCTTGATGGTCTTTGCATCAGGCCACAAACTTCATCCCATGACTGGAATAAATAGTGTTGGTGGATGGGAGCCTAGCCATGAGAATAACATCCACTACTTCAGCAGATAACTTATATCTGCTCAGTTGGTGCTTCTCAATCGCCACAAATGCAGGTGGACATTAAGGAGATTCAGGTGCAGGACCCTGCCATATTTCTGAAAAACTAGGACTACTGGGGGGAGGGCCAAATGATCAGGCTCAAAAGATTGGGGTACCACATTTTTCTGACCCAATCTGGAGGTATCAGAATGATTTCAGCCAACTTTGTCCTTGCCTTCTTCAAAAGTCAACAGAGGAGAAGCAGAGGCAGGAAGGTGCACAGTAGACTTGCATACCACTGCAAGGGGGTTGCATTTTCCCAGGATACTCTTGGCGGAAACTCAGGTATGGAATAATGAAGACAGTGCACGCTCCCAGCAATGGTGAAAGATCTAACCAACAACACAAAAGTTCCCTTTTCCTAAATTTGAGCACGTAAAATCTAGAAACAACTGGTACTGTAACCCAACTAGCTTACCAGATACAATCAATCCGTGATCTAAATGAGATTTAATTAAATAGATTTCCAGGTTGCTAAATTACAAACACTAAAACTATTATTATATAAAAATAGATCATACAATCTTATATGGGACAAGTTTACTGTGTGGAATAATGATGTACGGTGCAGTTTATTGAATGTCCCCAACAAAAACTAGCAATATTACCAGATATTGTGAATAACCGTGAATTAGTATATTAGGGTTAAGTTTCTACGTTGCTAAAAAGGTATCTTGTAAAAGGGAATGTTCTCTAGTTTGTAATTTTGTCTCTAATATAGTTTTTATATTGTTTGTTTAGATTTTTTAAACTGAACTATTGTCCTGAAGAAGGTGACGAAACACCTTAACACCGAAACGCCACGTCGACAGTTTGTTCTTTTGTTTTTAACAATGTATTTTATTAAAATGTTTATAAATTGACAAATGTTTTTAAATATATGCACAAACAGTGTGAATTGGCTAATTGTTCGTGGTAAATTGTTTGATATTTTTGTATAAAAAATTGTCTTTGCCAATAACAATAAAAAATCTTTCTATACAGCATTCCCTTTCAGATTGTATGATCTATTTTTATATAATAATTGTTTTAGTGTCTCTTACATATAAGTTTGTAATTTAGCAACCTGGAAATCTATTTAATTAAATCTCATTTAGATCACGGATTGATTGTATGTGGTAAGCTAGTTGGGTTACAGTACCAGTTGTTTCTAGTTTTTACATGCTCCAATTTAGGAAAAGGGAACTTTTGTGTTGTTTGTGCATCTATACCCATCCCTTTTCCAAGGATCAGGGTACCTCCTTTATATTTTGACACGAAAGATCTAACCAAGCCATGCCCCACTGGGCAAAGATAGCTTGAGCAACCTCCAGATGAAGATGCCATTTGTGTCTGCCAGCTGATGTCTGCTGTGCTTGCCTACTCTGGTATTTAGCCTCCCATGATTGGCCATTAGGGAGAGCCCTTGAAGTTCCAGCCATTTCCAGAGATGCCATATATCCTGGCAAGATCCCTAAAATTGCTGTCACCATCAGTCAATCCTGCTTATTAGTGAACTGTGGTAAGATAATATCATGCAGAAACCTTACTTGCCACCTAATTCCATGAGAGGAGGAATTTTCCTGTTATTTGTATGGTATCTCTAAACTTAGGGTAGGAGCGGAGGCATCGTCCTGTAGTCACATATTCATCAAGGGACCGCCACAGCCCAATATGTTGCTCTCCAACCACTCCTGAGGTTGGTCTCATGAAATTAGATGACGAGTAAGGTCGCTACACGATATTATCTTTTCACAGTTCACTAATAAGCAGGATTTACTGATAGTGACAGTGATTGTAGGGATCTTAGATTTGAAGAAGGCCACCGGCCCAAAGTGGCAGTAGATGATTGGCCGAAACATGTTGACAGTGTGGAGAGATGGTAGGGTGATAATATCCCAAGACCATCTCATTGTGTGTTTTAACCCTTCTTAGGAGGCCCAGAATAAATTAGTAGGATACTTCTACAGTAGTTTTAATGAGACACTGCACAGTGGATCCCTTTGAGTGTTTTGAAATTAAAAAAATCATTGTTCCACCCCTGATGTTGGTTACACAGGGGGTGTAGTAGCACGCCCTATGTCGAAACATGCCATTATTAGTGGGTGATGTCACTTTTATCCCATATATGGGTCCACATAGAGGTTGATCATCTTTGATTCTTACCTCCTCATCTCTTTTGTGTGTGTTAGATTTATAGTTTGGGAGGACGGTTGAGGAGTTGCACCTCTTGCCCCTTCTTTTGTGTGTGTAGTATGTTACTTGAAATGTAGACATTGTCTTAAAGGTTGCCTATTGCTTTGCCCACTGCATGCAGAGGTTCTATTGCAAGACCCACATGTGGTAACGGGCATATGAGATCACCATAATGTGCAAGGCCAAGAAGCCTCAGAAACGTCCACGACGGAACACAAGAGTAAGACCCAAACATCAGGATCATAACTTAAAGACGCCAGACTCGCTGTGAGGTGGAAAGGTCAACATGCAGGATGCTCCTATGAAGGGAATCCTCTGTACAGACTACAGGTGGGACTTCAGCTCGCTGATGGAAAAATCCAGGGATCACACAACGGAATCCATTGGTTGTAGGTGGCCACGCCTGTTGCGGCAAGCCCATCTTCAACATTCAGGCATTGAGGTACAGGAATGCATGTATTCCCGACCTGTGAAGATGGGCAGTGGCCAAAACCATCACCTTTGTAAACACCTAAGGAGTAGAACAGAAAACTCTGTTCTGGCCACACAACGAACTGCAAGAAACATCCGTGGGACTGCAGGAAGGACCCATGAAAATATGCATCCTGTAAGTCCAAGGACAGCATCCTGCACCTAGTATGTAGGGTGGAAAGAAGCTGGGCCGAAGTCACCATCTTAAACTTGTCCTTCCACAAGAAGGTGTTCAAATTTGAAGGACTAGAATGGGCCTGAGTCCGCCATCCTTTTTAGGCATCGAAAAATAACAGGAGTAGCACTACCTGCCCTATTGTACCTCCTGATCTTCTGTAGGGCCCCTCTGGCCAGTAGCAACCAAACTTTCTGCGGAATGGAGGCTTGATCTGCTGAAGTCTGCAAAATGGATGGGATATGAGGGTGGGTGGAATGTGAAGGAGAGGGTGTAACATTGTTGAATGGTCCGAAGCACCACCTGGTCTGAAGTTACAGCATGCCAGCTGGGCAGGAAAAGACAAATGCTGACCCCTACCAGTTGCACATGACTGAGAGAGGGGGAATCAAAGCAGTTTGGCTGCAGCTGTGGCTGGGAGTAGGAAGAAGATTACTGCTCACACTGTTAATGTCCATGGCCTCTGACACCATGCCCGCTTAAGTGACAAAAGAGTTTAGGTTGGCTATTCTGCAAGGTTTCTAGGGATGTATTTGGAGACAAGTGAGCCTTTGAAGTTTTGGTATTGTAGGTAGAATTGACAGGTGACGGATAGAAAACCCAACGAGTGTGGCATAGCATGGCTGTCTTTGAACCCCCCAAATGCAGAATCCATTTTCTCTTCAAAAAGCCCACAACCATCAAACACATATATAAGGGATGTGTGCATATCCCCAGAAAAGTCTCAGGCATGCATCTAGGCATGACGCCTGATATCAACAGAGGTGACCATGGAGTGGTCCACACATTCCATTATATCCAGCTAAACCCTCAAAACATATTTTGCTGTATCCTATCTGTCTTGGATTGTCTCAGCACAGACATTCCTGAATTTATCAGGGATGACGGGTAACATCTTGCTGGTCATATCCCAAAGTGCATGAGTGTAACATCCAAACAGGCCGACAGAGTTCAGGGATCTCAGTGCCAAGCTAGCAGAAGAAAAAATCCTTTTTCCAATTGCATCGGTATGTTTTGATTCTCAGTCTGGTGGGGCACAGGGAATGTGTTGAGGTTCATATTGCTAGTAGAAGCTTCAACTACCAAGTTCTTGGGAGTCATTTGTTCAGTCACAAATGTAGGATCTCTAGGTGCAGGCCCATGATCTTTTGCTACTAGTCACCTACTGGTCAGGTTGAACATGCCTTAGAACAAATCAACATCAAGGTTTCCATCAGGGCCTCGTTAAGAGGCAGTAAGAGATCTGAAGTAGTTAAAGAAGCAGAACCAGGCTGCAAGATTTCGGTCAATAAGTTTGCAATGTTCTATATTGTGGGTAGCTGTAAGTCTAATACGCCTCTTACCCTTCTGTCTACTACTGTGAAGGAGGGACTCTCCTCAATGGGGAGTGGGGCAGTGAGGAGTCCAAATGGAAATATGTAGGAACATGGCATTCTGCAGATCTGAATATAGGCCAGAATAATGAGAGGAGCAAATTGTCTGTCTACTCATTGTTGTTCTTGTCATGCAGAACATTTTGGTACCCTTGAACAGCACTAGAGTCTGATTTGAACAAGGCTACTAGATGAAGGTAATACTGACAACGATGAAGAGACTGGAAATCACTGAAAGCTGGGAACTGCACCTTGGTAAACTCGTTTCAAGGCAAGGGCTGACGACTGTTCTTGATCAGAAATGGGCATCGGAGTAGGATCTAGCACTTGAGTAGTCAGAACCAATGAGGCCTCTGGTGCAGGAGACAATGCATGAGCCAGTGGCAGCAGGTAGTTGGCCAGAGGCCCAACACTGTTAGCCTCCACCTGGGCAGACCTGCCAGCAGGAATCCAAATTGGGTCACTGGTGGCTCTCTGCGCCCAATGGTGCTCAAGAGGGAGCCAGAATCACCCTGATAAGTTGTAGCATGGCCTTCCGAATGGCCTCTACCCACTTCTGGGTTGACAACAGCCAGAAGACTTAGGGACATGTTGGGACCAGCCTCAGTACAAGCTCGGAGTTGGGTGACAGCAGGGGCGTCTCCAGCTTGTGGCACAATGTATTCTTCAACTTCAACTTCACAGAAGACAGATCTGGAGATGGCCCATGACTTGGAGCAGGAGTTGGTCCACTTTCTGTAATGTTCAGCAACGCAAAGCTTTACCTTCAGCGCACTTATCACTTTTGAGTGAATTGGGGAACATTTGTTGCATAACTTTGAGTTGTGCCCAGACCCAAGGCACTACAAGCAGATATTGTGTGGATCCATAACTCACATCTGTTTCCTGCAATTGCAGCATGGTTTCAAGCCTGTGAATTTTAAAGGGGCCATTTCCCTAGCACACCGTCTTATTGCGGAAGAATCTTAGATTTGGCAAAAACCAACAAAGTTGGGAGTTTAGCTTGGGATCATGTTGAAAGGCGCTGAAAGGAAGATACTGGCATAAATGTGCAAGGGTTTGCCCTGTACACAGCTCCCTACGGTCACTTCCGGAGGCAGAGCGAGGTCATTACAGAGTCCGATGCCCGGGAGAGGGATCAATTGCTATGAAAACAATCCAGATTCTGTCTGTCATCTAGGAAATGTATAAGGTAAGCATCTGCAATTAGATGTATCCATCAGAATGCAATTTATATTAACCCCTTGAGTGCTTATGACGGCACCACGCCGTCATGAGTCACGGGCGGCGTGTGCTCATGACGGCGTGGTTCCGTCATGCCGCGGCCGCTCCGCCCACGCGGCATTAATTCCCCGCCTGTGCGGGCGAATTAATGAGCGGGCTTTGTCATGACGGAACCACGCCATCATGAGCACACGCCGCCCGTGACTCATGACGGCGTGGTGCCGTCATGAGCACCGAAGCGCTGCGCTCACCCCCTAGCACCCCCACGCTGCGGCGGAATTCGCTCCGCGGCGAAGGGGTTATGATGTGGTTTGCTGCAAGCAGAAGTAATAAGGATGTGCACAACATTTGGTATCTGTGCAGCTCGGTAAAAAGAAAATCACCATGTTTATTGTAATACAATATACTATGCTGTTTATGTTTGTCTTAGGGATTATTAATGTACTACAAAATGATAATACATGGAATTCAATTAGGACTGATAAACACCCAGCAGTTGAAATGTGAGAAAATGTTGCATTTAACGAAGATGCGATGCAGCGCGCGCAACGAAATTCGTTTTATTTATTTATATGTTTACTTACCTCTAATCGGCCGTAATACGTAGTTTACTACCCCCCACCCTGCCCCTCCCCCGCCCCACGTCAGCGCCCGGCAGCACTCCCACCACGGGCCGCTACTGCCAGTGGCTGGAGTGGATTGACACACTGCTCCATGATGAATGCTTTAGCTGGCGAAAGAAAAATGTGAATGGCCAATGGATGAAGAGGGTTGTCTGAAAGTTCCTGTAAGCAAATATCTTATACAGCTAATTTTAGCAAAAATCAAAAGGTCTTTGCTAGCGCTGAACTTAATAAGCACTGGCATAGCCAATAGGTCTCGCCTTTTGGACCGTATACGTTTTTAGCCATGCAGCACATACATACATGGCATGGCCAAAGCGCAGAGTGACACACACTTCTGTAGGCCAACACTGAGGAGTAAAGAACTGGGGAGAAAAGGTATCAAGAGTGACTGGTACCCAGTGTATTACAAGAGTGTTTGCTGCACAATGATGATGATGCAAGAGGAATTTTGCCTGGCAAGAGAAGGCCCCTATAAAAACAAGTCCCAATTAACATCTATGGCTTGTTAAATAAAGAAGAAGAACAACACATCACGTACCTTGCCTTCCCTTAGGATCACCATAGCCTCAGGCAGATGTTGCTAGGCATTCATGAATAATAATAAACAAGAGCTTACTTGCAATTGTATTTATATAGTGCTTATTACCCCTGACGAGGAATCGCAGTGCTTTTTGGTGAGAAGCATGCTACTCCGGAACCCAAAAAGGATTAGTGGTGAATTACTATAGGAAAGTATGAGTTAATTTGAGCGGTGAACATGTGAGTCTGTTAGTTGGATTGAAAAGGATAATGGAGGGATAGAAGAGGGAAGAATCTAGAGTGTGGATGAGGTGAAACAAACTAGTACTGGTAGAACTGAACGTGCCAGAGGGAAGACGGGAGGCTGGAGTCCTGACCAGAAGGTGTAGATGTGAGCCACACATAAGATAATCACCCACATTGCTTTCCTCTTAGTCCTTTTAAAAGATAAAACATTGAAATCAGACCTACTAATTTACCCAAACCCTAATCTTCACATCTGGTAAAGACATAACAGCCACAACGAGTACTTTGCTTGATGAGCTTACATCGAGCCAATCACACAAAGTGCTAAATTAAACTCAGGTTTACTCTGTCAAGAGCAAAAGCAGAATGTACTCTGCACAATTTATCCAGAATGGCATCCCAATTTTAAGCGAAACCCAAGTCCCAATCCTCTTTGGTTTTATAAGAGAATTTCTTTAATCCAATTACACCATAATGTTTTGCCACACTCTTTGACAAACTAAACAAAATGAGCTCTCTGACTGCCTAAGCAAGTAACTTAGCTCAAGGGTTAATGCACCAGCTGCAAAAACCAGTGAGGTACCTGCAAGTCCCAATTTCGGATTATGGTGGGACTGATTCAGCCTCAGTGCTGGAATAGAGGGAGACCTGTCAGAGCTCCTACAGTTATTGCCGAGCCAAATCTGGGATGTAGACCAGACCCAGAGAGGACAACCGCATAGCTGCCAAGGTTTCAGATTGCATGTGCGTGATATTTTCATAGTTTCAGTGTACTTTTGAGTGACATTCCACAACCAAATGTGTGACAATTAGAGTGACACTTTCTCACAAGCAAAATGAAGCAATGAAGTCCATGGGAACACATAAATATTCAAATTGTATATAAAATAATGAGGATTACATGGTGTAGGAATCAAATGCCATCCATGCTAGTAGTCAGTATATTTTAAAAGTGCTTGGTCTGGAGAAGCACAAACTCAGGATATAAAAATGTACCATAGTAGTTGGGGTTGGTTTACTAATAAGAATGCATTTCTACCCCATTTAGCAAAATTAGGATAATGAAAGACGGGGGGTGGGAACATAACATTACAACCTAATCTAAGCACGTTATATGCAGCTGATGTGTTTGATGGCATTTTTTAGGTCACTGTGTAGAAAGCAGTTACCCACTGAACTATCCACAAAAAATAGTATTCTGTGACATGTCACAGAATACACGTTCTTTGCAGCAGGCACATTAACCCTCTGTGCTGCTGGTGAGTCAAAACTTGCAAGAGACAGAACTTACATCTCTATCCATTAGGACATTAATCACTTCATTATCTTTGATGATAACTGCCAAGGTTTCAGATTGCTTTTCATAATTTCAGTGTAATTATGAGTGTAATTATGAGTGACATTCAATGAGTAATAGTGACACTTTCTCGCGAGCAAAATCATGCAATGAAGACGAGGGGAACATATATAAATATAAGAAATGACACCCATTTGAGCAACAAGAAACTCTAAGAAGATCTTACAACTGCTGCAAAGCACCAGAAATGAAAGGGCATTAACCAAGTGCCCTTATATAGTGGGGCGGCCTGGAGGCTGTGAGTCGCTGCGGCCAGGCCGCAGATTCAGGGATTTTGAGGGAAGGTGTGAGAAGGCTACATACCTGGGAGTGCTGCCTGGAGGCTGTGTGTCGCTGCAGCCAGGCCCCAGATTCAGGGGTTCGAGGAAGCAGAGGGGTGTGAGAAAGCTTCATACTCATAGCTGCCATGTTTTCAGATTGTGTGACATTTCCTTCGTTTCAGTGTACTTATAAGTAACACTCAACTGCCAAATGTGTGACACTTAAAGTAACATTTTCTCACAAGTAAAACCAAGCAATGAAGTGCATTGAAAGAGATAAATATTAGAAATGATACCCTTTTGATCAATGAGAAGCCCTTAAATATCTTGAAACTGCTTCAAAACCCTTGAAATGGAAGGTTAAGAAACTGATACAAAACAATTTTGCTTTATTTAATGGAGCATGGCTCAAACATTCGTCTCGGTTTTGCCACACAGCGTCAGGAGGCGATATAAATGTGTGACTTATGCATTTTAGTGCATTTTAGTGCACTGATACGGACCACCACACTAAAATGCATTAGTCTAACCCCTGATGCGTGGTACATGGCAGGGCTGTTTGATTTACCGAAGGAGTCACTGACAGTGCTGGGTAAATACTGCCTGCTGCCTCGGGCTGGTAGCTGCAGTCTATGGAGTCACTTAGGGGCATATGTAGATAAAAATATATTTGCGATTCTGAAATTGCGATTTTCCGCGAATCGCATTTAGAGAATCGCAAATTCCGATGTAGGTAAAAAATCGCAAAAAAATAGCGATTACCAAAAATTCGCAGAATTAAATAGCGATTACTGAAATTGCGATTCCTTAATTGCGAGAACGCAATTAAGGAATCGCAATTCCGAGAATCTGCAATTCAGGTGCAGAATGATGACATCACAACCAGGAAGTGTGACTGCCCATGCTGCACCTGATTGCCAGAAGCTGAGTGAGAGGCTGTGAGGAGAGTTGGAGATTTGTGCTCAGCAACTGAAAGCAGGAGAAATGGAGTCCCAGGGGACAGAGAAGCAGCAGGAAGTGAATACCAGAAAGAGGAAACAAAAATTTACAGAAAGGGAGCTGGAGGTCCTCACCCAGGAGATAGTCAGCAGCCATGACCTCCTATTTGGTAAACAGTCACTACGTGTGCCAGAGGCACGAAAACGAAAATTATGGACTGACATACAGGAGAAAGTGAATGCAATTGGCGTGACACACCGCTCAGTCGAAGACCTAAGAAAAAGGTGGTACGACATGCGGCAAAGGTCAAAGGAGAGGGTGGCTACAAGATTGGCTGAGGCCAAAAGACCGGTGGTGGGACGTCCACAGCAACAGACTCAACGCCCCTGGAGGAGCTGGTGGAGGGCACCCTTCAACCTGAGAGTGTGAGTGGCGTGGCTGACCTGGACAGCTCCGAACACCCAGACACCAGACAAGGTAAGATGCATGCCATAACCCCCTGATACATACCCAACCCACTCACACCCCCAGACACACAACCTGAGCGCAACTCCAGTACATGTCCACAAGCACACCCAGAAATGCATTATGGGAGATGTAGTCACATGCACTGATACCTGGAGCAGTGAGACACAGCAAGGTGGAATAGGGATGAGACATTCAGGAAATGATGACAACAGACAGATAGTACTCATATGATTTGAAAATTGTAAACTGTAATGCATTACAAATGCGAGACAAAACACAGAATTAATGTGTGCATTTAAATTCACAGCACCACCAACAACACAAGAACCCATGGCAGAAGGGGAGGACACAACAGAAAATGAGGACGAGGCAGGGCAGGATGAGCAGGGCGAAGTGAGACCATCAAACCCTGCGCCATGCAGACGGCGCAACATAGTGCCACCACTACCACAGCTGGAGGCAGAGGCAACAGACACAGCAGGAGAGGCACAGCCAGTCCGGAGGCAGCGTGCAGGACAGCAGACAACACAGTCCCCTGTACAATCCAGTGAAGGGAGTGGGCCGAGACGCAGGGCACGGCCGTCCACCAGCACTGCTCCTCCCGACGAAGACACTGTGTTCTCGGGCCTTGAAGGCAGCATGCTGGAAGCACAGCGCCTGCAAGTCAAAGGGATAAGGTCAATACAGCGCCAATTGTCTGCACACAATCATAACATGACAGAGATGCGGGTTGGTGTAATGGCCATGACAGGTGCACTGGAAGGACTGTGCAGGGAGATGAGGAGAGACAGGGCAGCCAGGCGCAGGGAGAGACAGCGTCTTCACACCCGGCTGGACACATACACAAGAGCTGTCAACCGCCTGTCAACCGCCACATCCCTGCTGGCCCGAAGATGTGTCAGTATGCAGCATGAGATGGCTCACTGCTGCCAGGACGTGGGCAGGGGCCTGGTGCAGGTCACACATGCCGTGGACCAGATGCGCGCAGCTGCGACAGGTGGCATAGGCCCACTTAGCACATTGGATACGGACGAACAGTCCAGCAGGAGCAGCATCACCCCACCAATTCCAACGGACAGACGCCGGAGTGTGCGCCAGGGGAGAGTAGATGATGACTCCAGGGAGGGCAGTGGGCACCCTGAGCGAGGGGCAAGAGGGCGTGCACGTAGGAGGTGAAGTAACATCAGGGACTAATGGCTATGTGTGAGGCAACACATACCATATGGACTTATTGGCTGATGGAAATACTTGCACTGTGGCACAAACATGTGCAAGCAATGTCAATGTAGTCACACTGTGTGACAGATGTATTCCTGCACCAAAGGAAATAAACATCACAGTTAAGCACCATTCTGTGGCATTGTGTCCTCATTACTCACTTAGAAGTAGTTATGTGTGATCTCATCTCGTCTCAGGCGCCCGGCAGCCGCCCCGGCCCCACCTGCTGGTCTGCGACGTGGAGCTGGTCCCTCCTCATCTGATGTGTCTGTATCTGTCAGATCCACTGGGGTGCCTTTCTTGGTAGCGATGTTGTGTAGTATTGCACAGGCAACCACGATTTTGCAACATGTCTCAGGGCTGTACTGCAGCGCACCTCCACTCTTATGGAGGCAGCGGAAACGGCTCTTAAGGATTCCGAAGGTCCTCTCAATGGCACAGCGTGTGGCTCTGTGGGCACTGTTGTACCTCCGCTCACCTGCAGTGGCTGGATTCAGGTACGGTGTAAGGATGTAGTCACGTACAGCGTACGCACTGTCACCTGCTGGGTATAAGTAGAGTTATGTTCAATACTGTCCTGCCAGTTCAAGCCTTTACTGGTTGTGTGTTTGTAAGCCATACAATTACCTAGCAGGTAGCCCTCTCCAAAATCGCCATTTGTGAGTCTGCGATTTAATCCACAGTGGCGAAACATGAATGAGTCGTGTGTGCTTCCTGGGTATTTTGCCACAATATCAGTGATTATGTGTTTGGCGTTGCACACTACCTGGATGTTCAGGGAATGATATGACTTTCTGTTCCTAAACACATACTCATTCTGTGATGGGGGTGTGAGTGCGACATGGGTCCCATCTACGCAGCCAATGACGTGGGGGAATTGGGCTATTTGGTAGAATTCCTGCTTGGTCTGATCTAGTGCCTGTTGTGTGCTGGGAAATTGTATGTGGTGATGCAGCCTCTGAATCATTGCACCAAGGAAGGCGTGGAAGAAGCGCGAAAGTGCACTCTGTGAGACCCCTCCTGCTGTGGCTATCACCCCCTGGAAACTCCCTGATGCCAGGAGGTGCAGTGAGCACAGAACCTGGACATGGGTGGGAATGGTGTGTGCCCTGCGTGTGGGGTGTTCCAGTATGGGCCTCAGCTCCTCTATTAACTCCAGGATGCTGTCTGGGTGCAGCCTGTAGTTCACATGGATCTCCTCCTCGGTCAGCTGGAAGAGGGTGATGCGTGCTCTGTAGATCCTTTCCTGGCGTCTCCTTCTCTGTGTAGCATCTCTGATTCGCAGCCTCCTGGCTATCACATACAGCCCAGCCATGGTTGTAAATCCCAGTGGCATTGTGGGCCTGTTTAAATAGGTAGCACCTGGTTACCACCTGCTCAGAGTTGGTGGTAATTGAGAAGTGCAAATTTGCGAATTTCATGAAATCGCTAATTGCGACTTTTACCTAAATCACAATTTGCGAATTCGCATTTAGCGAGAACGGTAGTAGCGAATATCGCAAATGATGTGACGCTGATTGCGAATTCGCTAAATAATTCGCAGAATCATTGGTACGCAAAAAGGTAATCGCTAATTTAGCGATTCCCATTTTTGCACAGCGGAAACCTTTCCTACATTGGAACGGTCTGTTTTGCGATCGCATACACCCTAATTTTTGCGATTCGCAGTGTTTGCGATCGCAAAACAGCTTCCTACATATGCCCCTTAATTATTAATTCTAGTTTCAAACAAGTCTGCAACTTTCCTCCTAAAATTGCATTGCACAAAATCCACACTATGATGTATGCAGACGACGTAGTCATTCTAGATTTAACACCATTTGGCCTGCAAAGGAATCTGCAAGCACTCTATGAATACACTGAAGAAAAAACCTCATACCGAACAGCGCAAAAACAAAAATAGTTCCATTTTCGGGAAGGAAACGGTATGTTAACTACAAATTGACTCTAGGGGGTAAACTGTTGGAAGTGGCAAGTTAATACACCTACTTAGGGAGAATTTTCTCTAAATCACTGCAAAACTTGCTTCACATACAGAATCTGAACCGGAAAGTCGACATCCACGTGGGGGCACTCTTACGATTATATGCCTCGACCGGTCAAAGGCATTTTTACTCTCTTCTTCAGGTATATAGTGCTAAGATTCCGCCAGTACTATCATACGCTCTTGAATACATCCCATTAAGTCAATGGAAATATCTGGACTTAAAAGAAGGGAAAGTCCTCCGGAAACTTACAAAGATGTCTCAAGCAGTTCCGGTACAAGCTCTTCGCCTTGAACTTTCACTGGTTAGCTCTTATGCTAGAGGAATTAGCAATATTATTAGATGGGCATATAACCTCATCCATGCGGAGCAAGGAACGCTACGATCCCTATTAAAAATCGAGACACTCGAAAAAGGTTCGCAGAAATATGTATTTCGCAGGAATGTCTCAATTGCTTTTAAAATATCAAATGTTAATATTAATATGTTGCAATCTTGGACTCCTGCCCAACTGAAGCTCTTTTTAAAACATCTGACACCAAGGTTAAGCTTTGAAATTGATACACAGCATTGCTCCAAATTGACATTATTTAAAAATCATGCTGAAACAATTGTATATAGGAAAATACAGCAGTATATCTTTTTTAACCTAAAGCACGGTGTCAGGCGATCGATCATACTACTCCGGCTCGGGATACTCCCTTTAAAATCTCTTACCTACAAGTGGCTCCCAAAAGAAGAAACTAGCACTTACTGTAATCTATGTAATGGCGGGGAGCAAGATCTGGAACACATGTTATTTGTTTGCCCAAATGTGACAGTTGTAGAAGCAAGAAAAAGGTTTATACAACCCATTCATAGAAAATGTAAAATTAACTCAGTTCAGACCTTGATTTCGGTTTGTAAGGTACCGCCAAATGAATTTGTTTGCTACAATCTATTCAAATTTTTTAAATCTTTTTTAACTTTGTACTAGAATGATGATTTTTATCAATTTATTCTTAAATTTTAACGGTACATTTTATATATTAAATATTTGTTGTTCTCAGCCGAGAACTAAATCAAATAAACTTAACTTGAACTTAATTATTAATTCTGCCGGCAGTAGCAGCAATTCCTGGGGAACCGGGCTAGCTGCGACAGGAATCTGAAATGAAAACATCCTGCTGCTGTGCAGCCTGCACTTACAAGAGCCTTTCAGTGACAGTCAGTGACTGTCACTGTGTATGCCTACACTTTTGGTGGCTTCCAAAGTTAGTAAGGGCTGCAGGACGGGAGTGCCGTCCTGTAGAGTGCAGTCAAGTCCTGTCTGAACCGAGTTGAAGAGTGCCCTTGCATCGGCTGCACCAGCCACCTGCACGGCTGGTGAAACTATGATATCTGGCGTCTGCGGCACCAGGTGGGCCAAGAGACAGCAGGCCATGATTTATGGTGGCAGAGGCAGAATCTGCTCAGCATGGCTGGGCCCAGTACATGTGTGCAAGTCCTGGCCACAGCAGATTTGTTTTTTCAACTCTGCACTGGCCCTTGCCAAAAGATTGTATCAAAAAGAAAGTTCAATAAGTCACTATAATAAAAATTACCCTGGGGCCGGCAGCTGTAAGCGCAGAGTGCAGCTAAATAAACTGACTGGGGCAGGCGGCAGCACAGCAAGCGCCCAAAGCGCTCTTGTTGTTACCAAAAGCAGCCCTCGATATTCCTGCGTCACAGAGGGCATTGTGACACAGAGAACTTGGCTACGCATTGGTCCTGGGGGCACCCAGCAGCATGCACCTTCAAAATGTGCTCTTGAGAGCTGCTGCTTGTAGTGAACATAGCTTGAGGATATTAACTTGTTGACACTCCATGTTAAATCCAATTATATTAAGAAGAACAGCTCAAGGACCACACGGGACAACAGCAGTTAGAAGGAGTAGAGCACTGCACACTGTCTTGGCATAGACTGCCCGAGCGGTGCTTCAGACAAGTTGAAAATTCTAACACAGGAACATTATTAATATAATATGGTATACAAGTAATACAATTAAATACAAATGGTCCACTCCAACACTACTTAGGGGCCGATTCCGATTCGGGCCGGAAATCTCTCCGACCGAGCCGGACCCGGAGAGATTTCCGACCGAATCGGACCCGTGCAGCCCGATCGAACGAGTACGATGCGCACGTATGCCATCGGACTCGAGTCGGTCGGACTCCCATTGAAGTCAATGGGAGCCTGGCGTACAACGCGTACGCGGGCTCCCATTGACTCAATGGGTGCGAGGCGGACAAGGGTGCCCCCTACAGCGTGTACGCGGTGAAGCGACTCACGCCGTACACGCACAGGTAGGGGGGACCCATGGGTCCCCCCCTGTGTGCGACTCGCGCGGGTACGCGTACAGGGGGGTCCGACACGGACCCCCGAAGTACGGCTCCGACTGCTCTTTTGGAGCCGGAGTGTGCGGCTCGGTCGGACTCCTCGCAGCGCGCATCGTACTTACCCGGCCGGGGAACGTCTCCATTGCGCGGTGCGAGTCGTGTCCGAGCGAGTCGGTCGGTGCGGTTAGACCCGGGAACGAGTCGGTCGGAGCGGTCGGGATGCCCGGACGAGTCGGTCGGCGATTTCGCATCGTACTCGCTCGCCCGGACGCGCGTACGAATCGGTCGGGAAATAAGGCTCCGAATCGGATCCGGTTAAGCCGAATCCGATTCGGAGCCCTACCAGCCGAGATCGGAATCGGCCCCTAAGTCTGTGCCTCTTCAGAGATGGTGATGATTCCGTGACAGACAAATACATTATAAAAAGCCAGGCCCAGAGCAGGTTTCCATGGAAACCTCTTCTCTGGTCCCGGCTCTCGCTGCCTGAGACAATGCAAAAAGGTTAAAATAAATTAGACATGCTAAAATATAATTGCCTTGAGCATTCCTCAGAGGAGGTACAAAGCGAGTGTACGAACAGTACTTATATGTTTAAGACATTTTGTCTCCGAGCAAATGCGAAGACTCATAAGTACAGGCCTGCGGCTGGTCGAGCATGGTAATGTCCCTTTTCTATGTTTACTCGCACTCTGGAGATGGGTGCAGTGGCTGAATCCTTCCTACATCTCCACAACTGTGACGACACAAAGGAATGGGGTTCCACCTGGACAGTCTCCAAACCGATGCCTGTCAATGGCACGCTCCTGTGTCCTCTCTGTCCAATAAGAGTAGAGCTCCAGACAGATAGGTTGATTTAGCCCCGCCCTTGGCTGTTCTTGCCAGCCTCTAGGCAGCACCCTGCTGTGCTTAGAGGAGCTCAGTGCCCATCTCCTTGGGGGTCTGACTGCACATGCGCAGCTGCATTGAGTGGGATAGTTTATCGAGGGGGTCAAGCGAGAAGATCTAGGTAGGGTGACCAGAATTTTAAAGCCAAAAACTGGGACATTTAACGAAAATAGAAGAAGGACTAAAATTTTACTTCAAGCGACAGACAGAATGACAGCGCTTCTCAGCATAAAATTACAGAACAGGCAGTTAGAATATACATAAAATGCAATTTTTTAAACCCAGTAGCTTGCCTGTTAATTAAATTGCTTTCTTGAAAGAACTGATAACTATCCCTGCAATGTAAAACATAAAAAAGCACCACTCACTGTTTTCATTCGACCCTCTCTAAAAACTGGGACAGGAGCTAAATTTCCTGAAATCTGCCGGGACAGCTGGTGAAAAACCGGGACCGTCCGGGCAAATCCGGGACAACTGGTCACCCTAGATCTAGGGGGCAGGTGAGAAGAAGCATTTGTGGACCACTGTAGTTTGGCACAGTCCAGTTTGCTGATGATGGGACAAATTCTGCAGTACCCACATTTTCAGTGCACTCTGCTTGTGATGAGCAATCTCCTGCATGCAACGAGGAACTGCATGTCTGGGCAGGCAGTGTGCACAGCACTTAACAGGGTGGCAGGGGTAGCTCAGGTGCTTGAAAGCGTCCGCGTGAAGGTTGGGCGGAAATAGATGCCTTCGGAAAACAGCCTCCAACATTTGACCTCTGTCTTTAAATGCACAGCAAAGTAAAAAGATAAGAACATGATTACAGCCCTGTTTACAGAAACAGATTGGAGCCACTGAAAACATCTAGCGCTCGTGTCTAATGCTCTTAGAGAAAGGGAAAAGTCCCTATAAGATGCTACAATGAGAAAAGTGGAAGGGTACAAGTACTGAGGCTCTGCTCTGTGGGAGTGAACAACTGCCGAAAAGGAGAGCCAAGTAGGAAAGATTAACCACTAGAAAACAAGTATTTTTAAAGGACACTGAGACAAGCAATGAAAAGCAGGGGATGGCTGTAAGCCCACAAAGAAATATAATAAAGTATACAGGCGACTCGAATGCTCAACCTAAAATTGGGACGAATATAGTGCCTTTAAGTTTTTAGACATAGGGCCTCATCTATGGGGATTTGCCGTTAGGCAGCACAGCAAGTCACCTTGCTGCGCTGCCCTATGTCAAAGTGAAAGGGCATGAATGCACAGTATTTATCTAATATGGTGCATTCCTGTCCTTTCCCCCAGCACTGGCGCAGTTTCAGCAACCTAGCGCAAACGCAGGCACTCTTCCTCCAAGGGTGCCTGTATTGTCGGCAGGATTGTTTATGTGCAGAAAGGGGCACCTTCCTGCAAAATAACTATCCTGGGAGGCTTTTTCCTCTTTCTTTTTGTGCTGAAGAATGCAGCAACCATGGAACAGAGTTAAAAATGAGGAGAAATAAAGTTATTTCTCCTCTCTGAGCCTCTCCTGGGTAGGCGTAAGGTTTTGTAGCATCCCCAGGTTTACATGGTTTTTTAAATCTGGTGAAGCGTCAAAATCCATGGTTGCTGAGTGGGAACACCCACCACAACGCCCACGGAACACCTCCCTAACGCAGAGGAAGGCAAGGCAGTGATTTGTGATGTCTTGCCTTACTTCATATCTATAAGGCCATTCAAAGCTGCGTAAAGTGGCTTTGTGTGACATCATAAATATGATTTTGTGATGTCATAAAAAGTGACGCTACGGCGACGTAGGGGGCACATAAATATGCTGCATAGTTTTTCTTTCATCATCAACAATATCACTTTGTGAATGAAAACATACAGATTTAGAATGCCAAAACATCATATAATAATATGATCAGTAAATGTTGTGGAATTATTTTACATCTCATTTGTTTTATTTTTGTTTTGCATGTCCACGGATGTTACTCACACGAACTTGAAGGTCCTGAACTTCTGCAAGATGTGCCTTTTCCAAATCTTCAATTTTCTTCCTTTCTCCTTCTTGGCGTTTAATGAAGTCAAGCTCCCTTTAAGAAAGTAAAGCACAGAAGCTCGCAGTTATCTTGCTGTAGATACAAAAAAGTGGTGTGCTGGCCCCAATTCATATTTAACTGCACATACTTTAGTTCGATTTTTTTTTTTTTAATAAAGGGCCATATTTATGAAGACCTTGCGACACTTTTGTGCCACCGTTGCGTCACTTTTCGTGACGCAGCGGTGGCGTAAACAATGCACCACATTGCACCATATTTACAAGGTGACGCATCTAGGCAGATGCGTCACCTTCTAAAACCTTGCACCACATTATACCTGTGTGAGGTATAATGTATGCGGGGTGGGAGTTCCCACGTAAAAAAGGGTTGTAGAAGTGTCGCAGTAAAATCTATGAGATTTCACTGTGACACTTCTAGGACACCAATGCGTCAAAACCTTATGCCTGCCTCATGGCAGTCATAGGGGTGACGCAATGCCATAAGCACAGGGCTACCCCATGCTTTGCTGAAGTTGCATCATGCTTGCGACACTACTCCAGCAATGCGTGACTTTTGTGCCGACAGATGCTTCAGGATTCCTGACATATCTGTCATTCCTTGCTACATGGAGAGCCGTACATTTAATACAGTGCATCCATTGTGTCACAAGGAGGGCGCAGTGAAAACTGTTGCATCGCTGTTTTATCGCAGCGATGCAACAGTTTTCATAAATGAGGCCCGAAATCTCTGGTGTACAACAATAAAGCCACAGATGATTAGTCAAGAAACGCTCAAATGACAGCCACTGTGCCTTCCTAATATTCAGTTCATTTTATACAACTGTAGGGTACATTCTGTATCATGGCCTAAAAAAGGGCTAATGCAACATGTGCTTGGAAAACACCATTGAAATCCCATAAATTTGAAAGACAGTGGGAGGGCGATGCGATGCGTGTAAGAGCACCTTAAAAGCTATCTTGATGTGATTAAAATCACCCAGAAATGTGAGAAATAGCTAAAGTTGCACACAGTTACTGATTAACCCAATCAATCAATTAATCACTCCATTTATAGAGCGCACTACTCACCCGTGAGGGTCTCAAGGCGCTGAAGGGGGGGGGGGGGTGCTGCTACTGATCGAACAGTCAGGTCTTGAGAAGTCTTCTGAAGGTCAGCAGGTCCTGGGTCTGTCGCAGGTGGATGGGGAGGGTGTTCCATGTCTTGGCGGCAAGGTGGGAGAATGATATGCCGCCGGAGGTCATTCAGTGGATGCGAGGGACGGTGGCGAGGGCGAGGTCAGCAGAGCGAAGCTGGCGGTTCGGGGTGTAGAAGGTGAGTCGTTTGTTGAGGTATGCTGGTCCGGCGTTGCGGAGTGCTTTGTGAGCATGGGTGAGGAGCTTGAAGGTGATCCTCTTGTTGACGGGGAGCCAGTGCAGGTCTCTCAGGTGGGTAGTGATGTGGCTGTGACGGGGGATGTCAAGGATGAGGCGAGCGGAGGCGTTCTGTATGCGTTGAAGTCTTCTCTGGAGTTTGGCCGTGGTTCCCGCGTAGAGGGCGTTGCCGTAGTCCAACCTGCTGCTGACGAGGGCTTGGGTGACCGTCCTTCTCGTTCCGGTGGGGATCCATCTGTAGATCTTGAGAAGCATGCGGAGGGTGTTGAAGCAGGAGGAGGAGACGGCGTTGACTTGTTGGGTCATTGAAAGTGTTGAGTCCAGGATGAACCCCAGGTTGCGTGCATGGTTGCTGGGTGTCGGTGCAGCTCCCAGCGTGGCCGGCCACCAGGAGTCGTCCCAGGCGGAGGGGGTGGAGCCGAGGATGAGGACCTCCGTTTTGTCAGAGTTCAGTTTCAGGCTTCAATTGCTTTCTGTCTTAATAGTGCATCAACTACATACAACTAGTTGCTTTAGGTACGATAATCATACTCATTCAGGACCACAGTCTTGGTGTGAATTTATATATTTTTCTACACAGGTGGGATGCCCAAACCCAGCACCCACCATACCCAGAAAGCAAGAATGGGGTGCCCTAGCTGGTGTACCCAAAGTAAGTCCTTGTATGCCGTGTGGCCTTGGAGAAGGGAGGTATGTACATCCTTACCAGATAGTTTAGAGGGTGCCTTGGTGCCCAGCCCTTGATCCATGGTCGGGGGAAGTGTACAAATAAAGGATATGATCTCTGTGTGTAAAGACGGACAGTACCTGGCTACAACCCATGTGTGTACACTAGCTCAGTGTAGGGCCGGAGTGGGAATTAAAAGCAGCTTTTGCAAATTTTGTCAGACCAGCCTGGATACAGCACTAGCACGAGAGAGCGTCAAACAAGCCTAGCCGGTGCAAGGTGGGTTTGAGGGGCTTCTACTTCCAATAAATTTTGGTGAAAAATTGAGTAAATTATGTCTTTTCAAAATGTTTGTCTATATATGTATATATATATCCCCAACAACTTCAATCACCGCCGCCGCACCAGGGGGAGAAAAGGGAAATGGTAACCCCCCAAGAGACCATGACGGTAATAAATCTATCTAAGAGAACATTGACACCAGATGAAATCAAAGTGCTACAGCTCGGCCTATCTTTCTGGCCCACTATGGAACTGGACTATGCACAGACACACATAGATCTTTTTAAATACATACGCAAACTCAAATTGCAAAAAATTCATTTACTTCATCCCCACAGAACATCAGGAAATATCGGGGACTCAAGGTCAGAGATGGACCTTCTCACTGGACATAACCTTGACACAATAAAGACCCTACAGTCTCTGGAACTCACTAGTGGGAGTGGTGACCCAGAAACTTTGGAAGACACTTATAGTTATCTGGAGGAGAAAGGTATTACACAGTCTGGTGGGAGAAGCAACTTGAGAATGAAGTCAAAGACAATACCTAAAATTCCTCATGATGTGATTGACGTTTTCAAGGAGGCTATCATCTCAGACTTGAAGACACTGACAAACAAAGGGAAACATCAAGAACGGCAGTATAATCTCACCCGGGAACAATGGGGACTGTTACAGGCACTTAAGAGAGACGATACTCTGGTTTTCAAGCCCTCAGATAAGGGAGGAAACATTGTTGTCTTCGATAAAACGCATTTTTATAAGGAGGCTAGAAGACAACTAGATGATGTTGAATGCTACATCCCCATACAGAGATCTGAATATGTGGACTGCATACATATTTTCCATCAATTCCTCCGAAAATGGGAAAAAGAAGGGATGTTGACACATGATGAGTATCTTTTCCTTCTCTGTGACTATCCGGTTCTTCCCACATTCTATCACCTCCCAAAAGTCCATAAAGACCTGACCAACCCTCCTGGAAGACCAATTGTGGCATCTATAAAGAGTCTTCTGGAGAACATTTTGATTTATATTGATTCATTTTTAGCACCATTGGTCAGGGATCTAGCTTCCTATGTGCGTGATACGCAGGACTTTTTGAGATTAATTGAGGGGATAGTATGGGAAGATGACATGATGTTGATAACCTTAGACCTTTATACTTGCATCAATCATACTCAGGGCCTCCTTGCAGTCAAGTGGTTTTTAGATCACAGACCATTGAGATTTCAGACACACAATCATATGCTTTTGGAAATGGTAAGGTTTTGCCTGGAAAATAATATCTTTGTTTTCTCGGGACAACTTTACAGGCAACAACGGGGGACTGCGATGGGCACGTGCTTCGCCCCCAGCTATGCGAATTTGTTCGTAGGCTGGTGGGAGAAGCACGTGGCCTGGGCGGGCACGAACGAAAAATGGGTCGATAAGATAGCCCTATGGGCTAGATATATCGACGACCTGTTTGTTGTGTGGCATGGCAACCGTTCTTCGGCTGAAGAGTACATTAAATCATTGAATGACAATGAGTTAAATCTGTTTTTTACAGCTAACATCAGTAAGACCACAGTATGTTACCTGGATCTGGAGGTATATGTGGAGGATGACAGGCTACTAACTAGAAACCAACATCAGGGAACTCCATCCTATATGCAGGGAGTTATCACCCGAAGAGTCTGATTAATAACATCCCCTATGGGGAACTGTTACGGATGAAACGGAATTGCACCAAAGAGGCAGAGTACCAACATGCGAAAACACAGGCATTCCAACGCTTTAAAGCCAGAGGCTTTACTACCAATAGCCTACATCTAGCCGAAACAAAGGTTAATTTAGTGCAAAGAAAACAATTGTTAGTGGCTAAAAACCAAGGGGGTATGCATAAACAAGAGACTAGAGAGCCTGTAAGGATGATCACCCAGTATAATGACAAATCAGCACAGATAGTGCAAATCTTTAAAAAGAATTGGAACATCTTGCAAACAGATCAAACCTTACGCGGAGTGAATCCACCTAAACCTATTATAACTTATAGGAGAGGGAAGTCTATAGGTGATCAGTTAGTGCATAGCCACTTCTATTCAATACCCCCCAAAAAGGATCCAATTACGGGATACTTCCCCTGCATGAAATGCAAGGCCTGTAAATATAGTAAGAAAATCTCTACTTATAGAATTAGAGAGAACGACCCCAACTCAGTATGGAAAATCAACCTACTGTTAAATTGCAACTCAAAATATACCGTTTATTGTCTGGTATGCCAGTGTAACAAGCGATATATTGGTAGCACGATTCATCCTACCAAGAAGCGTGTTTTAAAGCATATGCGGGCTATCAGTAACAAAGATAGTAACTATCCGGTTGCCCGCCACTTCGAAAAGGTCCATCAGAGCAACAGGGACCTACTGAGTTTCTTTTGCTTGGACCAAGTCCATAGAGACGAGAGAGGGGGAGATAGGATAAAAAAGTTACATATCCTAGAGTCCAAATATATAATCAAACTCTAAACTCCAAAAAATAGCCCCCCTAGGTCTCAACAATGATGAGGAGATGTGGGTACATCTAGACTAAAAACTGAATAGTGTACCTTCAGGTCTACCTCTGATCTAACAGTTCTGCAACCTTAGATTTATTCATTGCACCTTACTTAAGTAGAGTGGCATTTACAAATTCCCTTTTTCCATATTCATTTATCAATGTTTGGTATTGTAACTGTAGTCGTGGAGTACCATGGTATAAAGTTGATTCTCTTGGCCTAACAGCTAGGGCGGTCGATCTCGAATCTGGGGAACTGGGTTCGAGTCTCGGCAATGACGCTGAACATCCTGTGATTCTGGGCAAATCACTTAATCTCCCCGTGCCTAACAAAAATGAATGTGTCCTCATGTAACGCAACTGGTGCTATGTAAAGCACTCTGATACCCGATACCTTTGGGTCAAGTTCGCGCTATATAAAACTCCGTAAATAAAATAAATCTATAGACATTTATGGAATTATATCAAATTGATAAATGTCGAAAAATGATATTAATTGAAATATGGGACAATATGAAATGATAAGAATGAATTACCTGCCACATACCGTATTACTGTGATATGATGAAAATGGCCCATTCAGGGCACAATTATGAATTGAACATTTTTTAAGCCTTTATGATTCCTTCGTGCATAAATTAACAAATGAATTGAATATCTGATGATGTATCTATTTGAAGACAGCATTGATTGCCCATTGAGGGCGCAATTTTGATTTATTTGGGTACTAGCTGTAGTCATTTGAGGTCACGCGATTGACCGCGTTATATAATATCATTATTGTAGTCTTCTAGACGTCAGGCCCCCCTTTTTTTGATTGTATATATTTGTGCATGATAGGTGATTCATTTTTGGATTTTTAAACATATGTAAAAGCTTTATTATTTGCACTCCTTACACGCATATGATTTTGTATTATGTTCAAAGATGGCCGCCATGATTCCTGGGGAAAGGAGCAAGGCTATGGAACCGTCTTTAATGTTTATGATTATCACATGACACACTTTTTTTGTTTGCATTTAATCATTGCATTTGTTTTTGGCCACCAACATCGAAAAAGGCTCTACGCCGAAACGCGTCTGTTGGTGCGGGAGGCTCGCACATTAAACAAACTTTTGATCTACTAACCCGAGAGTGCGTCCGTTTTTTGACTTGAACCGTGCCAGAGTGGAGTAATATATATATATATATATATATATATATATATATCCAATCGATACTGCTCCCACAATGAAGACGCCACTCACAATCGGCTTGTTTCCGGCCACGAAGACGCCCCCCTGCAGAGTGCAGCAGGTCCTAGCGTCTTGACTCTGAGGCGCGTGTTGGAACATCGTAGCCGTTTGTGGTTTGGCAAAAGTAAGCAGCTTGCCAGTCCCCGCCATAACAGCGACCCGAAGGGAGAGAAATATGTGGAGGTAAAGAATGGCAGCATCCACTGTGACAACACTTACCTGAACTGCGTGTACCAGAGTGCAATGCATGCACACGCCCATTGGGGCGGGACTAAGCAATTCCGAACGTGATCAAGTTAAAAATGCTCAGCTGTTCCACCACCACAAAGCCATGCCAGTGAGAAAGGGAGAATACCCGAAACGTTTGGCGTTGATGGCGCATACTACGCTGCGAGGTTGAGACTGAGTTCGCTGCTACCTACCACAATTAAAGGTGGAAAATACGATTGTGAGTGGCGTCTTCATTGTGGGAACAGTATCGATTGGATGTATAGTGGCTTGTTTCCGGCCACGAAGACGCCCCCCTGCAGAGTGCAGCAGGTTCTAGCGTCTTGACTCTGAGGCGCGTGTTGGAACATCGTAGCCATTTGTGGTTTGGCAAAAGTAAGCAGCTTGCCAGTCCCCGCCATAACAGCGACCCGAAGGGAGAGAAATATGTGGAGGTAAAGAATGGCAGCATCCACTGTGACAACACTTACCTGAACTGCGTGTACCAGAGTGCAATGCATGCACACGCCCATTGGGGCGGGACTAAGCAATACCGAACATGATCAAGTTAAAAATGCTCAGCTGTTCCACCACCACGAAGCCATGCCAGTGAGAAAGGGAGAATACCCGAAACGTTTGGCGTTGATGGCGCATACTACGCTGCGAGGTTGAGACTGAGTTCGCTGCTACCTACCACAATTAAAGGTGGAAAATACGATTGTGAGTGGCGTCTTCATTGTGGGAGCAGTATCGATTGGATGTATAGTGGCTTGTTTCCGGCCACGAAGACGCCCCCCTGCAGAGTGCAGCAGGTCCTAGCGTCTTGACTCTGAGGCGCGTGTTGGAACATCGTAGCCGTTTGTGGTTTGGCAAAAGTAGGCAGCTTGCCAGTCCCCGCCATAACAGCGACCCGAAGGGAGAGAAATATGTGGAGGTAAAGAATGGCAGCATCCACTGTGACAACACTTACCTGAACTGCGTGTACCAGAGTGCAATGCATGCACACGCCCATTGGGGCGGGACTAAGCAATTCCGAACGTGATCAAGTTAAAAATGCTCAGCTGTTCCACCACCACGAAGCCATGCCAGTGAGAAAGGGAGAATACCCGAAACGTTTGGCGTTGATGGCGCATACTACGCTGCGAGGTTGAGACTGAGTTCGCTGCTACCTACCACAATTAAAGGTGGAAAATACGATTGTGAGTGGCGTCTTCATTGTGGGAGCAGTATCGATTGGATATATATATATATATATATATATATATATATATATATATATATATATATATTCAATTACTACTCCAACGTGCAGCCATGCACACAAAGAGCGATACGGACAACTCGATAGGCTTGGGGCCAGTGAAGCGCTTTATTTTCAAGTTAGGTGCAAGTCAGACAGACGCGTTTCGGCCGACACCGTGGCCTTGAACACATATATCTATATATCCCACATGAAGTGCTCCTATCAGGATCCCTGGCCCAAAGCAGGTGGCGCGGAATGTCGGCGGAACCGACCGACGAATAATGCAACACACATGAAAAAGAAATGTCAGCGCTCTCAGGAGGTGCAGAAGTGGAGTTTAATGCACAAGGTTAAGCGTTTCGACAGACTAGCTGTCTTGATCACACAAATCAAGACAGCTAGTCTGTCGAAACGCGTAACCTTGTGCATTAAACTCCACTTCTGCACCTCCTGAGAGCGCGGACATTTCTTTTTCATGTGTGTGATATATATATATATATCTCCCTATCTATATATATATATGTATATATATGTCAAGAAACGGGTGCTCAGCAGCAGGGGCGCACTTGAGAGGCAGAAATGATGCATAGGCATCAACGAACACTCCCATCATTAATGCAAGCCTGATGCGTTTCGGAATAAGTTCCTTAATCATAGGCTGACTCGAATCCTTTGCTGTGCTAATGGCGTCATTATTTAAATATCTTCCCTCCAATGGGCTGCTCGTATAAGCCCCAGTGCCTACTGGGAGATGTGGTCCATATAGCCTGCATTTGACCCAAATGGGATTCGAGAAAATGTTCAAATTTGGCATTCAAATGAATAAAAAAGTGTCAGTTTCTGCCAAAAATCCAAGCAGTGTCTCCCCACATTCGGGCAACGACCATTTTCGTACCCTGTGGCCCCTTGTACATCTCCAGGGTGGTGCAGCCCCTCACGCCCGGAGCCGGCGTGATAAACATCAAGAAACGGGTGCTCAGCAGCAGGGGCCCACTCGAGAGGCAGAAATCATGCATAGGCATCAACGAACACTCCCATCATTAATGCAAGCCTGACGCGTTTCGGAATAAGTTCCTTAATCATAGGCTGACTCGAGTCATTTGCTGTGCTAATGGCATCATTATTTAAATATCTTCCCTCCAATGGGCTGCTCGTAGAAGCCCCAGTGCCTACTGGGAGATGTGGTCCATATAGCCTGCATTTGACCGGAAAAAAAAAAGGATGCCAGTAGTAGTGCTAACGATTGAGTAAAGCCTATGAGGAAGGAACTTTTTCCGAAACGCGTCAGGCTTAGTTTGATTGTGAAAGTGCGCGTTAATGCCTATGCAAGATTTTTGCTTCCCGAGTGCGCCCTTGCTGCGGCGCACTCGTTTTTGATGTATATATATGTAAAACCTTTTGGGAAAACGCCGAACCGCCGCGTCTTCGAATTCTGCCATCCAACATTGTTTGGGACTACAACTTTGCAGGAGGCCTTCGCTCACTGAAACGCTGGCCTGGGCATGATTGAGAAATAACGCGGTGAGATGAGGATTCCTTTCATCAGCCCCCCACCCTCAGTAAACATCAAGGTGGGCGTGAGGTGAGAGCGGACACCGCCCACTGGGGTAGTACTAACGCTGTAGGTCCGCTCTGCACAGGCTCGGCGCTCCGAGCCTGAGACACCGCCCTCACTGCCTGTCATCATTGCCTCAACCAATCGAAGCGGGCAATTGACTATTAAAATTGTGGGTGTGGTACTTACCTGGTGTTCGGCAGGCATCTGAGGAAGCTATTGCAGTGAAACGCGTCATGCCGGAAAGCCGAATAAAGGGGCGGTGAAAATGTTGAATCCGTGTGTGCTCATCTTCTTTCAATAACAAGGGAGAGTGGTTTGATGTGTTTGGTGCGGTCACAGCACCTGCGAGCATCCATCTCCAAGCTGTTCGGCGGATTGTGGCAAAATGTGGGAAGTCTAAAAACCTTTTGGAAAACGCCGATCTGCCGCGTCTTCGAATTCTGCCATCCAACATTGTTTGGGACTACAACTTTGCAGGAGGCCTTCGCTCACTGAAACGCTGGCCTGGGCATGATTGAGAAATAACGCGGTGAGATGAGGATTCCTTTCATCAGCCCCCCACCCTCAGTAAACATCAAGGTGGGCGTGAGGTGAGAGCGGACACCGCCCACTGGGGTAGTACTAACGATGAAGGTCCGCTCTGCACAGGCTCGGCGCTCCGAGCCTGAGACACCGCCCTCACTGCCTGTCATCATTGCCTCAACCAATCGAAGCGGGCAATTGACTATTAAAATTGTGGGTGTGGTACTTACCTGGTGTTCGGCAGGCATCTGAGGAAGCTATTGCAGTGAAACGCGTCATGCTGGAAAGCCGAATAAAGGGGCTGTGAAAATGTTGAATCCGTGTGTGCTCATCTTCTTTCAATAACAAGGGAGAGTGGTTTGATGTGTTTGGTGCGGTCACAGCACCTGCGAGCATCCATCTCCAAGCTGTTTGGCGGATTGTGGCAAAATGTGGGAAGTCTAAAAACCTTTTGGAAAACGCCGAACCGCCGCGTCTTTGAATTCTGCCATCCAACATTGTTTGGGACTACAACTTTGCAGGAGGCCTTCGCTCACTGAAACGCTGGCCTGGGCATGATTGAGAAATAACGCGGTGAGATGAGGATTCCTTTCATCAGCCCCCCACCCTCAGTAAACATCAAGGTGGGCGTGAGGTGAGAGCGGACACCGCCCACTGGGGTAGTACTAACGCTGAAGGTCCGCTCTGCACAGGCTCGGCGCTCCGAGCCTGAGACACCGCCCTCACTGCCTGTCATCATTGCCTCAACCAATCGAAGCGGGCAATTGACTATTAAAATTGTGGGTGTGGTACTTACCTGGTGTTCGGCAGGCATCTGAGGAAGCTATTGCAGTGAAACGCGTCATGCCGGAAAGCCGAATAAAGGGGCTGTGAAAATGTTGAATCCGTGTGTGCTCATCTTCTTTCAATAACAAGGGAGAGTGGTTTGATGTGTTTGGTGCGGTCACAGCACCTGCGAGCATCCATCTCCAAGCTGTTCGGCGGATTGTGGCAAAATGTGGGAAGTCTAAAAACCTTTTGGAAAACGCCGAACCGCCGCGTCTTCGAATTCTGCCATCCAACATTGTTTGGGACTACAACTTTGCAGGAGGCCTTCGCTCACTGAAACGCTGGCCTGGGCATGATTGAGAAATAACGTGGTGAGATGAGGATTCCTTTCATCAGCCCCCCACCCTCAGTAAACATCAAGGTGGGCGTGAGGTGAGAGCGGACACCGCCCACTGGGGTAGTACTAATGCTGAAGGTCCGCTCTGCACAGGCTCGGCGCTCCGAGCCTGAGACACCGCCCTCACTGCCTGTCATCATTGCCTCAACCAATCGAAGCGGGCAATTGACTATTAAAATTGTGGGTGTGGTACTTACCTGGTGTTCGGCAGGCATCTGAGGAAGCTATTGCAGTGAAACGCGTCATGCCGGAAAGCCGAATAAAGGGGCTGTGAAAATGTTGAATCCGTGTGTGCTCATCTTCTTTCAATAACAAGGGAGAGTGCTGTGATATATGTACATATATATATAAATATAGAAACGGAGCATAGTGAAAGATTTCTTTATGGTGCACCATGATATTTAATCATCGTGGGAACAACAAGGAGTGCAAAGACATTCTTATGGAGTGCAGACTCAGCTCACAGGCTTCTTTTGTGACAATGTAAATAGAGGGAGAGGGCCTGTATAGGTCACAACCAAGTTCAGTTTCACTTTGGGATGGGGTTAGTACTGAGATTGTAAACTTCCATCCCACCTGGGGATTCACAAATCATGCCCGTCACCAAACCATCACCTCACAGACCTCCCAAGGTTCTCATGTGCGTGCATGAGTAGTTCAACCAGCCCGGGTTTGAGTTTTGTATTCTCGGACTTGTAGTTCTGTTTATTCCAAGGGAAATCAGAACTACAATTCTAGAACGCAAAGGACCCTTCCTGGACTGCAGGAGGTGCTCATGCATGTCCCTGTGAAACAAGTGAGGTCTGCAGCGCCCCGGCTGGTGACATTTGAAAGTGATGTGGCGTAAAAGTTTGTGATGAGAGGCCGGTGGTGAGCGAGCCCAACAGCCATAAGGGGGGTTTGGGGGTTCTCCCTCTGACAGAAAATAGAGCAGGCAAATGGTGCATTTTCAAGCATATTTGAGAAAGCAAGAAGGTTAATAAAGTAATTGTTAAATTCTAGTTATGACATCAATAATGCTCACTAATATTACTGCAAATAATCTCTGTGACGCACTCACAGTTCTCATATGTGAGGTCCTGTTCTGATCTAAAAGAAACTTTTTATATGGATGTTGCATTAAACAAACAGCATTTCTCTGAAAAACGTCTATAATCGCCTCTCACACCGCCTACATTCAAAATAAATTAAAGGAAAATCGTATTTAAAACAGTTTGTTTGAAAATTATTCAATGTCATCAGAGCAAGAATCTCTGCAGAACAGAGCTGGCTCTATGATGGGACCCATGAAATTCTGAGGCCCTGGGCCAGAGCTGAGCCCACTTTGCTGATTAAAACGTCTCTGACCAGGCCTGGTGTTTTTGTTTATGTCCTGACAAATGACTTGTATTTTATTTCCTGCATTTGGAAGCCCCTGCTTTCATCAAACCACTTTACATAGGCTGTAAGCCATTTTCAGGCCATAAACAAACACAGCACACATGCTTTTGTTGCCACTGGTGAGGCACAGGATCGGGAAGCACTGGACAGGGAGCGTTAATGTAATAAACACCCCCCATGAGGCACGAGTATGAGTCTGAGTATGTAATATAAAAGATACCAGGCTGCATCAAACATTGAGCTTGCTTGTGACATGTTTCATGACAAGCTTCAGGACTCTGCCTGTGGTCTCATCCTATGAGTTGTCACAGACATTCTCAGGCTCTCTTTGCAAACAGACAAGCATCTTACAGTTCCAGGAACAGTATCCTGTGTTGTCATTACACTCAAGGAGCTGAAGTGGGACAGCCACAGAAAGGATTACCGTGCATGCGAGCTACTGCTCGTTTACAGAGTGTAATACAGTGATAGTATTACCAATAGCGTGTTTTTATTCTCATGCATTAATGAATAACCCACACATCATTAGCAATGCATTAATGGCATCCATTCTGAGTTTATGTACTTGGAAGTGGCATCAAATCTGTACAAATGGGATTTATCTGCGCATGGCACTTCACCGGCCTTAGTGATCTGTGATGTCTGAAGCGAGGCATGTCGTCACCGGGCACCTACCTGCGCCAGTGGCGTAACGAAAGTTTAAGGGGCCCCCCTGCAATGTACACGGAAGGGGCCCCCGCTCCGGATTTAATCCGGAGCGGTCAGGCCTGAGTAGAGTGCTGAGGGGGCCCCCCCTGCAGCTCGGGGGGCCCCCCGCATTGCATGGGATGCGGGGGCCTGTGTTACGCCCCTGACCTGCACGCTACATAGATTGGCGGAAGGCTATTAGACCATAGTACAGACAGTTAAATTTACCAGTTTGTGACATGATTTTAGGCAGCAGTTACTGAGAAAGAATCAAAAACAAATAACAATCACTAATTTGAATTAATGCAAAACATATGTTTTCAATGTTCTCAGGTTTTTTGCAGTTTTATATAGATTGAACGTGGCCCGAAGGTATCAGAGCACTTTATATGAGAGCAGGTACGTTACACAAGGATATATTCTTTTTTGTTTTTTTTTAGTAGGCACGGGTAGATTAAGTGATTTGCCCAGAATTGTCTCTGCGGGAGGAAGGGGTGCACACTGTTTTGTTTTTATCAGCCAGACTGCTGGTGGGGTAGGGGTTGAAAAGACACACGGGGGCCTGGGGACTCAGGAGGGAGGGGGCAGGCTGAACATAATTAATACTACAAGAGGAGAGAATAAGGCCCTCAGGGACTTTGTGACTGGGAGAGGTCTCTCATCAGGCTCTGCGGCTCAGGGCAGGGGTCAGTCGGGTTTCGTCTTTCTCTGTATCTGATCAATTGTGAAGTGTAACATCATTATCATGATCATCATGTACTTGGCAGAAAAATGATGAGAAAATAGAATCTATGGTATGATGATGGAATTTGCACACTTTCACGGCCTGCAATGTGTGAAGCAAAGCAGGACTTTGCCGGAGCCTGCGCGCTGCGTCAATGAAAAACTTAAAGGCCATTTCTCAGACGCATCAATCCAGCAGAAATGTAAATAATTTAAGAGTGGATGGGTTCACTAACTTTAAGGCAGGCACTCCTGCTTCTGCCAGTGTGCTACAGTCAGTCACGCACCACTGCCTATCACTAGGCTACAGTAGCGTTCCGTGGTAGGAGTGCCGGCCGGGCAGTGATGTGTTGCGGGGGAGGGGCAGGGTGGGGGGTAGTAAACCACGGATTACGGCCGAATACAGGTAAGTAAACATTTAAATAAATAAAACGAATTTCGTTGCGCGCACTGCATCGCATTTGGCGATGCAGCGCCACTCCTCCCATGCTCTCGAGCAGACCCGCCCCCAACCAAACCCTTCTGCCTTCTCGCAGCGCGAGAAGCAGAAACATAAAATGGTAGTTTTACCATTTTATGTTTCTGCTTCAAGCACTGCGAGAAAGCAGTGGGGTGACGCTCCTCCGTCCACACGGAGGAGCCGCCCCTGCTGTACTGACTGATGAAGAGCAGGTGGGCCTCCACTAGTTACCATTATCACAGTGTGGCCCCTTGCACTGTGGTACCAACACTTCACAGTATGCAGACATGGGGCCATTCCAAGTAATTTCTCCCAGCCCCTGGTAGAGAGGCCTATCGCTCACATAACCTGCGGATGGGGTGTAGGATTAGCTCCTTTTTTCACCCTGCATCTTTGGCACAGACCCCTCTACTTTCCCACCCCATGTGGAGTTATAAATGGAAATGATGGGGTGTGTATAAACTCACTCACTCACTCAATCCCCTCAAGCAGGTGCCAGCTGTTGTAGCCTCGCTGCTGGAGGCAGGAGTCGGGCAGAAAGTATCACTTTTTATGCCACACTTTAAAAGCAACTTCGAAAAAATGGTTTAAAGCGCATGTGATCTGACTGGACGTGACTTAAAACCATTTTAATTTGTTCTTGAATCACAGCAGGTGGAAACATGGTAGAGCAGCAGGCACACTCAAGTTCACTCGAGCTGTCATTTGTAGCTCCGCTCCACCCTTCAGGCAGACAAGCCTCCCTCCGCCCGGCCAAGCCGTAAAAGGAGCCACAGCCAGGAATCTGCCTAGTTCTGCAGCCCAGGGCCAGGCTACCTACACGGCAGTGAGCGCGTCCTCGCTCCCCCATTCAGAAACCACCACCAGTCTGGCCTCCCAGGGAAACGCCCGGTTCCCGGAATGGCCAGTCTGGGACTGGACCGTGCCTTGGATGCAGAAGGTGCTTACTTTTGTTGAAAGTCCTTGATAAGTTTTTTCGCCTTGTTGTATTTCTTTTCCAGAGCTTGGTACTGGCTCTGCGTCTCTTTGAGGTGCTCGTTCACGGTGTGACATAGAGTCTGGGCCTCGATCCAGTAGCTTTCAAGCTTCATCATTCTCTCCTTGTTCTCCTCGATGTTCTGCTGAAGTTGGTTCTTCTCCAGTTCCCACCTCACCTTCTCATTCTCTGCAGACTGAAGCTGCACACAGGTAAAACGGTAATCAGTGTTAGGAGACAACCTTGGTTAATGCAAAGAAAGGCAGCAAACAGGTTTGGAGTTGATAACATGCATGCCATTGAAATGAGATACAGTGTCCATTTAGGAGTATTTTAGAACTGAAGCAATCATCACATGTGATTTCATAGATTTAATTTATACTGTATACTTTACGTGCTATTTTCTCTGTAGAGTATGCCTGCATATTCAGATTATTTGCCTGGAAACTGTTCAAGTGAGGCCATGGCTGTTTGTCTGCTTTTTGAACTATTCTAATTGCCTTGATTGCTCTGCCGTGGAGCAAGTGGACCAGACTTGGCATAGCAAAACTCCTGCTTAAACAGCTCATATAAAATGACTCAGAGCCATAGATGCAGGGTCATCTGGTAGCTTACACTTTTCACAAAAAATGCCAACACTCGTGGACCTTAAAGAAGGCTTCTTCTTAGGACCACTGCAATTTTGACCTGTATGTCCAAAATCCAGGATATATTTGTTGATGGACAAATGAAGGCCCTGCAGTTAGCAGATCACATGGTCCATTTTGCAATGTATGCTGACTACCTGATTTTGCATGACAACACTGGGTTTGTCCTACAATGACTTATTGCTTTTGATGACTGTAGTTCAGTTAATAGCCCTTAAGCCCGTCTCAGTAGGACACACGTCTAACTAAATTTGTTTGAGAACGTTAGCTTATTTATTTCTTAACTGTAACATTGTTCTGGTGTTGCCCTTCCTGTACCACTGGCACATTTCTTGGAGAAAGGTCTTGCTGCTTGTGCCAAGCTACCAAAAGCAAGGTCGGGATTTCTCATATAAGCCTGTGGAGAGGTGTGGTGCAGCGGCCAGGGCAGATGACTTCGGAGCACAGGGCTCATGGTTCGATCCCCGGCGGCAGCTCAGCACCATGTGACTCTGGGCAATAGCTCACTTAATTTCCACAACGGCCCCCAGCGCCTTGAGACCCGTAAGGGTGAGTAGTTCGCACTTTACAAATACGGATTTACATTTTTCTTTTACCTCTAGGAACTAGATTGTCCTTACTTTGAGGGAGGCCCGTCTCAGCTCATATGAAGACTCAGGTGTCTCCCATCATAGTACAGCCACCCAGTATGTCACAGCGTAGTGTTTGGTTTAGAGCTCCGGCCATATTTACAGAGCTAGGACAAAACGGTGGGTAGCTGCGGTAAGCATTCAACAGCAAAAAGAATGACCAGTGCAATAAATCATTATAAATTGGGCTGTCTGTGGCAAAACAGGTGGCCTGAGAGAACACTTTATTTATGCATGTCGAGATAAAAATAGAAATGCATGTGAATTTGTCAGTTCTCTTAATGTGAGAATAAAATGTTGCTGTACATTTGAGTGCACCAGTCTTAAAAAATATCTATACAGTAAACTGATACCTACTGTTTGTATGCAATATAAATGGCCAGACAGTTCCATACTCCAGTTCAAACATTTTTAGGGCATTTTTTAGGGCCCTGGCAAAACATGGAAAGCCAACTCTAATTCAGTGTATATGGTATAATCAGGATTCAGAGACTTTGGTTTGTTACACCACAGGTGAGTGGAATTCCAATAACCAAACAACTAAGGCATATTTGTAGGGGTGCAAGACAATAAGATTCCATATTTATTTTGTCCTCTGGATAAGCAGATCCAGCCCCATGCATCACAAAGCCGTTGACTGTCAGTTTATGGTGTCACAGTAATTTGTGGGAAGGTTCTAGTGTAGATTCAGCAATGTCAACCTATACATATCCTCCCCACTCTCTCCTTACTGATCTTCCCCAGTCAGCGGATGAAATTGGGATTTATTGTCAACACATAAAGAACATAATTTTCTAGAGCACTTCAACTTATGGCTACAGAACTCCACATGTAATGCATCACTCTTCAAAGAAAGCCTTGAAACATTTACTTCACAACTTTTCTCTAAAGATCCCGCTCACATCAAAGGGGATATTTTAATCCATATTTTCTCTTCTACGTATAGAGTTATAGGCGAATCAATTTCATTTATTTGGCCTGATTTCATAGCAGTTTTCTTTTTCATCAACTTACCAACTCCCAAGAAATGCGCTCCACTTGGAGTATCCACACTAATAAGACACTACAAATAGGGCCCTCCAGACTCATTACCACTCGACCCCCTAACATCCAAAATCATTTAAAGATTGGCTGGTGGATAAGCCTTATACTGACCTCAATGCTTTACTAACAATACTTAATCAAGCTACCCAAGAGGTTCTAGAGAGTGTTATCCTGCTACATGAAAAGCACAAGAACACACTAGAAACACAATTCTTGATATATTAAAGATCTAGCACACCGGAAGCGTACCAACATGAGAGGCAATGGAAGAGATCCTAGTTATTAGAACCACTTTTTAACAAATGTAAATTTATACAGGGATAAGATTACAGTAGCCAAAGAGATTTACAAAATCCACAGATAGGCCAGTGGCCTAACCTAACAAAAGAGCTGTACATCCCCTCGGCAGCTTACTTACTTAGAAAACTTTATTCGATCTTTACAAATTAATATCATAAAAGTACATCAAAACAAATCAATCAGGCCCAATACAATGTCCAGCATTACATTCCCGGATTCATCCTCATTTAAGTGTCAAAGCAGAGTACATTTTGGGTATCCAAAATTAAAAGCAGTGCGACATAGATACAACCATATATAATTTTGATTAAAAATACAAATTATCTAAAAAATATAAAAAAATTATCATCCAGGATCAAGACCCAGCTGTTTCCTTTTGCCCAAGCACGCCCACCAATAGCGTGCCACTGCATTGCAAACTAGAGGATCTGGCAGTGACTTTAGGAAATATAGTGCTACCCGACACTGTTCCAGGTTAAGCCGCTTTAAAATCGGGACAATATATTCCTTTCTTTCTTTCTTGTAAAACCCACAAAAAGCATTAAATAAAGATCGGACTGAGGCGACTTCCCGTCACAGGGACACTGTGGTAAGTCTGTATGTTTGAATCTTTTTGACGGAAAACCCAGCATCAGTGGAAGGAGGTTCCGACGAAAACGAGTTAGAATGAACTTGTGTTGTGGGAACGGGATATCCACTAGATATGAGTAGCCGCCCTCTACCAGCGGAGGGACTATTTGATAGACAAGGACCGACTGTTTAGTGTAATTCCTCTCCCTTGTAAGGTATTGAGCCCTCTTAATAAAAATATCCACCAGTTTTTCCCTAGAAATTCTTCTGCAAGCTGTTGGGTCTTTAAATAATTCTTTTTGTCCTAAATTTGTCAGTTCCCGCTCTACATAGCTTAGCCATCGAATTTTGCCGTGGTTCTCCAGTTTAAGGCAGTCTCTAATGATATTTTGAGTTAAAATCAAAATATACCGCCTCCATATGGAGCGCCACAGGAGAATCGGGGCCAACCCAATTGAGTCGGTAATATAAGGTAAGTCCAACTCAATAAGTAAAATGTAATTCGAATAAGATTGCGGTAAGGACACCATGGACTTAAAGAACTTATTTTCAGTGGCTTGCAATGAATCAATAGGGGCCATCCCCCAGACCTCTGCCCCATACGTCGCTGCAGACTTTGCTTGGTCTGGTAAATCTTCTTGATGGGGTCTAATGGCTTTGAGCCCAATTTATGGGAGTAGGCCTTAATCGCCGTTAGACTTCTCTCAAGTCCCAACACTCTTCCCTCCACCAATTGTTGCCAAGTTTGTTTTTTGTCAGGAAGGACCCCCAGATAAGGGAAGGAATCCACTATCCCAATTTTCCCCGAGTCCATATAAAAGCAAGGTGTTTTTGCTCGTTTTCCTGCCCTGACCGGAATTACAAAAGATTTAGCTTGATTAACTTGGAGGTCCAATGATGCCATAAAGGATGTGTAGGCTGAAATAAGAGTCTGAAGGCCTAGCCCTGTTCTAGCAATCAGTACGGCATCATCAGCATAAGCCAGGATGGGTAGTGGGAGGGAATCAACCACAGGGACATCCAAGTTTGTACTCACAAGCGCCTTTTCTACTCCGTTCGTATAGATCGAGAAAAGGAACGGAGCCAGGACCCAGCCCTGCCTTACCCTCCTTAAGATCTTAAAAGGGCGAGTACATTCCCCATTTTTCCCGAGACGGACAGTTGCAGTAGCGTCTGAATATAGCTGGCGTATAAAGTTGATAACTGGTGGTTCACAGCCCATCTCCTCCATTTTGTGCCAGAGCTTGTAGTGGGAAACACAATCAAATGCTTGCAAAAGATCCATAAATGTAAGATACAATTTCCCACCCTTCGCTCTGGAATATTTATCCATAATTAGAGAGAGATTCAGACACTGGTCAACGGTACCTTTTCCCCGCTGGGGATCCCTGCAAAGATGGTCCAGGAGAGCTCTTGGAGTGTGATGGTTATTAAAATTCACAATCACACAGTCGCCCTCCATTGTTTTGTGGGTCAGACCCAACCACTCCACCCTTCTAGCCATAATAATTTGGTTGGCTAGTGGGACTGCCCCATTTCCCCTACTGGGAGCTTGACAAGACAACCAATGCAGAGATGTATGCATTAGATGGATGGTATTTTCCGTCTGGTCCTCCCTTAAGGTTGGAACATTAGCCAAAATCAGCACAAAGGGGGCAGAGGCCTGTGGGAGGTGCAGAGACTGGTGAGCATTAGCGGGTCTCCCCAAATGCGGTCTATGGTGACTAAAACAAGGGGCCCTCCCTCCATTCTCATGTGCAGTTAATCAAGTGTTACTACCTAGGTCATTCGGGGTAGTGGAAGAGTACAACGGGGGCATTATCTCCACCCTGCGTCAGATAGTGCTGCGCTGGATGAGAGGGCAGTAATTGGGGATCACCACGAAGGGTGGCTACCGTGTTACTCCCGTCGCTAGCCATATTCAAGTTACCCTCCTTGGTATTAGGATCCGTAGGTCCCATCCCTCCACCTTGAGTTGGTTGAACCCCAACACCAGCTCCAAGACATGAGCATGGTGGAGGTCCTACAATTTGATGGGGAAATGGTCTACCCAACCCCTCAATATGTGACAGTCGCTCCTCTATTCTCGATAATTGAACTAACAGTGGATTCAACAGTACGGTGAATAATGTCTCTAGTCTCTTCCAAGTATCGTCAGCCCCTCCTTGGGCAAACAGAGAGGCAGAATCCTCGGTAGCCATGGGACGTAAGGTGGGGTTTAATCCAAGTTCAATTCCTTCATTTCCTCTTCGTTTGTTAAGTCGGGTCTTCTGCTTCGCCGGGGCGCCAGCCCTTCTTCGTTTCCCTGGAGGCTCACTATTCTTGTCTAGTGAGACAGTTGGAACCCGGCCCCTTGTTGTTGTCTTCGATCTACTTATGGGTTCAACAGAGGAGGAGGAGGAAGCAGCCGGGGCCAAATAGGTACAAGCGGCACTAAAAGGGAAGGCAGTGATGCTAGAGAAGGAGTTAGTGGTGCACTACCCACCGATTTACAACCAAGCGAAGAGCGCTTCTGGGCGATCAAAGAATCCAAAGAAAGGCGTCTCTCCGTTAGTTCGATCTCATGAGTCAATACCGACTCTGCCCTAGTCAAAAATGCATCTAGTGTGCCTGCTAGTCCCCACCGGCTGTTTAATGAGGGCCTTCCGCTTGACCATAACTCATAAGATGTAGGGTTTATATCAAGATACAACACTGCAGTAGACAGTACCTTAATGAATATGTCCTTGAAGTCCCACAATCCTGGATGTCAGAGAGTAGGCCCAGCCCAGCCTCCTCCGGGCTCCTCCGGGCCCGCCCTTGACCCGGGCTTTGCCCGGGTGCGTCCCACGCCCCAAGGCAGTGGTGCGCTTAAATGTGCGATCTGCAAATGCGGTGGGTGGCGGGAGTTGAAGTTCTCCAGCAGTGCGGCATGGCTTCCCTCACAGCAGCAGGTCAGGGCAAGTCAATTAGATGCGGCTACACGGGCCGCGAGGTGGTGGCACGCTTAAATGCGCATTCTGCAAGTGCGGTGGGTGGCGGAGTTGAAGTTCCCCCGCAGTGCGGCACGACTTCCCTCACAGCAGCAGGTCAGGGCAAGTCAATTAGATGCAGCAACTAAAACTGACATAATTCCCTCAGTCAGACTTTGTGAAGATCACACCACTTTCTTTTAAGAAAACATTCTAAATACAAGGACAGTTATCACAACTGAAGTCATCCCTAATCCCACACAAGGTGACGGATTCCGATCTGGACAGTCCATACAGCTCAGTTTGTTCCTATCTCTGAAGAATTACTTCTTGAGGCCATTCATAACAGCCATCCCTCTCGCCCTCCTCTAGACATTCTCCCTGTGAAGTGGCTCCATGCTATTAGTCTCTTAATATTTAAGGAGCTAATACTGATCCTGAATAGCTCATTTGGCTCAGGTGTTGTTCCTGATGCGTGGAAAATGGGTGGTGTTAAACCCCTTTTAAAAAGTTGTTGCTGAGTCCATGGGATCTAAACAACTTCAGATCTATTTCACTTTTGCTTACAGAGCCAAGCTTCTGGAAAAACCTGTGTTTCTGCAACTCTAGAGGTATTTAGAACAATACGATCTTCTGAACGCTTTCCAAGCAGCTTTTCATTCTGGCAGAAGCAAAGAGCTGGTAGCAGTATCAGCACTCAATGACATGTGAAGGTTGACAAAAAGTGATGTTGTCAAGGTGCTAGTTCTTTTAGTTCTTTTTGCCAAGTTTGACACCATTCTCAACACCAGATCATTAATGCAAGCTGCCAAGATGTAGTGCTTAAGAGGCTGATTTCATTTTTGATTGATTGTCGCCAATTAGTATTTCTACAGCCTTTCAGATTGTAGTGTTCAACAAGGATGAATACTCCTCCCCTTATTTTTAACATCTACAGGAGCTCATGACCCATTTACTCCACCGCATGGAACCTAGTTTCTACATGAATTCAGATGATACAAAATTGGGTATCTGTCGCTATGCAAAAATGTTGATTTTTAGTAGAATTTCCATCCATTTCCATGCCGGCGGCAGATCCTTCTCCCACCTCGCCGCCAAGACCTGGAACACCCTCCCCACCAACCTCCGACAGACCCAAGACCTACTGGCCTTCAGAAGACTCCTCAAGACCTGGCTCTTCGATCAGTAGCAGCACCACCCCCCTCTTCCCCCAGCGCCTTGAGACCCTCGCGGGTATGTAGTGCGCTTTATAAGTGACATGATTGATTGATTGATTGATCCTTACTTCGCTGGTAGATGTCTAAGACTTTTCTGAAATTAAATCCATCTAAAACAGAATTTGTAATTTCTCAACAGGGCTCGGTGGCGCCAGAAGACCTGCCGTTATGGGTCTCCTCCTACAACAGCTTTCTCTGGTTGCAATTTTGACTTGAACCCAACTGTGGACACTTAGGACCTGATTTAGAGCTTGGCAGACAGATACTCTCTCACAAACATGAGGGATATCCCATCTGTCTTATTACAGGTGCATTATATCCTAAGGCCCTTTTAAAAAGGCAGACAGGATATCCGTCATGTCTGTGACGCAGCACCTGGCCGCCAAACTCTAAATCAGGTCCTTAGACAACAAAGGTGACTAATTGTTATTTTTTTCAGTACAAAATGCTGCATTCTATTTCCATTACATCAACTACCAATACCATAAACCTATAACTAATGTCCTAATTTAATCACAGATTAATTATGGTAATGATTTACATAGTTCAGCACCCCAAACTCTGAATTGTCTCCAACTGAGTGATAGCAGAAAGTCTATCTTTAAAAGGGTGTTTCTCTGAAGCTATGATGCTAGTCCATACTACTACCTATCTTTCTTTTCCTGATTTCCTGGCCTCCAAATTCACCTGACATCAACTTTTGAAATTCTTAAGATCTATTCAACTGCATCCATTGTCTGTTCCTAGAGTAAGAACAGTTAAGTATGGCAACAGCTCATTTTCTATTGAGGTGGCAAAGACATGAAACTCTTTGCCTTTGACTCTCCAGAAAGAGGCTTCTTTGTTACACTTCAGGAAATTGTTAACAAATTCATTTACTCCATCTCTAGTCAGAAAAACGAGTTATGGTAGAGTATTTATTTATTGATCATAATGTTTGCCTTTTGCCTGGATAGCGAGATGTGCATATTGGTAAACTTACCACCAAGAAACATTGGTGAACACACTCTACACAAGCAACCGAAAAGTAAAATTTAAACTTTATTATTAGTGTGAGTGGTCCAAGGAAATACAGTGAGCTAAATCTCAACTTGTATTATTGACAGTGGTTCCAATGAGAATATGGGTCACATCTGCAAATGTTAACATTTTATAGTCTTTTATCAAGTTCCCAGAATGCTCTGCGATTATAAGAAAAAGACATACAAAAGAATAGAAGCAAGATTGATAATTCTTTGTTTTAAAAATAAATTGTTCCCAAATCATATTTTCAATTTGAAGAAGGCACAAACATTACAAAGCAGATTTACTAACATACAGTGCAATTCTAAGGACAATTTCCCGGGCATCATTTAATATAAAATTTTTGATGCATGCCAGTATTATTATTTTTTTTTAAATGAATAATTGCGAATCGATGTAAAAACGTTAACAGCAACATTATGAATATCTTATAAAAAAATAAAAATTGGGACAGCATTCTTTCAAACAGAGCCACAGAAGGCTACCCGCAGATCTTTGACTTTACACTGGTGCAGATTTACAACTTTGGGTAATTCACAAAAGTTTACTGAAGTAGGCATAGAAATAATACTCCTAGCAAACTTTTTTTAATTGTATTTTCGAATGAGCAAATATATATTGTTACATTTGCTCATGGGAAAATCTGATGATCAAGTGCAAATTCACTTGTTACGGCTCTTTTTTCTTCCCCTGGAGAAACTCCTTTTTCCACACACCACATTTTTTGAGGTGGAGGGGCGTGTCTTCCCACACTGGAAAAAGCTCACCTTTCCAGGGTTGGAATTACACTTAAATATGTATGTCTCTGGGTTTACCCACACTCACAGGGTATTCCAGTCCTGCAACTACCACTTCCTGCCTAATTCAAGCCCCTGGGAGTAGCTTTGCTCACGCAAAAATCTTCATGTGAGCAAATACTTTTATATGTAGAAAGCTCCATTTTGCCTAAGTAAACAAAAATTGCATGTGTAAAAAGCTTTGAGAATAGGGCATATCCCGTTTTCCTTCTGAAAAGGCCTTGCAGAATTCATCTAGTTGTGAAATGTAAACCAGTCACTGATCTAGTACTTGGTATAAGCTCACTGTTAGACTTGGCCCTTTCTGCAGGGTCATCCCTGAACTTTTTGCCTTCCTCCTGGTATTTTTTCTGACCTGGTGTTGGTGGTTTTAGGACTCTGGGCACTTGATCACTGCTATCCAGTGTAAAGTGCATGTGCTCTCTATGGTTAACGTGGTAAGATTGGTCTACACCTGTTTGGCGTATTTAATTTGCCTATCAGTCCCTTGTAAAGTGGTATCTCATACACAGGGCCAGTAAATTAAATGCTACTGGTGGGCTTGCAGCGCTGCTTGCGCCACCCACCAAAGTAGCCTTTCCAACCTTTCTCAGGCCTCTGCCATTGCAGGGCCTGCGCGCGCAGTTTACTGCCGCTGTGACGTGGCACATGAAGTGGGTGCCATGTCTGTGACTCCCCTTTTACTACATATCAGTCACCCCTAAGGTGGGCCCTAGCTAGCCTTATGGGCAGGGTGCACTGTAGGTAAAAGGTAGGTCATGTGCCCTAACTGTGTGGCATGTCCTGGTAGTGACAAACAGCCATTCTGGTTTCTCACTACTGTGAGGCTGCCCTCTCGTAGGAATGCATTGGGGATTCCCTGATATGTGTTTCAGTGGTAATCCCTGACATGAGAGGAGTAGTGTGATCAAGTTTGGTATGTTTGGAATAGTGGTAATAAATGTTGCGTGATGGTGTTTGCAGATTTATTATCACTATTTTAGAAATGCCACTTTTAGAAGTAGGCATTTCTGTGTGCTATGTGTCTTTGTGCCTGCCTGTTGTGTATTGCATGTCTGGCTCTGGAGTGACAGGGGTTGGGGAGGTGCAGTGGCTCCAGAGGGGCTGGGTGAGTCAGCGCTAGGCTGAATAGGCCGATCTGCATTTGGAGTAGTGGGAGGAGTAGGACCTGGACCTGAATAGGACTGTGCCTGCCTTATACAATGCTGGCTCCACCCTCCCTGTGGTGTGTCTGGGGCCAGGACCTACACTGACAAAGGAGGGTGTTGTGCACATGTAAGAAAATGTGTAAGTGCCCCCCAGAACTGGTTTGGACCGGGCACGGAGCCCTGTGCCAGGGGAAAGAACAAAGACATCTGTTATATAAATATTGGGGCTGTGACCCCATGAAAGGGGGAACTGGTGCTTACGAGCCGGCAGGCTGTCGGACTGCCAGGAGGAACTGCCGCTGGGGATTGACCTGCTGCCCTGCTTGGCAGCTGAAGGGTCTGCATTTTCTGTCTAGGATAAGCCTGACTGCTCTGCAAAGCTACCAAGGGGGTAAGCAGGGGTTATCTTCAGTGTGTAACTCCCTTACCCTGACTAGAGTGGTGGTTTCTGGCTGGCTGAAGCGCATGCCCTAGCCAACCAGAAATCCCATTTCTAACACTCACAGTTCTATTAAACGGAGTAAAAGTGAAAGGAAGTGATTTGCCCGAAATATAAACAATATGATCAGGTGGATAAAGTCATACTGTGAGCAGTCTTGTTGACCCTCAATTGGCAACTTTGGCACTGGACTGTAAACATAATCTGGGTTTATTTACTGTAACATTTCGTGAAATCGCTTAACCCGTTTGGTGCTTGCGTCGGCCAATGGCCGGAGATTATTTTTTTTTATTTCCCCTGGCGGAGAAACGGAAGGCTTTCTGCGTCTCCCCCCGCCCCCCTCCCGCCCATCTGTGACGTCAGCACGGCGCTCGGCGCTCTGATGTCACTGATTCCCCCACCGGAGCCGAGGACAGCAGCAGGTAAGGCCGCGCTCGACTCCGATGGGGAAATCAGGCCGAAAACAGCCTCCCCAGCTTCCTGAAAGGGTTTCCTGGCCGTGGATCGCGGCAGCCAGGAAACCCCACTAGACACCAGGGATGTCTTTGGGGGGTCAGCCCTCGTGGGAATGGGTCGGCCCCCCCCCTTGGGGGCATATATTTAATTTAAAAATACTTTGGCTTTCCTTGGGGGGCGTGATCGCCCCCCAAAAGTAAAAAAAAAGGATTTTTTTAAAAATAAATAAAAAACAAATGGCGGCAATATTGGCAGGGGGTTGGTCCTCCTGCTCAGTGGCCGACCCCCCGTGGGGGCAATTTTTTTTTAATAGTCATGTGCTTTCCATGGGGGCCACAATCGGCCCCCAGGGAAGCCATAACTGTAAAAAAAATATATCTCGCTTTCTATATTTAGAGAGAGAGAGAGAGAGTCTTTCTTTCTGTAGATGATATATGTATATATATATATATGTTTTATATACATATATATGTGTATATAGATACATATCTATACATAAGTTGTCTACAGAGAGAAAGATATATATGTATCCATATACATATATATGTATATAGATATGTATATAGATACATATATATATCTACATATATATACACATATGTAGAGATAAAATCTATCTGTATGTATATATATATATATATGTATATATATATTTATATTCAGAAACACAAAGGATGCAGCACTGGTGGTGAAAATAAAGCAACTCTGAAACCCATCTCTGGAGTGCGGCATCCTTTGTGTTTCTGAATTTAAATTATTATAAGTATTGTGCGCGCTGACATTGGGAATCAATTGGTTGTAATATATATATCTATATATATATCTATATATATATATATATATATATGTATGTATATATATATATCTATATATATATATTTACAGAGAGATTTCTCAGTGCTGAAAATATGAGTCTCTTTGAAGTTACATGAAAGGCAGTAAAGTGTGGTACTGATGTAGTGTACAATTTTTTTTCCATAGAGATATCTGACTTTTGTCTAGTGGCAGTTTTGACACCATAAAGTAATGCAGAGGGCATGCTGGAAAGAACAGATCTGTATTATGTGGATAGCTAAGTGGATTAGTAAAGCCACGCATTAGAAACACTTTGAAACAGATGAAATGTATTTGAGAGAGGGGCTATGGAGAGATGAGGGGCACTGTTTGCTGGATGGTAGTGAGGGAATCAAAGGAGGTCATAGTGTGCAATTGTAAAGCACACGTTCACCCGTAGGCATCTTGGTGCTGAATAATAGATATTTATTGAAAGTCATGGGAGGGCTATTGTCGCACTGGCTTCCACCAGTGCTAAAAGCTGCGATGATGGGTGTGTGGAAAGGTAAAGTAATAATGTGTCTGTTTTCTCTCTTTCTTAGTGTTTTTGGAGAGCGCACGGATTTTGCAAAGGAAAGCTAGGGGACTCCGTCATTACTGACTGTTAAACACTTCACTCATGCACACACCCACTTACACTTTAAAACCAACAACCTATCTGCCTTCTAAGTAGCATAGTGTTTTAAAAGGATAGTTTTAGGCACTAGCAGAGATGGCATATCATTGGATGAATGCTGCCCAGGCCCTAAGTCTGGTTCTGGAGTCCAGCTCTGAGGCAGGATCAGAGACTCAGACAGCAGATACTGAGACAGCATCTGAGGGAGAGGACAATGGAGCCGAATCTGGGAGTGATTTTTCAGTCGGCGCAGTTCCATCCAACGACTCAACTTCCAGCGATTCTGAAGGAGGCAATGTCAGCCGTGCTGTCCCTTTGCCAGCACAGTCTGTGCAGCAGGACACTGTAGGAGAGTAGGATCTGCTTCTTATAGTTACCCCCACTTTTTGCTGATGTTTCACTGTTTTTCGACTTAGCCAGACTGAGGCCCTGCTAATCAGGACCCCAGTCTATCTGCTTTCTACTCTAAATTGACTGTATGTACTTTAGGTACACTCCAGATTGGATTCTGGGGTACCCTTATAAGTCCCTAGTATATAGTATACTATATACCCAGGGCATAGGTACCCCAGAGGCCTACCAGGGGCTGCAGCATGTATTGTGCCACCCCTGGGAAGCCTTTTAAAATGACACAACAGGTCTGCTACAGCAGCCTGTGTAAGGTGGTGTATGCACCCCTTACTGAGATATAGGTTCCCTATATCTTTCCATATCACTGCACATGTAAACCTATCAGTCACCCCTATGGCAGGCCTTAACAATCCTGAAGGCAGGGTGCTGGGTTTCATGTGAGAGGGTGCCCATGCATGAGCAAAGCCCCTCTGCAGCTTTCCGAATTTTCATTCCGGGGTTCTTTGTGATGCTGCCAAACCATACACTCTTAAGTGCATTATAACCTCGCGGTAAATGCTAACTTTAAAATGGCTGCATGGAAACATGTCGTGTTTGGTGTCAAACACCTTGGAATCATACCTCGGTATGATTCCACCCTACTAGAGGGAGAAACATGGCACCACCGGTACACCCGGTACCAGCTTAACGGAAGCCTGGCATCACAAAATGGATGCTGCAGCCACAGACACGAGTCTGCCCTCCTGCTGCTGGACGAAACTCCGGCAGGGGAGGCCTGGACAATAGGTTTCCTGTCACAGGGAGGTGTGACCACCTCCCAGACAGGCTTTAGTGTATTGGGGCTGGGTGGGTACACTCCAAGAGTGCTTTGAAGTCTGCACTGGGGGCACATTTGGTGTCCCTGTGCATAGTCCAGCTCAAACCGGTTGCAGGGGCTACCAGCCCCTGCTCTGGCGCGAAACTGGACAAAGGAAATGGGTGTAGCCACCCCTCTTTCCTGACCCTCCCATAGGTGGGTCCCCAGAGTTTGTCCCACCCCTTCCTTGTGTATAAAGTAGGAACCCCTGACTACAGGACTTTAGATTACACCTGGACTAAACTCTGACACAGAAACCAAGTACTTCGACGATCTACACTACGCTGGATGACTGAAGAATCTCCCTTGGAGTAAAGGAGTTACTCCCCTGCAAGGCAGGCACCTTTAACGCAACTGACCAGTTGGCATCTCCGAAGCTCCTGCGGACTCCGAAGAATATTGCCACACAGGAGGTGGGTTCCCAAGGTCTCTGAGGTCGATCTGTGCCCACAGTAAGTCTGAGGCCCGTATCCCTCGTGGAGACCGTGCAACCCAAACCCCTGGAAACCACAACCATTTGCAGAAGCATCAGCTTTCCGGCGACCCCTGAGGCTGAGCTTTGGGTTACTTGTAGCCCTGACCCCGAGCAGTAATTACACCAAAGATTGCTGGCTTACACTCAACGAGTGTTCCGTGGACCGCCATTTTGTGATTCCTCTCGAGGTCTCTTCGCGAACCCTGGTCCGTTGACCAGTAGGTCCCCAAGAAGGCAACTCTAACTTTAATTGGGCTTCCCTGGTTGCTCCAGACGTGCCCTGACACTTTGGGAGTCCACAGGACCTTGCTGGTCCGCACAGAAGCATCTTTTCTCTTCCTGCGTGGGTTGCTGTTGCCAAGGCTTGTTGTGTTCAATCCGAGCACCGACACCCCAGCACTCGACATCCTTCGTGGGACAGCTCAAATCCGGTTCCTGGTTGTCCTCAACATCTCCTGGACCCCGTGGCTGCAGAGTCAAGCTTCACCTCTTCGCACCTGAAGCACCCGACATCGGTGGGCATTCGATTGCTCCACTCCTGGTCACTGGCTAGTGACCCAGACTCTGTCCCCTCTGCTTTCAGGTTCTTCACTTCTTCGATCCAGGCTTGGATCATCCCGGACACTTTTCTTCTTCACAGCAGCAGCACTTTGCAGCAGATCGCCATTGAAATCAACGACGATTTACGACACCCTTTGACACCTATGCACCCGGCTTCCCTGGGTGAGGTAACTCGAGTACTCCGGTGCTCCCGTGGGTGTTGGCCCTAGAACTCCTTAAGTCTAAAGGGGTTTGCTCAAAGTCCTCTCCTAAGTGTCCTTTTTCTTTAAAATTCCAACCGCGACTTTCCTCATAGAATCCGACGGCGCTCGTGGCTGTGTTCTCACACTGCACACATCCCCCGTGGGTCTCCTGTGTCACTACCTTGGGTGGTTCCTTGGGGTCCCAGAGATTCTACGTGCTCTAGGCACTGTGTCTAGTCAAGTCGTGGTTCTTATACCACTTTCTTAATATATGGTTTGGTCTCCCCCTGGGGCCCATTGTATATTGTGCTATTTACTGTCGTTTTAATACTGTGATATTGTGTATCTTGGACTCTAATCTCATAAAGAGATTAGTAGTGAGTGTTTAGAAATAAATACATATATTTTATATATATCTTGTGTGGTTCTCCTTTCATTTGGTCATTCAAGAGGTTATAATCTGGTAAACCAAGCTGCTTTACACTCCTTCAAGACTAAGGGCCCGATTCTGATGCGGGTTGGAAAAGCTTCCCGACTGAGGGCCTGATTCTGATGCGGTTAGGAAGGCCTCCTAATGACATTTGCTCCTTCCAAATCGGATCGGGAACGTGTCTTCCCGACCCAGGGCCCAATTATGATGCGGTTAGGAACATATGCTCCCATTGAAGTCAATGGGAGTCCAACCAAATCGTATCTGGAAGCATCCGGATGCATCGTACTCCGTCGGTCGGACTCTCCCGATCCGTGTGGGTCGGAAACCATTTCCAAACCGATTCGGTCGGGAAGCTTTCCAACCCGCATCAGAATCAGGCCCTTAGCCTGAATGCTGCTCTCCACAGCTACCACTAGGATAGCTTTCTATAAGGTTGTCTTTAAACCTACCATCAATAAGGGTCGTTTGGACTGGTGCAAGGTGCCCACTAAAACTAGTGGACAGCAAATGCCAGGCCAACTTCTCACAGACACCAGTAGCAGGTTAGAGCAACCCAGAGCGCAGGTACATGCGGCCGCAAGCACAGACGGAGTGCTGTCTTGGCAGCCTCCCAATTTAGTTCAGCCCCAAATTCCGCCTTTCACTGGTGACGCTGGATGCAAAGTCGATACGGCAAATTTTTTGCCAACTGACTACGTCCATCTCTTTTTGGATGTTGACTTCCTTGACGAAATTGTGCAGCAAACAAATGTGCGTGCCGAACAATTTCTGAGGGAGCATGGAGGCACTCTTGGGCCTCATTCTAGGGCACGCAAGTGGACTCCCACTTCTTTAGGGGAGTTGAAGATATTTTTGGGCCTCATGCTTAAAATGGGGGTAGTGCATAAACCAACCTTGCTATCCTACTGGTCTACTCGCACGGTTTGGTCAACCCCCATCTTCGCACCATACATGAGCAGAGATCGTTTTTTGCTATTGCAGCGCATGCTGCATTTCAATGACAATTCTGCTGCATTGCCCCGGGACCATCCAGACCATGACAGGTTGTTCAAAATTCGGCCTGTCGTGGAACATTTGTCTGCCAGGTTTCCAGAGGTTTATACTCCTGGAAGAATATAGCCATTGATGAGTCCTTGATCTTGTATAAAAGGCGGCTGCTGTTTAGGCAGTACATTCTGAGCAAACGCGCTCGCTATGGCATCAAGCTGTACATGCTGTTTGAGAGCTCGACTGGCTATGTGTACAGCTTGAGAGTGTATACAGGGAAGGACACAACTCTTAACCCTGTAGGTTGCCCTCCCACGCTAGGGGTCACAGGAAAGATCGTATGGGAGCTTGTCCAGCCACTTTTTCACAAAGGTTATAACCTTTATGTGGACAATTTCTATACAGGAGTAGAGCTGTTCAGTGAGCTCTACAAAGCTGTTACCTTGGCTTGCGGTACAATTCGTTGTCGCCGCAAAGGATTCCCGCAGGAGCTTGTTTGCAAGAAGCTCCAGAAATCCCAGAGAACTGCGTTGCGTTCCAACGAACTGCTCGCAGTCAAGTTCTCAGATAGGCGTGACGTGTACATGCTCACTACAATTCATGCTGAGAGCACTTCCCCTGTCACGGTTTGGGGTCAGATGGCCGAAGTCCACAAGCCTACCTGTATACTTGATTACAACAAGTACATGGGCGGAGTGGACAAGAACGACCAGGTTCTTCAGCCATACAATGCGAGTCGTAAAACTCGCACTTGGTATAAGAAACTGTTTACTCACCTGATCCAGATGGCAACATACAATGTGTATGTTGTTTATCGTCAGACCACCACAGGAAGACTCATGTCCTTCCTTGACTTCCAGTTGTCTGTGATTGAAAGTCTCACTGCTACAGAAGCAGCAGCCTCCACTTCATGTGTTCTGGAGGATGTGGCAAGGCTGCAGGAGCGACACTTTGCTGATAACATTTCTGCAACACCCAAAAAGGAGCGACCATGTCGTCGTTGTAAAGTGTGCTTGATGCAGGGAAAGAGGCAGGAGACTCGTGTTTACTGTCCCCAGTGCCCAAGTAAGCCTGACTTCTGTTTTCCTACTTGCTTTATGTTGTATCATACTAAAGCAAAAAAATGGGAGATTGACTGAGGTGGAGCTGCCAATAGGTAAGCCTTTCAATTGATGTGAATGTATACCTACTGTCTGTGGGCTACTCCTTCACTACGCAAGCAGGTGCAGAATATTTGTTCCTATACTTTAGGAAATCATGGACTTCTCAACACCTCTATCTGCTTTCAGAACGTGGTAGTTGTTCTGTTCGCCAATTGACAAGTGCATTATAGTCCCCAAGCTGCACATACTGGTGGACAGAACATACACCACGTTGTCACGGAGTACCCATGTTTCACATTCAACAGTTCTTCATAGTTTATGATGTTCTCTTTAGAAAGCTTTTGAAAATTTCCAGCATGTTTGCCTTAGTTTCAAAGGTAGATATGCTTGCTCAGCTCGAGGAATGGCTTTGCGGCATACTCGGGCACCCCCCAACTTGCACCCACAAACTGGAAGGAGTTGGATTAAGCACAGTGAGAGCATTGATAGCAGGTGACAGAAATGTTTTCTCAAGCTTCAAGTAGCTAGAGATGGAAGGCATTAGTATAGGGTCTCTTGACAATTAGACAGGATTAGTCAGGACTCTGATGAGGACAGACACACGAACGGGTTCGAACAGCTCACGGTAGGTGCGCTTTCCGAGGAATATTGCAAAGGTAGAAGGCAGATAGTAAAGGTAGTATAGATACATGTCATGACTTCATCTTCACCCATGGATTCAAATCCATTGCTGCCACACTCGCACTGAATTTACTATAGTACTTATGGGTCAATGCTGCTTGCCATGTTCATCCTCCGTTAGAACTTAGTAGATGGTCAGTTTGCAGTATGATAAGTGCATTACAGTCACTGCACATAACGGTGGATTGAACATATGCTACTTTGTCACGGACTACCCGTGTTTCACATTCATCCAATCTTCATAGTTTATGATGTTATCTTTTGAAAATTTCCAGCATGTTTGCCTTAGTTTCAAAGGTAGATATGCTTGCTCAGCTCGAGGAATGGCTTTGAGGCATACTCGGGCACCCCCCAACTTGCATCCACAAACTGGAAGGAGTTGGATTTAGCACAGTGAGTGCGCTAAAGGCGCATGAAAGACATGTCTTCTTGAGCCTCATGTGGCTGTCATGGGAGCCATTAGTAAAGGTTCACTCTGCATGTTCAGGAAGAAGGAGGGGGAGACTTGACAGGTGGTATAATGTAGTCAAACTCATTATGTCTTGTGGCATATGAATGTGATGGGCCCTTGTATGGCGGCGGTATATTTGTGTGAGTGCAAGTGAACTGGTTGATTGGGCCCGTGGCTGGCGGTATGGAAGTTTTGTGTGTGGTGCGTGAATGGCGTGTGAATGGACCATAAAGTGGTTGGTGCCATGAAGTGGCTTTATGGCTCCCCTTCAGAAGGCTTGGCTTTAATATTTATATACTTTGATAAGTATTTGTGCTTTGAAGCCAGCGTTTCTGGAGGTGCTAAAACCAACCAGTGTAAGTGGTGGATTAGCTTTATCAAATTAATGTTAGATTTATATTTGTGGCGGTTTAATGGCCTTTTGTAAGACTTTTTTTTGTCAATATGGGTAGCAGGGGACAAGGGGGGAAGTACAAGGGAGAATGACTTGCGTGACTCTCATTATTTTTTTTTACCCAACATCCCCTGCAAACCTCAAATTTAGCTAAAAAAATCACTTTTTCCACACATTTTTGTGTGGGAAAGTTGTGGAATCACCGGGCTGACACAAATTTCCTCCCCCCTGCGTTCCCCCAGGTCTCCCAATAAAAATGGTGCCTCACTCGTGTGAGAGGCTCAAGTACCCGCGACAGGCAAGGGCCCAAAACGTATTGAGGAGACATCAAAATTGCCTATCACAAAACTACCTGCTTTTGCAAGGGGGTTCACCTGGGTTTTTGGCCCCGTGCTCGGCGGCCATCTAGGGAAACCTACTAAACCCACACATTTCTGAAAACTAGACACCCAGGGGTTTTCAGGGAGGTATGGCTTGCGTGGATCCCCCAACGTTTTCTTACCCAGAATCCCCTGCAAACCTCAAATTTAGCTGAAAAAATCACCTTTTCCACACATTTTTGTGTGGGAAAGTGTGGGATCACTGGGCTGACACAAATTTCCTCCCACCCAGTGTTCCCCCAGGTCTCCCAATAAAAATGGTGCCTCACTCATGTGGGAGGCCCAAGTACCCGCGACAGGCAAGGGCCCAAAACGTATTGTGGAGACATCAAAATTGCCTATCACAAAACTACCTGGTTTTGCAAGGGGGGTCACCTGGGTTTTTGGCCCCGTGCTCGGCGGCCAGCTAGGGAAACCTACCAAACCCACACATTTCTGAAAACTAGACACCCGGGGGATTCCAGGGAGGTATGGCTTGCTTGGATCCCCCAACGTTTTCTTACCATCAAAATTGCCTATCACAAAACGTTTTGGGCCCTTGCCTGTCGCGGGTACTTGGGCCTCCCACACGAGTGAGGCACCATTTTTATTGGGAGACGTGGGGGAACGCTGGGTGATAGGAAATTTGTGTCAGCCCGGTCATCCCACAACTTTCCTGCACAAAAATGTGTGGAAAAAGTGATTTTTTCAGCTAAATTTGAGGTTTGCAGGGGATTCTGGGTAAGATAACGTTGGGGGATCCACGAAAGACATACCTCCCTGGAATCCCCCGGGTGTCTAGTTTTCTGAAATGTGTGGGTTTGGTAGGTTTCTTTAGATGGCCGCCGAGCACGGGCCAAGAACCCAGGTGAGCCCCCTTGCAAAACCAGGTCGTTTTGTGATAGGCAATTTTGATGTCTCCTCAATGCGTTTTGGGCCCTTGCCTGCCGCGGGTACTTGGGCCTCCCACACAAGTGAGGCACCATTTTTTTGGGAGACCTTGGGGAACGCTGCGTGGTAGGAAATTTGTGTCAGCCCAGTGATGCCACAACTTTCCCACACAAAAATGTGTTGAAAAAGTGATTTTTTCAGCTAAATTTGAGGTTTGCAGGGGATTCTGGGTAAGAAAACGTTGGGGGATCCACGCAAGCCATACCTCCCTGGAATCCCCTGGGTGTCTAGTTTTCAGAAATGTATGGGTTTGGTAGGTTTCCCTAGCTGGCCCCCGAGCACGGGGCCAAAAACCCAGGTGACTCCCTTGCAAAACCAGGCCCTTTTGTGATAGGCAATTTTGATGTCCCCTCAATACGTTTTGGGCCCTTGCCTGTTGCGGGTACTTGGGCCTCCTACACGAGTGAGGCACCATTTTTATTGGGAGACCTGGGGGAATACTGGGTGGTAGGAAATTTGTGTCAGCCCAGTGATGCCACAGCTTTCCCACACAAAAATGTGAGGAAAAATTGATTTTTTCAGCTAAATTTGAGGTTTGCAGGGGATTCTGGGTAAGAAAACGTTGGGGGATCCATGCAAGCCATACCTCCCTGGAATCCCCCGGGTGTCTAGTTTTCAGAAATGTGTGGGTTTGGTAAGTTTCTTTAGATGGCCGCCGAGCACGGGGCCAAAAACCCAGGTGCCCCCCTTGCAAAACCAGGTCGTTTTGTGACAGGCAATTTTGATGTCTTCTCAATACGTTTTGGGCCCTTGCCTGTCGCGGGTACTTGGGCCTCCCACACGAGTGAGGCACCATTTTTATCGGGAGACCTGGGGGAACGCTGGGTGGTAGGAAATTTGTGTCAGCCCAGTGATGCCACAACTTTCCCACACAAAAATGTGTGGAAAAAGTGATTTTTTCAGCTAAATTTGAGGTTTGCAGGGGATTCTGGGTAAGAAAACGTTGGGGGATCCACGCAAGCCATACCTCCCTGGAATCCCCCGGGTGTCTAGTTTTCAGAAATGTGTGGGTTTGGTAGGTTTCCCTAGCTGGCCCCCGAGCACGGGGCCAAAAACCCAGGTGACCCCCTTGCAAAACCAGCCCGTTCTGTGATAGGCAATTTTGATGTCTCCTCCATACGTTTTGGGCCCTTGCCTGTCGTGGGTACTTGGGCCTCCCACACGAGTGAGGGACCATTTTTATCGGAAGACCTGGGGAAAAATTGGGTGGTAGAAAATTTGTGTCAGCCCATTGATGCCACAACTTTCCCACACAAAAATGTGTGGAAAAAGTGATTTTCTTCAGCTAAATTTGAGGTTTGCAGGGGATTCTGGGGAAGAAAACGTTGGGGGATCCATGCAAGCCATACCTCCCTGGAATCCCCCGGGTGTCTAGTTTCCAGAAATGTGTGGGTTTGGTAGGTTTATTTAGATGGCCGCCGAGCACGGAGCCAAAAACCCAGGTGACCCCCCTTGCAAAACCAGGTCGTTTTGTGATAGGCAATTTTGATGTCTCTTCAATACGTTTTGGGCCCTTGCCTGTTGCGGGTACTTGGGCCTCCCACACGAGTGAGGCACCATTTTTATCGGGAGACCTGGCGGAACGCTGGGTGGTAGGAAATTTGTGTCAGCCCAGTGATGCCACAACTTTCCCACACAAAAATAATTGGAAAAAGTGATTTTTTTCAGCAAAATTTGAGGTTTGTAGGGGATTCTGGGTAAGAAATTGTTGTGGGATTCAGACAAGCCATACCTCCCTGGAATCCCCCGGGTGTCTAGTTTTCAGAAATGTGTGGGTTTGGTAGGTTTCCCTAGCTGACCGCCGAGCACGGGGCCATAAACCCAGGGGACCCCCGTTGCAAAACCAGGTCGTTTTGTGATAGGCAATTTTGATGTCTCCTCAATACATTTTGGGCCCTTGCCTGTCGCGGGTACTTGTGCCTCCCACACGAGTGAGGCACCATTTTTATCGGAAGACCTGGGGGCACGCTGGGTGGTAGGAAATTTGTGTCTGCCCAATGATGCCACAACTTTCCCACACAAAAATGTGTGGAAACTGATTTTTTTCAGCTAAATTTGAGGTTTCGAGGGGATTCTGGGTAAGAAAACTTTGGGGGATCCACGCAAGCCATACCTCCCTGGAATCCCCCGGGTGTCTAGTTTTCAGAAATGTGTGGGTTTGGTAGGTTTTTTAGATGGCCGCCGAGCACGGGGCCAAAAACCCAGGTGACCCCCTTGCAAAACCATGTCGTTTTGTGATAGGCAATTTTGATGGCTCCTCAATACGTTTTGGGCCCTTGCCTGTTGTGGGTACTTGGGCCTCCCACACGAGTGTGGCACCATTTTTATTGGGAGACCTGGGGGAATGCTGGGTGGTAGGAAATTCGTATCAGCCCGGTGATCCCACAACATTCCCACACAAAAATGTGTGGAAAAAGTGATTGTTTCAGCTAAATTTGAGGTTTGCAGGGGATTCTGGGTAAGAAAACATTGGGGGATCCACGCAAGCTATACCTCCCTGGAATCCCCCGGGTGTCTAGTTTTCAGAAATGTATGGGTTTGGTAGGTTTCTTTAGATGGCCGCCGAGCACGGGGCCAAAAACCCAGGTGACCCCCTTTGCAAAACCATGTCGTTTTGTGATAGGTAATTTTGATGTCTCCTCAATACGTTTTAGGCCCTTGCCTGTTGCGTGTACTTGACCCACCCACACAAGTGAGGTACCATTTTTCTCCGAAGACTTTGGGGAATGCGGGGTGGGTGGAATTTTGTGGATCCATGCAGATTTCAGAACTTTCCACCACAGAAATGTGAGGAAAATGTGTTTTTTTACAAAGTTTGAGGTTTGCAAGGGATTCTGGGTAAGAGAACCTGGTGAGAGCCAGAAAAGTCACCACCCCATCCTGGATTCCCCTGGGTGTCTAGTTTTCAAAAATGTATAGGTTTGCTAGGTTTCCCTAGGTGCCGGCAGAGCTAGGGTTCAAAATCTACAGCTAGGCACTTTGCAAAAAAAGTGTCAGTTTTCACTGTGAAAATGCGGTGTGTCCACATTGCGTTGAGGGCCGTTTCCTGTCACGGGCTCTAGACCTACCCATACAAGTGAGGTACCATTTTTCTCGGAAGACTGTGGGAAATGCGGGGTGGGTGGAATTTTGTGGATCCACGCAGATTCCAGAACTTTCCACCACAGAAATGTGAGGAAAATGTTTTTTTTTTTTACAAAGTTTGCAAGGGATTCTGGGTAAGAGAACCTGGTGAGAGCCAGACAAGTCACCCCATCCTGGATTCCCCTGTGTGTCTAGTTTTAAAAAATGTATAGGTTTGCTAGGTTTCCCTAGGTGCCGGCGGAGCTAGGGTTCAAAATCTACAGCTATGCACTTTGCAAAAAATGGGTCAGTTTTCACTGTGAAAATGTGGTGTGTCCACGTTGCGTTTTGGGCCGTTTCCTGTCGCGGCCACTTAGCCTGCCTACACAAGTGAGGTACCATTTTTCTTGGAAGACTTTGGGGAATGTGGGGTGGGTGGAATTTTGTGGATCCATGCAGATTCCAGAACTTTCCACCACAGAAATGTGAGGAAAATGTAGGTTTTTTGACAAATTTTGAGGTTTGCAAGGGATTCTGGGTAACAGAACCTGGTGAGAGCCAGTCAAGTCACCAAATCCTGGATTCCCTTTCGTGTCTAGTTTTCAAAAATGTATTGGTTAGCTAGGTTTCCCTAGGTGCCGGCAGAGCTAGGGTTCAAAATCTACAGCTAGGCACTCTGCAAAAAAAGGGTCAGTTTTCACTGTGAAAATGTGGTGTGTCCACGTTGTGTTTTGGGACGTTTCCTGTCACGGGCACTAGGCCTACCCACACAAGTGAGGTACCATTTTTCTCGGAAGACTTTGGGGAATGCGGGGTGGGTGGAAATTTGTGGATGCACGCAGATTCCAGAACTTTCCACCACAGAAATGAGGAAAATGTGTTTTTTTGGACAACTTTTGAGGTTTACAAGGGATTCTGGGTAACAGAATTTGGTGAGAGCCAGACAAGTCACCCCATCCTGGATTCCCCTGGGTGTCTAGTTTTCAAAAATGTATAGGTTTGCTAGGTTTCCCTAGGTGCCGGCAGAGCTAGGGTTCAAAATCTACAGCTTTTCCGTTTCCGTTTCCTGTCGCGGGCACTAGGCCTACCCACACAAGTGAGGTACCATTTTTATCGGGACACTTAGGGTAATACAGAATTGTACGGCAACTGTTATTACTTATTGACTTTCGATGCATTTCTGCCTTCCAAATGAAAAAGAAGTCACATTGAAAAATGTCCTATAATTCTCATGCTAGTACGGGTACTCACAATTTCAGAAATGTGCAAATATCTACTGTTTCTAAACTCTATATTTTGTTCCAATTTCAGAAATACATAGGTGTTTTTCATACCAATTTTTCCATGTATATATTTTCCCAAATTAATTGCTATATACCCGGCACATAATAAAAAACCATTGCAAGACGCTGCTCAGTTATTGGCTCTGGGTTCATCGGGTTCTTGGTGAACCTACAAGTCCCATATATCCCCACAACCAGAAAGGTCCAGTGGATGTAACGTTATATTGCTTTCAAACAGCTGTCATAATTAGAAGAAGTTACAGGTGAAAAGGTTGGCACAAATGGCTGTTTTTGTTCAACTAATTTTCAATTTTTCCTATATTCAACTGTTAGTTTCTATAAAGAAACCTTGAAGGATCTACACAAATGACCCCTTGCTGAATTCAGAATTGTGTCTACTTTTCTAAAATGTATAGCTTTTCAGGATCCATTATTGCTTTCATGCCTATTTCTACCATTAACTGGAAGAAGGTTGAAAGCACAAAAAATAGCAAAAATAGGCTATAACCCAGTAAAATGCCAAAACTGTGCAAAACATGTTGGTTTTCAGACAAAAGTCTGTCAGTCCCTAAAAGCTGGGAAAATGGTAATTTCAGCCCCACAAACCCTTTGTTGAAACCATTTGCAGGGAAAAAACCAGACGCTTTCATTTGCAGCACTTTTTTCCCATTTTTCCCCCAAAAAACAAAATTTAGCTTTATTTTGGCTAATTTCTGGGTCCTCTCCAGTGGAGTCCACAAACCCTGGATACCTTAAGAATCCCCATGATGTTGGAAGAAAATGATGCAAATTTGGCGTGGATACCTTATGTGGTCAAAAAGTTACAGGGGCCTAAGTGCGAACTACCTCAAATAGCCAAAAAATGGCTCAGTACTGGGGGGGGGAGAAAGGCCCAGCAGTTAAGGGGTTAAAGGTACATCTGCCACATTAATACACAAGATGCTTTCTCACAAACTAAAATATGAATGATGCAATTAGTGGTATATCCTCAACTCTTCTATAATCAGAGCTCTGTTGTACCAAGAGTGCTGGCATATTCAGAGCCTTATCGTGATCAAAGATCTGTCCTAAACAAGGCTTGTTCATAAGCAGAGCATGTGGACATTCAAAGATTGGAAATAAACAGAAACCTGTATGTTCAAAGCTGAATATAATTAGAGAAATGGCATAACCAGAGCCTTTCTAGAATCCAGATCATGATGTGAGTCCTGGTAAAATCAGAGACAATATCATCGGAGGTCTGATATCCTGAGAACGCTGCCATAATTTGTCATCTCACTGCATGGCACGAAATGGCATAAGTGCATGGTTATGCATTTTGTCCCTTGGACAAGTAAATATTTGTTTTTAATTCCACTCTAACTGTATATTTAAGTATGTTCTAACATGGTGCTTTTACGTTAATGATGAAATCACACTGAAACACACTGCAGCACAGCAGTGTGAAATTGCATGTGGTTTGGAGTTGTGATGTGAATTTTGTGAACAAGGGACGTCCCCTGCTCCAAGGTGCACATAGGGCAGTTGTGCTGAGTGGCTTTTGTTCGTGGCTTGTACACCAGGAAGATTTCATGGCACTAGAGAAGGAAACAGCAACTAACAACCCTTGGTGATTGTTAGGACCAGTCCATCGTTTTTCACCCAAAGTGCCACACCAGACAGATATCTGACACAGGCAATTAAGACATGGCCCTGCGCCAAAGGGAACAACACTGCCTGAACTGCAAGGCCAGGGTCCCTCCAGACAGAAACACAAGCAACTCCAGAACTGTTTTGGGCTACATAGTCTTCATCAGTTAAGTTGTGCATCTACGGCAACAAACAATGAATTGACGGATAGAAGGCTAAGATCTATGCCTTTCTGCCATGGAGGTTGAGTCCCCCATCCACTTCCTGACCAATTGCATATAGTGTTTGGAAGAGTTCACTCACTGACGACTCAGGGCCACTGGTCCCTAGCCTGGGTAGTGTGCCCCGAGCATCAAATCAAAAAACGTGTGTGAGGTATGAATGCTACTGAATCATAAATAAATAAATAACTAAAGTACTTAAGATTTATAGGAGATACTGTTAAAACATAAATAATTAGTTCAAAAGTGTCAGAAAAATGAAGAAAATAAGACATGCTCACAAGTTATAAAAGAGAAAAAACGGTTCGCATTGAAATACATGGGCACTAACCACTTCACAAAAAGCAATGGCAAAAGTAAGAGTATAAAAAATAAAAAATCCCTACATGGAAGTCTAGACCAGGACTTAGTCACGAATAGAGGTCAATAAGCAATGAATGTGGTTGGCCTGACAATGGCATTTCATCTCATGAGGAGACAAAGCGTGGCTTGACATTGAGGGAGAGGGAAGAACGGAAAAGAGTAAAAGACAGTAATTACAATCGAAATGTAAAGTCAGAGAGGATAGTATGAGAGAGAAACATAGTGTAAACTAGGTAGGGATTCTAAAGAATAAGTGGCCCTGGGAAAAAGGTTGAAATATGAGGAGAGAAATATGGGGCACCGGTGGTCTTCACAGAAGAGAAATAAAAGGAAAAAAAACACTGCTGGAGAGGAACGGGGGTGAGGGTAAGTGAGACAAGAATAGAAAGGGCATTAGCAAGGGTGATGGAAGCTACAACAGAAAGGCCACAAAAGGAACAGAACTGAGAACATGTGGAAATGGTTGACAAAGAGATAGAAATACAGATAAAATTGAAATTGGTGGAGGGCTTAGAGCTTAGGGCTTGAAGGTCAGGGAGCCTATATGGGGGGGACATTTTGTGTCCGATGGCACAGAGAGAAGAAAGAGAGCCTGGAGGAGTTGAAGAAGAGAACAAGACAATTCTCTATGTGATTAAGGAAGATGATAGCTTGGAACGTGTTCATAGGTTTTAAGGAGTTTGAAAGTCCGAAGAAAGAAGCATATTTTACCATGAAAAGATAAATCTTTATGGAATGGGTGAGACGTTGCTGTAGGAAGCACAGATTGGGAGTGAGGGGGAGATCAAATCTTGGATGGGTGTCTGACAAAGGAACAGCAGCCTGCAAATCTGAGGGGCTGAAACTTGAATGCATCGATCTGTCTTTGTCTGATATATAGTCTTGTGACAGTATGTTTTCTGCAAGAGACAGTGATTAAACACCTATTCGGGCTTTTCAGGTGATGCAAAGTTTACAACTATATTCGACTTTTTGAAACAACATTGAAAAAAAAGGAACAAAAAAAATCTTGGTGACTGGCAATCATTAGCTAGGAATTTTGTGGATGTACAAGGCGAAACAATGCCCTAGGTCAATTAAGGAGGTGTTAGATAATGTTCCAACTAATACAGTTGGTTTCTCTGGTCTTCAACAAATCACGTTCTCAGATCTGTCTAGCTACAATAGTATGATACTATAATAGTCACAACATGTGTTTTCTCAGAAAAATATACTCTGTAAGTTTATGTAGCGATTTTGACCAGATGTAACATTAGTCACTATGTAAAAAAATGTAACATTTTGGCCACTATGTCAATAATGTTTTGACCAATCTCTGTGTTTGACCCTTCTCTCAGGCCTCGCCTCAAAAATGTGATTGCAAAGAAAGTGTTTACTTCTAAAATGTTCATTTGGATATTTCACAATCCATAATTAAGCGATGCAAAGAAATGCTCCTAGACAATGAATGCTATTGTATATACTCAGATTCCTTTCCATTCTGTGCTGCCCTCTCTACTTTATGTGTATACCAAAAAAAATACAATTCTCCATGTTACTGCCTTGAAGGTCTAGAGCCTGACATGGGGACATTGTTCTAGGTATTGATATTTCAGATGCAACAAGTGTGAGGACCAATCACCTGGGCTGAAAATGATGAACTCTCATCTGGGACAATGCAATGAGCTGGCAAAGTAGGGAGTGTGTCAACGAAGAAATCACGGAAGGAGATTTCGCTTTGCCTGGAGGATGACATTCTTACAGACACTCCTGAGGTTCGAGTTAATCTTAGTGCATCTTTTTATTGAAGATTGTTGAGAACTCCCTATATACATTTCTAAGCTCGCTCCTGAATGGGACATAATGGCTGCCAGCGGGATGGATGAACCTGTAACTCACTCCAGAACTATTATCAGACCTGACACTTTCTGCACTTTTTATGGTTTTAAACGTCGTATCTTTACATCTGGAATGGTAAAAAAATAAGGCAAATGGAATTGATTAGTCCATTCCATGTGGAGAAGATTCAGGCGACGGGAGGTTTTAAAGATTAGGGAGACCTATTTTAACCAATACCATTTACTCTTCCTGTTACTTATGACTGTATCATGAACAAATGAAACGTGGGATTGGTGTACAGGGTATTTTATTTCAGCAAAATACTTGTCTTGTTAAAAGGCACATTGCCCAAGGCATTTAAAAAGAATTCTCTAACTCTCCAGTTCCCTCGTTAGGAATACAGGGAAATACTTTTTTTAAATCTAAAAAGGCGAATGGGGATAAATTGTGTATTTTTTTAATTTTCAGTAGGGAAATACAGATTTTAAAGAAGGGTGAAACTGTTAGGGGTTCGTCTATACATAATCTAGCATTACACATACAGTGAAAGTGAATGTCTCTGCAAGCCCAGTCACAACTCCAATAACATCATTTCCACAGATACTGTGTCGAATGTGGATACATCATTTTATTAGTACAGCAGCCAGCCAATTATTATAACATCCTGGTTAATACAAACATGAAAGAAGGCTGCACAAAAGAACAATGCTGATGGCTTCCCATGAAACCAGCCAAGGGGAGCAACAAGCGGATTGGCTTTCTGGCCCCATGCTTGCCTGCTCTGTACACCACACAACAGTAACACGCAGGCATTCGTAAACAGACTACTGGAACGCTGATTTCGCAGCGCCTGTTTCAACATGCGTAAATCTTCAAAGCACATGATGCGGCTTGAAAGTCAGCCTGTATGTATGCGGAGACGGTTTCCAATAAAATACACCCAGAAGGGAGGAAGCAGCCGGCAATCACCCGGTTTTGTAATTTGATTGCGTGCTAAATGCGCGCATCCGCCAATGCTACAGGTGCAGAGCGCTGATATAATAAAACATTTGCTTCATACAAGAACCATAATAAAACCTCTGCATTTTTGTATTCTGGACATGGACATCTTATTTTCCAGTTTCACGGGGTTTCCCGCTCTGAAATAGCTGAAAATGGATGATTCGAGCTCTTCTCTTACCTTGTTCTTCAGCTTCTGGATCTCGGCTTCCGTCACTGCATGCTTGATTTGCAACTGAAAGATGCAAAGAACACAAAAGCACGTGAACTGACGATGCTGCTGTATTGAAAACGCCTGCAAAGCTCGCGCTATAGTTTATTGCACGGCTGAAGGCCTACAGAGCTGCTGCAGTGCGGTAGGCTGTAAATTAAAAACGTCTGGCGAGCAAAATGGCTGACTCTCCAGTATAATTAAAGGAAGGGAGACACTGGTCCGTTTGCAAATCAGAGATTAGGATATAAATCAAAGACAATTTACCCTCCTGCTTTTGAAGAAGATCTGTGATGCTCTGCATTTTTGAACTGGCATGTTGCTATCTATTTTGTTAAAAATTTAGAAACCCATTTCCAAATATATGCCAACATTTGGGTGCCGGAAAGAGTGAGATTTTACTTACTCACTCTGCATTGGACATTGAGCCTGGTATGTGGCATTTTAAATGTTTTTGGAACCATGCAGGCCATTGGCAATCATTGGTCTTTTTATTGTGTGCAGATGCGGCCACGTTTTTATTTCCTCTACCACAGGGTTCTCCAAAGTCAGTCCTGGAGGGCTGGATCCACGCCAGATTTTTAAGATAACTACATATATCTAAGTGGGGATATGCTAAAAATCTGGCATGGATCTGGCCCACAGGAACGACTTTGGAGAACCCTGCTCTACCATATGAACGCCGCGGTATGGTTAAATGATGTTTGTGCTGGAAAAGCATGGATCCAGTAAAGACTTAGTGAATTCCAGGTTTTATGAAATCGTAAAAGGTGAGTGCAGGAGCAATTTGCACAAAAACACTGCGCAGAGGTGAATATCGTGCAGTAGAACTGGTTGCAATAATAAAAATTGCACATGATTCTCTCATTGCATAAGTGAAAACACAAACTCAAGTCCATACATAAAATGTCTGCCAAAGAACCGAAGCTGTGATATAATAGTAGAGGAGTGGATTAATGGCAGTTTCTACAAAGTAATGGAGGATTCGCTTGCAGGAGGACTTGTCCTGTGAGATGTGTAAATTGCGCACCATGAGCAAAGCTCTAGTAATCTTTTCTAACTGGCTCGCACTATGAACTGCCTATTTACACTGTAAAATCAGCGACTGTACCTTAAAGGCTGCCATATTTATCAGAGCCCATGCATATGGCTGCAGCATCCCTGGTAGGCTGGCACACTGACAATCATTTATTTATATGCACCCTAAAACAGCTGGGCAGCACTATGGCATAACTGGGTGCGTACGGAATGCTTGAGCAGCACTCCCATAAATGTGATATGTGCCATATAATATGATGGTAGCACACTGGCATAGAAACGTGTGGGCTATTAACTGGTCCAGAAATTGTGATGGGCATTATATACTTGAACAACAATTTCAGATGGCATTGTTTTTCTGTGGCACAAAAAATGCTCCCGCAGTGCACTTAGTGTTTTGTCTTGGATCAGGCAATATTCATGTTGTATGTGAATTCCTGCGGACACCAGAGGAAGCCATTAGATAAAACAGACATAATGGACATCAGTGGTAAACTGCTATGGCACCAGGTATGTCCTCATTCAAGACTGTCAAAACTCCAGATGCGGTCATTTTGCACCCGGACCTCCACACACCCCAGGGATTGGTAACACGGGCAAGCAACACTGCATCACTATTCTGGGTTTATGTCTGTTGAATGGAGAAGTACAATGGAGACAGGTGTTACTGTATCTGGATTACTGGACCGTTTTCCAGGGGCAAATGATGCTGGTTTGAGCTAGCAAAATGTGTTATCTAATAGAGTAATACTGCATGCAAAATCAGGGCCGGATTGGGATCAAAAATAGACCCGGGCAACACAAAAAAGTGTCCCGCATTCGAGGAGCATGACCTTTCACAAAACATTGCCTGGTTAGTATCAGAGTGCTACTTTTTGGAGAAATGTGTAGTAAATTAAGCATTTTAAAGGTTGTAGTGTCAGTAATATTGGTTAAGACTGGAAATATTGCAGCTATAAAAACTAAACACTTACTAGCAGTCTCAACTCCTTATGCAAGTTTGTAACAAGATGGCAGAAAGGGATGTGAAAAGGCAAGAAATTGACAGCTGGAGGATAGGCATCATTGTGCAGACTCCATCTTTCAGGTTTTTAGGGTTGAGCCAACGAGAGCATGCGCAAGCTCATGCTTCTCGCTTGTGAGACACTGCTGTTAACAAAAAGAGCTTAGAGCCCAACCACTGCTTACCCATTTGTTGGCTTGCATGGCACTCTTCTTAACAGTCTCGTAATTCGTCACTGCAGGCCTAACATCATTTCCATTCCTCTCTGTGGAGCAGGGACCAGGCACTGATTGACTCAACTTGATCAGTACCTGTCCGCTGCTCCCTACATGATTGAGGTACTATTTTGTTCTTTTTTAACTTTTAGTGTCATGCAAACAGAAGGCGTGTCACCGGCAAAAACGTGCCCAGCAGGACAAACAAAATTGCAAAGATTTATTTTCTATAGTTAACTTTCTTTTATTTTGCCCAGTCTTCTTTTCTCACTTTACACTCATGTTTTCTTTCGTTTTTGCTCGTGGACACTGTTCTCAAAAGATGAGGATTATCTTCTTCGAAATATTGCAAAGCGACATTGATTCTTTATGTGTAATTTCTGAAAAGATACTTTAACGCATATTTGTGCGGTACACCACAATTAACCTCACTCCAATCTTCCCCACTCCAATCCAAAACAATCCGCCCCACTCCAATCCGCTGCATTCCAATCCGCCCCACTCGAATCCACCCCACTCCAATCCACCCCAGTCCAATCCAAACCAATCTGCCCATTCCAATGCATCCCACTCCAATTTGTCCCACTATCATCCAAAACAATCTGCCCCACTCCAATCCATCCAACTCCAATCCGCTCCCTCCATTCCAAAACAATCGGCCCCACTCCAATTCAAAAGAATCTGCCCCACTCTAATCTGCACCACTCCAATCTCTCCCACTATAATCCAAAACAATCTGCCCCATTTCAATCCAAAACATTCTGCCGTACTCCAATCCGCCCCACTCAAATAACCCCACTCCAATCAACCTCACCCCAATCAACCCACTCCATTCCAAGTAACTACACTCTAATCCACCACAATCCACCCCACTCCAATCCAATCCACCCCACACCAATCCAATTCACCCCAATCCAGACCAATCCAATCTACCCTACTCCACTGCAATCCACCTCACCTCACCACACACCAATCCACCCACTGCCTCCCCAATCCACCCCAATACAGTCTACCACAATCCACCCCACTCCAATCCAAAAGAATCTGCCAGAATGTAATATACTTTGTTCAGCAGGCCTAACTGTGTCCCTGTAGCCGCTCGCACTCCATCGCAGTCAGCCTGAACTTGTGAATTTGTTCCAGTCCGGCATCACCTGATATCCACAGTTGGCGCTTTGTGCTTTTTGGCGCTATTTCATCTAAATCTTCAGTTCTACTAATTGGATTTTTGTCATTTTGGTCTTTTTTTATTTATTAAATTCTGCTCTATTTCCCTAACCTGTTGTGGGCTCATTTTGTGTGGTGTGTTCAGTGTTTACTGTTTGACATGTTGCGCAAATGCTTCACATATTGCCCCTAAGTTAAACCTATCTCCTTTGTGCCAAGCTACCAGGAGGTTGAGCACAGGTAAAGTTGGGGTTTGCTTGTGCCTTATCCTGGCCAGGACCGTAGTTGCTGCTTGACCAGGGCTCACACCCCAGTCAACCAGTAACGTAATTTCTAACAACTTTATAAAATAATTTTCATAACAAATAAGTCAAGACTGCTATGTAATAACTTTTTATAACAGATCAGACCTTTGTCATTTGACCTAACATTCACAATGAACGAATCAGGCATATTTCCTATCCTTTAAAATTGGCTCAGCACCATAAAAAACTCTGGCCTGCTATATTGAGATGAGCTTTCCCACAAGGCAACCACAGGGCAAACAGTCATAAAATGACATATATGTACAAAAGTACAGTTGGCAAATCAATTTACAATCTCTCATATGGGGCCTAACATGAAAACTAACAGTGCAAATCTTCTACCACCAGGGTTTGTCAACGGGGGTAACCAACACCAGCATCATTGACTACTACTAGCATAAAAAAATCAAATTTCTCACTGAACCGACTCAGGCATACAACCTTTATCACTGACTTATCATCATAAGACACTCAGACCTACTGTATTTAGCATAAGCTATCCCACAAGGTAACCATAAGGCAGTCAGTCATAACTTTACAAAAATATACAAACTTACAGGTGGCAAAACAAAATACAACCCTCCTAAGAGGACCTAACAAGGATCATGACAGTCAAATGTTCTATCGCTTGGTATGTCAGAACTGGTAATCAACAGCAAAACACTTCACTACCATGGAAAACTATGAAAATTCATGTAACAAAATATCTGTCTACAGAGTTTAAAACAGTATAATAACCATTCACTTATAAAGGTATTTAACACATGTTTTTCACAATGAATAAGCCAGGACTACTGCCTTTGTCATAAAAGATCAGACCTGTGGCATTGCACATAATTTTCCCAATGATTCAATAAGGCCTATGGCCTTCATCATTGACTTGTCACCATAACTAACTCAGGCCTACCTTACTAAGCATACGCTTTCTCACAAGGAAACCATAAGTTATAAAATTACAAATATATACAAAATTAGAGTCTGCAAACAAAATACAACCCTCCTAAGAGGGCCAAACAAGGATTATAACTGTACAAATCTTCGACCCTGGGGTTTGTCAGAGTAGGCAATGAACTACAAAACAATCACCTACTACAGTACTGAGTGAGTTCCCATGAAAAGCTACATCTTTACAAGCTTTAACATAGTGTTGTAACAATCCAGCCTTAAAAGCATTTTGGCTTCAACATGCTTTTTACAATAAATAAGTCAGGCCTACTGCCTTTGTTCTAACTTTTCATAACAGATCAGACCTGCGGTACCGACATTATTTTTTCTACTGAAGCAATCAGGTGTATAGTCTTTATCAATGGTTGGTCATCATAAGCAACTCAGCCCTTCTGTACAGAGCATAATCTTTTATGCAGTGCAACCATCAGGCATGCAGTGGTAAAGTTACAAATATATACAAAATTAGAGTCAGCAAAACAAACTACAATCAATCCTCCCTTACAACAATTATAACATTGCATATCTTCTACTACCAGGGTTGGTCAGAGGGGGTCATCAAGGTCAAATCACAAGCCTATAATGGTAATCTCATGTGTCCTCATGTAATGCAACTGGTGCTATCTAAAGCGCTCTGATACCCGATTCGGGTCAAGTTCGCGCTATATAAAACTCTGTAAAAAAAAAAAAAATCTGTGAGATTCCATATCACAGAATATCCTACTATAGCTTTAATATACTGAAATACCATTTAATCCTGTAATGTGTAGTTGCTGTGACATATGTTTTCTAAATAAATATACTAGGCCTACTGATTTAGTTGTAACTTCAAATAATAAATGGATCAGGTCTACAGCCTCGATTTTTGAATTGGCACCATAACCAGCTCAGTCCTGCTCTATTGAGAATAAGATTTCCATGAAGGCACACAATGCAATACAAGCACTCTTTTTCAATGGAAGCACACAACCTCTGCTGAATCAAATGCTGTACTCATAACAATCAACATGTGGGTGGAGCCAAAGCTCATCTTTCATCAATTCTCTTTTTCTATTATCACGTAAAGTTGCAAACAGCTGTGCTGTCAGCCAGATATAAAAGCAACCAGACTGTAGCACAGTGTGCTAGTCTTAGAGGGCGAGCAAACCAGTTCACGAGTAGGTTGTTCATAGTCAGAGCACCATAAAGTGCTAATATTTCTCTTGTACCTTGAGGAATGTAGGTCTTTACTCAAAACAGAGGGTTCCACTTTGACAGGTCCGGGCCTGATTCAAAAAGGTAACTTACACTTTTGAGTACGTTTACACTTTTGAGTGACTTTACTACCTTTTGGTATTTACAAACTGCACTTTTTTAGTAACACACTTTTGTTCAACAAAATAGAAAAAAGGAATACTCTGCAGTCTAGTCAGAGATCTTTGCATGGTAAAATATAGGGAATATTTCTAACTATTATTTAACTCGAAAATAAATATTAACAATATTTTTGTATTGAAGATTAATGGAAAAGTATTTTATATATTCCTTCTACATGTAGAACAAAATTGAAAAATGGTACAGCACTATGACAATAAGTTTGAGTTAAAACTTTATTAAATTGAAATATTTTAAAATAAATGACAATTATTTTTCTGAAATTTAAATTAAAAATAAATACCCACCCGATGAAAAAAAGAATGTGCATTAATAATTATTAAACGTGATGTATGGAATTAATAAAAATGTAAGCAATTGTTTAAATTAAAACGTTAATGTTACATTATTTTTTAAATTCACAATAAACTATTAATTTTTAAATAATACATATGTACTATTTTTATATATTTTTTAACATTATTTTATATTTTTTTGTGTGCTTAACTGTTTTAAATAATGAAATTTAATTTAATACAATTTCTAATGGGGTTTTATTTTAAGTCGCTAACTCCAATAATTTCTATGGGAGTGTGTTGCAGTGCCATTGGTTGGCCATGTGCAGTGCTAGACTTACTACAAAAGTGTAAGTTCCTACAAAGGTGTAATTTGAATATGTTTGTTACTACGAAAGTGTAACTTACATGTGTAAGTTTCTGCAACAGTTTACATTACCACTAAATTGTAAGTTTCACGTGTAAGATATTACAAAAGCATAAGTTACTGCACAAGTGCAGGTTGTGAATAGCATTTTGTAGGACTAAAACATACTACAAAGAGCAGTTTGTTAATATGGCATTCAGTTTTTAGTTACATAATTTAACATACTTTGTCCCATTCACCAGGGTTCCTCTTCATTCATTCAGTTTTCAATAAGACGTTTCCCTAGTTTCTTTATCTTTGAAATACTCAATTTTGCATGTGGATGTGCTCTTTGTGAAAGAGAAGAATGCCGTCACTCAAAGTAAAGTTAGCCAATGGCTGAAGTGTGCTGACTCACTGTCTCATTCTGTATATTTTAGTGGGCAGAAGAAACATGTGAATGGCACGATAACAGACCAAAGGATAAAGTTGGCTGGCTGACATCTCTGTGAGTATATTATAGAGAAATGTTTAGGAAACTCAAAATGTCATGGATAACGCGAGACCTAAAAAAATAAAAAAGAAAGGTGTATGAAGGATCAGAAAGTGAAAGTCCATTTAAACCCATACAAGTATTTGACAGCTGTCGTCATCTTGCAATATTCCATAATGACCGCTAGATGGCAGCAAAACAAAGGAAAACAATTAAAATACAACTATACCACCGAGTTTTTGGAGGATGAAAACCAGTATGAACTAGAATCAGGGAGACTTCGCCACATGGAAGGGGAAAGCTGGATTTCAATCCATTCCCTCCTTGAAATGGGTCCGTGAGCTATTACGGTGAATAACAGTGACGCCGGCCTGGATTAAATCACTTTCTAGTGTAGGAGTATGAAGGAAACCCCTCCAGACTGGAAAAGGTATATTTATGTGGGCAAATATTTTCTCGCACAAATCCAAGACGTTTTGCATGCGGAATTCATCGTGTTGTACAACTGCAGATACGTGAATGGCTTCACATGAACTTAAATTGAATCAATTTTTAGATGTGTACCAGGAGTACTCTTGGAAAGCTGTAACTCTACGCTTGGAAACATTTGTGAATTGCGAAAATTCATAAACCCCCTCCTTAATGTAGGCATAAAGCTAAACGTTTAGATATGCAAATGTATTTAAGAATCAGCCCCGCAATGAATACATGGAGTACAATTGGCAAACTGTATGTCAAATCTAAAGGCAAAATTAATGAAGCTGGTGCAAGAACGTAGTCTCAAACCAGTTGAAGTAAGCCCATAATAAGAGATGTGCAAAATGTGTTTGCATTCAAGTGAAGTCTTGAGGTGTACTAGATTGTTGGTAAACCCCCATAGATCACAGATTTCTCCCTTTCCCATGGCTATGCAATTGTATGTTTTTCTCTAGTTTTAGCTAGTGCCCATAACTTGCAAGCATTTTGAATGCAAATGTTAACCTGTTTAGTTTTTTTCTTGCGAGAACTTTGTAACTAGGGGGCAGATTTACTAAGAAGTCACTCAATGCAGCAACACAACTTGCTGCACTGCGTTGCGTTACTTGACAGTGAGAGACATAGCTGCCAAGGCTTCAGATTACTATGTGTGACATTTTCATAAAATGAGTGTAATTATGAGTGACATTTCAGTGACTATGAGTGACACTCGCAGGCAAAATCAAGCAATGAAGAGGAGCTTACTTAGACTGAATAAATGCTAAAAAATAACTGTATACAATCCCGGTGTGGAGCGCATTTCTATACAATAATAGTGCCCTGTGCGTTAGCTTGTACTGAGAGGCCCCATCTCGTCAGCTGCCTAATAAATGAATAAATCAACAACAGTCAGCTGACTCGAGTCACCAGAGCCACTGCAGACTGGCATTGAGCACCCTCAGGAGAGGGAGGCTGAGGCACGCTACACATATAGTTTGTTCTAAAGAAATTAAATACAAAGAGAGGTGTGCTGTCATTGCGCCTTATAATTTAGAGTAATAAAAGCGTACTCTGTGCAGACACGCGACGTGGCTTTGCAGACACAAGTGAATATGCTGGTTTTGTTCGTTAGTCACTGCTCCCCCGACCAGCGGTCCAAGTCCTTAATAATCAATAATTTGTGCGCCTAAATAATAGCCACTGCTGGCAGACAGAGGCTCCAAATTATGAAAACCAGAACATTTGGAACTTTAAATCAGGGCGCTACTTGAACAAATTATTTCATGCGCTCAGGACTTGCTTTGGGCACACACATACTTACTTTATTCAGCGACGGTGAAGAGAACAGCTGCATTCCCATGTCGGAGGCCCGTGGCCTCAGCTTGTCTGGAGACTGGCTGCCCGAGCTCGCTCGGGCCGGCTCAGTGTCAGCTGAGCTGTAGTCAGGGGTCCAGGCCAGGTTGCTCAGGGGGCGCAGAGGGCACGTGAGTCAGCCGCCACCCAGACAACTGTGGCCCCGTGGGGTTCTCAGGGGTTGGACTCACGCTTGGCTGTGAAACCGCAGGACGCATTTTACAGGGAGCGGGCTTACAGTGCAGAATTCAACTGCAGCCCGCTGACTGCCCATTGCGCGGTGATTATTTCAACAATCTCTGCACAATTTGTAGCGAGTTTACCCAGCCAGCCTCTGACTGCTGAGCTGCGCGCAACGCGCCCTGCCGGCTGCTGTGCTACTCCATTAGCAATTAAACAGGCCAGCGCTCCACTGCAGGGCTTGACAGCTGAGGGCCACAGGCCCTAATATGCGTGACTTCGCATTTCAGTGCGGTGATGCGAACCACCACACTAAAATGCGTTAGTCTAACGCCTGATGCGTGGTACTTGGCAGGGCTGGAGAGAGCACAAATGCGCCATATCTTCTTAGGTATGATGCATTGATGCCGGATCCCTGCAGTGGTGCTCTGTTTGCTGATTAGCGCAAAAGCAGACACCCTTGTACCATGTTGCAAGGGTGTCTGCATTAGCGCAAGATTGTTTTTGTGAAGAAAGGGACATCTTCCTGGACAAAAACAATCCTTAAAGGCCTTTTCCTTTTTCTGTGTGTGATGCTGAATGTATCACGCATAGACAAAGGAAGTAACAAGAAGAAATTATGATATGATAGTTATGCCTGGGTCTGGGAGGTGTACCATTTTGACGCACTCCTAGGTTTACATCTCTTTGTAAATCTGGGAATGTGCCAAAATCCATGGGTGGATGCGTGGAAATGCCCACACTCCACCCATGGAACGCCTCCTTGTCGCAAGGTAGTAAAAGAGAGCAAAATACGCAAGGCACAGACATTTCAGTATGAAGTCTTAAGCATTCCATGTTTGTAGAGCACTTAATATTGCCACTAGACCACCTCTATGTACTTAGCACACCAAAAAAACAGCACTGGCAAAGCCAATAGTCTTGGCCTTAAAATGCTAATACAAGTAAACACCTACAGACCACTTGTGCTGTGTTTATATGCAGATCGCCTCCTTTCAATTTTCCATCAGTTTTTGCCTTAAATATAAATGATAAAAATCTATTCCTGTAAGCCCTGCTCTTCCTTCTTTTGATTCACTTTTTGGATTTGATTCTTTTTTAGGGGGTTAGACCAAAAATAACTTGCTGTTGTAAAATGGCCCTCTCTAAAGGGTCTCTTCCTCCTCCTCTTTCTGCTGAATTCGTTTTGAGGAATGTAGGACTCTGAGCACTTTACCACTGCTGACCGGTACAGTTTCAATAAGGAAAATTGTCTGCTAGTCAATCAGAGCAAAACCAAGATAGTTGTATTTGGCAAATACCATCACATTAGTCAAGTTAACCTGGCAACTGGGAGACCATCAAATAAAGACAACATCTGCCTACACTTACCTTGGGGTCTAGCTCTCTGAGAGGGCCACCCCAGCGACTCATATAAAACATCTAAGCGCAAAGACCAACAGAGTGACCTTCACACTGAGGCGACTAAGCCAACGCCTGACAAGTCCAACAGCGGAGCCACTGCTAACAGTCCTCAAGGCAAAACTAATTCCAGCCATCAACTATGTCCACCTGGCTTTTCCAGGAGTCCTGGATCAATTTATAGCGACAGCTCAGATAAAAGCCTACAAGGCAGTGATGCAAGTGCTAAGTCAAGCTAGGAAACCCAGGTTACGACTGGAACTCGGCCTTTGCAGACAGGGTCTGGCATTACAGGGGGATTTAATTAAGTACTACACCAGGGTCCTTAAAGCCTCGGATAACACCCTTAAACATCAATTGGGATTGATCTTCAGAGAAGCCGACTCACCCTGGTACTCCAAGCTGAGCCAAGCAATTGGGACTCTGAAGATCGAAGCAGAGAGCCTGCCCCTACTCGAGATTCTGCTAACTGCCTGGACAAATGCAGTGAAGCTGCAGGTCCGGGCTATCTCGTATGAAAAGGATTGGGCCTCACTCCATTACAACCCTAATACAACGCCATTGGACTCATCTTATATCCCACGGAAAGCCTAACAATACTTACGAGAGGCGCTCTCAGCTCAGGCACGCAGGAAAATTCTGTTCATGCGGCTCATTGCACTCAGGATCTCTGACTTCAACTCAGCATGGGCCCGTAAGGATGGAGCAGTATTTTGTTGGCTATGCTACTATCACAAGGAATCTTGGTTACATCTACTATGCTGCTGCCCCAAACTGGCCGGTGAGCGGCACCAGCTGCTATGCCCCATTTTTAGGGACAAGGGCACAAGGACCTGCAAGGTAGCTTCAGACTGGTGCTTTTCTGAAACAAAAACCTGCATTCTTGCGAGAGTGGCGAAGTTTACACACCTAATCAGACAGGCACTCGCAGTCCTGCCACAGTCCCCAGTACCTGAGCAAGTTATAAACTCAAACAGGAAAACAGCCTGGGTGCTCTGTGGTCCAAGTTTAATGTTGAACAGATGAATTCCGGCAACAAAGAGCCATCAACGAGTGTTGTATCTGGGACCAGCAGCTGAAAAGCTCACACCTTTAAAACTACAGCACCTCGGGTAATCACGGTAGGCAGCCGAGGCATCATAATAGCATTGAGGTATTAGTATTTCATCCCTGACTTCTGGCACTCAAACATCCCACGGACTGTGCCATAGGCCGTAAACCAGAGCAGGGCGTTTTTACATCCAATGGCGCCAGCAAATTATTTATTTTTAGGCTCCCCGTGTTTAACTACAAGTGCTTTTAACTTTACATTTTTAACTGATTTTTGCAGCGTGACACAAAACATGCCTGCTTATTAGAAAGGAAGGTACAATAAACAAATTGTGAATTTGCATGAATAGCGGGACTTACGCCGCTAAGAGACTCAAGGGTTCAATGGCGGGGGTGGGGCACCGATTTTTTAAGCCCATTTTTACTGTAAAAGTTTAAATAATGGAACGGTTAATACATTTAATTACTTACTTACTCACTGCTGACCAGTGCTAAAGTGCATTTGCTTCTCCCCTAAACACGGTGACATTGGTGTATGCACAATTGACATATTTAGTTTAGCTGTAAGTCTCTTGTAAAGTGGTATACCATATACCCAGGGCCTGTAACCTAAATGCCACTAGTGAGCCTGCAACACTGATTGTGCCACCCAAACCAGTAGCCTTTTAAACCTATCTCAGGTCTGCTATTACAGGGCCTGTGTGTGCAGTTTACTGCAACTTCGACTTGGCATTTAAAACCACTTGCCAAGCCTTAAACATCCCTTTAATTACACATAAGTTACTGCTAAGGTAGGCCCTAGGTAGCCCTAAGGACAGGGTACTCTATAAATAAAAGGTAGGACATGTACTTTTCAGTTTTGAATGTCCTAATAGTGACAAACACCCACATTAGTTTTTCACTACTGTGAGGCCTCCTCTCATAGGTTAGAATTGGGAATTCCCTTATATACTTTTAAGTGGTAATTCCTGATCAGAAAGGAGTAGCTGCCTCACGTTTCATATCTTTGGAATAGTAATGATAAACCACTTTACTGGTAAAATTGGATTTAACAATACTGTTTTAGAAATGCCACTTTTAGAAAGTGGACATTTCTCTGCTCTTACTGCTTTGCCTGTCTCCAATACACGTCTGGGGTGGGTGACAGCTACACTTTGTGCATTCCCTCTAGACAGCCACAAACACAGGAAGGGTGGGTATGACAGAGAACTCATCTGCATTCATCTGCATTCTGCATTTTGATAGCTCTTCCTGGGCAGGAAAAAAGGGGGAGCTGACACTTACACCTGAATAGGCAGTGTCCTGTTTCCCACACAAAGGGCTGATTACCACCTATTGATATTCTGGAGCCCAGGCTAGGAAGAAAGGGGGACCTGTGCTCCTCAAGGGCCTGCTTTGAAATCACCCCCACTTCAAAGGCACAACTGGGTATAAGTACGGTGCCTCTGACCCTACCAAGACAGTACACTACTGGACTTGTGAAGAACTCTGCCAGGAGTAAAGACTACTGTGAGGAACCACCCAAATTGACGCAGTGGCGACTATGTGCTGACCGGAACCAACACATTGACCTTCAACGTCGACACAGGACCTGATGGATGAGATCGCTTACACGAACTGCGCAGCTGCTGGGCGACAAACACCGCGGCTCGATGATGACGCATCACCTGCATCGTTAAAGGGTTTTTTGATGAATCCTTCATCGTCTACGCGGATCAGACCTGACGCATCGAGTCTTCGACGTCAAGGCTTCCTCTATCCAAGGTACTTTTTCTGTGGGGCCTGCATGAGTCCCGTAGCCGGCCTGTCCTAAATCATGGTCGGCCTTAACTTTGGATTTACCCTGGTCCAGGGCGACCTCAAGTAACCCTTAAGTGCTATTTGCTTCTAAGCTCTACATTTTGATTTAATCTTTAAAAAATCATAACTCCGGTTCTACTTATTGGATTTTTGTTGTTTTGGTCTTGATTTACTCATATAATTACTGTCTATTTTTCTAAACCTATGTGGAGTCTTTTTGTGGTGTTTGTATTGTGTTACTGTGTGTGTGCGTGTGTGTGTGTTGCACAATTACTTTAGAGATTGCCTCTTTAGATAAGCCTGACTGCTCTGTACCAAGCTATCAGAGGGTGAACACAGGTTATCTTTTAGTGTTTATCTAGTTTACCCTGACTAGAGTGGTGCCTGCATGGACAAGCTGCGTATCTCTGCCAACCAGAAACCCCAGGTCTAACAATGGTGATCAGCGTTGAGGATAGGACTTGAGTTTGTGCAATACCATATAGTAACTCATTGTTCACTACAACTCTATACTAAGACCAATTCGAACTTTATAAATTCTCCTTGATTGGCTTTTTGATTTTGCCTGCTAAATTATGTCTCACTCTGGAGAAGCAGCACCTGCAGGAATTGATTTGGAACTGGCCAGGTTAGAGGTGTACACTATGCTCAGAGGAGAGATTTTTTAAAGGATTTTCAAGTTTCTACAAGTGGCTTCACCAGGAAGGTGGAGCTGCAGAAAGCCTTCAGAGCCTGGGCAGAGACCCAGGTTGCAGAAGATGACAATCTAGAGGAGGAGCAGGAAATTCCTGAGGAGGAGGATGACCTGATTCTGGAGTCTGATATGGCTCTGGAACTGCCTGTAAAGAAGGTCAGCAATGTGCTCGAAGCCGTGGTGATTCCTAGAGCAGGGATCAGTGTCTCCTTCAAGAACCTGTCCCCAGAGGAGCTGGCAAATAGGAGGGAGGAAAGGAAATTAAATCTGGAACTTGCTAAATTGGAGAAGGCTCGAGAAGAGAGGAGGCTGGCCATGGAGGAGAGAAAAGTGATCCATGAGCTCAACCTCAAAGAGCTGGGCATTAGAGCCCTACAAGTGGGGTCCATCAACAGCAATAGTTGCAGCATACCTGCAGTGTCCACCCATGAGTCCAGAGTCAGGATTCCCAAGGATTTGGTGTCCAGTTATGTGGTGGAGATGACATAGACAAATGGTTTGCAGCCTATGAAGTGGCCCTATGAGTGCAGAAGGTCCCAGAGGAGTTCTGGGGTTGTGGTTTATGGAGATATATGCCCACAGATGGAATGGACCAGACATGCCCATGGACATGGTAGAGGACCAGACATGCTACACTGCTATGAAGGCCAACCTAGTCAGTAAGTTTGAACTGACCCCTAAGAGGTATAGGCTCAGATTCCGGGGCAGCCACAAGATCTCATCACAAACATGGGTGTGGGGCAGCAAGGTTGAAGATTATTCAGGGCTGTACAACTTAATTTTACATGACAACATGCTTGATATTTGTTTTCAAGAGCTGCACCAACAACTGGTTGTTAGCAACTAACTGACCCCAGGAAGATTGTTGAGAAGGCGGACATCTGGGTCAGCACCAGCGTTTCCAAGAAGGTACCTGGGGGTGACCCAAGAAGGGTGGTTCATGTTCTTCCCAACAGAGTGAGGGGGAGGTCCAGAGAGGGATCAAGGTGGAGGGTAAGGTGGAAGGACATGTTTCCCATGTCCTGTCTGAGAAAAATGAGGGAGGTTCTGGTGGGCGGTGGCCCAGGGCGCCCATTTCAACCCCGCTGCTTTGAGTGTTCCAAACTAGGACACAAGCAGGAAAGACTCTGTCCAAAGACACCACCCACTGGTGGGAATCCTACAAGGGTTGCCAATGTGGCCTTAGGTGAAAGTAGTCCGCAGGGGCAGGTCATAGACCATGCCATGATCTCCCACAGCTAGGAGATTGACTCAGAGTGTCAGTTGGTGATCTCTAAGGGTGGGAATCATCACTTCCACCAGGCGGGAGTGAATGGGGTCCCAGTCACTGTTCTGAGGGATACTGGGGCTAGCAGGACCATGGTTGTGGAAGCACTAGTCTCCCCAGAGCAGTACACCGGCCACATGCGCCCTGACGTTCAGTTTTCTGGGGCTACCACTCTCAAAATGAGGGTACACAATCCCAGATGGAGGGCAGGAGGAGGAAGGACTAATCACTGACTCATGTCCAACCCAAGGGTACAGACCGTGGGGTGGAGGACCAGTTGCAGGATACCACCCCTGAACTGGTGGGAGGTGGAGTGGTAAAAGGATGCAATGCACCTGGGGCTATTGCCCCCCACTCTGAGAAACCACAGAGGACAGAGCCCATGAATGGCATGGGGCCTGGCTCTTGACACTGACAGCTGTCAGTGGCCTCTGTTGGTTGCTGCCCTTGTAGACCGAATTTTCCTTGGGTTGCGGACAGATGTCAGACCTAAAGTGTGGAATGGGCCACATCACTTTGTTGACCATGTTGGTACTTTCTACATACTGGAATGCATCTGTGAGCAAGTTAAGGTTAGGTGCTGCCCAGATGGGGTCCCCAGGTAAGGAGAAGGATTCCCCATGGGTTAGCTTAGTGGCCCCAGAGAGCATAGACAGAGGGATCCAACTGGGTTCAGACAGGCATTGAACTGTAAAGTACCCCTGCAGTAGTGGGCCATTGTCCAGGTTCTATCGCCCTAAGCAGGGATGCCCATCAAGGTATTGATTAAGCTACCGTGGCTTTAGGCTGGAGGGGGATCTTGTCGGGAAATGGTTCTATCTGAATGGCCACCCCAAACTTTTTGCCTTCCTCCTCCTCTTTTTGCGGAATTATTTTTGTTGGCTTTAGTACTCTGAGCACTCTACCACTGCTGACCAGTGAAAAGTGCATGTGCTTCTCCCCTAAACATGGTGGCGTTGGGTTTATACACAATTTACTTATTTAGTCCCTTGTAAAGTGGTATGCGATATACCTGGGCCTGTAGCACTGATTGTGCCACCAACATAAGTAGCCTTTCAAACTTAACTCAAGTCTGCTGTTGCAGGACCTGTGACTGCAGTTTACTGCCACTTTGACTTTACATTTAAACCACTTGCCAAACCTTAAACTCCCCTTTTATTAGACATAAGTCACCCCTAAAGTAGGCCCTAGGTAGCCCTCCGGGTAGGGTGCTGTGTAAATAAAACGTAGGACATGCACTTTTCAGTTTTGCATGTCCTGGTAGTGACAAACACCCAAATTCGTGTTTCACTACTGTGAGGCCTACTCCTCTCAAAGGTTAGCATTGGGAAACCCCTTATACACTTGTAAGTGGTCATTCCTGATCAGAAAGGAGTAGCTGCATCATGGTTCAAATCTTTGGAATAGTAATGATAAATCCTCTTTACTAGTAAAGTTGGATTTAACAATACTGTTTTAGAAATGCCACTTTTAGAAAGTGGACATTACTCTGCTCTTAATGCTCTGTGTGCCTTGCAGCCTGTTTGTAATACCTGTCTGGGGTGGGTGATAGCTACACTTTGTGCATTTCCTCTAGACAGCCACAAACACAGGAAGGGTGGATGTGACAGAGAACTCATCTGCATTTTGATAGCTCTTCCTGGGCAGGAAAAGAGGGGGGAGCTGACACTTACACCTGAATAAGCAGTGTCCTGTTTCCCACACAATAGGCTGGTTGCCCCCTATTGAGAGTCTGAAGCCAAGGCTGGGAAGAAAGGGGGACCTGTGCACTTCAAGGGCCTGCTTTGAAGTAACCCCACTTTAAAGGCACAACCTGGTATAAGTACTGGACCTCGACCCTTCCAAGACAGTACACTACTGGACCTGTGAAGAACTCTGCCAGGAGTAAATACTTCTGTGCTACAAGGATTGCCACTCTGCTTGGCTGCTGCTCTGGAAGAACTGCTTTTCTGCTTTGCTGTGCCACCCTGCTACCTCCTGAGATCTGCACTGCTGAGGACAGGGACTTGACCCATCTCACTTGAACCCAGAGTGATTCCAAGGGCTTGCTGGCTTGCCCTCTTTTCTGAAGTCTCAGGGCCAACAAAGACTTCCTTCAACCCTTCAACAGCACCTGGACTCTGCCACCTGTGAGTCCTGCCCTGCCAAGTGGTGCCAATCCAGTACTGGGACCATGAAAGTGAGCTTCTGCTGTGCAGAACCATTAAAATTGACGCAGTGACGACTTTACGCCGATCAGAACCAATGAATTGCCCTTCGACGCAGGAGCTGATCGACGCCATTGTTTCGATGGACTGTGCGGTTCAACGACAGATGAGAGTACGGCTCCATGATGACGCAGTGCCTGTATTGTAATGCTGTTCACCAACAAAGCTTTCATTGTCTGCGCGGATCAGAACCGACGACGCAAGTCTTCGACGTCGATGATTCCTCCATCCATGGTACTCAGCGGGACCTGCGTGAGTCCTGTAAACGGCCTGCCCTCTATCATGGTCGGTCTGAACTCAAGTAACCCGTAAGCACTATTTGCTTCAAAGCACTACATTTTGATTTAATCTTTAAAAATTCATAATTCCAGTTCTACTGTTTGGATTTTTGTCAGTTAGTTCTTGATTTACTCATAAAATTATTGTCTATTTTTGTAAACCTGTGTGGAGTCTTTTTGTGACGTTTTCATTGTGTTACTGTATGTGTGTGTTGCACAAATACTTCACATATGCTGACTGCTGCCTGACTGCTCTGTGCCAAGCTACAAGAGGGTAAGCACAGGTTACCTTTTAGTGTGTATCTAGCTAACCTTGCCTAGAGTGGTGTCCTGTTTGGAGAAGGTGCATACCTCTGCCAACCAGAAACTCCAGTTCTAACCCTTGCAGAATGACATCAGGAGATCAGAGAGCACCTGAAGACTGTCATGATGAGGAGCAACAGCCAACGACCTCCCCCAAATCAATTGTGCTGGAGTTCTTCAACACCTGGAGAAAAGTGGTGTCTTCATAATTGGTCACCTGCATTGTGCCAGAAGGAGTTCAGCGGGTACTAGAAAGAAGAACTCATTTGGGACTTTTGATACGTGAATGCATTCAAATGCATGGTATAAATGGCAGATTAATGCTGCAAAGTGGAGATGACAAGAAAACAAGGAGGTGTCTACTTCTTCTGTTGCAGTCACAGTTTGCAACCTTGTGATCCTGTTCCAGCACAAGTCCTTGCTGCCCCACAAAATGACTTCAACCCTTGACATTCAATGATAGGTTTGGATTGTATTCCTTGATTCAAAAAATTATTTGTGGGTAAGAAAGTGCCACAGCCTGTGACAACCAGGTGGCTGTCCATCAAGCACTGTGTAAAAATTATTAAAAATATATATTTTTTTGTACTCAAAGTTTTGATGCCCTGTTTTTTACTCAAAGTTTGTTTTAATGCCCTGGTTTGATCTCATTTTGAGTTAATAGCCTAAAAAAATAGAAAAAGTCCAGAATAAAAAAAATCATAAAAGGGGTTCTTGTTAGAATCACTTGTATTTGTTGAAAAATATAGAAAAATAATTACCCTCGACCGATCAGGTTCCACCATTTTTTTAAATTTCATTACCTGGGGCTTACCACAGTATCATACCACATGAGTACCGCAATATCGTACTGTGAGAGTAATGCAGGACCAACCGTGATGATATTTCTAACTTTTTTGAAGGGCTATCCTTTACATGCCCAACCTGAGCCCCTCTTTAAATGCTAAATTCTTGAAAACAGCTTAACAGATTTACACCAAACCCAAAAAAAGCACGCTTTCTGAGTAAAGTTCGAACTTTGTGACAAATTTGTTGTGAATTCGTTTTGCTGTTTTCTCTATATCAGATAGCAAACTTTCTTAGGGGAATTAAAATGGGAAATCACACTTTTGGGACCCCCGTTCTTCGTAGCCTCTGTTTGACATATCAGCACAAAACCTTCCATGCATGCCCCAAAGTGGATGAAAGTTTTGTGAATATTCATCAAACAGTGTCAAAGTTATTAAGAAAACAAAATATGCCCTTGCTATGGAAACTCTGATCTAACTATAACTGGGTAATATATATTTATGTATAGATCTGTGCACGTGGGAAAGTCCAGCATCTCACAGGTTTTTCCAAGCATGGTAATAAAAAGCATATTATACTCTACATATCTGCGTATATGGGTTATGCCACGTTATTTTTCAGGTATATTTGCTTTTTACAAAATATACTGAAGCAAAACCAGGATGCAAGTGGTTAAAATACCTTCACACTATTAAGAGAGTTGTTTCCATGTGTAAAGTAATTGTTATATGCAATCTCAGACAATTTGACTTTTGCACTACAGTAATAAATGTTTGAATATTACTACAGTTGCTCTAACTGGTAAAATTTATTTTCACTTTCATTAATTATTAATGCATAATAATAAAACTGCAATATTTTTACTTTAGGTGGGAATTTATTTTTTAATTTAAACTTCAGAAAACATTTGTATTGAATTAATTATATTTAAATCAATTAAAGATGTAATCCAAAATGTAGTTAGTAGTGCTGTAGGATCTTATTTTAATTTTGTTCTACATTCAAAATAAATATATAAAATGGATTTACAATAATATGTAATATAAATATATTTTTACAAATTTTCTTTTTGAGCTAAATATTTTATTTTTATTTTAAGTAGTGGGAATCTCCCTATGGTAAAAGATAATGACATTTAAAATGGTTATCAAACTTTATAATATATCAGTAGAAATATTTTTTGTGTTTAATATTATTGTAAATAATTGTATATATTTACTTTAAATGTAGAGCAACAAAAAATAAATGCTGCAGCGCTATGCTCCACATCATACCCACAAGACCAAGCGTAGCAACTATCTAACAAAACCTTTGTTAGATATGTGTATACAGCAGTCCCGCACAGAGCCTTTTTTCTTCCTTCCAAACAGCATATTTTGTTTCTAATCAGCATTGGTGGATACAGTCTCCCAGCTTGATCTGCTGGATCGAAAAAACCTCTATGATGTATGTTAAATGCCTTTCTAAAACATTTGACAGGAACAACCGGGACTTATTTGTTTTGCTGGTCCCAGCTGGAGCTTTTCAACTGTGGGATCTTGCAATGCATATGTAGCTGCTGGAGCCCTGCTTAAATGTGGGCTTTACCTTCGATCAAACCACATTCACTCACTGGTTAGTGACTGTAAGTTCCTAGGACGCACTGAGACCACTATAGAAGATAAAGTTTTTCATTTGGGGTTTAGTGGAGGGTAAAGGCCCCCTCATGCAGGGAGGAAACTCAATGCATGTCAGGGACACAGATATTTTGTTTATCAGAAATAAACCTCCATTTTGACAGTTTGATTCTGCATTACAAAAATATTTCAAATGTGCACTATATCAAGTTGGTGGCCAGCCAGCATTACAGTGTTGACGTACATTTTGCTGTCACACCCACAGGAGCACTGGCACCAAAACTGATCCCTTGGCAGGGGACTCTCTAATTATGGTGGGCTGTCCTCCACTAGTCTCAAGGACTTCTGCGCCATAAATGGGCTGGTGGGCCAACAACACTGGTCTAAATAATTGTAGTTACTTTTCAGTAATTTTGCTTAGTATGTAGCAGTTGTTCTGCTGATTTTAGATGGTGACGTTTTCCCTTACCTATAACCATTTGTTTTTTCAGTATATATTTAATTTTTCTAAATACATTTTTCTTGTTTTAGTTAAACATACTGGTCTTCAAGTTTATATTTTTTCAACTGGGATGTGCTATGGTTGGTTACTTACGAACAAAACCTCAACCTCTTTATAGGAGATTGCCTTACTGTCCAGGCAAGGCTCCCAAGGGTAGGCCTATGTCACCGTTACTGAAATTGTTTTACCTAAACAGGTCCTTCTGTTTCATCATTGTGGGGCCTCCGCTCACATCAAGAATGTGGTCTCTTTCTCCCACCACTTTCTAGTCAGATTATCTACATGTTATAAATGATTTAATTTTTAGCGTCTGCCACCAATACACAGGGCTCACATTTCTAATAAAATATTATAGACAACATTTTCATACAGATGAAAATCTAATTTCAATAAATGCTTCGAGGACAACAGTTATGACAAGATCTCCATTAGATATGTTTTGCTCTCTGAAAACACGTAATCGCTTACTGTGGATGTCAGGCTGCTGCAAAAGCTGTACCTTTACAGTCAAATAAATGTACACAGAATGCTTTTGGGTATAAAAAGTGTTGCTCTTAACAATCATGACTTTGAGGTAGAGTAGGAAATCAAGTGCTATGTTTTGTAGAGAAGGGAGGCAGAGGATCAAAAGATCTCACTGAATATCCAAACATTTAGAAAGCCATACTTGGAGTGCTGCTTACCTCCTTAAATTTGTGAGCCAGTTTGCCTGTGTCCACTTCTGAAGGAGAAAACATGTCATCACTTTCTGGAAGATCAAACACCTCTATTGCCATATCTCTTCCAGGAAGCACTGGACCCATATCTTCTTCATCCTCATCTGTGGCATATTCCCCTGTCTTAATATTAGGACAAGTCATTAGTTCATTTTCCATAATTAGTGAACAATAGTTCTTTAATGTAAATACATTGAAGAAGAGCATACACAATTTCAAACCATTCTTGTAAATAGGGTAAACATTTCAATCCTATTACATGGCAATTTGTACCATAACATAAACATTTTGAATGCTAATGTGTATGTTTGTGAGAAGGTTAAAAATGCACTGAACACAATTTACTCATGCATGGGTTGATTCTCCAATTAAGATGCCTCACTCAATTGTCTTGAACTTACTAAAGCATGCCAAAGTATTTGAGCAGGTAATGGAGAACACACCATTGCAAGGTTTGCAGAATCTCCTTACATTCTGCTGTAATGCTCACATTGTTAGAAGTTATTGAGAATGGATAAGCTGCTGGTGGTGTAGATTCCTAGATGATCTTGGGACTGGGCTGCAGCTTAGGAAAAAACATTGATCAGATTTAACCTGAGTGCTGCCTTTGATATGGTGGACAACAAGTCATTAAGCTAAGACTACAACATATAGGAGTAAAACACATAGGACTCGCGTGGGCAGAACATTTTCTACCCAGGTGAGAACAGAATCTGGCAATCCCACTGTTTAAGTTACCTTTTGCAATTACAAAATGCGAGCCCCTCAGGACTTTGGAAAACTCTCTCTTATTGCATTGTGCATCCACTTCCTCTCGTGTAAGTTACTGAATTGTTTCCTGTTCATATATATGGTTATGCCAGATATACCAAACTTCTGTTGAAACTGAAGGCACCACCAATCGAGTCACAACTTCTCCAATTCTCCAAAACCTATCTTGAGGAAAGGCATCAAGCTGTCTACCTCCCCCACATATGTCCGCATATAAGTATTGAGTCAGGGTGTCCCAAAGGGGTCTGCGCTTAGTATGACCTTATCTATTATCTATATTTGCTCCCTGACTGTACTGCTTAGGTATCTGGGTGTCTCATGTATGAACTATGCTGATGACCCTTAGCTAAACATAGCCTTTGACAAACCATGGATGCTGCCCTGGATATGGTACAACAGTATATGTCCTCTGTTACCTCCTGGCTGCAACACAATGCTTTAAAATTTAATTCAGACAAAACATAGGTACTTTGTTTTTTAAACTGCTTTCTCAGCTAGAAACTTTCCATCTCTATTTTGACCTCCTATTGATGCTAAATCTGTAAAAAAAAAAACTAGGCTTCTATTTGAAGGATAATCTGCCCTTGAATTAGCAGGCCAACCATCTAATGGCAACCTACTTCCATCTATTGAGGGCACTGAGAAACACTTGTAAATCTTCCCTCACAGGGTTGCAAGATTGTGGTCCAAACCACTATCCTTAGTACTTAGTTGTTTAGGCTATTGTAATTCTATGTTTTTAAATACCCCATCTGTCATGTTGGTAATGCTTCAGCATATCCCAAACGCAGAGGCCAAATTAGCCTTAGCACTTCCTAAATATGCATTGGCTTCTGCTGCTCTTGACCGCTACACTGGCTCCCTGTGGTAAAGAGGATCACATTTAATTCCCTCTGCTTGGTTCTCACGGCTATTCATCGCTCTGGTCCTCTTTATTTGAGAAATATAATGCACTTTTACATTCCTGGTCACTCACTTCAATCTCAGGATGTTTGCCTCTTATGTAGTCCTAGAATTAGGCAAGCTCGATCCGGAGGCAGGAGATTTTCGGTGGTGGCTGCTAAATTATGGAATGCTTTGGCTCAAACGTTACTTCACATGCCTATATTGATTCAATTTAGGAAAGGCGTGAAGCCCTGGCTCTATGCACAGTAATATTGCCTCTCGGTCTCCTTGCTGTTGCAAGGACTGGACCCTAAATGTGTGGCAGTCTCATCTAAATTATTACGGTGTGAATTTTTTTGTCCGCGCTAGGACACCTCTCCGGTATTTGCATGATTAACACATTTTTTAACATAACATAACAGTTGTTTAGGTGCTGAATATGTTTTACAAAAGGAGTTATCAACCGGATCAGATTGTATGTGCTGTGGTATTACAGCACCTGGTATTCCTGGGTAGAGTAATCCCACATTTTTTACTGGTGGCAAATCCTGCAGATTACACCGATAGGAATTTGTCCTCAGAAATGCTTAATAGTTACAGGCTGATATGCAGGATCGTTGTGGACACCCCTGCATGTTATTTCCCACTCTATAGGTGACTGCAGGAGGACTACTGATGCTCCCCCTAGTATTTCCAATATCCCCAGTACCAGTAATACCATAATGAGGGTTAACGCAGATTATCCTGACTCTTAAGTGCATCAACTATAAAGTGTCCATGTAATCCACAGCCTATGCTACTTACTTAAAAAACAAAGTCTAGGAGGTAAATCAAGATACCAAACTGCAACCTCCTCAAATCATTGCTTCATTGGAAAACCTACACATGCTTTGCTACCTAGAATCACCCATTTCGTATTCCCTCCTACTTTTATGGTCAGTGCTTCTAGTAATATTTCCATTTATTTAACTATTTGTTTTATCAGTGGCGGCTCGCCGAGGGAGTGGTGCGGGGCGGTGGGGCGGGAGAGGGGCAGGTTGGGGGGGGTAGTGAACTCGTACATACGACAGACAGAACTCAGATGGAGTTCTGTCCATCGTAAGTCCGAGTCCACTACCCTCCACCCTGCCCCTCCCCCGCCCCACCGCCCCGCACCACTCCCTCGGTGAGCCGCCACTGTGTTTTATATTGCACTGTTTCACCGCTTTGACGTTCCAGCTTGTTCCCTATAAGAGTGTCCTATGGGTTAAGGAGAAGCACATCCTTGCAGCAACACATTACCGACTGGATTATTGGAGACAGGAAGTAGAGGCAGGTTTGAAGTTCCCGCCAAAGGACGACTGAGATAGATTAGCTCACAGCTCAGTGAGGATCCGTTTGAACTGGCTTCAATTGGTTCCTGTACTGGCATGAGGTAGTCAGAGATAAAATAATAAATAATTTCAGAGTTCTTAATAAACATGAAAAATGTATATCACTGATGAATAATTAAACGTGTGTAACTGAGTGAAGAACATCTTAGGTAGATATCAGTGTATAGTTAATCGACACCCAATTAGTGTCAGCGCTGTTAGGAAAAATGCGAAAGGAACACCTGAAAGTGAAAAAATGTTAATACACATTCTAAAATGAAGAACATCACATAAGGGGATCTTTGACGCGTGCTTTAAATAGCTCCATAAAAGCAATTGAAATTGAACTGCATATAAATTGTCAGAAAGATTAGAGTACTCTATCATAGGGAACCAAGCTAGGCCCTCCCTATTAATGGTCTCTTTTAGAAAACATGTTTTACTCTGATAGAGAATGGTGTTTTCTTGGCAAAGCTGGGTAGGCAGGGTCTGACATCTGCTGTTTGCGATCCCTTTTGCATGAACTGCAATTTCCAAGCTAGCCAGTGATGGGGCAGCGCGAGGAACAATAATTAAAAAAAGAAAAGAAAACTTACCTGCCACTTCGCCACCTCGATGTTCTTCTGTTCCTGATGCGCAGGCTCCCAGACTCCCCTGCGCCAATCCAGACTTTTCTCTCATGCTCGTAATACTATTATCCAGCATGAAAGAAGAATCGGGATTAGGTGGAGCAGGCTAATTTTATGCCTGTGCCTGCTGTTCTCCATGCAACAGCCTGGAGATATCTAACTTTGCATGTCGGTTTGACCATCCTAAGACAGCCAGCCAAACCGACATGCACATTTGCAGTGCCCACCACTCCTCCTCCATGCTTGCTGCTGTCAGAGTATGGCCCTGCCCCCAAGACTTGGCTCTGACTCCGTCATGAAAAATAAAATGATAATAAAATAGCTTTATCATCATTTTATTTTACATTATGTTTTCACCTGCTGACTCCAGCAGTGGGACGATGCTCCTCCACCATAACAGACCAGCACCGCTGAAGCTAGCAACTTAGGGGCCGATTCCGATTCGGGCCGGAAATCTCTCCGACCGAGCCGGACTCGGAGAGATTTCCGACCGAATCGGACCCTAGCAGCCCGACCGAATGAGTACGATGCGCACGTATGCCATCGGACTCGATTCGGTCGGACTCCCATTGAAGTCAATGGGAGCCAGTCGTACGACGCGTACACGGGCTCCCATTGACTCAATGGGCATGACGCGAACAAGGGCGCCCCCTACAGCGAGTACGCGTCGATGCGGGTCGCGCCGTACATGCACGTGTAGGGGGGACCCATGGGTCCCCCCTGTGTGCGACTCGCGCGGCTACGCGTACAGGGGGGTCTGACACGGACCCCCAAAGTACGGCTCCGACTGCTCTTTGGAGCCGGAGTGCACGGCTCGGTCGGACTGCTCGAAGCGCGCATCGTACTTACCCGGCCGGGGAACGTCTACATTGCGCGGTGCGAGTCGAGTCCGAGCGAGTCGGTCGGTGCGGTTCGACCCGGGAATGAGTCGGTCGGAGTGGTCGGGACGCCCGGACGAGTCGGTCGGCGATTTTGCATCGTACTCGCTCGCCCGGACGCGCGTACGAATCGGTCGGGAAATAGGGCTCCGAATCGGATCCGATTCGGAGCCCTACCGGCCGAGATCGGAATCGGCCCCTTAGTGTGCTACAGAGTCAATTTGATGGTATTACATTGTGCTTGATGGCATAGGAGATATCCCACCCTGCCCAACTCTATTCTCTCATGGGTGAACCCTGAAGTTTTTATCGTTCAATTATTGTACTCAGACAAATGGGGAAGTGCTCAGGGCCCTGTGTTAATCTGCCTCACAAGCTCTCTCCAAACAGGGGATTACATTTTTAAACTAATATCACACCAATTTACCAAGATAGCATGCATAAACCCCTAATCTAACCATTTGGGAAAAATCTGTACACCAAACAACACTATAGACAAACTTAGACATTTACGTTGGTTCCAACAGGAACAGAGAATAAACTATACATAGCTATTCACGGTCTAAGAACCATATAGGTCAGCAGACCTCAAATTTCAAAGCAAATTGATTAGCGACAAACAATCTACACACAACAGCAGAAGGCAGAATTACACCAGCACATTCAACTAGAGACACAACATTAATAGAACCATGGGGACACAGTCCAAAAGCACACAGACATCTAACCCCAGAACTGATCTACAGTAGTCTTGTAAAACTATTATCGTTTCCAGAAAATACACAATATGATGATATTGAAAACACTTAACAGTCTGTTGTCTCATATTTATTGACTTGTGACTCTATGATATCCAACTTTCTTTCTTACATAATCTATAAATGTAATTCGGAAACAGCATTTTTAACATAACCTGCTGAATGTAAAATTAGCGGGTCTAAAATGAGACTGTGGCACATTGTACAATCAGGCGCCCATTGTGACATCTTACGTATTTCATATTAAAATCTGACCGTGCTACCATATTAACAGGCTGGACCTGTTATGATCTACAACAAGGCTACTAAAGAACAGTATATGCTAAAATGTATTGACAGTTGTCTGCGGTATTAGACCTTAACAGACTTCCAATTCATTCTGTTGACTTCATAAAATAATTTCTTAATCTTACATCCTCTCAATAAATAAATAAAAAAATGTTTTTATACTAGGTGGATTGGTTCTCATGCCCAACAGTGAGTCCCATAAACCACTAGTAGTTCCATAAATTACAGCAAAACATTAGTCATAATTAATCTTCGAAGAAACCACACATATAGGTTATCTTCATCTGGGTACTGCCTAGGTGGATACCGACAAACCCGGTCATAATCATATCCATTGACGACTTCCAATGTAATGTAACGTAAGGTGGCTTTGTAGAGCGCTGCTTGGTACCCATGAGGGTATCCAGGCACTGAGTAGGGGAGAGTAGATGTGTGGCAAGGGTGGGCCTGAGTACAGGCAATCTGGATGGTCCCACAATAGGCTTTGAAAAGTCAGATTTTCAGCTTGTTGCGGAATTCAAGAAGTGAGGAGGCGGCCCTTATGTGTTGGGCGAGGTCATTTTAGGATTTGGAAGCTTGGTAGGAGAATGATCGACCTTCCATTCTGCTTCTATGGATGCAGGGCTGTGTGTGCGAGTGAAAATTATGTTGAACGAAATTGTTTAGTGGGAAGTGAAGCCAGTAATTGAGGTATGCAGGTCTGGTGTTGTGTAGTGACTTGAATGCGTGTGTGAGAAGTTTAAACTGGCAGTGCATCTGGATGGGGATTCAGTGGAGCTCTCTGAGGAGTGGTGTGCTGTGGCTTCGGCACGGGAGGTCGAGGATGAGTCTGGCGGTAGTGTTTTGCTTAATTTAAAGTCTATGAAGTAGATGGATTGGGATGCCGGTATAGAGTGGGTTGTTGTAGTCCAATCTGCTTGTGATTAGGGCCTGCATGATGGTATGTCTGGTGTCCAGAGGGAGCCACTTGAAGATTTTAGGTAATATGTGAAGGGTGTGGAAGCATGAGGACGTGACGGCATTGACTTGAGACTTCATGGTGAGCTTGTGTCCAGGATGAGGCCTAGGTTCCTGGCGTGGTCGACTGGGGCGAGTGCGGGTCCGAGCCATCAGGTGGAGTCCCAAGGTGAGCTCTTATTCTCAAAGATCGACTCTGCAGTTTTGTCGGTGTTGAGTTTGCTGCAGTTTTTTTCATCCAGTTGACCACACAGGTCATGCATATTTTGAAATTTGTCTTGGCGGTGAGGGTCTTGTGTGAGAGGGAAAGACTGGGTGTTCGTCAGCGTAGGAGAAGATGTTGATGCTATAGGATCTGATGCTGTTAGCCAGAGGAGTCATGTACATGTTGAAAAGTGTGGGAATGAGTGATGATTCCTGTGAGACTCTGCAGATGAGGTTCTTGGCTCTGATGTGAACGGAGAGAGCCTGACTCATTGTGTTCTTCCGGAGAGGAAGGAAGCTATCCATTTGAGTGCTGGTCCTGCTTTTCCTGCTCTGTGTAGTCTGGCAATGAGTGTGTTGTGGGAGACGGTATCGAAGGCAGTGGAAAGGACGAGAAGGATGAGGGAGGCAGTCTGTCTATGATCGAGGATGGTGCATTTGTTGTCTGTGACAGTGATAAGAGCTGTTTCAGTGCTCTGGTTGTTTCGGAATCCTGATTGTGAGTCAACCGGGAGTTTGTGGCAAACAAGGTGGTCAGAGAGTTGTATGTTGCTGGTGTTTTCAATTACGTTGTCCTGGAAGGGGAGCAGTGAGATGGGTTGGTAGTTGCTAACTACTTTGGGGTTGGCCGAGGGATTTTTGAGAAGGGCAGTGACTTTGGCATGTTTCCAACTATCTGGGAAGGTGGCTGTCTTGAGGGAAGTGTTGATGATGAAAGTGAGTGCAGCGCTGATCGTGGCTCTTCCCAGGTTGGAGATATGATGTGGCAAGGGTCTGTGGGTGGACTGTCTTCATTATTGCTGCAGTATCCATGCTGTCAGTTGGCAGTCTTTGACTGATGAGATTAGTAGGTTGGGATAGTTGATGGGGGTGGCTGGGGTTCATAGTTGCTGTGGATCTTGGTGACATTTTCATGGAAGAAGTGAAGAGGTTATTGCAGAGTTCTTATGTAGAGGTGATGGTGTTGGTTGCGACTGTTGGGTTGGTCAATTCCTTGACAATGCTGAAAAGTTCCTTGCAGTTGTTGGAGCTAGAGTCAATTCTCGGGTCAGGTCCTCTTTCTTGGTCTCTTTCACATGATGGTGATAGTGTCTAAGTGGAGCCTCGTAGGTGTGTCTTGCAGTGTTGCTCGGGTGGTTCTCCATTTCCTTTTCAGTTGTTTGCAAACTCTCTTGGATTCTCTGAGGCCAGTGTTGTACCAGCTAGCTTGTTTTTTGGATCTTTTGGGTTTGGTATTTTTCAGGGGCAAAGGGGATTTTGATGCAGGTGGTGATCTAGTTGTTGAAGTTGTTTGTGTCGTTGATAAGGTCGTTGGTGGGGTCTGGGTAGTTTAGTTGGAGGGCTTGAGCCATTCCGTTTCCGTAACTTTTTTCCAGCTAGCCTCCGTAGGTGTGGTTGGTGGCCCTGTTATGTGGAAGTGGACGATGGAGAGGTCCTTCCATGTGAGCAGAATAATATGGATGACTTTAACGTTGTTGCTCGAGGAGAGGATGGGGTTCAGGGTGTGTCTGACATTGTGGGTAGGCCTTGTAAGAGCTGGGTGAGGCTGATATTCTGTAGACTTTCGAGCAAGGGAGTATGTGGGTACATCGAGATCAAATTTGAGATCACCTAGGTGTATGAAGTCTTTGGTGCCCATGGTGAGGGGTACGGTTAGGTCAGTGAGGAGGTTGCTGAAGTAGATGCGAGGTCCTGGGGCCAGTAATTAAGGGAGCCTTTGATACTGGTTTTGCTGTCTGTATGAAGCTTGAATTGGAGGTGTTCCAAACAAGTGGCTTCTGGGTCAGTGCAAGAGGTACACTTGACTTTGTCTCTGTGGAGGATGGTGAGTCCTCCTCCTGGTTTATGGGGTCAGATCTGGTGCAGGATTTTGTTTCCAGTAGGCATGGCTGCGGCGATGTCCAACGCCGAAATGAGGTTGAGCCAGGTTTTGGTGAGGAAGAGGAAGTCCGGTGCATTGGAGTAATTGAGGTCCCAAATCCAAGTGGCGAGCTTTTGTTGGGTGGGTGTGTGGTGCTGTGTGAGTGTGTGTCTTGAGTTCTGAATTGGTGAGGGCTGTGGTGTGTTTGTGGGTGGTGGGGGCGGGTGTGTGGAGGCATGTTATGTGGCAATGTGAGCAGGCAAAGGGGCCCAATGTGGACTGAGATGCAGCTTTGAAGAAGCTTCTATGGTGGCATCCAGGGTTGAGAAGGTAGAGTTCGTCAGGGGTGTAGTTGCGGGAGACGTTTGGACCAGAGTTCCTGGCACTGGGCATGGTCCAGGCACGGACTGGCAAAGACGGGTTGACTTTGGCACGCCAGCGGCCTCCATGAAGTAGGGCCATGGAGAGTGGGAGGGGCATGGGGGGAGTGGGCGGGCTTAGGACGAGTGGGAAGGTCCGAAGGGGAGAGAGGGAAAGTCCGGTGGGAGTGGCAAGGTCGGAAAACGCTATCTCTGGAGTAAGTAAGGGGACAAAAACTGACAGATGAGACCAAGATGCAAAACAGAGCAGTAAGAGGAGCAAAAGACGCAAAAAGGGGCAGTTGAGAGGAACAAAGGATGCACAAAGGAGCAGTTAAACAGAGACGGGGCAGATAGAATAGACAGCACAAACAAAGAAACAAGAAAAATGGTAGGAGACGGACACCAGCTCGAGTCAGAAGAGCAAAGCGAGGTCAAGGTCACACTGACACAGAAGAGAGATGTTTGGGCACATGCTTATTCATTTGTCTGAATTGTTGAGATCTACCATGTTGCCTTGTAGCCCTTTTCATTGCACTGTTCACAGGTAAGTTGCCTTGATAGTTTGTGCACAGAACTTGTGAGAATGTGCAAAACTTCGGTTGGCTGCCAAGAAGGTAGTAATTGTACAGATGAGCGATTATGTCACATTCTATATATGAATACTCTCTGTATGACAGATCTGTGCACAAGGCGGTTCATATGTGGATTCTGGTTTAGGAGTAAGTGGTCTTGGTCTGTGCATAGGATTCAAAGTTTGCCTAAACATTGCTGCCATCAAGCACTTTTTACAAGCGCAGCAGTTCTGTTGATATCTAAAATATGGATAAGAGTACATTGTGTTCAATGGTTTTGTCCACGAATGAATTTGTATACTAGATGATCTTGAGTGAAATTGGTCTACTCTAGACTATATTAAAAACATAACTGCATCTGAGCTCTCTACTGGGGATGTAGTGAGCACGATAATTGGTCACTATCCTGGGACTTCACACAGAAGTGTGCTTGCATTGTGAACAACATCTTGAATTTGACCTTATACTCCACTAGGAACCACTCAAACAATGCCAAGGCCTTTGAAATATGGCAGGATATCTTCTTGTACCTTCTAATCCAATAGGTGTAGTTCTTTCAGTTTCATTTTCATTTTTGAAGCCATGTACTTGAGATTATAGAAGTAGTTCAGCCTTGATAATATCAAAGACCCAATGAACTACACTGTGATCAACACATTAGAAAGCATATTTTTGTGCCTGCCTGTTGGTAAACTATGTTTACCAGTGCATTTCTTAGCTAGGCTATCAAGTCTTTATACTTACCTCCTCAACCACCTGCTCATCTGTCTGGGACCGTTTAAAGACAAAATAGCTCTTCACTCGCATTAAATATGTCTCAAACAGCCTCTGGCATCACTAGGCAGTTATTATAGATATACGGGCCTACTCGTCAGTCGGCAGTCACTTCAAATACAAGGCCACCACCACACATAACGCATTGGAATATCAAATAATCAACATATACCAGAATCCACCACTTCAATGTAGGCTAGAGCTCTGGCATAAATACAGAAGCTATGATGCAATCACGCCCCACTCTTCAATATATTACACCCCTCCCCTTGAAAACTGAACAAAAATAAAGGAACAAGAACTTCTTGTGAGAAACCTAACAAGCCTTACAAAACAAGCAAAAAGGAAGAAAGGAAATACCCGAGAGCTTTGTTTAAACATTGTTTGGTTGTTTGTGGTCAAAAAACCCAAACTATTTCCAACAAATATAGTAACCGGAATGCCAGGCTTTACAGATTGCAGATGTTTAAAGAATATACGTGAAATCTTGCTGTGTGCGGACGCCAACCTTCTGCATGCAGCCATGCACACACTAGTGACAAAAATCTAGAAATCCGTCTTCCACCTACCAAAAATGGCCTCCCCGGAGTAGGTTCATATTGAATTTGTCCTGCTCAATCAAAATGTGGGCGGGCAGTCAGTGCATGTTTCTCAAGATTGCCAGCCTCATTGCTCGCCACACTAGACGTCCTCATATGGCAAGAGCTAATGAGCCTCAGCGGAATTTCAACCCCTGGTCATTATTGAAAAGAAACCGGGATCCGGAACGATAATCACACAGATTCTGAAAAAAGCTGCGAACATCAGCGCTCGACAGCTGAGCAGACTGCAGGATTAGAACGCATGAACAGTTATGCACACCTACAATGTGACAGCACAGCAGCTATGCTTGGGATCCAACATATACATACATAAGAAGCAAGTTCATGGCGTTCTGGTTTGGGGCAATGCCAACACTGAACTTCATCCCGAAGTGACAAAACCACCCACTAGGACAAATGCAAGAGCTGATTCAATCATGCACATCATGCGTCTGTGCCCTGTGCTCCTAGAAGCGCACAGACACCTGCCACGCAGGCCCTTTAACCCCTTGAGGGGCCGGGCATGCAGGCAAGCTGTCCCAGCGGTTTTAAATCCTCCCAACACAGCCTTGAACATTAGACTCGTCAAATGTATCTCTCTATGTTTGTGCATATGCTAAGTATACAAAACAGTCAGGAACAATAGAAGAACAGGGCACACTTCAAATATAAATAAGGCAGCACTCTTTTAATACGTTATGCAAACCGGAATTAACCCCATCGGAATTTTACTCTTTTTAGCTTAAATTATTTGGTAAAGTACGTAATGGACTGATTTGCTACATTAGTGTGCACCAATGGGATTTTTAACAACATTTTAACTGTAAGTGCACTTTTTTGTATCTTTTACTGTGCTTGTGAGACATTGGGATGCTTGTTGACTAGTGTGTGGACAGCCACAGTCCCTGGCAGAGTGAACCATAAGAAGTCACTAAATTAACATGTGCTTAACCCTGGGTAGTATTTATGCAGCACACAAACAGTAATAAAGTGAAAACACAACACAAGAAAAATCCCACACCAATTTAGAAAAATAGATGACATTTTAATAAATTATTTAACACAAAAAATTCCATCAGTAGAACCGGAGTTATTAATTTTTTAATAACAACTAGCACCTAAAAGGTCAAAGTGCCAACTGCAGACATCTAGGGCCAGATTTACGACCTGCCAAATAGCGCCTCGCAATTTGCGAGGCGCTAATAGGCATGTACAACAGTGTGTTTAACACTGTTTGCGATTCCCAATGGGGTCGCAAATTGCGAGGCTCATGAATATTAATGAGCCTCTCGCAATTTGCGACCCCATTGGGAATGATAGGCCCTTCCAGGGATGGTGGCCTGCTGAGCTCAGCAGACCACCTTGTCTGGGACTGCTTTTAAATAAGGCAGCTTTTTGTTTTTTAAATGCAGCCCGTTTTCCTTAAAGGAAAACGGGATGCATTTCAACAAAAAAAGAATGAAACGTTTTTGTTTCATTTTTTAAGGGCAGGCAGTGGTCCCTGGGACCACTGCCTGCCCTTAAAAAATAATATTGCATGCATTTGCAAAGGGTAAGGGGTCCCCTGGGGACCCCTTCCCATTTGAGAATGCATTACCACCTACTCGAAGTAGGTGGTAATTTGCGAGTGTTTTAGGACCGCAATTGCGGTCGCAAAACATTGGTACATTGCTTTGCAGTCGCTATTAGGAAGGGAACGCCCTTCCTAATAGCGAGTCGCAAAACAGTATTTTGGGAGTCGCAATTTATTTGCGAGTCACAAAATACTGTTTGTACATGGGCCCATACTTTTTAGGGTGCGCAAACGGGTCTAAGACCCGTTTGCGCATGCTAAAAAGCGTTGTACATCTGGCCCCTAGTCACGCGAGACAGGGTCAAAGGTGAAAAAAATGGCTGACCACGATGGAGTGCACATCGGATATAAGAAGTGGGTTGGGCCCGGACGGCGCTTACCTTCGGAATTAGAATACATTTTGAAGAAAAAGTTGTGAGAAGGTATATATCTGCGAGGCAAGGCTGCAAGTGATGTCCGAGGAGGGAGCGTCGTCACTGGGGAGCCACTGGATGAAGTAGCGGTGATGATTTCTTTCATTTGGATTTAGTCACTTTTTTAGAAATCGACAATCTCCACCTGGACAAGGAGGAGGCTGTAGCCAACGAGTGGTCCAGGAGTCCAGAGACCCCTTTGGTGAAAGATTGCTGAGCAGGATTTACTGCTGTGGAAAAGAATGTCGCGGGAGCACCCGCAAAGTCAGGCTGTCCAGCAATGCACCTTGGGTGGATCGGCAAGCAGCTTGATCATGGTCTTCCTTCTGTTCTCAGAGTAGTTTTTAGCCAAAAAGTTTTGTACTTTAGCACCACCATCAAGGGTCCTGGGCTGAAGAGGCACCACTTTGGCGGTCAGGACTGATTTGGCTGGGTCCAGTGCGGGTTCAAGATGGAGAGAGCCTGTTATGTCCCTGTGGCTCTGAACAGGAGGCAAGCAAACTAGCCTTTGGAGTCACTCTAGCAGTCCTGGGTTCAGGTGAAAGGAGAAGGGATCAAGAATCAGTGCAGGCCTCTGAGGGTTCAAGGCAGGCTCCAGGCAGCAAAGCAGTCCTTCCAGATGCAGCAAAGCAGTCTTGTGGAGTACACAGCAGGCCTCAGCAGCAGTCAGTTCTCTGAGAATACTTCCACAGGTCCAGAAAGAGAACTTAGAGTGGGTCTGAGGGTCCTAATTTTTATATGTGGTGTCTTCTTTGGTGTTTGAGACATTTCTAGAGGTGAAGTGCTTGAAATTTTCCTGAATCCCCTGCCCACAGTCACGGCCGGCATGACTCATGGGTGGAGGGTCGCGCGGGGAGGGGGTCGCGCGGGGGGTGGGTGGTGTTGGTTTAATTTTTATTATATATTTTTTTTAATTAACACCTTAGCCACCCGATCCGGTCCCGCGTCGTCTCTGCTCCTCGCAGGAAGCAGGCAGCCTCCCTCCCCTCCCCTAAGCCAATCACAACGCTGCAATGGCAGCATTGTGATTGGCTGGGACGCCGACCTCACAGGCATCTATGGGGAGGCCGTTTTCTCCATGCAGGCTGCATGCAGCCTACATGGACAAAATGGCAGAGTGTGCATGACTGGTTTGGTCGGCCCCAGAGGGCCGACCAAACAGTCAGGGCCCGCAACATTAGGCTAGCCACACCTCCCCTGCCCTGTTGCAGGACCGCCCACCCGCCTACCCCCAACCAAACCCTTCTGCATTCTCGCAATGCGAGAAGCAGTAACATAAAATGGTGTACCATTTTATGTTACTGCTTCTCGCACTGCGAGAAAAGCATGTGGGGCAACGCTCCTCCGCCCACATGGAGGATCCACCCCTGCCTGCCCTGGCTTCTGTCTGGCTGCATGAACAATGCAGGGGTGAGAAGTCTTTTATGTGAAAAAAGAGTACATCCTAAAAAGTTGCAAGTGGGGCTGTAGCCAGCTGTGCCCCCCAATCCTATCAGCAGATGACCCTTTCAGGCACACCTAATCACTCTGGGAGGAATTCACAAAGTATAACTACACCCAGTCATATGACCTAAGAGAGGCTGCACGCACCAGATGGCAAAGGACAGGAAAATGCCAACTTTCTAAAGTGGCATTTTCAAAATTGTAATTTAAAATCCGACTTTACCATTAAAGAGGATTTTTAATTACAATTTCATAGACACCAAACATGAAATGCTTACCTGTTCCCAATCAAAAGTTAGCACACATTAAATGTAATAAGGCAACCCAATGTTATCCTATAGGACAGGTAGGCATCACAGTAGTGAAACACAAATTTAGGAGTTTTTTACTACCAGGACATATAAAACTACACGTCCACATGTCCAACATTTTAATTACAATGTACCCTGCCCTATGGGTAACCTAGGGCCTACCTTAGGGGTCACTCATATGCAATAAAAGTGAATTTTAAGGCTTTGCGAGGGGGTTATATTGCCAAATCAAATTGACAGTTTAAAACTGAATTCAGGCTGCAATGGCAGACCTGGGGCATGTTTTAAGGGGGCTACTTAAGTGGGTAGCACAATTGTGTGCTGCAGGCCCACTAGTATCAAGTAAAAGTGCCTACAATGGATATTATTTAAACATCAATTGCATTTCTTTTAGGCAATATTTCTGAGACTCCATCGTAAAAAATGATAAGGTCAGCTTATCATTTTTTAGTTCAAATTTATTTACCAGCATGCTAATTTGAGGGCATTCAGAAATATTGCCTAAAAGAAATGCAATTGATGTTTAAATAATATCCCTTGTAGGCACTTTTACTTGATACAGTATATCACCCAAGACCACAAGGGTATACGGGTTAACCCTATCTTTATTATAGCAGGCCCACTAGTAGCATTCAACTTACAGGCTTTGGGCATATGGTATACCACTCTACAAGGGACTTATAAGTAATGTGCCAATTTGGTGTAAGCCAATTTTAGGGGAGTGAGCACAAGCACTTTAGCACTGGCTAGCAGTGGTAAAGTGCACAGTGCCCTAAGGTCAACAAAAACCAAGTCAGCCAAAAGTGGAGGGTTAAGGGTTAATGATTGGGGGTGACCCTGCAGAGAAGACAAGATTATTATCACGTATGGTTTTAATTAACTGAAGCATGAAAAATGAATTACACAAATCCCCTTTTATACACAAAACTGTGGAGTCCCAGAATTCATGGCCTCTTTGTTTCAAATTTATATCTTAATGTGTTCCATTTCTTAATCCTTGTGCACAGAATGACATTCTTAGAAATATTATTGGTAGAGAGGTTCCACCTTGCACTTCACCCAAATACGGACATGCATTTTTAGCTAATGAAAGTATTTACGTACAAAATTTAAATAGGTAAGTGCAAGGTCCATATTTACAAAAGTCTTGCAGGGGCACTCATGCAATGCAATGTGATGGAAATGATAGTGTCAATTTACTTATCGTTTTAGAGGCCTATATGGGCAGCGTAATTTGCACTGGTCTTGTGTATGCCTGTACAAACTTCAGTTAATATAGACCTTACATTTTTTTTTAAATGGAATGACTTCCAAAAGTTTAGCAATCAAACTGTATTACTTTAGTTATCAAAATATTAACCTACACAGACTGAATTAAGGCAGCAGTGATTTATTCATTGTATCAAAAAGATGTGTTTTGTTATATTATGTTATTGTTATGTCATGTTTATTTGTATAGAGCACAACTCACCCAGGAGGGTATCCTAGAGGTACTGCAGGAGCTGTATAGGACAAACCAGGGTTGGGGCTAGGTGCAGAGCTTGGTCTTCAGTTTTGTATGGAATTCAAGAACTGAGGAGAAGGCTCTGATGTGCAGAGGCAGGTTGTTCCAGGCTTAAGAAGCAAGGTAGGAAACGTCATGGCTGCTGGAACTGGTTCTGTGTATGTGGGAGTGTATACAAGTAGGAATCCTGCTGAGCAGAGGTGTCTGATAGATTGTTGAAGTTTATGCAGTTGTTGAGGTACGTGGGGCCAGTGTTGCGTAACGCTTCATATGAGTGCGTGAGGAAATCAAAGCTTTCCTGACGCAGGCAAAAATCATTTTCCAATGGGAAAACCAATTAATATATTCAGTACATTTGCCACAATGTATTGATATGTGCAATACCTCTGCAGAAGAAGCATACAAAAAAATAAATTTAGGTAGAAATACTTTATCTTAATACTGGTGCAGTACACAAGGACATAATATATATATGAGTGCTCATTGTAATAGGGTACCACATGCTCGAACAGTGGAAAAATGGTGCAAAGGTGATCACAAAGAAAATGGCAAGAAGACCAAAAACAATTTCTTAATAGAGCACAGAGAAATGTGTTCTAATGAGCAGAGAAGAGAAATCGTGTAGATTGTGCACACCTGTTTAGTTGAGTAGTCCAAATTCACACTTTTGAGGCGATCAGCGTGCCACGCTTTCTAAATGCCTGCCTAGCATGAGCTAATATGTATGAAGAGGCCAAGTTCCAATGGGCAACTTGGACTAAAGCGTGCACAGCTATGAAGACTATGAGTCACAAATTGATTAATGTAGTATACGCAATCAAGTGTTCATGTGGCCTATTGTATCTAAGCAAAACTGAAAGGAAAATGAAAATCCGTATCACTGAGCACAAAAGCAAGATAAGGAATAATAACATCAATTCCAGCTTAGCAATACATTGGAACCAGAGCCGACATACCATCGTACAAATGAAATTTCAAATCATAGAACAGGTACCAATTTTGCAAAGAATAGACAAGTCCCAAAAACTATTACAACGAGAAGCCTTTTGAATCAAGAAACTTAACACTCCAAATCCAAAAGGTCTGAATGAAAAATTTGAGATGGCATGCTTTTTGTAACATTCTCTCGATGACTGAGTTAGCTTCACTGAGTTGCGAACACACAATACATAGACGACACACAGTCGACATCAAGTAGACATGCTTTTTATAACATCCTTTCGATGGTTTAGTTAGCTTCACCAAGATGTGAGCACACAATACATAAAACGACACACGGCTGACATCAAGTAGACACACAGACGTTCTACTGAGAAAGTTGTGGTGTATAGGTAAACATCAATGTCATTTGATTCAAGAATTATACATCGTGTTGACTACTTCCCTTGAACATATGTAATTTGATTGTGGGTAAGATTGTAAAATATGTGATCATGATACTATGTTACCAAAGAATGCCACCACTTTCAACCACTTTTGAAGGGTAAAAGATCGAGGTGAACCTTAAAGTGCCTGTGAACCCAGTTGGCTATACATAGGCATTGATAGCATGTGCCAATTGTAGAACGATCTGTCAATATTTTTGGAAGATTTCGTTTCTTTATTGCGTTTTTCATCTTAGTTTTTTCTTAGTTTTCCTTTCATTTTATTCTTTCTCGATAACACGTCACCTGCAATGTGAGAAAATAAGTGGCTAGTCTTTTAGTTAGTTGTTCCTGTGGGTATTCTGAATTCCCACATATAAGAGCTTAGGTGTATCATCTGCACACGTCTTGTATATTCATTCTTTGGACCGTTATCACCTTGAAGAAGTTATTTATGCCGTATGCACGGGTACACCGTATTTAATACATAGAGTGATCTAGATATATTAAAGGACCTCCTTTTTTCATATACCCCCAGATCTAGCGATAACAATAAGGTTTGTGCTTGATATCTTAGTAAAGATATCATGCTCTGGGTTCGCGTCTTCACAATCTGCACTATACAGAGATCAGCTCACTTCTGTAGACTTTATTCTCCATTCTAATATGGCGCCTATTTTCGATACATATGAGCTTGAACATGATTTCCATTCATTTAATGCTTTGAACAATATCACAGTTAGGAAGTTTTTTATGGCGTGTGCACGGGTACGCTGTATTCAATAAGTAGATTTTTAAATTGATTCAGTTCATTTATTTTACTTCACCACACAAACATGCCACTTATTTTTGGAGTCGCGAGTCATCGCGATATCACGCTACTATGTATGATGCCGGATTGTCAGCGATTTCACACGCTAGGACGCGGAGGGTCAGTCGGAAGTACTGAATCGGAGGTAAGACAGGGAACAGCTTAATGAGAGAGAACAATAAACTCCAGCTTTGGTCCGTTGGTGGGACCTTGACGGTATATCTTTGTTCCTCATTAGAGTTCACGTTGGAGTTGACTATCCAGGCACCCGGCAGGGATATCAAATTAGAGACAGGTATGTGTACTTGCACTCAGCTTCCTTATTAGAATGACAGAAATGCTGACTATGAGGTTTCTGAAGGTGTGTGACTTTCGGATCATTGTAGGTTTCAGCGCATTGTGGTCAGTCTTGGAGGGAGACTATTGATTGTAAGTAGAGATTCCTTGCATACGGGATACTCCTAGACAATTGGTCTCAGTGTCGGCACTAGCAGTGTGGTATGTTTTATGGTGGTTCATAAGTGGGTAATCACGGAATAATGGTGGTAGGCATGTTAAAAGGCTTTGATGTTGTGTGTTCACACAAATATGTTGGCTTGATGGAAATACTGTATTCTGGGAAGTTGCTGTATTTTGTGAAACGTTATGAACCATTATTGCACATAAGTTTATTTATGTTTGTCCTCAACAGGTTTCCCCCTAACGAATGGACAGCAGTCCCGAAATGCATTGGGCGCTGAAATTGAAAGATGTTTACATTGTATAATTTATGTTGTTAATTTTGTCATATACATGACACTTTGAATCATGGAAATGTAAATTTTGGAATGTTATTATTGACTGAATATCTCTGAAAAAATTGCAAACAAGAAAATAAGAGAAAAATAAATATGACCGCATGAAAGGAAGCATATTGTTTGAAAGGAATCAATTTGTGACTAATAGTCTTCATAGCTGTGCACCCTTTAGTCCAAGTTGCCCATTGGAACTTGGCCTCTTCATACATACTAATGAGCAGAGAGTCAGATATGGTAACACTGGATTCCCAAAAAGTGGTTGCAAATTGCATACCGACTTTTTGCAAATCAAATAGGATTTTGTGAACCGACCGATATACAGTTAGGCTGGTTCCAAAAAATCACCATCGAGAGTTAGTCACAATCTGACCTACATTATGAGCATTTCAAAGGTAGATCGCAAATTGCGACTTAGTCAGATTGGATGCTATCACAGTAATGGAGGCCTGCTGGGGTCAGAAGACCACCAGGTTATGATCACATTTAAATACAGTACACTTGTTTTGTTTTAAATGCCGCCCAAGTACCTTAAAGGAAATGGACCTGCACATAAAGACATAAGTTTACTTTTTAGAAACGTTTGTTTGAGAATCGCCGGTGGTCCCCAACAAGCTTTTTTTTTAAATATTAAAAATAAGTTACTACTTCCTTTGAGGACTCTATAACTTTTCAATGGTTTGCCACTGAAATTGTGGTTTTACATTGACACACTGCATTGTTAATTGCAATTTGGAAAGGATGCCCTGAACATGCCCATTCCAAATTGCGATACGTTATACACTTCTCAACCCATTTTGTAATTTAATAACCATGGAAACTCGGCGATGCAGCACGCGCAAGGTTAATTGTTTTATTTATTTCATTACTTACCTTACTCCTGTCTGTCGTATGTCGGACTCCACTACCCCCCACCCTGCCCCTCCCCCGCCTCACCGCCCCGCAGCACTCCCTCAGCGAGCCGCCACTGTGATTTAGTGAACTATAGGGTTTGCGACCTCTACATGGCTTAGGGGATCTGGCGATAGGCTCTCATCATGCCAGAGTCCATTTTGCCTGCCGGGAAGTGGTAAACTGCCTGTGGAAGTATTTCAATTTCACAGGGTCAGAGCACATACACTGGGCATTGGACATCAGCACCCCAATGTGCAGAGTCTAAAAACTAGCAGTAAAATTCAGCAACAAAATGGGGGTGACCATACAAAAAGGGGCATTTTCTCACAAAAGTCATAAGCAATTCAAAAGTGTTTTTAGTTGGAAGCTTGCTGCTATTCAGGTTAAAGCGTATTCGAATGTGAATAGTGACTGTGCTCATTCGAACATGCTCCATCCTAAACTAGCATTCAGCTTCTGACTAAAAGGTTTTAAAAATGCATATGATTTTTGTAAACATTTCTTTAGCAATGTTCTTGATATGTGCATCAAATTATTTGGAGAGTAAATACTCAATGTTAGTAATGATGGATAGATGTCATATGGTTCCATCAACCCCCTGAATAGGCCCTGCGGTCCTGCAGGGATTTGTGGACCAGAGGTTACTAACCGCTGGGGTAGAGGATGCACTGTGATCTCACTTGTTTTTTCTTTTGTAACCTATTCTTATTTTTTTGGGGGCGTCACTGATTTCTGGTTCTCTTCCGCTTGCCCTGAAGGAACTCCTGCAACTGTTCTACTATTGAAGAGAATGATGCTAATCGGCAGGCAACACAACCATCATTTTGTTTCTTATATAATTCAATCCAATGCAGCTCATGTTAGTAAACAGAGCAACAGAAAGGGATGGTAGTGAGAGAAGTGAGATGAAGGTAGAAAAGAGGGAGTTGGGGAGAAGGGATAAGGAGGAATCTAAATGTGCAAGAAGAGGTTTATACTCTGGGTGAGGATGAAAGGGGTCACAATGAGGTTGATACACCTGATGGAGAGGAGGAATGTAAGGACTTTGTGAGGGAAAGTAGTAGGAGGGGAAGGAGAGAGTCAGAATTATTAGTGTGCACATTGCTGGGGGCAGGGCACCATCTTTTTCAGTGGGTGAGGCCAGCATCTCCTTGTTTTTTAAAGTGTGCTTCTGACACCATATTTCCCTGTTAGACCTGGGTACATCTCTGAGCCAACTGCCAGTACCTCTACCACACAGGTATTGTACGTGTTTTAAACCATCTCAAAGTGGTCTAAACTTTTCCCTCCCTGGAGAATAATGCTCCAGTAGGGCAATCGCATAAATGAGAAATGCACAAGAAAATAGGGACTGCCTCCTGAATGAGGTGCAGTGAACTGATTGCCTGGTGCCTTCATATTTAAGGATTCGACCAATCGTGAAGCACTAGATGTAACAAGCTTAATGCAGGCTCACTGCTCTAAAGTCCCACTTCAATGAACTACTTACATGCAGCAGTTTAATGAACTGGCACACATTTACTAAACAATGATTGTTCTAGTCGCCAGATCCTAATGTAGCAGAAAATTTAAATCCCAGCCCTGTGAAATAGCTAATCATTAACCTAAAAATGTGTTAAAACTACAGGGCCGAGTTTTCACAATAGGAAAGCCAACATCATGCCAGTGTCCTCCTTGTACCAGAGCTCCTTTGTGGCTGAACCTGCATATTAGGGATCGAGAAGTCAAATCCCTAATACATCTCTAGGAACAATAAAGTGCTTTCCTTGCTGCTTTCCCTGTTGCCTGCCCGTGAGAAAGTATGTTTGCCCTGCTAGTTGTGAAACCACAAAGTGAACAGGGAAGCCAGATGCTTTTGTAAATAAGCATGAACATTTGAGAATTGGTGTGTCCCTGTGCTTGACTGTGTTCAGGAGCAATAGGAGACCCTAGCTTTAAGATCAGTGGTGTAACAAAAGCTAGATAAGGAGAAAGGAGGCCACCACCTACTCATACTCCTATTCCATTAGCAGCCATGTTCCCCCATGTCCATGTATTCTTCCCTCATCACCCTGCTTCACAACATACTACTATTTTTTTAAGTTCATATCCTTAATAGAAATTATTAATGTATTGAAATATTGGTAATCTACATCACGTCTACTACAAAACTCTTCTATTTACATGTTTGTTTTCCTGTAATCAGACCTCAGCACAATTGCATGCACCTTCATCAGAGAGAGAACATAGGCAAAGCAGCATCACCCTTTGAGCTGCATGGGTATACCCTCTAATCCCTCAGGGAAGGGATGCTGTGTCTATAAACAAAGAATGCATGATTCCAAGTGATGCAAGGTTGCACCTTTATAATGCTTGGGAACGAGCTGTAATTTTATATGAGAAAACAAAGCATTTACCATCCAGAGGCTGAAAAGTTTACCAGTATAATGTCTGGAACCACCTGAATATTATCTAAAGGTAGGTCTAGAGTTATCTTAAGAATTTGCAATCCTGAGTTGCATGGTTTTACCCCTGTCTTGTCTCAAGTAACGTCATATATTATCTCATGGCAGGAACATAAACAACCTAAACAAGCATTGGCAAAGCCAATAGGTCTGAGGGTTTGGAAATTTTTGTTTTGTTTTGTCATGGTGTTTGCAAAACGTTCAGGAAGCTTGTGGGTGTTCATCAATCTAAAAAAACATTGACTAAAGGCAAAAATGTTTTGAAGGGAACTACTTTGCGTGTGGATGTGCTCATTGTTAAAGGACAGCATGCTGTAACTCATAGAAGTCAGCCAATGGCGGAAGTGGGCTGATGCATTGCCCTTTAATGCACGCTTGAGTGGGTTGGAAAAAAATATGAATGACACAACCACAGACAAATGGATGAAGTGTTGCTGAAAACCCAAATAAGTAACTGCGTCATACACATGCTTTTAGTATTGACTAACGCAAACCTAAAAAAGCCAATGGTTCTGCCATTTACTGCAAGCTTCTTGCCTTTGAGAAAGAAAGGAAGGAAGAAAAGAAGGAAAGAAAGAAAGAAAGAAAAGAAAGAAAGAAAGAAAGGGAAGTAAAAGAAAGAAAGTAAGAAAGAAAGAAAGAGAAAGAAAGAAGGAAGGAAGGAAAGAAAGAAAGAAAAAGATAAGAAAGAAAGGAAGTAAATAAAAAGAAAGAAAGAAAAAAATGAAAGGAAGAGAATTAATGAAAGAAAAAATGGAAAGAAATAATGAAGGAAAAAAGAAAGAAAGAGAGAAAGAAAGAAATAAGAAAAAGAAAGAAATTAGGAAGGAAAAGACGGAAGGACGGAACAAAAGAAAGACCGAAAGAAGGAAGATAAGAAAGGAAGGACAGAAAGAAAAGAAAGACAGAAAAACATAATGAAAGAAAAGAAATAAAAAATGGAAAAAGAAAGAAAGAATGAAAGGAAAGGAAAGAAAGAAAGAAAGAAAAATTTGGCTTCGTCTAGCACTGCCAGAAGAGCGGTCTCTGTGCTGTGGTAGGGTCGGCATCCGGTCTGAGTGGAGTGCAAAATATCATGATTGTCTAAAAATTCAGGTGAGATTACGTTTCTGGTGTTTTACTTATCTCAGGCAGAAGAGAATTCGGTCTGTAATTTCCTAAATCAAGAGGATCCAGATTAGGTTTTTAGGTCGAGCATTCGAGACCTCTTGTATATACTTTAGTATATACTTATATGTGTATGTACTTTGTGGGCTCTGGAGATCAGCCCTAGGACTTGTCTGCTTCCGCTTAGGGACTTTTTTTTCTGTTCAACTGCCTCTCTTTAACTGTCTTGATAGAAAACGACCAGCAGAGGTCAGTAAAATACCAGAATTGCTTTCTGCTTAGGGACTTTCTTTTTTTTATTTTGCTGGCAACTGCCTCTATTTAACTTTCTTGATAGAAAACGACCAGCAGAGGTCAGTAAAATACCAGAATCACTTTAGCATTCTCTAGATTCCAGTCCATAGAAATTGTCTTCCACAAGCACCCGTAGACAATAATATTTTTTTCAAATCTTGTATTTTCAGTGATTTGACCACCGAAGGCCCTGATTTTATATCAAAAACAGAGCTTTGGACTATACTATTTCCCGCTGAAAGGCAATATTTCTCTCCATGTGTTCCCATACCTGGTGTGTCACGCGGTTTGGTGCTTACTTTCCCTCCATGTTAAAGAACAGTAGATGTTTCAGCACCCAGGCTAATGTGTTGCAAAGCTAAATACATATAAGGTCCCAAAGGCGAGACCGATTGCATTGCAAATGCTTGTTTAATAATGCTTTGTCCATGGCATGTTTCCATGCCACCGGGACTGATCCTGCAGTTAGGGAAAGGTTTGCCATTTCTAGTACGGTGGGGAGTATCTGGTCAGCTTCTTTGGCTAAAATACGTAGAGGGACCGGGTCACTAGGTGAGCCTGATTTAACTTTACTCAGGATGTCATCAAGACTATCTAGCGTCAGAGAAGGAAAAATCGATGAGCGTGACCAGATTGGTAGCCGGCATGTCTTCCTTATAACTGGGATTTCAAGTTTCAGTAGACTGTTTAAAATTTAGATAAATGTTCTGAATTTTATTCTGAAAAAATCCTGCAAGGTCATTGCACCGGCGATAGGGTGAGGATTCAGGGGGGTTGGGGGCAATAGAGGAGGGCTATATTAGCGTTCTCACAATGTGAAACATTTTGCAAGAGGAATTAGCAACGCCGTTGATTCTTACCTCAAAATGTGCTGCTTGTGCTTTTTTAAATTTCAGCGTGATAAACTCTAATGATATCTCGATATTTCTGTTTACTATGCTCACATAATCTCTTCTCAAGATCCTTTCCGCTGTTTTAATTTTAGGAGATTAGGAGTATACCAGGTTGCGGATTTGCATTTTGCTCGTCTGGTGTCAGTTTTTATGGGGATAACTTGATCAAGTGTGGAGTTAATCCAGTGATCTTTCCATATGCTAAAGTCTGGTCTGAGCCTAGAATAGGTCTGGAGTCACTTAGGGCCTGTTTCCATGACTCAGTGGGCAATTTAGACCTTGAAAAAAAAATGGTCTGACCAGGTTACAGGAGATGGATCTTGAACTTTTAACATATTGTCATAGGAAAAAAAACGGATCTAGTAGATGGCCTTTCTCATGTGTGGGCCCAGATACTCTGTGAGACAACTGAGTGGCCAGAAGGTCCTGTAAGAGGCCAGAGCTTGAGCACTACCATGACAGTGGTGCATGTGCAGATCAGAATAGAGGTGTATTACGAGCTTTATCTGAATGCCTCAGTATTGAAATGTCAATGCATGATAGAAGAAGAGACAGAGGTACATTGTGAGTGCTCTATGGATGCCTACCTAGTATGATAAAAGTGCATGGTGCAGATTAGTATAAAGGTGCATCATGAGAGCTTTGGTTTGTCTCAGATATAGTAGAATGAATAATAGAGGTACATTGTGAGACCTCTTTGGATATTTCACTACTGTAATGACATCGCATGGTGCAGATCGGGACAGAGGTACATTTTGAGAGCTTTGTGGAATCCTCAGTAGTGATGTATCAATGCATGCTACAGGAAAGGCTAGACAAACTTTGTGAGAGCTCACTTAATGTTTCAGTAGTTGGAGTCATCTATATTATGTAGGTTAGGACAGAAGTAAGTTGAGAGCTCATCATATGTGTCAGTTCTGGTATAGTAGTGCAGGAGTACTGAGAAAGGTTGGTAGTAAGAGTAAGAGTGCTTTGCATTCACAAACTATCTTTGTAATTGTGATCCTGCCCCACAAGCAGGCTATCACACCCTCCTAGATCCAGAAATTTTTTATAAGTCTTCTCAAACCACCACTCCCCAAAAGGCATAACACAAGCCCCTGCAAGTCGCAGGACCCCAACCTATTTGGGGGCCATCACTTTGCTCAGGGTCTTTGTCCATCTTTGAACCAACCAGCCTAAGAAATATTAGGAGCACTTCACCAGTGTAGGCAATGGTTAAAAGGGGACCCAGTTGGTCAGGGATTCACCTTGAAATCCATCCAAGTGCTATGAAAGGTTTCAAAGGTCTTGGCGGTAGCTAAAGTCAGGGCAATGCTTCTCAACGAAAAAGCAATCTCTTGGTCTCTACGAGTATGTCAGTTAAAACAAATATTCTAAAGGTAGAAAACAGAGTCCTTGAATGAAAATGGAAAAAAAACAAAATCAATGATAAGTTCCATCTCCAAGGACACATAAAAATGTACAAAACTGCAACCAATACAGAAAAATACTCCCTTCACTGAATTTCATAATCTCATAACCCATAATGCATTGATTGCTGTATACCCCACTCTCAAGATGATCTTTGTAACACACTGGCAAACCAGTACATCTCCAGTGCCAAAAAATGGAAAACCTACTCATGTTTAAGTCGAATGGCAAATTCCAGCCACAGCTGCGACTACCTATTACCCATCAACGAACATTATCCTCCTTCAAACCAATCTGTGCCAGTGATTTTGAGAAGCTCATCATAGTCAGCGGCTCCAGCATTCCAGCAGACCCAAACCCCACCTCTGTTATTCAAGAACATCCTGTTAACCATCTCTGCTACCTTTCCAACCAGAGTCATTGTTAACATATTGTTTGTGTCTTTCATATGTTCCTAAAAGTTCAAACTAGTATTTCAAGCTGATTGTAAAGAAAGAGCCCTGTCCAGCTTCTAGACAAATTCTATTGGGTTGTTCCTTGGCAAACTCAAAAGATCAGCCTTTATCTAGGTCTATATTTTCTTCAAAGAAAACAACCTTCTTTAATGGCAACAGAGTGGATTCTACCCATGTAGAGAAGTGGAACCCAGCCTGATTGCCTTGTTGGGTGACGTAAGACCATCATTGCCACTGCACTATTGCAACCAGATCTCTCTCCTCACTTCAACAGTATGAACCTGCCCATCCTGCTTCAGATGTACTTAAGGCACTATCCGGGATTGGATATCTTCTTACGTCGCTAAAAAATCAAAACTTACATGGGCGTTTCACAAATTACTTTGGTATTCAGTTCACTGCTCTGGACTAGATTACAGCAGATGCTCATGAATGATGCAACAACATCTCACCACTGAAGTGTTACAGTGGTGCTAGCGTTCTGGAAGGTTCTAGCATTATGCAATGTTCCACTATTTCTCCACTCTTTTTCAATATATACCTCAGCCCAAAGTTGGACCTCGTCAAACCATTCAAACTAACCTCCCACTACAACAATGCAAATAAATTTGCCTGGATTTATTTGAGTAGGTCATTATATTATATAGTTGAAATTTCCTACACAAGCTCAACTAGCATAGTATAGTAGACTAGATTTGTAGAGATAAGGCTGTATTTTAACCTCGTAAGAATGGGCTCGCACACAAACAATTGCAGCCCACTCAAGTGCTTTTCCATTAAACTGCCAGAGGAAGAGATTCCACTGCTTGTAAATGCAGCATATGTTTTTGGCCCACTACAACAGCCAAATAGTCCTTGAACCATTTTTGCAACTAAGCCCAATCGAATATAGAACTTTAGCCTATCTCAAATGGCATGTTTTGAAGCATACATCACAGGTCCAAACATGTGTACATCATCTAATCCAGACACAAAAAACCTGAACTAGATGATCTACTTACACAAAGACCTGGAAAGGCTGACACCCCTGAGTATATTAGTAATCTTGGATGAAGGGACCATTTCTCAGTAATAGGGAATGATGAGCTAGGAAGTCTGGAAACCATATGGTAAAGGCAATATCCTAAATAAAATGTTGATTTATAAACTTTCATTACATGGATATTGCACAATAGCTAGAAATAACCTGGAAGCCAATGCTAATTTGAGAAGTAGTGATACTTATACTCAGTAGCGGCCCGTGGTGGGAGTGCTGCCGGGCGCCGACGTGGGGCGGGGGAGGGGCAGGGTGGGGGGTAGTAAACTACGGATTACGGCCGATTAGAGGTAAGTAAATATATACATTTTAAAAAAGAAATTTCGTTGCGCGCGCTGCATCGCATTTGGCAATGCAGCGCGCGCAACGAAATTCATTTTATTTATTTATATGTTTACTTACCTCTAATCGGCCGTAATCCGTAGTTACTACCCCCACCCTGCCCTCCCCTGCCCCACGTCAGCGCCGGCAGCACTCCCACCACGGGCTGCTACTGCTTATACTGTAAGTGTGGTCTGAGACTAGGCATTTAATTAAATATACATATGTCACTACAGGAGTTGAAAGCAATGATTTTACTGTTTTCTTTGGTAATGAGTATAATTACATTAGGTAGTAGTAACACCTGATATTCAAAGGGCTTATAAACAGCAGAAGTGAAGTTCAAATGTGTTATGATTAATTCTTTGGTGCATGTCTAGCAATGAAAATAGGACATTTTCTTTTTAGTGTGTGTTCTCATACATATGTAAAGTATCACAGAACTGCGAGGCAATGGGTTACGATCTGCAAACCCCCTCAGTTTCCTTTTGATTTAGGACTGCCTGTTTTCTGCATCTCTGGTATGAGTGAGACCTTTTAATGGGGTTCAGCCACTGATAGCTTCTGTTGAATTCGTTTTGAGCTATAACCACTAGTGTCAGCCTTTTAAATTATTGCCCACTGCAGCACCGTACAAGCTGAGCAAGAAAGACAGTTCTGACTCAGTCCAAATCTACACACTGGTAGCCCTGTTGCAGATGGGTCACAGAATAATTTGGTTATGGCCTGTGCAGGCCATATAATTTAATTGGGAAGCCAAAAGGAAATGTCCCTTTCTTTTTGACTATAGTGTAAGTTTGTAGTGCATAAATGTATTTACACTTTGGATAAGAAGTGTTTAAAATACAATTTTGAATTGGGTCAAAACAGAAAAGCCACAGTGACTTTTTATATTCTTACCTGATTCCGGAATATATATAAAATATTCATTTGATCTATATGAGTTCCTTGATGCATTATGACTTATGTTTCCCTGAGCCAGCCCTAATGACATTTGGGTTTTGAACACTGGACCATGTTGATTACTTTACTGGCCAGTGGGCAGTTAAAAAACACTCCCTAGACATCAAGCTCATTTTGTAGGATTAGCCTTCTCCTGGAAGAGGACGGGGTAGGGTAGGAATCTACATAGGGTGATTGAATGCCACTGTCTGACAAGCCTCGGCATGTCTGTCACACAGGCACAAAGGAAAAGTAGGCTGATCTCTGGCACAAGTGACTGCATTGGATTCCCTTTGAAGTCTCAGAGGGAAGAAAGAAGATTTAGGTGGGTGCCCACTTCTTGTTTGAATACCTCCTGTCGGATCATATTAGGCAATGGATGCCTTACCCTTTGTCAAGATTTTGAATGCCTCCACCTCCTTTTCTTCAGTGCAGATATCATCAAAATTCACTCAGATAACTTAACTGTAGCCAGTTACTATCCTCACACTTGCATGCATGGGCTCTTAACTCTCTGGAACACTCTACCTCGACTTTTAAACCCCTGCATAAAGTAGACACAAGTTAGCTACTAGGGACAGTTCTCAGAAGAACTGAATGGTGAGTGCTAGCCCCCGGAGCCCCCGGAGCCACAGGAAATAAGATAAAAAGTGCCCTCATTTCAGTGGCTGGCCTGGTGACTGACACTTTGGAGATCAGAGTGTGGTGGTGGAATCCTCAGATTTCCAAGAATGGGTTAGTGAAACACCCTGAAGCTCAGGGTACGGTAGGTTATAGCCCACAGTGCCCAAAGATGTCATCCTTGGAACAGTGCTGCCAGACCCTGAGGTGGCAGCTGCGGCAATGGTCACTCAGGGCGCCACTCAGGTACGTCTTAAGGTGCCAGACACTATGGGCAGAGGGCAGATGCCCACAATAAGAGGAGGCGTTGAAAGCAGATGGAGCCTCCTGGGGCACAGGTGGTTGGGCGGATAATGTCCACTCAAGATGGAGGGGACCCTCAGCTGAATACTGAAGATGTGTTAGAGATTTCTTTTACACAGTACTACTCGGCACTGTGAGTTTGCCAGGCGTCAGGTGGAGCACCTTTGAAAGAAAAGAGCCACAGAAGAGTATGGATGAAATCTGGACTTGTACATCTTGGACTCTATTGAACTCTGACTCCAGAGCCAGTGCCACATGTTTCCCCACTCACTACGGAGGAGAGTAGAGAGTGGACCCTGAGGGAAAGAGGTCCAGGACTCTGGAGCACCAAACCCTATCAAATGTGACTGAAAGATCCTGTTCCTGTATTGGCTGCCCAGAAAGCAACCAAGGCTTCAAGGCTGAGAAATCTCCAGTTGTTGCAATTGTGGCTTTGTACCTTCTGACTGCTCTAGGACTCTTTAACCCAGATTCTTCCCATTGGTTTCCAGAAGTGAGAAACCTAGTTTACAGGTCAAGTGAGCATGGATATTATTTAATAAATCCAGTTTTCACACACATTGCCTTGCATAAAAGTGTAAATATCAGAACGAAGACTCTGACAAGGGTTCAAAGGTTTAGTTGGGAGATACACTGAAATGGATTAGAGGGAGTTTTCTAGCCCTTATGTCCTTGGTGGGGACACAGTCTCATGGTTTGAAGAATTTGAAACATATGATGGTCTAGGTTTTATACGTAGATTCAGCATGGTTAGGGAGCTTAGTGAATTATCAGCTTAGTGAATGTATCAGCATCATAGATTATGGGGTGTCCAAGGCAATAACGAGGACCCAACAGCGCAGCCAGCTAAGCTGAAGAAAATCAAATGGTAAAGGTCAGTGTCCTGTGGGGCAGTAGGTGAGGGTGTAGGTGAGGGGCAGATATTCCCTGAGACATTCTAAAACAAGCTTAAGGACATTAGCAAGCGCAGAAAATGCCTCAAGGAAACAGTACATGGATAGTGATACTGTCTTGTCCCCTTCTCCCCAACTTCAATTACGGGATCTCTTGTAGGCAAAAATACAGGTACACTGAACTCTCAAGGCTTAGCTTTGACCTTTCCGGCACCTCTCTCATTCGAAAGTAAAGAAAGATCAAGTCGAATAACTTGGGGACCAAGCACTAAAATCACTCCCTCTTTGAGATCGCTTTTCAAGGTCCAGACAGCAAAAAAGGCAGGTGAACCCCTTTTTTCCTTGGAACCCCAAGCAAGCGCCATACAAAAGGGCAGAGTCATGGAGATAGGGGGAGAGGGCTTGGGAGGGCACATGTGGGTGAGGTGAATGGGAGGAAGCACTTGGTGGGTCACTTATGGAAGAAAACAGAAACAAATTCTCTTTGGCAGCAAGTTGTGAAGCAGAATATAAGCACAAGGATAAATGGTGGCAGGTGAACTGTAATTGAAGCGGCTATAGGAGAGGTACCCGGGTAAAATGAAAGGCGGTTTTAGGGAGTACCCCCTAAACATTTTATCCTGGAATGTAAATGGACTTAGGGTTAAAAGTAGAAGGAGGAATATTATGGAATATCTAAAGCTATCAGACGTCGGGGTAGTGATTCTACAAGAGACAGACTTAATGAAGGACTGCATAGAAGACCTAAAGGTGCAAAGATGTATTAGGGACTTCGTTTGTGCAGATCAAATGTGCTGTTCAAAGAGGGTGGCAATCTTAATAAAGAGTTCTGAGCAGGTTATTCTGGGTGTACATATATATGGTCCCAGGGGGCGCTATTTAATAGCGAAGATTAAGATATATAGTACATGGTATGCAATTGTGGGTTTATATGGTCCTAACATTGATGTTCCCTTCCCTCTCCAGGCACAATACTGTCAGTTGCTAGAATTTACAGTGCCAACAGTGGTGGGTGGAGGTTTCAATGTTTTACTCGATCCCTCTATTGATAAATTTACTATGAGAAATACAGCGAACCCCCTGAAGATGCTAGCGCAGGTCCGGCAGCTGATGAAGGACTTTCGGATTATGTGATATATTTAGACTAAGAGCCGGTAATTGTAAAAGCTTTACATTTCATAATAAGAAAGAAGAATGGCCACCTCTCTAGAATAGATTTTTTCCTTCTGGATGTTGAATTGACCAATAGAGTGAAAGGGATGAGTCATCTTCCCGAGCATTTCTCTGATCACTCAGCAGTTAAATTAGACTTGCTCCTGGCAAAGGACTAGGAGCCTCCAAGGTGGACACTAGAGAGTACATTATTGAAAGATCAGATGTTGATCACCCAGTTGAAACAAGATACAGCGGTTTTCTTTGAAACTAACAATAGATCACCCCCTGCATGTAACTTGGGACGCCTTTAAGGTGTTTATAAGATGCAGGATTATAAGTTTAGCAGTGTATAAGCACAAAGAGCACAAGCATAAACTTAGGGATCTAGAAGAAAACATTGAAATAGCTTAGAGGGATAGAGTTGAGAATGTCCAAAGTGGAATACAGGAAGACGCTGTGTTATCAGATAATATATATAATTAGGAATGCTAAGGGAGAGCTGGCCGAATATGTAGAAGACAGCCTGCATAAAAAATGGGAGGCAAGTAAGTTAGCTCTTCATGAGTATGGGGAAGGATGTGGAAAGCTACTTGCCTGAAAAATAAAGACAGATAATGTTAATAATCAGGCAGATTGCAGATTGTGAATTGGGAAAACGGTATAGACGATAAAGTTATAGACCAGGTCTTTACTAAGTTCTTTCAAGATTTATATACAGATGATTTGGAGGTGGCGGAAGATCAAATAGAGATTTGGTTCCAGAAATTTCCACTCCCGAAGCTTACCTCTGAGTTGAAATTGGGGCTAAATCTGAACATAAGTCAGGACGAGGTAAGGGGGGCTATAAAGGAGTTAAAAAGGGGGGAAAGCATCAGGCCCTGATGATCAACCAAATCAGCTATACATAATAGTGGCAGAAGAGCTTCTCCTGGTGTTAGGTAATTTGTTAGTAGATATTTTCACTAAAGGAAGTCCTTTGCTGTGAACAAGGCCACAATTAGTCTGATATTAAAACCCATTGTCCCCACTTCTTTTCAACCTATATATTGAACTGTTAGCCATAAAGATCACCCCAGTCGAACATACCGGATGGTAGAAGAAAGTTGGGTTGTACACGGATGACCTGTTGGTGTTCACCTCAGACCTGGCAGGTTCATACCCCTCTATTCTACAAACGTTGGAGGAGTTGGGGAAAATTTCGGGATATCTGGTGAATACGCAGAAAATGTAAATAAAGTCGTGGAATATGTCAAGTAACAGCTGCCCTGTAAAAAAAGAAATTAGATACCATGGGATTACTGTAGTTCAAATACTGGAAAAGATGGCCCAAGTCAATTTCAATAAGGTAATGACAGATGCCAAAAGCCTGCTAAGGTCATGGATGGGCCTTCCGCTTAGAATCTTTGGGAGAACAAATATAATAAAGATGTTGATACTTCCAAAATTTGACTTAATCTTTAACACAATCCCACTGACATTTAGATTGGAATGGTTAAGGAAATTGCATGGGGAAATAACTAACTTTATCTGGGCCTCAAGGGGGTGAGAATTGGTTGGAAAAAACGATGTAGGAAAAGAATTGAAAGTGGCATTAACAGTCCCAGATTTTCAACTGTATTGCTGGGCTTTTCAGCTAAAGAATGTTAGGGTACTGTCAAAGGAGGGAAGGGCAACTACAGATGGAGCACATGTTTCAGGGCATGCTGAGAGATTTGCAACATGGGGGAGGGGAGGTGGTATTTCTTGCATACATTTGGAAATCTCAAATTCTTCAAGCAGGTTAGACTGAAGGATTTGAATGCGGCCTGGAGGTTATGGGTACATGTTAGACAGGTTCTTTGGCTTCCCTACTACTGTAAATTTGTCCCATTATGGAACTCGCCCAGCACCCCGGATTGTATGAAGGACAACCTAGCGAGACCTCTGAAAGGAGCAGAACTAAATAGTTTGGGTCAGATTATCCATGGTGGCAGCTTGATACCTTGCTAAAATATATCTTGGATTATGGTAGGCAGGTTATCCAGATTTAAGTATTGCGAACTAGCTATCTGGGCACGTAGGTTGCGGCAGAAAGAAAGCGGGAATACTGAATGGGAAGAACTATTGCAAGGAGACACCCCCATAACAAAAGTGTTGGCAAAGTGGTACTGAATGATAGTGCATGGCACCAAAGGAGTCTTTAGCTTGCCAGAGAAGATGTGGAGAAGGGACCTGCCAACGCTGGATTTGACACATCTCTGGCAAGTGCTATGTGAATCAGTGATACCTGCATGTCTTAGGACAAATCATCTATTCAAATGCCACAGAGCCTATTGGACCCGAAAAAGCTATCTAATCTGGGAAGCTGAGTAGTGAAGACCTATCGCAAGTGTGGTGTCGGGATGGCTGATGATGATGTTCATGCAGTGTCCCGCTATCCTACTTTTCTGGCAAGAAGCGAGTAAGGCCATGTCTGAGATTCTGGATAAAGAAATAAATGTTAGCCTTGCACTGGTGAATTTTGGTGTTTTAGAGGAGAAAGGGCCTATCACTAAATTATCTAAGAAACATAGATCACTTCTTTTTTATTTAAATTTTATTGGCAAAATAGGGATCTGCTTGAAACTGGTATACTTTCTCCCTCCAACCGTCACAGGATGGGCACTGTCGGTGCAATGGGTTATTCAACATTCACTCTTGGGAAAAGGTAGAGATGGGAAACCACTACAGAGGTGGTGGAAGGGAAGGCATTGAGAAGATCTAAAAATTTACGGAGAGCTGTCCGATGATTAAGACCTAAAAACCAACACATAAGAATCCCCAGGGTCATCACGATTTATCAACTAATGTTGGACAAGGTCTTGCTCAGTATTAAGGCACAAAGGGTGAGGTATTGCAACCTCCACCAGGGCCGTTACCTGCTGCTGATTGAGGACAAAAAACAGGCCATGGCCCTAGAGTCCATTTGATTAGTGGGATGCCACCAGGGTGAAGGTAGAACCTGGAAGGTTTTCTCACAGTGAGCATTTCCAAAGTTTGGCTGTTGGGGATCCTGGGGCCTGGAGAGGGTCTGGACTCTGAAGTAGTGAATAGTGTTGTGCTAGCCCTTGAGGACACAGGAAGGAAGATTAAAAAGAGGTCAGAGAGTGACTGATGGAATCCTGAGATTCCTAGAATGGGTTAGTGGAACACATTAAGGCTCATGCTAGGGTAGGAGATTGCCCACAGTGTCTAGGGATGTCATCCTTAGCATAGTGCAGCCAGACCAGAGGTAGCAGCTGTGGTGGTGCCCAGTCAGAGGACCACTCTGGTAGGTTCTAAGGTGTGAGGCCTAGGAGACGGGCAGAGCCCACTGAGGCCCAGGTGGTTGGGCAGGTGGTGAACCTCAGCAGAATACTGCAGATGAGCCAGAGATTTCTGTTGGGCATTGCTACTCTGAACTACAGAGTACTCTGCCTCAGAAGATTCCTGCATAGTGCACGGTGAGTGTACCAGGCTTGAGGTGAAGCACCTTAAGATTCCCGCAGAAATACTTATTTGCCAGGCACTAGTTCAGCTTTTGACATTGGCCCAGGCATTGAGTGAGGTGGAAAGAGGCAGTTTGTGCCTGTGGGATGACCTGTCAAATTTCAAAGAGGGATCTATTGAGGTTTTTTTTGTTGGTTTCCAGTGTGATTGCTTGGGGGAAGGGGAATTGTCTGAGGCTAGGGTGCCTAGGGAAGCTGGATGAGGAACATGGACCCCGTTCTCAAACAGGACAGAAAGTCCACGATTCTCAGCGAGGCTGCCGTGGGTGGGGCAACCCAGCAGAGTATGCTGGATGATCTCCAAAATGGAGACATTAGCCCTCCTGACATACCAGTGTGGTGGTAGGAGACGTTGTAGCCTGACAGAAGAGGTTGGGGTGTTGGACTTCTGTGTCCCAGAGGGGGACCAGGCCCAGGGCCGTGGGGTGACTTTCCTATGAGGGTACCCCAAATACTGAGTGGGATGTTTTTCCCACAGAAAAGTAATTCCCAAGGGTGGTGGCAGCATGAGACACCAACCATGTGCTGAGGGTGAGGATCAGATGTTCTTTCTAGGGCCTGCAAGTGCACCTCTACGGACACAGTAACTTCTGAATGTCCTGGGTCTTTCCAACTCAGATTTCTAAAAAACACATTTTTGTGAAAACCATCCTAATTATGCTCCTTCACATACGTTTCAAAATGAAAATGAAAATAAAGACCCTCCTTTAACACGCTATTAAAATTACCTTGCTATGAAAGTATTGCTGTCCTAACAGAGCGGCCTCTGGAGTCTACCACACAATAGTTGAAGGGAGGAATGCAAATAGTCTAACAACGGGTAGTCGCTCGGGGTACCATCCCAATCCGTTTCTCGCCCGCTGTGCCACTGTCAAAAAAGGACCACCTTATGCAAATCATTACTGAACCTGTTTCTCATCAGAAAAATCCATCCCAAACTGCCAGGTGAGCCCCCTCTACCCCCCGAAGGGAACACAATCAACCCCAGACAAACCCAGACCTTTTAGGCTAGGTCTTGTCAGTGAGGTAAAGCTCAGATCCTATGGCACTGTAAGAAAGGGACTCATGTTGGTGCATAATCTTTACTCAGTTAAGGCGTTACATCAATCACACTACAGATGATGGGAAGAATAGCTGCATTGTAATAATGAATAAAGCATGAAAGTCCATGATGGTAATTAGCCAATAGGCTATTTATAGCTACATTTTCTCTCAGAGAAGCCACATTTGTGAAGGGGAATGAAAACTGCATAATTTGCATTTTTATAGTGATCGAAAAGCAACTAAAAATTACAGGGTATGCTTATTGTTTGTTGTTATGTAGCTTTTCTCCAGATTTAAACAACTGATGCCATGTTTACAGCCAAAAGCAGCACATTCCATTACAGCCACAGTGAAAAAATATATATGCATCATTGTTGAAATTAATAACATACTGCTACTCAGGCTCTACATATTTTTGTGATAACAACCACCCTTATACCATGGCACAGACCATTTGTAAAAGTAGCCCTTCCCAAGCTCACTTCATGTGAAATGTCCTACCTTTTGTTGCTGTCATTTTAGTCATTGTATTGTCTCTAGGCAAACACAGTGTTTACATAATATGGTTACCGGTTCTACAGATCATGTATATAAATAACCTCTTTGAAATAAAAAACTACATTCTTAGCGTCTAGATGGTGACTGTGTAAATAATTGGGTTATTGATTGAGGGGGCTGTAAACCCTACTCAAGCAACAACCACAATCCTAGTCAGGGTGCACCACAATAGTCACTAAATTAACCTGTGCTTAACCCTCTGGTCACTTGGTACAAAAGCAGTCAGGCTTTACTTAGAGGCACTGTGTTAAGTATTTATGCGGCACTCAAACAGTAATAAAGTAAAAACACAACATAAGATACATTTGAATAAATAAAATGAGGAAGAACATAAAAAATCCAACCAGTAGAACCAGATATAATGCAATTTCAAATGTTTAGGTAACAATAGCTCCTAAAAGCACAAGCATCACTGGCAGTCATTTTGTCATGCTAGACTCAGGGGCTGTCACAAATTCAGGTCGACTGTGATGGAGGGGGTCCGGATACAGAGTTAGGCTTGCTGAAAAAGTTGCCTGCTCAAAGTCCAGGACGAAGAGTTCAGAACTTCAGGATGTCTCCAGTAGAGGAGTGCACTCTGATGCCAGACAAGGTTCTAGAACTTCCGGAGGCACCTACTGGGGATCAGTGACTAGTAGAGGTCAGCAGGGCTCAGGCAGGCCCAGTTGCAGCAGGTCAGCTGGACGGCTGGAGGGAACCTCTGGAGCTTATAGTGTCCCTGTAGCTCAGAACATGTGGTCAGCCAACTGACCCTTGGAGTCACTCAGGTACCCTGGGATGAAGGGGAGAAGGTCCCGTCTTCCCTCACAGATAGCAGGGCAGGCCTCAAGCAGCAGGGCAGTTCTCTGGGGAACAACACAGGCATCTAGCAGCAGGGCAGTTCCCTAGCAGCAGCAGGGCAGTCTTCTGAGGAACGAGGCAGGCATCAAGCTGCAGGGTTAGTCCTCTGGGAAACAAGGAAGGCTTCAAGCAGTTCAATCCTCTTGGGAACAAGGCAGGCTTCAAGTGGCAGGGCAGTCCTCTGGGGAGCAAGTCAAGCCTCCAGCAGCAGGGCAGTCTTATGGTAGCAGCAGGGCAGTCCTCTGAGGAACAAGGCAAGCCTCAAGCAGCAGGGCAGTCCTCTATGGAGCATGGAAGTCCTTCTTCTGTAGTGTCTGCAGGTAGAGGAGTGTACTGAAGAGTGGCTCAGAAGCAGCGGCGGCCGGCTCAGGTAAGCACGGTGCTGTGGTGGGGCGGGCAGGGTGCGGCAGGGGGGAGCCAACAGACGACGGAATATATATTATTTATTTATTTAATCAAACCTATTCCGTCATCTGTCGGCTTCCCCCTTGCACCCCACCCCGCCCCACCCCACCACCCCACCGTGCTACCCTGAGCCGGCCTCCACTGCTCAGAAGGTTCAATGTTTATACCTGGTAACATTCTTTGAAGTGGGGGAATTTTCTAGGCTACCCCCACATCTGGTTCTGGAAAGTTCTTCTCTTCCCCTGCCAAGGCTGGCACGACTCAAAGAAGTTTCGGGTTACAAAATACTAGTGTTAGGTTTCTATGTGTGTGCTGGAGGCAACCCCTTTTAAATGCAAGTGGGGCAGGGAACAGCTCTGTCCCAACCATCCTGGCAGGATGGCCCACCCTGCCCACATTTAGTCCCCTATTGTTCACTGTCTGGGCCCCATATGCACTCTTAATGGGGGAGTCTTTAATAGGCTCAGGCAGCTGAAAACTCCTAAGTTACATTTTCAAAATTCTAATCAGGAAAATGCCAACTTTTCCATTAAAGTTAGGGTTTCAAAATTAAAATCTAAAAGCCAACTTTTCCATTAAAGAGGGTTTTAAATTAAAATCCATTTAAGTCCAAATATGTTATTTCTACCTGCTCTCAATCAAAGGTTAGCAATTATTAAATGTAATACAGCAATCCAATGTTATCCAATTGAAGGGATAGGCCTTACAGTAGTGAAAAACTATTTTAGGAGATTTTCACTAACAGGACATGTAAAACTTAAAAGTGCCTTATATGCATTAAAAAGGAAAGTTTAGGTCCTGCAAAAGGTTAATTTGGCTTGTCGAAATGGCAGTTTAAAACTGCATACATGGGCTGCAATAGCAGGCATGTTGACATGTTTTAAAGGGCTTCTTTAGTGGGTGGCACAATGAGGGCTGCAGACCCCAAGTAGCATGTAAATTATAGACCTTGCGTACATGTACATGTAGTACCATATATTAGGGACTTATAAGTAAATTAAATATGCCAATCGGGTGTAGGCCAATTTTACCATGTTTCAGGGCCAGAGTACAAGCACTTTAGCACTGGTTAGTAGTGGTAAAGTGCTAATTGCCAACACAAAAGAATTTCAGAAAACATGAAGGGTGAAGGCAAAGAGTTTGAGGGTGACCCTGCAGAGAGGGCCAAGTCCAACAGACAGTACCCCTAAATCATAATTGATGAGTTATAAGAAGCAACCAGTCAGTGAAGCACTAATATCGCTATACTTGTTCCACCTCAAGAGGGGCTCTCTGATGAAGCTGCTATGAGACTCTTGCAATCTCACATACAATGCCGATTTAACCCATAGCAACGTACACAAAAATAAAGCAGACACACCCTGATCAAAGAGGAAAATGAAAAGATAATGGATGGAAATCTTGTGAAAATCATCAGGCCTTGGCAGTCACTCGAGCCCATAATTTTTTTTCTCTTCCTATGCTCCTTCACACAAGATATCACTCTGCACAATTCAGACTTCATCCTTCTCCCATAAAAATAGTCCAGCCCGAACTGCCACATCATGAGCTCTCTATATGGGAACACAAGTAACTCCATATCAGTTTCCACCTACTTGGGCATCGTCAGGGATGTGCAGCTAGGATTCTGTGGCACAGTGGGCACCAGACCGACATCTGGGAAACCACCTTTCTTAGGATGATGCACCACGGAAAGCTCTAAACTGAATGGTGGAGTGCTTGCAAAAAGTCTCAGTCACTGTCAATTTCTCTGGGCCACCTTCCTGTCCATCATTTTTTGCTCACACTCTAACCACTACGCAGAGAAGGACAAAGTACACATTTCACTGATATCAAAAAATGTTTTTAGTATTGGTTAGCTGAGATATAAAAGCTATGCTTTAATTTGTTAATAATGCAATATTTGCTAAAGCAATGTTGCTTATAAAAGGCCTCCGTTTCATTTGTAGAAACCACACTCAAATCAGTATCTTAGTATCAGAAATATCTACCATTAGGATAAAACCATTCAGGTTAATGATTGGTCAAAGGGAGTTAGTGTGTTATTGAAGAATCAGAGAGATACAGAAGGAAAATGTGTGCTTCAAATGAACAAACCTCTGTAATGTAACGGTTGTTACTGTTATTGAAGTTGAAGGAAGTTCCTCGAAATTCATGCTCAGTGTTCTAAAAAGGTTAACAACAGAAAAGAACAATACATCATATTTACAAAGTTCTAATAATATATTTTGTAGCATTCAAGTCAAAGTACAATGCTTTTTTCCTGGGTATAGTTTAATTTCTAAATGGCAAGGAGTAGTACGAATAGTAACAGTCCTCACTCATTAATGTAGGGTTAATTCATTGATTAATAGGTGATTGTGGATTGCCTTCTCTTCCAAGAAATCCTTTATATGTTCTTTTAAAGAAAGAAATGTAAATCAAGAACAATTGTATTACAAATCCAAATGGATAATTTACGATCAATGTAAGCATAAACTTCAACTAAAATTAGAATTTGCTTTCAGGTGAATTTCTCTTTAAATGGAAATTGAAAAGGTAGTGGCACCTTCCAGTACTCCAGTTCCTCTTACAATCACATCTATGCACCTTTGCTATTTTACAGTTATAGCATGGGGAATGCAACTACTCTGTGCTAGAATGCCATATTTTTCATTTCCTATTCATTTCATTTGAATAGTGCAGCGCTTCACCAAAACGCAGCGCGCATACATAGAGAAAAGGTCCATTAAAAAGATAAGGTATAGCAATTCCAAAACATTTGTTGAAAAGGATGACTAGAAAGTGACAATAAAAATCAGGACATGAAAATATAACAATCCTATTTATTTTTAAGATAATTATTCTGCTAGGATACATTTGTTTGAAAAAGGATATAATGCAAAGAAATGTATATTAAATGTCATTCAGAAAAATGTCAAATATCACTGTACTTTTATGGATGGCATTTTGCGATCTATACAAACTCACTATGGATTTTTTAATTTAGCAGAAAGAGTTTTTTAAGTTGCCCTATGAAAATCTTATAGTAACTTCTGGGTTATTAGTAGGAGTCATTCCGACTCACAATGAAGGAGATCACTTTCAAAAGGGCATAGAAGATGGCAAAGGATTGAGCGGCCAGGATTGATCTGAGTAAAGGGTTCAATAGTTTGAGAACTTCAAAGAAAAATAGTCAGAACTATGGGAAGTTGCACTGAAGGAGGCCGGCAGGAATAGTAGAGAAGAGGAATGTATGAGGGACACAGAAATATAGAGAACATCCAATTAAAGGTAAATTAGAGAAGGAAGAAAAGAGGGTGGAAAAAGATGGATAGCAAGTGCAAAGGAATAAAAAGGGATGAGATGTTAGAGAAAGACGAGAGTGTAAAGAGGAGACATATATTGAACCTTAGGGAGACTGGAGCAGAGAGCTAGACTGGAGCCCAGCTGAGACAGAAGAATCATAGTCTAGTCTAAAGAAAGAAAGGGAGAAGCCCAGAATATGTCCAGTAGAAATAGTGATAGTTGGTATGACTTTACTAGTACTCAAACGTTCATTTAGACCAGTGGAAGGCGATGTACAGAAAGAAGAGAATGGAAGAAAGAGATTTATCAAAGATGACATAGTGGTTAATGGCTGGAGGAAACATCGACAGAGCTAGTGGAAACAGAAGATAGCACAAGAGATAAGGCAAATCGATGGTTTATATCAAGGCCGTACAATAGCATTTGGCCAAAGAAAACCAAAAAAGAAATATTAAAAACATTGGAAATACACAATGCAAAACCCTTGTAAGAAAAGCCAAACTCAAATAATGTGCACATATAAATAGATGTTTTAAAAAAATTAGAATCTCAGAATTTTGAAATGGGTTATTTCTGAATTCATCTCCAGATGAAAGCGACCAGACAGCCGCAGACAGTGCATGGGAAGGTGGTAGCAAATGTAAACGATTCACAAACACAGAACTACTGGGAAGATGCATTTGCTAAAGCAATTTGAAAGAACATTGTCTCCTCTCTGCATGGGCATACACACTGAAGCAAGAGTATTAAGGATGGAAGCGCCAGAATGCCTAGAGGATTTCAAGAGCTTTCTGGGAATCATCTAAATGAAGATTGCATCAGTGGACCATTGCCAAGTCTAGAATTTGAGAAGTTTGATATACGCTCCCATCAGAAAAACGTCTAGAAGTTAGACATTATTCCAGGTGCTGTAGATGTATACTTCCAAAGCCAAAGCAAAAGGGACCACTGACAGTATAAAAGCCAAAGCTGACCTTTGTCACAGCAAAATACAATGGTCTTTGGGCACGGATATTAATCACAAACATAGGGGCATACCTCAATGGACAACAACATCTCTGAGTGGATATTTTGGGGATTAGTGACCAAATTCTCCTTCATCAGAGTTTAGGTAAATGGAGTAATAGGACAGCCAGTCACTCATTGAGAGAGGCTTGGTTGAGGTCTCACCAAACCCATCAAGCCTTCTCAGCAAGACATGGCTCAGATAATACACATACCTGAGTGCCATTCTTTTTGTAGGATCTGACAGATGTGAAGGTAGAGCATAAAAATAATATTCCCATAATGAAGTTGCTTTGTTGATGTAGTCATTTTTGGGCAACAAGTTAATAACTTTGGGAATAACAGAGTAGGCACTGAGACCTGCCAGACAGTCTTGCAGTGGGCCTACTTGGTCTTTTCGGTTGTTCTTATTAATCACATCACCTTAAAGATACTTTTACCTGAGTAAAGCATTGAATGTATGTTGTAACATATGAAGTGCAGTTCAATGATTATTGGCATGGGATGAAGCAGGAAAGTCATAGGGATTATTTTTGGTTTTTACCTATGCACACACACATATATATATATATATATATATATATATATATATATATATGGAGGAACCAGAGTCCTTTGAGTGCCTACTTTGCAGCAACCAACAGGTACGGACCACACGGGGCAATTCCAAAAAGTTTCAAAATGTGCTTTTATTCCGGTGACATTAGTGCATCAGCTTTCTTGTGGCAAGTGCCCAGCATTACGCGTTTCGCCTGCGTCTCCGCAGGTTTTACAGACGTTACAGTTAGAAATTAGCATTTAAAAAACCTTTGCAATTCACTGAAAAAACCATAGGTTTCAGGGGCGTTATAGTTAGCTGGACATTTCACTCGTACAAAACCATAGAAATTCCACTGTTATAGTTAGTTCAGCTAACTATAACTCGCGTCCCCGCAATGCACTGCTCATGACGTCACATATTACATCATTCATGGCATGGTCAGTGACATCACTGATGACATCACTGATGACATCTGAAATGACATCACTGATGACATCATTCACATGAAAATCTGATGCACCTGCTCACAGTCTAATATAACCTTTAATACACCCACTGTAAAATACAGACTACCATTTTCGAAACCATCGAGACACCAATACCAGTTACTACATACGCACTCTTTGATTCCTAGGTCTACACACACATCCACTCATTCACCCATACATACACTTATACATGCAGTTACTCATCAATACAACACTATGATATGCACTCATACACCTATTCAGACACTCACACACCGCCACTCATCCATGGAGTTACTCACACACCTAGTCAGTCATGCAAAGAATCAATCACATTCACTCACCTGTACAGTTATACACACACCACCTCCCTAATTCATACAGATACTAACGCATAATTACTCTCTTATATAATCACTGATACAAGTACACACTCATCCATACAGCCACTCTCACAATCACTCACTGTCACATATACTCATTTATATACAGCATCACTCACATATACTGCCTTTTACATATGTAGTTACTCACACATGTACCACTGAGACATCCATTCACTCACCAACACACCCATACACACACTCAACCACCCATACAGCTGTTTCCACATGCACTCTTGAACCCATACACCCAGTGAATCAACCACTCACACATCAATGCACAGAGTCACACACCTCCAACCCACCCACACACACACTCAGTCTCCCATACAATTACTCAGGCAAACAATCAATAACCCATATAAACACTCATGTAGCTACTGACCAACCCATGTAGCAGCTTACACAACAACAGACAGACTGATACACACATTCACACAGTTTAGTCACTAACCCATGCATTCAGTAAGACACGTTTAATCACTCACTTATACAATCAGTCACACACCTGTAAAATCCCCCATCCAGACACTTATACACCCACTCATTCTTCAATACACCTAAGAATATATGTAAAACATATTTAAAAATTACAGAAACACACAGCCACTGGATGATGTCAGCAGTGATGTCATTTCAGATGTCATCAGTGATGTCATCAGTGATGTCACTGACCATGCCATGAATGATGTAATATGTGACGTCATGAGCAGTGCATTGCGGGGCGCGAGTTATAGTTAGCTGAACTAACTACAACAGTGGAATTTCTATGGTTTTGTACGAGTGAAATGTCCAGCTAACTATAACGCCCCTGAAACCTATGGTTTTTTCAGTGAATTGCAAAGGTTTTTTAAATGCTAATTTCTAACTATAACGTCCCTGAAACCTATGGTTTTTTCAGTGAATTTCAAAGGTTTTTTAAATGCTAATTTCTAACTACAATGTCCCTAAAACCTATATTGTTTTTAACTAAATTTAAAAAGACATGCATACTTTTTGTAGTGAAAAACTAACTGTAACTGTAGTCTGTTATAAGTTATAATTTAACAATGTTTAAAACTTAATTAGCACTAATTAACATATAAGTGTGGAAAAAGTGTGACGGAGCAGCTATGATACCTGACTTCGAACAACAGCCTTCACAGTTCGATTCCCGGCTCCAGCGGCACGTTAGCCCACCACTATGTCACTGTGGGCAACACCTTGCTTAATCTTTCCGATGCCCCCGAGCGCCGGCACACCTTTCCAGGGTTAGCTGTACGCTTTACTAATGCTCGCATTTTTTTAATTTAAAACCATAGTGATGAGAAATATTATCACGTTTTTTTTTTCTTCTATTCTGATAGATGTTTTTTTTTATGTCTTCTATTTAGAATTACGGCAATAAATAAATGTATTTACTCATGAGAATGGAAATGACACGGTTTTCCGGGTAACAGTTTTTAAGCTCTCCAACGTATGTACATATTAAGGACCTTATACGTGTTAGGTTCAAAATCGAAACTTTTTCCGCTTCACATTTTGTAACTTTTTCCAACACGTGCACAAGTGAAACAGTTAAAACGTGAGCATGTGTCAACTGTAAAACGTGACATCTAAATTGGCGGAGCCGCATCTTCCTTCCATAGACTACTGAATAACCAAAAAGTATATAAACCACACCCGTTGATAGATTAGTTTCGTTTTTGCGAGTTATTTACGCGTCTCCATTCAGTGATGCAGGTGCTCTTTTCTACAGTCGGATTCTTCTTTTGTGGCCACAAAACATAATCCTGAGTTGTAAGTTGTTTGATTATGCAATACTAGATATTTATAATACGTAGCTATTTGTCAATCTTGAAACACTTGTATTTGGAAAAAAGTGTTATTGGTTGTTTTTGCCATTTATATGTAACGTCAGCAGCTTGTTTTCAGAAACAGACAGAATACAGCAAACATTGTTCCTGTTCTGGCTCCTTTGAGCTCATATAGTGTGACTTTGTATATTATAATATTGACACTGTACTTGACCTCAGAAGTGTTGGTGACCCGTCGGCGCGAAGACTAAAGATTTATATGTAACGTCAGCAGCTTCTAGTTTGTAGTCTATTTCCCCTTGACATCATATAGTGTGAGTATGTATATTATAATAACCACACATTATGATCTCAGAGGAGTTTGTGACCCGTTGTCGCGAAGACTAAAGATTTATATGTAACGTCAGCAGCTTCTGGTATTTAGTCTATTTCTCCCTTGAGATCATATAGTGTGAGTATGTATATTGTAATATGAACATTTATACTGACCTCAGTGGAGTTTATGACTCGTCGACGCGAAGACTAAAGATTTATATTTAACGTCAACACCTTCTCGTTCTTACTCTGTTTCTTTCTTGGGATCATATACTGTGAATATGTATATTATAATATTAACAGTCATTGTGATCTCAGAGCACTTTATGACCCGTTGGCGCGAAGATGAAAGATTTCGAAGTCCCGGAGAAAAGAAGCTCAAAACATACTCATCGCTGGAAAGTATTTTGTTATTGATCTTGTTTTGTATTGATGACTTTATTTTCATTTTCCTTTTTGTGTGCCATCAGTGACACTGTGTATATTGTAAGAGTGTGATATTTCCACACAACAGGAATTGGAGATTTCTCGCCACCAGGAGTAAACCATCTGAAATACAGTTTACTGACCTTTATAACTTACTTGATCAGATATTTTTACAGTGACAATATTTTTGGAAATTGCAGTTTAAATTTTTTTTTTTCCATTGATACTTTCTTAGTGAATACCTTTGATAAACCCTACATTTCTGAATGTTTTTTTTACTATTTCTATTTTTGTCTGTTGCGGTTCCTATTCACCTTCTCCCTAAAGAATATATACGACCAGTAGTGTATATTATTATACTACTATCCTATATATTCTTAAAGGAGTACATGATCTAAGCACTACGACTGAACTTTCCCGAATTCTACAATAATAGAAATGATAAAAAATGATAAAGCGTACATTTCTATGTAATATAAAGTGATTTGTGTTTAACAGTTTTTTACTTGTTATTGTTCTTGTGACCTGAGATGATGTAGTGCGGGAGTGTTTCTTGTAGCACTTCTTTTCTACTTTATCTAAAAGTAACTCATGCCCTCTTATATTATCAAGAATATGGGGCAACACTTTTACAAACTATAGCAGAAAAAAAGGGAGGGTGTGCCCACGCTTAAGGGACATTTTATGAACTGCGTTTTTATTTGTCACCCCTTTGATATATACAGCTTCAGTTTCCGAACAAAGTATATTTGTAATTGCTTAATAAAAACTATTTCAAACCTAGACTGAAATTTTTGCTGCGCAACCACAGCTCCCCGTTAGAAAAGTAAACACCACATTATAACTAAACAGTGCTCCTGGGAAGTATCCCACCCGCAAACTTAATAAAAAGAAGACCGCAACACACTTTGTTATTTTCCCGCCGTGATTTGTACACCCCACGCCAATTATATAAATGGCCCTTAAAATATATAAAAAACTATTTTTACCTTCACAATCCCTCTCCACCACCTTGTGACCACTGTACAGAGTTAATAGTGTTCCTACCCTCCCCGCTACTACTTTCTTTTCCCGTACTCCATTGAAGTGCGTCACAAAATGGTTCACAACAGTGAACCGTTCCCAGCCAATAATGAGCAAACTTGTACTAGGAACAGTTTAGCCAATAAAATGTCCATGGTGTTCCGCAGAGGGGGAGGGAATAGCTGCCAACACTTCTACTTTCAATGGTTTACAGCCAATGAACATTAAGCTTGGGAAGGTCCTGCTTGGAACACGTTACCCAATCAGATGTCCCTGATGCTCCCCGGAGGTGGAGGGAATGGCTGGCAACACTTCTACTTTCAATGGTTTACAGCCAATGAACATTAAGCTTGGGAACGTCCTGCTTGGATCATGTCAACCAATAACATGTGCCTGCTACTCCGCGGACGGGGAGGAAATGGCTGGCAACACTTGTACTTTCAATGGATCGCAGCCAATGAACATTAAGCTTGGGAAGGTCCTGCTTGGAACACGTCAGCCAATCAGATGTCCCTGCTACTCCGCGGACGGGGAGGAAATGGCTGGCAACACTTCTACTTTCAATGGTTCGCAGCCAATGAACATTAAGCTTGGGAAGGTCCTGCTTGGAACACGTCAGCCAATCAGATGTCCCTGCTACTCCGCAGACGGGGAGGAAATGGCTGGCAACACTTATACTTTCAATGGTTCTCAGCCAATGAACATTAAGCTTGGGAAGGTCCTGCTTGGAACACGTCAGCCAATCAGATGTCCCTGCTACTCCGTGGACGGGGAGGAAATGGCTGGCAACACTTCTACTTTCAATGGTTCCCAGCCAATGAACATTCAGCTCGTTGTTGGAACACATCAGCCAATTAAACGTTAATTTTGTTCCAGACACACGAACAGAACATGCCCTCCCACATAATATTAATTTTCGTGTAAGAAAGTGACACTGTCCGTGATAAAAGTGAACACCGCATTATAAGTAAACATTACTGCGCATTATATTAAAGGAAGGCTGCAATACGGCGCATTGTTATTTTCCCGACGGGATTTCCAGAGCCTACGCAACCATGCCGCAATAGCGCGCACCGTTGTTCTGCGGACGTGATTTCCACGTCTGCGGATGTGATTTCCATGGCCTACGCAACATTCAAACTCCCTGCCTCTGCACCGTACAGACTGCTTAAACTAAGACCACAGTGTTCCTACTATACCCTCTTATACAATTTTTCTCTTTGTTTCGCCCTACGCCTTTCAACTCAGTCACAAAATGGCTGCCAACACTTCCTAGTTTGAACAGTTCGCAACCAATGAGCCGGACGCTCGTGCCCGTAACGTCTCAGCCAATCCGATGTCAGAATTCTCAAATATCGATATCTGTAAATTTTGATATTTCTCTAAAACTACTGAACGGACTTACCCCATTTAAACAAAAGCGTGCTTTCTGGACCAAGACCTTTCTCCCTGCCAAATTTGGCGTAATTCCGTTCAGCAGTTTGACCTGTAGCCTTGTCTAAAGTTTCCTATGGAAATTGCATGGAGAAAACATGTTTTGGGACCCCCCTTTTGTCTCAGCCCCCCCTTCACGAATCACCCCCAAACTTTCAGGACAGGAGCTCACCTGAAAAGAGGAACTTTTTGGAAAATTTCGTAAAGATTCGTCAAACGACGCCAAAGTTATAAGCCCATCATTTAGAGATGTCATCAGGGATGTCATCAGTGATGTCACTGACCGTCATGAGTGATGTAATATGTGACGTCATCAGCAGTGCATTGCGGGGGCGCGAGTTATAGTTAGCTGAACTAACTATAACGGGGGAATTTCACGGGTTTTGTACGAGTGCAATGTCCAACTAACTATAACTGTCCCTAAAACCTATGGTTTTTTCAGTGAATTTGTAAGGTTTTTAAATGCTAATTTCTAATTATAACGTGCCTGAAACCTATGGTTTTTTCAGTGAATTTCAAAGGTTTTTTAAATGCTAATTCCTAACTATAACATGTCTGAAACCTATGGTTTTTTTCTGTGAATTTCAAAGGTTTTGTAAATGACAATTTTTAAATGTATTAATTGTTATATTTATTTTTTTGATACTGATTTACTACATTTTTTTAAACTATTTATTTTTACATATTTTATTTTTTAAATTACATTGTAATTACATTATACAATACATTACAAAATATACTTTCTCAGAATGAATTACTTTAGTTTAACCCGTTGCGTGCGTCTGTCGGCCAACGGCCGTCGCGAGCACTTCCTCTGTAGTGCTGCGAACGTCCGTTGGCCGACGCGGCCCCGCCCACTAAGCTAAACCGCCGCACCGCAGCAGAATTGCCGCCGCGGGTAAGCGGTTAAATACTTTGCAAATAGGCAAAAGACTTTTAAGTACAGGAGTTACAGTTGTTGCAATGGGCAACACAATTTCAAACACAATGCAACATTGAGCTCAATGTGAATTTCTAGTTAAATGCAATTAGTTACTTTATGGATTACTTTTCTAACCACATGACTGGATCCTAGATTCAGTCCTGGGACATCTCCTGTAAACAGTTGAGTAAAAGCGTTTTGGTTACAGTAGTGATTTTTAAGGAATATTATTGTATTTTAAAAGTTGACACTTAGAAACTTTTTCACATAGAATCACCAATGTTATCCTATGGGAGGAAATTCACTTAGCAGGTAAGTAGTGTTATCGTTACTTTTTCTTACTCAGTGGTGGATCCTGGATCCAGCACTGGTGCATCTCCTGTAAACAGTTGAAAGAATGCGTTTAAGTCATACAGGCGATTTTTAAGGAATATTTGGAGTTTGTGAAAATCGACACTTTGAAACTTTTCTGCTGAAAAGCAGACAATGGATTCCAATGGAAGGAAATACAAGTTACTGGTAAGTACGGTTAGAATTACTTTTCAGGGTCAGTGCTGGGCTAAAAGATGCAGCACTGGGTTCTCTCCTGATAACAGGTGAGTAAATCGGAATTCGTAGTTCGGCTGATTTTAGAGGAATATTATAAAGTTCCAAAACTCCACACTTAGAAGAATTTCCAAGTGAAACCAGTCAATGTTAGCCTATGGAAGGAAATTCAAGTTACTGGTAAGTACGGTTAAAATTACTTTTCAGGATCAGTACTTGGCTCAAAGATGCAGCACTGAGGTCTCTCCTGATAACCGGTGAGTAAATCGGAATTCGTAGTTCGGCTGATTTTAGAGGAATATTTGTATGTTTCAAAAATCGACACAAACTTTTTCAGCAAAAAGCAGGCAATGATATCCTATGGAAGGAAATTCAAGTTACTGGTAAGTACGGTTAAAATTACTTTTCAGGATCAGTACTGGGCTCAAAGATGCAGCACTGAGGTCTCTCCTGATAACAGGTGAGTAAATAGGAATTCGTAGTTCGGCTGATTTTAGAGGAATATTATAAAGTTCCAAAACTCCACACTTAGAAGAATTTCCAAGTGAAACCAGTCAATGTTAGCCTATGGAAGGAAATTCAAGTTACTGGTAAGTACGGTTAAAATTACTTTTCAGGATCAGTACTGGGCTCAAAGATGCAGCACTGAGGTCTCTCCTGATAACAGGTGAGTAAATCGGAATTCGTAGTTCGGCTGATTTTAGAGGAATATTTGCACAATGGTGAAGGAAGGGGGTGGGGCCTGAAGTGACATGTCTGCAAACACGCCCTGTGGCGCGTTTTAAGTTGGAGAATTAATTCCTCCTCAATCCCGAGGGTCGCCAGAGAGCTGCGTTGCAGAGAGGTGTTCAGAGGCCACGCCCCTTTTTACAACACTCTGCAATGCAGCTCCGTGGCGCTTACTGGAGGTACCTGGTGGGCTAGTTGGCCCCCAGGGACCCTCAGGATTGAAGAGGATTTAATTCCCTATCTTAAAATGCGCCACGGGGCCTGTTTGCACACATGTCACCTGAAGCAACGCCCCCTCCCTTCACCACTGTGCAAACGCGCCCCGTGGCGCGTTTTAAGTTGGGGGATTAAGTCCCCTTGAATACTGAGGGTCCCTGGAGTCCAACTAGCCCACCATGTACCTCCAAAAAGCGCCACAGAGCTGCGTTGCAGAGAGGTGTAAAAAGGGGCGTGGCCTCTGTACACCTCTCTGCAACGCAGCCCCCTGGCGCAATCCGGAGGTTCCTGGTGGGCTAGTTGGCCCCCAGGGACCCCCAGTATTCAAGGGGAATTACTTCCCCTTCTTAAAACGCGCCAGGGGGCGCGTTTGCAGACTGCTGCAGGGAGGGGGCGGGGCCTTGTGGGACCCCCTGAGCAGACCTAGGGGGTCAGGGTGTTTCTACCCTGCCCCCTTTTTGCGTTTTGCGCACTTGTTTTACTGCTTTCTTGTTCCTCGGTTCTACCGAGGAACAAGATGGCTGCCAACACTTCCTGGTTTGAAGTGTTGATGCCAATTAGCATGCAGCTCGTGGTCGGGAGGGTGCGCGGATCCACCGCAGCCATAGATATCAAAACATTTATTTTGGATTTTCTCAGCAACTACTGAACGGATATACACCATTTTTAAAAAGGGTGCTTTCTGAACCAAGCACTACCTTTTTGCCAAATTTGGTGTAATTCCGTTCAGCAGTTTTTGCTGTAGCCTTGCATAAAGTTTCCTATGGGAAATTGATTTTTTCACTTTTATTTTTTGAATTTCTCCGCAACTACTGAACGGATTTACACCATTTAAAAAAAAGGTCGTTTTCTGAACCAAGCGCTACCTTTTTGCCAAATTTGGTGTAATTCCGTTCAGCAGTTCGGGCTGTAGCCGTGGCTAAAATTTCCTATGGGAATTAACATGGAGAAAACACGTTTTGGGACCCCCCTTTTTTCTCGGCCCCCGCTTGATGAATCACCCCACCCCTATACATATATATATATGTGTGTGTTGAGGATATATATATATATCCTATGTGATCAAGGCCGCATGTCTGGTGGCCGAAACGCGTCATTTGGACATTTGATGCTCGAATAAATCATCATTTTACTTTCTAAACCTTGCCTTTGGAGTCTGTTTCCTGGTGTTGCGCCTTTCTTTGGATGGTGGTACCCCTGGGATCCTGCTGTGGAATATATATATATATATATATATATATATATATATATATATATATATATATATATATATATATATATAGGAAAGGAGGATTCCGTGACTGCCTTCACTCGCATTGCGCCGCCATCGTGGAAGAACACGGAAAGGTAGCACTTGGAACAGCGAGCTCACACCAAGTAGTAAGTTGCAGAAGTCTTTTTTATTTTTACATTTTCATTGATGCAAAGTGCAAATAGTGCAAAAATAGAGACAAAAATGACCTACGCGTTTCGGCCTGCGGCCTTCGTCTGGGTCAAAGTGTAAAAGTGAAGATAGTGCTTTATAGGAGGTTGGTAGGACCCTCCTCCCTTTACAAAAATCCATTGCTTTTCAGCTATTAAAGGAACATTACACATTTTTAGCCAAACCAGTACTTTTCTTTTTCTATTTTTGATTGCCAGCTTTATGCGTTGCTGTTACTGACAATTTGCTGAAGACTTTTGACAATGTAACAGTTGGAGAGAGGTAATTATTTGTAACCAATGTGTGCAGAATACCGGGTGAAGTACCCATTAGCAATTGATACTTATACTGTACTTTGATGGTTTTGCACAATATTATTTTCAAAAATTACATAAATCAATAAATAAATAAAATCCGTTATTAAAATTTAGTTGGAACACATTGCAATTAATGATTCATGATTTCATTTGATCATATTCCTTGACAATTCTAAAAGTCACATTGGAACGAAGACATTAAAATTATTATTAACCGCACAAAAAGTGCAGAGTATAATAAAGTGCAAGTGCAGAAGACAACATGATTTTAAATGTGTCAAGGTGCCAACTATTATAATGTGCAAAATGCGAAAAAATTTAAACAATATTCCAGTTGTTATACTATATCTGGATACCAGATGTTATAAAGTGCCAAGTGCTATAGGAATTGTAAACATTAATGGTGCTATGTTATAAAAGTACATCACACTCTTGTAAACATTCATGCATTATATATATATCCTCAACACGCCTGTCCACATTAAGTACAAGCACCAGGACGCTCGGGCTCACTTTTAAAGACGGTTTTATTTGCTGCACAGGTAACGCATTTCGATCGCAGCCGCGATCTTCGTCAAACCGTTTTTTCTTTCATTGCAACATTCCTTTATACCTTTTCCTGACGTCACTGCAATTAACATTGTTTTCAAACTTTTAAAGTGACAGTGCCTTATATGAACATAGTGCAATCTATCTTCAAAGTGCAACGTGCATATTGCAAGTCATTGCCATCTTTCAATTGATCTTGATAGTCAAAGCACGGAGCGGCGTAGATAAAGTGACAAGTGCCAGTGCATTAAATAATCAATAGAATTCCAATGTTGCTCACCATGCAGTGCACATAAATTATTTCATATATATACACAATCCTATATACAAAGAGAAACATTCGCCAATTTTGCTAGAACTGTTCAGCTTTTTTTCATTTCAATTAATTAAATTTGCAAGATGCTGGAATGGGGAGAGTTTCCAAAGGAAACGATTAAGAATTCCAGGCAAGTGCCTTATTTGTCAAATTCATTTTCTTATTACATCTATCCCCAACTGGCTCCATAGCCTTTTATCAACAGCGTCTGCAATATACTGCATGTGCAAAATCGTATCAGCAAAACTGCTCAGAAATGTGCAAATCCACAATTTTTTAACACAACATCCTTATCATTTAAAGTGCATGTGCAAAAATTAATACATAACGTCAGGATTAAAAAAGAGTCACTTGTAAAAATCATCTTATGGATCTGATAGGGAGTATACAGATTATATGTATAATAAAATACATGTGCTGGGAAGAATCTGGCCTAGTAAGCTACATTGTTATTAAATGTAAAAAATGTAAATGTAAATGTAAATCCGTATTTGTAAAGCGCGAACTACTCACCCTTACGGGTCTCAAGGCGCTGGGGGCCGTCGTGGAAATTAAGTGAGCTATTGCCCAGAGTCACATGGTGCTGAGCTGAGCTGCCGCCGGAGCCGGGGATCGAACCGTGAACCCTGTGCTCCGAAGTCAGCTGCCCTGGCCGCTGCACCACACCTCTCCACTTATTACAGTTGTCTTGCATCGGAAAGTGGAACATCATTCTACAAATGTATATGCATATCTTCCTCAGTGTTGAGACCATTTGGGATTCTAGAATTGAACCGTATTATGTATCTGGATTTGAGTTGCCTCAAATATCTTTCCCTATTGCCCCCTCAGAGCCTCACGGGCACTTGATCCAGTACAAAATATTCTAAGTCATTAAGATTACTGTTATGAATCAATTCGAAATGTCTCGCCACTGGGTAAGTTTGGTTCTTGTTCCTAATGGCTCTAATGTGTTGCAACACTTGCTGATGTGCACGGAGTATGGTGCTTCCAATGTACAACTTTTGGCAACTACATCTTAACACGTATATTGAAAATTCACTTCTGCATGTAAGAGGCTTTGCGATTCTCCATTTCTTGTCCCCAAAGGGTAACGCTACCTCTGTGGTATTGATACCATAGGTGCACGCTTTGCAATTATTGCACCGTCTAAACCCTTTCCCCCCACTCAGCCAAGTCTCCTGTTGTTTCATGCCCGGACAGTTAATCACCAGGTCTTGTCTCATCGATCTGGCCTTACGAAATGTGATGAGGGGTTTCTTGTGTAGTTTGGGTCCTAAAATAGGGTCAATGCATAGTAAATGCCAATGTTGCTTAAAATTGCTCTTATTTTTTGATGTTGTACATTAAAGCTGGTAATAAAGTGAAATTTCTGTTCAGATACATCTGATGTTCTATCTTTCATTTTTTCAGAAAATATTAACTGTGCCCTAGATTTCAGATTAGCCTTCCGCTTCGCCTCTTCTAAAATGGTCATATTATAGCCCCTTGCTATGAATCTCTGTGTTAGGGCTGACTGGGCTTCAGCGAGCAGGTCGGGATTGCTACAATTTCTCCTCATTCTGAGGTTTTCCGCATATGGAATACTGTTTTTGAGTTTCGTGGGATGGAAGCTCTGTGCATGAAGCACAGTTTTGCCTGCTGTGCTTTTTCTAAATGTCTTAGTTTGTATCCTTCCATCTGCCACGTATACAGATAAATCCAAAAACTGTACTTCCTGATCGCTGAGATGTGCAGTGAATTGTAAATTTAACTTGTTGTGGTTTATATTTTCAATAAATTTTTCCGCTGAGGACTTACTGCCACGCCACAGGACAAATAAATCGTCCATGTAGCGTGACCAAAGTACCACATTCTCAGACATTTCTCTTGCTTACTCATTGGCGAGCACCTGCTCGCAGTTGTCGATATAGGTCTGAACCGAACAGAAAGATATTATTGCGCAAGCACCATCCTAATATGCACATCAGCATTTCAGTGTGTTTGTACAGCGACAAAGGTCGCAAGCCTAGAAAGTATTGTATTGCATTCATACCATCTGAGTGGGAAATGCTCGTATACAAGGACGACACATCTAATGTGATCATTAGGAGATCCTGTTCCCACTCTACATCATATATCTTTTTAAGGAAATCTCCCGTGTCACTCGTATAGGAGCTAAGGTTTTTCACGTAGTCTTGGAGGAAATAATCCAAGTATTTAGAGGTGTTCTCGAATAAACTCCCTATGGCCGAGATTATAGGGCGGCCAGGTGGTATATTTATGTTCGTATGAATCTTAGGTATAAGATACAAAATGGGAGTGACCAGGGCATCTATTTTGAGGAACTTATATTCTGCTTGGGACAAAAGACCTGCTATTCGCCATTTCAGCAGATCTGCATGATATTCCATTGTTACTTTGTCCAAACAGCCCTTATCGATCTTCAAATAGCATGAATTATCATTAAGCTGATTGAGAGCCTCTTCCTGATACATTGTGAGCGGCCAAAGCATGATATTGCCCCCTTTGCCGGCCTGTCTCATCACTATATCAGGACGTAGTCATAACTTGGTCATCAGGCTTTTATATCCTATTGATGATTTACCGCCTTCATGATTACATTCAACACTGCTGTACAACTCTTTTATATCATATATTACCCGGTCTGAAAATGTATTTATGGAATCCCTTGGAACCATAGGACAAAATATTGACCTCGGTTTAAAAGGTGTACTAGGTTTTTCATGTATCCTCAGAGCATATTCGCATACCAATATATCATCACTGACATCAGTGCGATCTCCTCTATAGAGCCTGTCCAAATCCCTCAAAAGATTTAAATCAGAAACCAACAAATCATCATTATCTGCACCACTACTACTCTGTTGTGCTCCAGATGCTGTATATTTAACAAAGTATTTTGCCAGTCTCAATTTGCGAGTGAATTTAAAACAATCTATCCGAGTTTGGACGTAGTCCATATTCTCAATAATGCAAAATGATAGACCACAAGACAGTATCTTAATTTCTGCTGTATTTAATTCCAGATCCGTCAAATTCACTACGCTCATATCTAGCACATCCTCATTTATTTGGTTTTCTTCCGTGATCCCTTGTTGGCTTCGTTGTTGCCAGATTGTTCGCCTTGTCCTCCTGTTTTTCCTCTTCCTCCGCCCCAAAATGTCCTTTCCTGGCCTCTCAGTGGTCTGAGATTGGTATTTCGGTCCCAGCGTAAAAAACGAAGTTCGTCTTCTACAGATGGTATTGTCTGCAATGGCCTGACATCTTCATTATCTGTATCCACTTCCGAGCTCATTTCTGAGCCAGACTCATCTCTTCCTTGGGATGTAGTTGGTTGTAGGCTTTGTGATAACTTTTGGCGGCGGATGTTTTCAAACCGTTTCGAGAAGGTAAAGATTTGGCCTCGTTGATAGTCAAGCTTATCCCATCTAAACTTGACCACTTTTCTGTCCTTTATAATTTGCTCATATTTCTTTACCCTCTCTTGCATCTCAGCCTGCAATTTTTTAATTGTTTCTTGATCTGGCTGTTTACTAAGTTCATCACTTAAAGTATCAATTTTCTTTAGTAGCGCTTGCCGGTCAATATCCGCATATTTAATCAGGATTGCCAGCATTCTCTTTGATGAGTCTGCGTTATTTTCTGCCCATTCCCTCAACATATCTGGGTTGGGGCTTTCATATGTGGGGGCAATTAAAATTCTCAGGCCTCTTGGGACACGTCCCACTTCCAAGTAGCGGGTTAGAGATTTACTTTCCCACCACTTTGATGTCTCTCGTTTTATACGTTTTTCTATTTTTTATATTAAAGTGTATCTTCACAAAAATTCATACCCAGCTGAACATTCATGTCTGCATTGCAACTGTGATAATAATCTTATACTGTATTACAAATCAACCTCCCAACTTGACCTTTGTGTTAAGAATTGACTGCTAATCCTCAGCTACCTGCAGAGTCAAGGTGGCACGAGAACCATAAACTGAGAGCACAGGTGACTGGTTAGGAAGGTCTGCCAACAACTTTGATACTATTTGTTTTATCTGCAACTTACTGAGCCATTTGAAAAAGGCTGTCCCCTAAAAAGCCATGTGCAACAGCTTCCATAGATATTAAAGGATCCAGCATGGAAGATCCCCCAAATGTGCTGTTGTTTCTCTTCTTTCTCATCTTCCTACTCACTTTCACTGTCTTTTTTCATTAGTCCTCCCTTCATCCTTCAACCCTGTCTCTAACCTCTCGCTTGCTCCTTGTGTCTCAGACTCCTGTTCCTTGCCATGCATCAATCAATCTCGTTATATGTGCCCCTCTCCTTCCTATGCCCAACCTGCTAAGTCTTAGTGCCCCAGGACCCACTTTCTTCCCATGTCACTAGATTAAACCCAACATGAGCCTCTTCCTCCTATTACATTTTGTCACGTGGCCCATGGGTACATTGTCGTTTTTCACTAACTTAGCATGAGCACGTTGCAGCTTGCCTGCTGCTTTGCGCACGTTACTACACATCTTTATTTTTTGCAATATTTTCAAAGACTGCTTTCATATGAGAACTCATTGCTGTGTTCACTCTCTGCATATTCCTGGGATTTTGACTGAACATTATGTGCAAGGTCAAACAACAATGCCCCTTGGTATTTTGTTCTGGCCAGTCCTTAGCCCTTAGACAAAACATACCGATGCAGCTGTTGTTTGGACAGCGTACTTGGGTTTTTAGTGGGGTGCACGGATAGGTGACAGACACTTAGAGAGGGACCTTTCTAGGGAGAAGAACACCCATGATGTAGATCTACCATCTATAGGCTAAGGTATGGGGTCTGCTGACAAACCCCAGAGATCTTCTATTATATAATAATACTTCTTCTTAGCAAGGGGAGGGAGGTTACGCACTACAGTCCTTTCTCCATTGTCCTTTTATGATGACATCTCCCTTCATGATTTATGGACTGGCTGCTATGCTGACAATATTTGTACTATGCATTTTCCTGCTTGTTATGGCATGTATACTGCATGTTAGGGCACGTTAGTCAAAATAAATATTTTAAACTGTTTTGTGTCTCCGTCAGATCTTATTGTGGACGAGTTCAAGAGATTGAACGAAAGGGTGTGTCTTGTTACCGTGATTCCTGAGAGATCTGGGAGTGTTGTGTTCTGGGGTGTCTAATCATTTTTTCTCTGTGAGTGAGTAGGAGAGCAAGTGAGACAATATAGCTAGTCAGTCCTGGGTTCGTGGGTACTAAGGTGGTAGGAAGACTCAGTCCCTATACACCAAGGTCCCATTTCCTGCGCACAGTTCTGTATTTGTGCAGAATCCCTGCAACAATTTCTCACCCCTAGAATATGTGACCCCCCACCTCTGTCACGTGCAACACTTCTGAACACTTGCTCCTCATGCATGTTACCTTTGTTCCTCATCATGCTCTGCTCACCCCCGGGTCAATTGTTTCTCTTCATTCTGCCAACTTTTCCTCTTGCAGTTAGTCACTGACCCCTCATCCTCCTACCAAACCCTCTTACTACTGTTGTCTGGAGCCTGATTGGCTGCTCTTCTGTGTCCTGATACATTCAAATCTTGTGGCTGTAGACAATCTATGTATTCCCACCCAATTCATGCCCCCTCTTCCTCCTCCTACCCTGCACTGGCAATGTCCATGACTCACTTCATCTTCCATCATACTCAGTAGAAGAGTCCATGTCCCTCTCTTTTACCTCCTGCATCATTCACTCCTAGTATCAGAGGCACTTCTTCCTGCTCTCAATATTCATGACCACACGTCTTCCTTCCATACATTCACTCATCACTCCCTATGTGTGTGGCCGATATTGGGCCTTTGTCTTCTTGAAATTAGTTTTTGTAACACCTCTCCTTCACCAACCTCATTCACTCCTTGTGTCTGTTGCTACCCTACCCTTCTTAAGCTCTGATTTGTCCTGGTCTTTCTAAGCCTCATAAATAAAAAACTTTGTGCCCAACTGCAAAGACCCGGCTAGATCTTGGGTTGCTTTTGTTCCTATTTGGAGGAAATCTGGCTGAGTAGTTTGGGCTAGACTGTTCCTATTAGAGCAGGACCAAGACTTTGTATACAGCTGGTCTCTGTCTAAAGGGGCAGAGCGGACAAAAAAATACGATGACCTGGATTAGCTCAAGTATTCCAACCATCACTTTTCGTGTTTCTAACTGGGGATATGAACATAACAAAAGGAAAGTACTGCTTACATCCTGATTGGTTGTAAAAAAATATGTTTTCACTTTACCATTAGTAATTGCATTTTCTATTTATTGTATTTATGAAGAATTATATGAAAATTATCATAAGATACAGTTACAGTAAAAGTGTACAAAATGGAACTCAGTTTTGTAAAGCAAATGCTTCATAAGTACAAAACCATGCCAAAAAACAAACCACCATATCCACAACACACCATACCATACAGAAGAAGATGGAAGCCATGTTAAGTTAATCTTACACCACAGAAAAACTTTAGATGAGTTAATAAAGTAATAATACAGTAATTTGTAAAGCGCATAGTTACTTCCACCAAAGTGTCCCAGCGCTAGGGTCTAGCTCCCAGAGATCTGAAAATATAGCAGCTAATAGACAAAACAATTAAGCCGACCTAAAGTGGCAGATTTTTTTTTTTACATTTTTGCGGAACAGTGATTCCGTTTGCACCTGCCTTAGTTGAACAGGGAGTTCCAAAGCTTGGCTGCTAAAAAACTGAAAGAACAGCCCACAATGTGAGCTCTATTTACAGTGGGGATGCAAGTCAACAGTGCTCCTGTAGATCTCATGTTCCTTGCAGGAAAAAAGGGCTTAACAAAGGAGGGCAGGTAGCGAGGGACCTTATTCATAAGGACCCCATAGCAATAGCACTGGGCCTTAGAAGAAATCCTCTTCTTCAGAGGAAGCCAGTGTAGGTTTGAAACTGCCGATCCCATGGAAGCCCATCTGGGGAGATTCAACAGCAGACGGGCTGCCTCATTCTGCATACGCTGACGTCTCATCAGCCAAGACTTTGAGACTCCCAAGTGCAGAATGTTACAAAAGTCATGCCTGGACATGACTGGAGCCTAGACTACTGTCTTTCTGGCAGATTCAGGGAGAGGGACGAGATTTTTTTTAGAGTTTTTAGGATCCCAATACACTTGCCCGCTAAAGCTGTGATCTGACTGTCGAAGGTGAGCTTTGCATTGAACCAATGCCTAGGTTCTTACCCTTAGGCTTTAGGGCAGGTAAAGGTCTGAGCGAATCTGGCCACCAGGCAGAAGACCAAATCGAAGGCTGCTTGCCTAGGATAAGGTCCTTTGTTTTTCCAGAATTTAGTTTGAGACCATTGAGGTCCACCACTGGGCAACCTCCGACAGACGGGTCCTCAGTAAAGCAGCCATTTTGTCTACATTCTGTGACACGGTGATAATCCGCTGAGTATCTTCGGCGTATAATATGATGTTAAAACCATAACGCTAGATGATATGAGCCAGGTGGCGCATATACAGATTGAATAAAGTAGGCCTCGGGGAGGAGCCCTAAGGCATCCCCTGCTGCAGGCCTTATGACTGAGACCGGAGCTCCATAACCATTAAAGTAAAAGGTTGTGGGATGCAGTGCTGAAAGCTGAGCTATGGTCCAGCATCAGCAGCTCTGCAGTGTCACTTCTGTCAACAATTTGATGGATGGACTCAGAGACAAGTAATAAAGCAGACTCTGTACTGTGCAGAGGGTGGAAGTCCGACTGCGTCCTCAATAAATATAGATAATATTTATAGTCAACAGATAAGTATTTGAACTGGTTTTCTTGCTGAAAGAAGCGATAGGAAGGGCATGTTTTGCCAATGTTATAAAGGAAAATGTGGTCTCAGCTGCAAGTACTGTTATGCCAATTTATTTCTAAACAGAAAGAAGTAAAGTAATAACAAAATACTGTATTACAGTAGGAATACAAATGAATTTATATACAATGCGAAACAGAGTAGGACAGATCCTGAAATACAAAATGAGTGTATTTTGATCATTGTCTTTGAAAGAGAGGCAGCTGGCAGATAGAAATGGTACAGAGCGCCTCTGTAGTTTTCAAAGTAGCAAAACAGAGGATCTTTCTAATCCTGTACAGAGGGTATGTGGTCTAAACTTTCATACTTTACTGGTAGTGGACAAAGGCTGACCACATAGCACAGATGCGCTAGGCATCAATCAACCAATCATTGTATGTTTATTTCAGAGCATCACCAGAAAATGACACTGATAAGTTAAACACAATGGAATGGAATGCTACCTAGAGGAGTTGTCAGAGTTTGCTCATGCTTTCTGATATACCACTTTTCTACTAAAAAGGACAGGAATGTCCAGAAATAGGTATGGTACTTACTGTGCTTGACAAATTTAAACTGCCCCTCACTGATGAGCCCCAATGAAGGATAATAATAATAATACATTTGTTATTGTTCCTGTTCCCGCACACAGATGAGGCAGCACAGAAAATGTGGCTAGACTGCTCCCTTGAGGTGCGTTCAGACTGAGTTTCATATGATTGGCTTCCTTATTTAATAAAACTGAAAAGCCACACAATGACTGAATGGAATAGAATCAAGAGGAATTCCCAGTAGTTAACAGCGGTTGGATCAAGCATTATTATGAGGCTTCATGAACTGACCATATGTCCAAACTAGGTGCCAGTCTCACTGTGGCTAGGACCTCAAGCTGCATCTCACAGATGAGGTCAACAACGGGGGTTCTGTGCAGAATTACCTTGAGTTAGCTATTCCAGATAGACCCCGTCTTTGAGGCAAGCTCTAGTGTCTTTTCTGATCATTAGTTAATTTTTGTGATAGCAGAGCTAGTCTAAAAATAATGGAATTAAAAACATAATGGGAAATCCTAGGGGTTAAGAGAGGCATGAGTGCTACTCAAGTGACTTACCAGAGGTCAAAAGGAGCCGGCTAAAGCATTCCCATCCACACTATTTCATTGTCTCAGTGTGGCTTGTGTAGGCCAAGCCTTTTCTCCTAGGTCAATGGACCATAGGTTGCATCCCACCAAGGAGGCTGAGTAATGCTGAATGTTGCACGGGTCTCTGGGCAAATAGAACATGGACTTGACATTTTTAGCTAGACCGCTACTTTGGTGTAGTGTCTAGCCTTATAGTCATATGGTTGAGTCTGTTCTAAAACAAGATCAAGATAAAAAAAGATGGTATGGAATGCTACACAGATGAATTCCCTGAACCCAAAAGCTTTGACCTAAACACTACCAGCCATCACTTTTTTGCTGTTTCAGTCAGAATGCTGAGGTGAAAGAGATATGTCTGGCCATGACTCCCAAGCTTTCTGTCTCTGGTGACTCATTTCTCTCCTCACCGATAAGGTTCAATAAATTCATAAGATATGGCTTGTGTTCCTGTGCAGTGAGCGTGTGGCTCAAAAATTCGGACTAGACTCCTCCTTTGGGGTTGCACCAATACTCATTTGCATGTGTTTCATCTCCTTCTGAAATGACACGGAAAAGTTGAAAATGATGAAGAAGTGTGATACCCATGTGAATTACAAGTGCCTACGAGACATTGTCTCAGGTATTTCCTTTCATCATTTTTTTGACTTAAGTATCTCTAGGCGATACATCCAGATGTGGTTCTTAAGTTGGCTGTGCCTAGGAGCATAAGCTTCACCTCACTGTTGAGATTCAATAGAGCAGACATATGCCTGGGGTTCTTGTGTACCTGTTCTGAGGGGGGTTGCCTAACCGTTTGGGCTGGTTATTTGCTTTCAGGCTGAGTCAAGGCAGCTTGGCACATATGTCCCCTACAACAATGGCCAAGACAGACTAAGAAATGATGGAACAGAATGCTATCAAGAGAGATTTGCACTACCCATGTCCTCAGTCTGTTTATATCTTCCCCGTAAACCAACAGCTAGTGCTAAAAAATATTTTGTGTACTCTCTGATAAAGAATTAGTTAACATAATTCTCACTGGATCTCTCTCTATTGTCCTCATCTAGAATCAATAATAAAATTGCAGGGCTAGCGAATAAACTATGCACAGTTGATGGGACCTTGCTTGAAGGAACATTGCAGATCCTCATTTTTTTGTAAATAGTAACCTCGAAAGGAGGTTCATTAAGACTATCTTGCAACAAGCTAACTTAACTCAATGAAGGATAAAATTGCTCTACTTCATGTAAGGAAGCGAGAGCATCTCGTATTCACTGGTCCAATTAACAGCTAAGACACAATAAGAGACATAGAAAAGTTCCAGAGAATGTGTGAATGTATACCTTTTCTATACAACTGGAATGATTTGAACTAGGCCCAACACGAGTAAAATTCTTCTTCGGCTCTACTAAAGAGTTTGTAACAGTAAAGGCAGCGGCATTCCTGAATAAAAAGAAGTCTGATACATGTTGCTGTAATAGCGCATATGACCCTTTCAGGAAATGTGATGTTTGTTGAGCACATAGTTTTATACCATTTTATTGTGCACAAATGTCCAGTACAGTGACTTGGTTGAAAGTGTTAACTGGTTGATGCAGGTTTGTTTTTGTAACGATTGGTCGTTTTTGCCAGCCAAATAAACTAAGCCTGAAATTATCTAGCAAGATTAAGAGTGGTCAAGAGGCGTAGGCTCAAACATTTCGATCCAATCTGTTTAAATGACTCAGTAAATCACAGAATGAAATAATGCCCATAAGGTAAGTTGAAACAAAAACCACAACAGTAAAATGGCCAGCAGTCAACATGGCTGCCAACTTGCCATCGGCTTTCTATTCCTGAACTTTCACATTGCAGAAGTCGGCTGTCCTGGATTGCAAAACTAGTCAACTAAGGGAATCAAATCTTACGCTCTTTGGGATCGCCATCTGGTCAAAGGAATGGTCTTCTCGGCTGCTCAGCAGCTATTTATACTCACATATAAGTTATAGTCTATTCCGTCTATCCACTGTGTAGCAATGTCTCTCCTGGTCACAATCACACCAAAAACAAAAACTGTGCCTTCTGAGCTATTTTAAGATCAACTCAGAAATTACTCCAAGTAAACACATAGGGGGATATTCTCAAGAACGTGCGATAATCATCGCCAAAATAGGTTAACGCAATTTTTCATATCACCGTCTATCGCGGGAAAATAACGCTGTGTTAAAGTCTTATTCCCAACACAGCGGTAACATGCGATAGTTTCCCGATAACGCGTCAAATGTCTGCGATAAAATTACCGGGAGGGCGATAAAAATCCAAAGCCAAACGTGAAAAAAGTTGCGATGGGCCCAACCGCGATAAAAAAATCAGCGATAAGCTGTGCCAGGCCTGCAATTCACACACGTCAGGCGGGAAAAATCACTGGAAAAGCAGAAAAAAAAAACCACAAACAAAACCAAAACAACCCCGAAGCACAATGGAGGGAGCCAGAGCAAGTACAGAGGACAACCAGAACCCCACAAGCCCCACGGAGGACCAGCCTGGGACCTCGGGGTCAGGGAAGGGCAAGGAGAAGAAGAAGAGGAAGACGCGGTTCAGTCCGCAGGAAAACAGGATCCTGATAACGGAGGTGATAGAACACCATCAACAACTGTTCGTCACCTCCACTGTGTCATTGGCAACAAAAAATGGAATATGGCAGTCCATCGTGGACAAGGTGAATGCAGTCGGAGTGCTGAGGAGGACAATGGATGAGGTCAAGAGGCGCTGGAATGATGTGAAGCGCAAAACCAAGCAGAAACTCGTCAGCAATGCAGACTGGAGGTGGGAGTCCAGCGCCACAGTAGGAGATGGATGAGATGGAGGAAATGGTGTCCACAGTCATCAGTGTGGAGACGGTGGCAGGAGTTGGGGGACCGGACACTGCTCAACATGACCTGACACAACAGCAACAGGGTGAGTAACGACCAGGGACTGGGGGGATGGGGGGAGATGGACACAATGGCACACATGCACAATTAAGTATAGCACAGTGCACACCCACAATTACTCTGGATCATGTCCCTGATCCCTTTGGAACACTGCAGCACACCTAGAACCAGCAGGTAGGCCCCCGTCGACTATGTGCCCAGAGGGGGCCCTTCCCACAAATCACCAATCTCACAACCAACCCATGCACATGTGCCAAACCCAGCAAAGAGGCGTGTCTGTGAGCCACACTGACAATGCAAGTGACACTGCATGATGAATAGCATGGCTGCAGACAATATACCATGACATGTTGCACGCCACGACACTGAGGTGGCTGAGTGTGGACCACATCCGTAAAGGAGCAGGTCACACTCTGACACATCCACGTGCACAAACAACCCCTGACGTCAACAACACATCTGCGGACAAACCATGCCCAAGAGTCCCAACACCCACTAAGAGCCCAATTTACCCAAGTATGCAACATCTCAGCACTGAATAAGCACAGAAGTCAAAGGCACACTGCCTGAAAGGGATAAGGGGCAGCAAAATCAGAGCTGCAGGGGCGACTCTCCAAAAATGCAGCACACACACAAAACTTTCAGAGCACATCAACTTTGACAACAATGTGTTACAAACTGCAACACCTTCACAACAGAACAGAGGACACAACTGGTGCCGCTTGTGTGTAGAAACTGGCCAATCACATTTGGCATAGCAGGGAAATGTGAGATGATAATGTACAAGTACAAACACACATCCGTGATGTTGTCGAAATGCCCACTGTCCCGCATCAAATAGGCAGCTCCTCCCAAACAGTCACACGGTACATTGTCATGCAGTCTGTATGTAAACTTGTACAATGCGTCAACATACATGTGAACACAATGTTAAACTGCATCTCCCCTTCACATTGCAGAGGGAGAATCAACACCTCCTGCAGAGCAGACCGAACATCTCTACACTGATGATGAAGAGGACTTCCACACCTTCGACACCGACGCCCTCCAAGAGCTCATGGACAGCTTCGGCACCTCACCTCCAGGAGCAGGGCAGCCCAGCTGCATCGAGGAGACCCCACCCCCTGCACAGACCACACAGCAGGAAGCACCCACCACCCCGGCTGTCTCCCAGGATCCCCGCGAACAACACATGGCCTTCCAACGCCGTGTGTTAGAGGGCCAGAAGGAGATGGCTGATCAGGTGCGGGTGGGGTTCGACTTCATGGCAGCCAAACTAGATGCCATACGTGGGTGTCTAAGTCCCATCAGGGACCACTTACAGTCCCTAACGGACACCCACTGTCCACTTCATGCTCTCCAACAATCCATGGCTGACATCACTGGAGTCCTGACTCTGAGACAAGGACAACTGTCTTGTCAGAGTGGCTCCAGCGATGTCAGCCGGGGGTTGGGACACATGCGGAGGCTCATGGAGAACATGGAGCGGATGCATGCTGAAAGAATGGCTGCCACGGCTGCACACCAGCGAGATGTAGCTGGGACCTTCCATGCCCTGCAGATCCTCATCATGGCATTGCTGCCACAAGGCCTGGTGTAGATGAATGCTGCTGCTACAACTCCATCCATATCTCCGCCCCCTGATGTGTCAGTGCCTCACAGTGCAGCAGACATTCCACCTCCGGCACCTGATGTGTCATTGCCACACAGTGCGTCAGACATTCCACCTCCTGCCCCTGATGTGTCAGTGCCACACAGTGCTGCAGACAGAACACCACCACCCACATGTGAGGCACATGAAACATCAGAGGATGAAGATGCGGATGATTCTGCCTTAGTGGTAAGAAGGAAGCGGTAGCATTCATCTCCGCCATATGGCCTGTTGCTGCTTGGTTCTGCCCTCTGCATCATCACCTTCCACTGTCCCCCGATACTCTCTGCGACACTCACCTTGGACCTCGACATGGACTGCCATATTCTGTTTGGTTACCAATGACACAGCAATCAGACTGCGGACTGAACTCTTCCTCTTCCGATGAACTTGTCATTCCCTGAAGGACTCTGGCTGGCCCTCCACGGGGCAACAATGTAAAGTGGGGTTTGCATGGCCCTGTACTGCTCCAGCTCCAACACTCCACTGAATGTGAATAAAACATTCAAATTGACACAGATGAATCATGTCTATGATCATTCAAGTATGAAAGTATGGATGAATGTAGGGTCGGTGATTTTCCCTTACGTCCATGTTGCTCATGTTGTGGGACTTGAGTCACAGGGTGCAACATTGCCGATTGCGGTCCGGGTGGCGCCGACACTACAACAGAGACACACGAATTAGTCACTTTCTTGTCCAGCCCAGAACTGAACCACGCCCAGAGCCCCGGGCTCATTGTTCACACCCCTACGCTGGACCGGCATACGCCAGCCCAGCCCACTGCGCTTACGCTTACAGGGGGGGGCGACAAAGCTACATGTCTCAGGTCTTCCCTGTAGTGATCTGCTGATCACTGGTCTAGTTGTCAGCATACCACAGCCACTCCCTGAGGGCTGGTTTACACCCACACCACACCCATCCAGCACAGGCGTCAGAGGACATGTGACCCTGCCAATAAAAGGGGCCTACCACATCACATTCCCCACTGCCGGAGGTGACATGATGGCGTCCGCACCACGAGACTCAATCATGAAGGGGCCATGACTTGTGGCGCACTGGGTTAGTGGCACCCGATACACTGCGGCGGGCACGGGCCTACCACCACGGGACGATGACTTGCGGTGCACAGAGTTGGTGGCACCCGATGCACTGCGGCTGGCACGGGCCTACCGCCACGGGACGATGACTTGCGGTGCACAGAGTTGGTGGCACCCGATGCACTGCGACCGGCACGGGCCTACCGCTACGGGACGATGACTTGCGGTGCACAGAGTTGGTGGCACCCGATGCACTGCGGACGGCATGGGCCTACCGCCACGGGACGATGACTTGCGGTGCACAGAGTTGGTGGCACCCGATGCACTGCGGCCGGCACGAGCCTACTGCCACGGGACAATGACTTGCGGTGCACAGAGTTGGTGGCACCCGATGCACTGCGGCCGGCACGGGCCCACCGCCATGGGACGATGACTTGCGGTGCACTGAGGTAGGGGCACCTGAAGAGCTGAGCGGGTGTGCAGCCTGCGATGATGCGTAGACCTCGATACGCCGTCCTGCCAATCAAGATTCGATTTGAATTGAGAGCCCTGCTGGACCGCAGTGTACGCCGAAGGCAGCAGGCAGCACACACATGAATCCGCAGTGCGGTGCCGCAGGGTGCGCTGGGGGCCTGTGGCACGGAATCCAGCGACCAGCTGAGGAGGTTGCACCGGCACGTGGTGGGCCCTCTTGGAGACACGCCGGTGGTGGCAGGGGAGCATTGAGGCCTGGGTGCGCAGGGGCGGCCATTCATCGCTGGGCGGCGGAACGGTCTGGGGACCAGGGCTGGGGTGCAGCAGGCGCACAGGATTGCACAGGCACCACCGGTCACGGCGGTGGCCTCGTGGCTGGGTGGGGGCGCCGCCCTGGCAGACACGACCCTGCATGCGATGATGAGATGTGCGCGGGTTGGCTTGGGACGTAGCCACCTCGTCTCCAGTGTAAATCTGGCCGTTGAAGGTGGTCGGCCACGTGTGTGTAGGCCTATGGACAGGATATGGCAGACAGAGACACACGCAGTAGTTACTTTGGTGGCCATCCCGGAACTGAACCACGCCCAGAGCCCCAGGCTATTTAGTCACGACATACGCCGGCCAAGGCCACTCCGCTCACGCTTACAGGGGGGGACGAACAAGGTACATGTGCAAGGTCTTCCACACTGCCTGGGAAGTTTGCGACGACATTCGTGAACAGGCCCCGGTAGTCCACTTTTGCCTGCACATTGATGGAATGCGTGTGGTTTCTGTTGCGGTTATTGTGTGCAGTGTCGACAGGGGGCACAAGTAGTACATGTGTGCAGTCAATTACCCCCAACACGTGCGGAAAGCCAGCTATGGCGTAGTTCCCTTGCTTGGTCTCTAGCTGTTCCTGCGCAGTGTGGGGGAAGTGAAGGTGCAGGGGTATCAAGCTGATACAAACCGTGATGCTTACAGGTACGATTAATCCTGCATAATGAGACCGTAACAGAAGTTCGTGTGGTCGTAACCTTCCTTTTCTTTCCTATGAAGGTTACGACCACACGGAATTCTGTTACAGTCTTTTTGTGCAGGATTTATCATGCCTGTCAGCATTCCGGTTTGTCCAAGTGCAATACACTGTGCCAGATTACGTTTGTGACTATGCGGACACTTGACCATTGTCACCATTTATCCAACAGGTTTCTGAATACTGACTTTCGGAATATGGAATTGTATTGGGGAGTTCCCACAGCATATGCAGTTGATTGAATCCACACGTTGCCCTGATGAAGTTCCCCGTTGGGAATGGAACGCGCTGGCTGAGCTTTTCGTATTGTTGATTTATGTATTTGTAATAAAGAACTGTTTTTACACTACTGTTGACTACTGGACTTCATGACCTGGCGCTCCCCCATTTCAGTGACTACAATCTTGGATCTGGAGCACAGAGGCGTCCAGCAATGGCTGGCATTCGGGTTGGTTGCGCAGGGACACTACAAATTGGAACTAGCATGTGGTGCGGATACAGGGGCCCGCCGTTGCTTTTGTGGACATGCATCCAAGACAGGTGTGAGGAACTTTGATAGGGCTGGCTGTGAGACTCCTCCGACTCTGGCAGTTGTTGGTTGGAAGGTACCAGGGGCCAACAGGTACAGCACAGCCAGCAGCTTTTTCTGCGGAGGGATGTTGGTTCTCCGCTGTGTTGGTACTGTCAGCCTGTGGGCAATGTGGGTCAGGATGCGGAGGATGGTTGTCCTTTTAAGCCTGTAGTGGGCAATGGCATCCTCTGGCGTTGAGTGTCTGAGGCTGGTGCGTTTTAGGAACGTCTGCTGTCTTCTTCTGCGCTGCCTAGGTGGTAGTCCAGGGGGGGGATGGTCCGGGGGGAGGGGGAGTCCTGGGGGTGGTGGCGGTGGGTGTTGTGGCCCTCTTGGGTCTCCAAGCTGCATGATCATTGGCTCCATGGCATCTGTTGGTCTTCAGATGTGGCTCTGGGCTGGGCTCCCTTTCTACTGCAAGTTGTCGTCCTGCTTAGCACCAGTAATAGGCAGGTGTTAAATCCCTGCTGCTAAAGCGCCTCATCGCCTGTTTTTGGATCGCTTCGCCGATCTGGCTGGTCGTTGAGAATATCGCGAAGTGGTGTTTTCGTGTGTTTTTGCACAGGAACGCCTACTCTGCATATCATTAGCGTTAGTTGTCGCTTTCATCCGTGGCGATGTTTTTTGCGGCAGCTATCGCTGGAAAACTGGCGATATCGGCAGTTTGCACCAGCTTGAGAATAATCTATCGCCACTTTTGCGGCGCTAAAGTGCCGATAAATCGGCGATACGTCCTTGAGAGTATGCCCCATAGAGTCTTCCTGTGCCTCAATGCTCACAACAATCTCATGAAAGTTTCTGGTAATATCTCAGCTGCAGAAAGAATTTGTATACTCTGGTAAAGGAATATATACAAAAAGAGACAGCCTCAGGTCTAACTGTGCTTCTATTCGGACCCCAGGCTATCTTATAAAAATGGAGACGGAGTGGAGGAAATAAATCAGAAAATAAAGAGGATACGTGCAAATCACTTGTATCACAACGTGTTATATTGAAATGTAAAGCCATGGTTTAACAGTTATAATATATTGTCATTAAATGCACAGATGTAAACAAGTACAGAAATGCATGAAAAGCACACTGGCATTTTGTTTTAATTCCTTTCACAATACTGGTCCACAAGTTAAAAGAATAAAGTAAGAGGTTTGTCAAGAAATTTAAAGCGAACTGCTAGGTAAATGTTTGCTCTGTAGTAAGGACTAGAATCACATTCTGTAGAAACCCTCCTCCATAGGCACACCATGGACTGTAGCAAAGATGCACTACTTAGCGCCACAGGTCAGAGGTGGACAACACCTTGGAGATGGGATCTTAAATATTCTAATTCGGAAGTCCAAGCCCTGGCTGTAGGAACTCATTGAAACCTGGTAGCTAGGATCGCAAAACATTTTTGCTGTTGATGGTAAATGAAGGCAGTGATTGCTTCACACACCTTTTACCATCTTATGAAAGCAGGTTCTGGAGGTGGGAATGTGTGGCAAGAATGTTTGTGTGCATATTTGCTGTGTGGCAATTTGTTGTGTTGAGGATGTGTTCTTTTGTTTTTTGTTCTACATGTTAAAATCTCAATCTCCACCACTGATTGCTAAAGGGGGGGTGTTGGTTTACCGCCCACCAGGTGCGTAAAGAAACTTCAGCCAGGCATCATTCGACTATATCGCACCTCACATCCTGGCTGCCCAAAAATTCTTACTCTCGGGTCATTTTAATTTCCATGGAGAAAACACTGAGGACTCAGGAGTGATCCAACTCTTAGCAGACATGGAAATGTTAGTGCTCAAACAAATAGTGACAGGACCCACTCATGAGGCAGAGCATACCCTTGACCTTATTTTTACTAATTCAATGGGAGTAACAAGTGAACTCCCACTTCTTATCATATGGTCAGACCATTACGTGATCAAATTTCATATCTCATGTAGTAAAGCATCCGCCAAGCCCAACAAAGAAGCTAGCAGACCAAGCCGCCCTTGGAAGATGGTTCCACCCACTTCCTTTTCTAAGATCTACAGGCCTTTCACAATCACCTCACACACTGATATTAACACTGCTTTGGTCGCTTACCACGACTCCCTCACGCTAACGTTTGATCAAATCGCCCTTTTAAAAAATTTCCATCTACTTCTTCTAGAAGCCAAGACCCTGGTACACAGATAATCTGCGCTTGGAAAAGTCAAAATGCAAATGGCTCAAAGAAGGCGGAGTTCAACTAAATCACCTACTGATACAAAAGCCTATAGGTTGCTGCTCAACAGTTACAACAAAAGCCTATAGGTTGCTGCTCAACAGTTACAACAATAGGATCAAAGCAGCTCGTAAGACCTACAGAACTTTAACTATCGACCAAGCTGGAAATTCCATAAAGAAACTTTACAAATCATTGAACAACTTTGTAAAACCTCTAGCCTGTACTCGCACTATCCCGTCCTCTCAAAAATGATGTGACTCGCTGGAGAATTTTTTTGAAGAAAAGATTAACATTATCTATAAGAACTTTCTAATCAACCTGAAATTGCCAGAGATGGAATTTGATCTTAGTCAGCCTCCCCAAATATAATCAATGTTTTGGATAAATTTGAAAAACAAAGGGGGTGAGCAGTTCCTAAGGGTAGAGGGGGAAAGAAGGTCTTTTCTAAAAAGTGCCCTCACACACCGAAGGATGTCATGCTCCATCATTGGGCCTGCTCCTCGTCGGGCCGGCGCTTTTATGGATGAAGCCGTAGGGTGAGTGCGGGTGTGTGGGCTAGGTAGTGCAGTGAGTATGTGGATTAAAATAGGTCTAGGGCAGTCCAAACTAATGTGTTTATTATCAGGGGGCACGAGCCTAGTTAAAAGTAATGAGCCCCCGCTGGATATAATGATCCTATAGGGCTAGTGTGGTGCATAGGCCATCCATAAAAGATCTCCGCCAAAGAGCCCCTTCGCGGGTGCCCGTCGGGCATTGCAGCGCCGGCCTGACGAGGAGCAGGCCCAATGATGAAGCATGACATCCTTTGGGGTGTGTGAGGGCACTTTTTTGAAAAGACCTTCTTTCCCCCTCTACCCTTAGGAACTGCTCACCCCCTTTGTTTTTCACTATTGCCTTGGAGCATGTGTGCAGGACCTGCTTAAATATAGCTCCTGGTTCCTCTTGTTTGAGATTGGATAAATTTGAGCCATGCTGTCTGGAGCAGGTGCAGAAGATATTGACCCTAGCAAAATCAGGTCGTCCTTTGGACCTATGTCTTCCTAGGATAACCTCTTGCTTTGCCAATTTCATTGCACCATCAGTAATGGCACTCTAAATTCTCTCACTAGCCTCAGCCAAACTCTCGACTGGGTGGAACTGCACCCAAGTATCTCCTATTCTCAAAAAGCCCTCTGCCAACCCTGAGATCCTTTCCAACTACCGACCAATTTCGTTGCTCCCTCTGCTAGGAAAAATTCTAGAAAGTTATATCAACATACAGCTGGCAACCTTTCTAGAAGAACATAAGATCTTAGACCCCTCATAATTGGGTTTTCAGAGCACCTCATAGCACAGAGACTGCACTAGTGACAGTCACTGATACCATCAGACTATCACTAGATGCAGGTACGCCGGTCATATTGGTACTACTAGACCTATCCGCGGCCATTGATACGGTCTCACACTCAATCCTAATCTGCAGACTACATGAGGCAGGAGTGTGCAGAGTAAGAATATTGATGTAAAAATATTGACTTGCACAAATAGAGGTAAAAATGTCATGGGTCAGAAATATCGTCAGACAAAATATCGTGGTCAAGAATATCGATTTTAGGTAAGTAATATCGATGTAAAAAATATCAAAGTGTTTCATAGCATTTGTAGAAAAAATAGTTGTTAAAAATATCGATTTTTTATTAATGTTATGTATTTTAGTATATATTTTATATGTGTGTGATGTTTCTTTTTTTGTATAAGAATTGTATTATATGTGTTAAAATTTTAGTAGTTATTAATTTTTTTTAATTGAATTTTGCGTTTTTAGTTCCGTAGCGGGTTGTGGGTTTATAGGGGAATAGGGTGGAAAGTAATTTAATTTTATAAAATTTATTGATTATTTTTGTAGTTAATAATTTTTTTTTTATTTGAAATTTGCGTTTTTTAGTTCTGTAGCGGGTTGCGGGTTTATAGGAGAATAGAGTGGGAAGTAATTTAATTATATAACATTTATTGATTATTTATAGTAGTTATTAATTTGTTTTATTTGAAATTTGCGTTTTTAGTTCCGTGGAGGGTTGTGGATTTATAGGGGAATAGGGTGGGAAGTAATTTAATTATATAACATTTATTGAATACATTTTATTTATTAATATTTGTTTAATTGTGATGTTCTAGTGTTAAATGTGTAAATTAATTTATTAATAATTGTTTAATAATTAGTTGTGAATTAATTTAAATTAATTAATTAGTAATTAATTATGGTAATCATGTAATTAATTTTAGGTGTGTGTGTGTGGTGTTTATAGGTGTAAATGGTGTGAAGGGTGGGAAGTAATTTATTTTTTACTGATGAATTATTAATTATTTGTTAATTAATTTAAATTAATTAATTAGTAATTAATTATGGTAATTGTGTAATTAATTTTAGGTGTGTGTTGTGGTGTTTCTAGGTATAAATGGTGTAAAGGGTGGGAAGTTATTTATTTTTTATTGATGAATTATTAATTATTTGTTAATTAATTTAAATTAATTAATTAGTAATTAATTATAGTAATTGTGTAATTAAGTTTAGGTGTGTGTTGTGGATATTATAGTGTTAAAGAATGTGCACTCAAATAATGTTTATTATTTTTTTATTAAAAATATATTTTACATTCATTATTAATTATGTTTAATATGGAAATAATTTTAAATAAAAACGTTGATGTCTTTTTTTATTGGTGCGGTGTTATAGGGTAGGAAATAAAATAATTACATTTATGTTTTAAATAATTTGTTTGTGAATATTTGCTCCTTTTAAATAAATATTGTTTATAAATGTATTTATTTATTTTAATCATATTTGTACCTTTTTGTTATATGTAATTAACATTATAATATGTGTTCTTTTTATATGTTTAATATATTTAATTGTATATTTTTAAAATATTGTTTATTTATTTTTAAGAATATTTTTTTTTAATTGTTTAAATGTTAATAGTAATTTTTGTTTCTCTGCTATCCAATAGTTTCCCTACTGTTGCACTCACTGGAGTGGTAATAGTAATTTTTACCCCTCCGCTATCCAATGCTTTCCCTACTGTTGCACTCACTGGAGTGGGAATAGTAATTTTTACCCTTCCGCTATCCAGCACTTTCCCTACTGTTGCACTCACTGGAGTGAGAATAGTAATTTTTACCCTTTCGCTAGCCAGCACTTTCCCTACTGTTGCACTCACTGGAATTGGAATAGTAAATTATACCCCTCCGCTATCCAGCACTTTCCCTACTATTGCACTCACTGGAGTGGAAATAGTAATTTTTGCCCCTCCGCTATCCAATACTTTCCCTACTGTTGCACTCACTGGAGTGGGAATAGTAATATTTACCCTTCCGCTATCCAGCACTTTCCCTACTGTTGTACTCTTTTGAGTGGGAATAGTAATTTTTACCCCTCCGCTATCCAACACTTTCCCTACTGTTGCACTCATTGCAGTTGGAATAGTAAATTTAATTATTTCACTATCCAACATTTTCCCTACTGTTGTATTTATTGTATTGCGAAATGTACGTTTTAATTTTGTTTTAATAGTTTAGGGGCACATTACGATGGCGGGCGGAAGCACAACCGCCGTGCTGGCGGATGCAAAAACCACCAGTTACCGCCGGCACGCAGCAGTCCACACGCCCGCACAATTACGATGCGAAAAGTAGGCCAAACACCGCCGGCAAGCCAGCAACACCGTCCGCCATCAAAGTGCGCCCGTACACGTAGCGGCGCAGCTCAACTGACACACACCGTCCGACGAAACACGTCCCGCCCGGCGCATAAATTACGATGCCGCAAACAAACGGCTCCCACGGCTAAGAGACACCGCACGTGAAAGAGAGGCGGTAACACGGACGCAGAGCACGGACAACGAAGAAGCGGCACCCCGGGCATGAATCCAGCACTGCAGGCCCTTCCCATGCTTCTGCTGATGCACCACCAAGGACGCAACGTACCGCGGAGACGCAGGTAGGCACACACACAACAAGTGCACGCAAACAGCGCACACAGTGCAAGGGCGGAAAAGCGGACAACCCCCCACCAGCGCGTGTACACTACACATCCACCATTGCATCCACAGATGACACACAGGCCAAATCGTAACATCGCGTAACACATGTGTACACACCACCTGGGACTAGGAACCAACCACCCCGTCACGGCCCCAAAGCGCCGATGACGCCGCCACACATGCGCACAACGCAGAGGCCAACCGCAGCGCCATGCATGCGTCGCACACAGACACAGGGACACAACCAAGCAGCACACACATCAGCCCCACCCCGAACGCACATGACACGTGACAGGCCTGCCACAGACATGCCCCCAACGCCCAATTCACGGACAACACCCAACGCCACACAACCGACGCACACATGTCAGTGAAGTCACGCAACAGCAGGACACACCCCAGTGTAACAAACATGGCGAAGCACACAGCGGCGGCAACACCAACTAGGAGAAGCAGGGCCCCTTCGGGAAGAGGAACGCCAGTACCACACTGAAAAACCCATACCACCCTGCACATATGAACAAGACACATGAAACGGAACACCAAAGAGCCCGGGGACCGACAACAGGTGGCCCAAGAATAACATCCACACACAAGGCCCAACGCAGAGCGGAAAGGCAGCCTGCCGCCCACACAAGGGAGAGCAGACAGCACTGAATGACCTTCCATTCCAACTCCGAAACCACAGCCCCACGACAGAAGCCGGTGAATACAGCCATTGTCCAAGAATAGACCAACACAGGCATGCCGAGGAGACCGACCACACGGCAGATAGCGCATATCACAGAAGCACACAACGGACGGGGAAGAAAGAAGAAAACACTCCCCCATGTCGGCCACATGCAAGTTAATTGGAAGGAGTCACACAGCACTGACCTTGAACTGTCTGAAAAGCATGTGGGAAGAGGGCCCGTGTCCTCCAAACAAGCCAACAGAACACAAGTCCTGTCTCCCTACGACTACACAGAGCTCACAGCAACCCCGGAGCGTGCACATTGCAGACTGCACACACAGCCGGAGCACGCCACCTCAACGAACCGCTGCGAAATGGCAACCGCAACACACCTACCCAACTACGCCGAACAGCTCAAGCTGTACAAAACCAACACGATACATACATTGGGATGCGATCTCCTGTCCCTGCTGAACGTAAGTTACCGACTGACTTACCGCATCACATTGTTCAGCTGCGTCATGCCCGTCTTCTACTGTCGGAGGTGTCCCTACCAGCATCCCGTCGAGATATGCCTCTCCAACCCGGCATGTCTGAAGGCGGACCTGCTACCACTACTCCTCCCTCTGGACGCACACGACAGGGCCTGCTCTGCCTATGGGGGCATGGCGTATGTGGCCAACATCGCACCCGCACTGAAATGGGACCACTGTGCCTCCACACGACGGATCATCGAGAACAGCTACATCGAATGTCACCCAGCATGCCCCATCATGGTCCTCCAAGGGACAACTTACGAACAACACCTTGAGAGCCACCATCCGCTTCATTGGCTGGCAAACATGTACACCACCAATGACATGGAAGCCCTGCTGGACGGCATCGCATACCTGACAACCTGTCAATACGTCGGACCACAACGCAGGTTCCCCGAGTGACCTATGAAGTCCAACCCCGCACCCATGCTCAGCTTCCGCACGGACTGGCCAGTCACCACCACAACAGCCATACCAAACGACCGGCAACTGTAACCACACCATCAACGACATCGCCATGACATCGGATATGACCGGGACATGCACACTGTTCCCCATCACATCCAGGAACACCGCATGCATCGTGGGAGGCAGTGGCATGGGCTCTGTGTATCGCACCCACATGGACGGAACTGCACGAACAACCAGGACACGACATGGATCCAGCGCACATGGACACACACACCGCTCAGTGGACATGAATAGGTCGCCTGGAGTCTGTGGGTGCTGCACCCCTCCCACCCCCGCCCCGGGAATCCCATACCAGGACCTTTGCATGGACGACAAGTGCATACAACAACAACACGACCCCAGTGACTGTGACATGTCCAGTAACCACCACAGTGCAACAACAAGTGGCACGCCGCTGCATGCACGCAAGCACATGCCCTGATGTCATCTCACATGCACGCGTGCATGAGGAACAACCGCAGCAAACCTGTCACATGGAACTGAGATGGACTGTGCCCATGATGCCGAGCGGTCTGGTAGGCTACATGTATACCGTCTGTGTCAAAGTCCGCAGCTCCGCAGCTATACGTAAATGTACATTAGCACAGCCTTGGCCAAGCAGATGTAACCCCACACCCTATCCCATTTGTAATCATGCTCAGTATATCCTCAACATGTATCCCGCTGCCAGTAGTGTCCACTATACTGCATCACAGAGGACAGAAGACTCAATATAATGTTTGAAACCAAAACTGTCTCCGCTGACTCATTTCACAAGTACGAAAGAGAGAGGATGAGAGTATGTGAAGTACACGGCAGTCGTGACATGACCATGTAGTCCACTGGTATTGGATGTCAACGCAAATGAGTAGCACTACTGTGGAAGACACACATGTGTCGTGTGAAGTCGTATGGACGCAGTGCTCAGGTGGGTGGGTGCGACGGGTAGATGCGCACATGACAAGTTGGAGCACGCCGTGTTGGGAGGGGTCATGAACAGTACACCACCGCTTCCCAGGGCATTGTGAGAGGACACCTGTCGGGGGGAGTGAACACGTGTGTGCACAGCAGCCGGGCACACGTACAAAGCGGTACCAGGCGCACCTCAGCCCACCCTCTGTGGACAAGCTGGATCCTGTTGTGCGCCCGCCATGCCCCTTGACAAGGCACACACAGCCCCAGTCGACCAGGTGTAACCCCAACATAGTCAATCCGCACAGGCGATACAGGGCACGGGATGGCAGTGGAGCATGGTGTGTGAGAGGTCTCCTCGCGCTCCTCCTGGTCATATCACGCAGGCAATAGAACCTCAACGTCTAGCATGGCACAAGTCACATGGAAGTGTAGGGGGACGCACCACAGCACGAGCAGCACTGACGTCACGGGAGGTGGCTCGCACCATCCCATCCATTGCCCATCATACCAACCACGCCACATGCCATTGCGACTAAGTGCAAGCGCGTGCGCCACCACCCCCGAGCCCTCCCCAGAGAGGCCAAAGAGTGAATGTGTGGGCCATCAGCCACAGACGGACGCGGCCTGGCCGCAAGGGCAGCCACAGCCACTGGGTGTCGCAGGTGGCGGATCCGGAAGGCGAAGACTGTGATGCATAGTCCATGCAGGCCGGGTCTCCATTTGGGGCACCACGCAGGTGGACGGCGTCCCGCCACACATCATACCCTGAGACAGCCCACTCGTGCAACTGGACCCACACATACACTCCTTGCCCTCTCTGGTGCGAGCTTGGGGCTGCCTGTGCAAGCGCTAGCCTCGCAGGTGAGCATGCATATTGGGGGGCGAGGGGAGGACATGAGGGCTGGGGCGAAGATGACTGTATCACTGTCAGTTAGTACAAGGGATGACCCAGATGTGGAAAGGAAGAGACGTGTCCCGTGTGTACTGCAACTAGTCGCCAATCCAACTACCCCCATGTCCGGAATGTAAGCCCGCACCTAGGCCCGCCCATCCGCCACATCGAACATACCACCAGCACGACAACCTTCCCATTCGAATCACTGACTGGGGGTGGCGACCAGTGAACAATCATGTGTAGCCTACCCACGCGTACATGTGGGCCCTCCATGATCCATGTCACCTGCGGCAAAGACATGACATGCGCAATGAGGGAAGTGAGGAGAGCTGTCCGCCCCACGCGCAGAAGGTGCATCAGCTCCACAGACCCAGCAGCGAGTCCAGCAGGGGTCACATGTGCAGGGGCAGCTGTGCCTGGTGTGAAGGCACATGCATATAGACAGCACATCGACCAATGTGTAGTCTGCCCACATCCACAGTCCATCATCATGCGGACATAGGAATTGAACAGAGGGCAACACATCTTAGTTGGTGCACCCACCGTGACCAACAATGCGCAATCATCGACGTACCCGCCCTGTGCATGGCCCCCCACCCAACGGAGGCACATCCAGTGCCACCATCCCACACACACAAGCCTTCCACGGAACATGCTGTGTTCAATGCTCAGTACAGAGTCAGCGCCCATCTGGTGGATCCTGAACAGGAGACACATGCACACACATGCCAGCTCCCACTATGTACGTCTGCCACCTGGCACGTGCAATGTAACCTCTCACCTGTGACGTGTGACTGCAAGCACACAGCCGTCTTGGCATGGGGCTGTCAATGTGGACACCAGTCAATGTTTCGGGAGCTGTGATCCGTACAGTGCTGTACATAGGGTGCAGTGCTGACACCTACTACTGTCTCATATCCCCTCGTGCCACAGGTCCCACTTGTATTGGCCGCTCAGCCCGTGCCCACATCGTCGTCGTCGTCGTGTGCCATACTCATCCAGCCTCGGAAGCAGTTCCATGCTCAGCAGACACTCATGTTGCCGTGGCGTTGCCGCTTGACGAATATGCAGTCAGTCCCCATCAGCACGCCCCGCAAGTCATTGGGGCCTAGATCCCCATGTGCATGCACATGGCAGTGGTATGTCTCACTTGCCATTGCCATTGTTGGGAGACCTGTGTAAGTGTATTGTGGCCGTGCCGTCCCAGCTTGACAGCTGGGCTGTGGCTCATGTGCTTGCTCAGTCATGTCAGTGATGTGTATGCGAAATTGCTATGTGCCGTGTTGCTCTGACATGTGTCCTCTGCCATTTAACCCAGGCGGAGACCGAACATTGACCGCCCATACCAATTGCTGGCGGACATGGACGATACAGAGGTAATCAGGAAGTTTCGGCTGGACAGGCCAACCCTGCATCGACTGTGTGCCATGTTAGAGCCCCATCTCCGTCCCCGCAGGGTGTATCCGACTGCTGTCACCCCCACGGCTAAGGTGATGGCCGCCATGCATTTCTTCGCCACTGGGTCATTCCAGCACACAGTGGGCAGTGGAGGAGGGATGTCCCAGCCCATGTTCAGCAAGGTGCTGAGGGATGTACTGGCAGCCATGATGCTGTACCGGAACAGGTACATCAGATTCCCCAGGGCTCGTGAATTGGCGGCAGTGAAGGGTGCATTCTATGCCCTTGGCAGAATCCCACACGTCGTGGGAGCCATTGACTGCACACATGTTGGCCTTGTTCCACCACAGGCCACTGAGCACCTGTACCGCAACAGGAAGCACACGCACTCCCTGAATGTGCAAGTGGTGTGCCTTGCGGACATGGTGATCACCCACGTGTGTGCCAAGTTTCCAGGCTCGGCACATGACGCACACATAATGCGCAACAGCATCTTGCCACGACTGATGGCCAATCTGCAACAGGATCGTGGCTGTATTGTCGGTGAGTATGTGGAGTGGTGTAGCGTGCTGGTTGTGCGATGCTGTCCCCTGTCCAGTTGGAATAGCAACGGTTCTCTGTGTCCCTCACACCCAGGTGACTCTGCGTATCCGAATGGGGCATGGCTGCTCAGTCCATTGAGGAATCCTCGCACCCCAGCAGACGATCGATACAATGAGGCACATGGGAGGACCAGACGTGTGGTCGAGCGTACCTTTGGCCTCCTCAAGTCCAGGTTCAGGTGCCTGGACCGCACCGGGGTGCACTGGCGTACTCCCCACAGAAGGTGTGCCAGATAGTGGTGGCGTGCTGCATGCTGCACAATCTGGCCATTCGGAAGCAGATCCCCCTCATTGTGGATGACGGAGATCAACCAGGGCCCCAGCCCGCAGACCAGGACAGCTCGAGTGAGGTGGACAGCGGAGAGGAGGAAGCTGGGAATGTGCGCCAGCAGCTCATCGCCCGCTACTTCACTTGATGGTGAGTGTCCATGTACGACGGATGATGTGTCTGTATCTGTGCAGGTGTGTGTGTGCTGTGTCAGGGTGGCCGTATGTTCACTGCGTGCAGTGTGTCAACGCTCCATGGCCAGGGTAGTATGCCACTGTTGGTGACTGTGGCATTGTGCCCTATTGCTCTGTGCGATGTGTGTACATTGCTTGTAGTGGTTGACATGTACTGTGTGATGGGTGTGTGACACACTCATTGAATGTGCTCCTGTTCTGTCTCCCACCCCTAGGTCCCTACAGGCCCTCCGGATTCCATTGCCATGCCACGCATCAGGTGCCTTTCCGCCCAAGGTGGCCGTTGTATTCCGTACAAATAAAACACAGGGCACAAACAGCAGTTAGTGAAAAAGGTGCATTTATTACAAACTGTGACATGTGATTGTGTGTAAGGTGATGACAAAAGTGGTGCGTGCAGTGACAATGAGCTGTCGGTCATGGCTGCGTGATGATCAGGGTGTACCCACTGGTTCTATGTCCATAGTCCAACACACACATGCCATCCAGATGGCTGTGTGGAGTGGGATCGTAGAGCAAGTCAATGCAGTGGCTGGTCAAGGAAGGCTGGCGGAAGGCTGGCTGGCTGCCTCACTTGCGACTGGAGCGTGCGAAGTCCTCCCGGGAGATCTGTTTCCTCTTCGGACGGCCCCTTCCACGTTTGGGAGGGGGTGTGTGGTGGCGACCTGCTGGTGGTGGGTGAGGTGTGCTCACTGGCTGTGGACGCAGGGGAAGTGGACACTGCTGCCCGACCCTGCGCCCTAGCAGGTGGTGGCGGAGGTGGTGTTGCTGGCCTTGCCTGTGACCCCACCGCCACCACCAGCTGGCCCATGAGGTCCACGAGTTGGTCCATACGGGACACGAATTGGCCCATTTGGGCGTCCATGGACCTCAGCACCCCCAGCACCTCCCGCGTGTCTGTAGCAGACCTGGCCCATTGTCCTTGGGCCTCTTCATAGGCCCCAAGGACTCTGGCCATTTGAGGCAGGGCATGGCTCCCAGGGGAGGCTGGCGTTTCCCTGACCCTGCTCCTCCTACCAGTCCTGCTGCCACCGGCCTGCCCACTAGCCACATTGCACACCACGGTCCTCGCTGTGGCTCCCAGGGTGGATCCAGTCGGCCGGGCCACCACCTGCGCTGGGGCTGGTGCCAGCGAAGACGTGGTGGTGGTGGTGGCGGTGGTGGTCGGTGCGGCGATGGTGGCGGTTGCGGCAGTGGTAGTGGCCACAATGACCGTGGGTGTGGCCGCAACGACAGTGGCAGCAGGGGGCTGGGACTGTTCAGCATCCCTGGATGATGGGTTGGTGGGTAGGAGGGGTCCTGGGGAGCGGCTGGGCCCTGCCACGCCAGATGGGCCTGCTTGGTGGTCCGTGTCCGAAGAGGAGGACAGATCCTCCAGATCCGTGTGTCCTCGTTGGGGGCTTGTGGGCTGGCTGTGCTGGCTGCTGTCTCCATCCCCAGCATCCGGCAGTTCGTCACCTGTGGAGAGAATGAGATTTGTTATTGTGTTGCACCTGGCGAAGTATGTATTTGTCGTCTGACATTGGCAGTTCGTGCAATCTCGTACATGGGTTTCCCGGAGGCGAGTGTGTGGCTGTGGCATCTGTAATTGTGTGTGCTAGGCAATGGGACTGTGTGCTGTGCACATGTGGCATGGGACGGATTGGCCATGCCAATGGGTGTGTTGCTGTGCCCCTACTCATTGTGACTCTGGTGTATGCGGGCTCCTGGCCCATCCTGGGTCTGGTTTGTACTTTGCATTTGGGGTTCACATGGAACGCTTAGGAACGCATATGGCAACATGGGGGCCATGCCCCAGATTCGCATTTGGGAGGGGATATGCATTTGGGGTTCAAATGGAACGCTTAGGAACGCATATGGCAACATGGGGGCCATGCCCCAGATTCGCATTTGGGAGGGGATATGCATTTGGGGTTCAAATGGAACGCTTAGGAACGCATATGGCAACATGGGGGCCATGCCCCAGATTCGCATTTGGGAGGGGATATGCATTTGGGGTTCAAATGGAACGCTTAGGTACGCATATGGCAACATGGGGGCCATGCCCCAGATTCGCATTTGGGAGGGGATATGCTTTTGGGGTACATGCTGTGAGCCATGGGTGCCGAACGTGACATGTGTTGTGGCAGCATGACAGTGCATGGTTTGAGGTGTGTGCATGCTTGACATGGCCTGCATATTTGCTGTCTGTTGTGATTACTGGACATGGCATTGGACGCATCGTTATGAGTGAGTGATAGTTGTGTGCCAGCCAACGTATTGCAGTTGTCCCATCTCCTTGGTGTGCGTGCTGCCCTGTGCCATGTGCATCACTGCAGTGCTCGGGGGGGTGTGGCCCATGTTGTGTGTTGTTGCTCACAGTGTGTCGTGCGCTTAATTGACTTCTGGCACATGGTTGGTCATGGGCATGTGTCTTAGCGTGACTGCTGTATGTGTGGCAGCTGTGCGGATGACATGCCTTTCATGAGACTGGGGCTGACGGATGGGATGGATGGTATGTTGTATGTGCATGGTGTGTCTGTGAGTTTGATGGGTTCAGTGGTGTTCGTGTGCATTTATGTTGTTCCGCTCTGTTGCGTCTAGTGTTGTTTGTCTTACATAGGCGTAGTTGTGGGGTGTGTGGTTGACAGGCAGTAGGGGCTACATGGACAGGACTTCAATGGTGTTTCGGTTGTGTGTGATGAGTTGCACAGTGGCTGCCGTGTGGGACTATATTCAGTGTGGCTTGTGCATGCAGACGTGGCTCCTTGGGTGTTGCAATGTCTGTGATGGGTCATGTGGGGTGTGAGTCTGTTGTTCATGTCCGTGTGCACATTGTTCACTTGTTCGTGACGGTGGGCGGTGCTGCGTGTTCGTCTGCTACGTGACATGTCCCATGTGTTGGTCGTGTTATGGTCCTCATGCCTCCAGTAATCCAGCCCTGTCCAGTTTCCCACCTGCAAGTTGTTCGTGCGTGCACTGTACTGGATGCCACATGGCTCTAAGCGGGGGTGCTCCATGTTGCAGGTCTGTGGGGGTGGGGGGGTGTTGTGGGTCGTGGGGGTGGCTGGACACCCACTGACACCGATTGCTGTGGACCGTGATGTCTGCCTTTCGGCTGTCGTTGTGCACTGCGGTGGCTGACACGTGGCTGTGGGGTGTGGGGGATGCTCCTCCTTGCTGTGCTGTGGGACTGGGGCCTGGTGTGTGTTGTACTTGGGCTGTCCACCGTCCCACCCACTGCACTTTGTGTTCCTGCCACTTACCTGTTACTTGTCGGTTAGTGCAGCTGTGGCGGACACATGGGTGTGGTGGGTGCTCGTTGTGGCGCTTCTGGCATATTTGGGGACCTGTTGGTGGTTACGTGGCTGGCTTAGTGTACACATGTCCCCACGCATCTTACAGTTGTTCGGTTTGGGCTGTGTGTGGTAGTGTCTGTTGCATGTGTGTGTGATGTGTTGTGTATTGTGTGCTGGACATGGGGGTGTTTGTCCCTGGGAGCTGTGGCATGGTAGTTGCGCATGTGAGTACATAGCGGTGTGCTGGTATACATTAGTTTGTACTTACCAGCCTCCACTCCCCTGCTAATCCGGCGAGGATCTCCGGATGGATTACGACTCGCACCTTCTCCTCCCACGCTTTGTAGGTCTTAAAGAGCGCGGGATTCCCTCCGCCAGTGACGGCAGCCAGCTCTCTGTTTTTGCCCTCCTTCTTCTTGACCAGGCTCTTGACGTCATTCCAACGTTTGTTAATCTCGACTCTGTTCCTGGGCAGGGTCCCGACTGCATTGACCTGGTCTACGATCCGGTTCCACATTCTGTTTCTGGTGGCTAGTGGTGTGTGCTGGACCATGTTCCCATAGATTTGTGGGTACACCTTGATGATCTCGTCGACCATGACCGTCAGCTCCATGGGCGTGAACTTGGGCATCCTTTGTGGTGCCATGGTGTTTGTGGTGCTGGTGCGGTGTGTGTTGTGTAATGTGCAGGGGGTTTGTGGTGCCGGGGTGTGGTGGTGGTGGTGGTGGTGTTTGGTGGTGGTGGTGGTGGTGGTGGTGGTGGTAGTGATGTGTGCGTTTCTGTGGTGTGCTGCTGTCCTTGCTGTGTCACTGTGTCCTCTCCTCTCCTCTCTGGTTTGCAATGTAGCAAGGGGTTGTGGTCTGTGGGAGTGCTGCTTTTGTACTCACCTATGTGGGTGTGTCCTCATGGTCTGTTGTTTTCAGGTGTGTTGTGTCTGGGGTTCTGGCCTTTGTATTTTTTGTTTGTCCGGGGGTGTTTTCGGGATGTGTACTGTGCTTGTGTATTTGTGCGTGCCTTGCTGTGTGGACTTGTTGGCCATGTTGTGTGCTATTGGTTTTGTGTGCGGATGGTTTCTGTGCAGGTACGTTGGCGCCATGGCTTCTGCCGTGTCGATTCTCATCGGCGTTGTTTGCGCTGGCGGGCGGTATATTTGTGGTTTTTCCGCGCTCATGGCGGTGCGATCGTAATTTCACGTGCGGTGTGTCGGCCGTGTGGGCGGGCGGTTTTGTGTTGTCGTGCGTGTTTCCGTCCGTGGCGGGCGGTTTGACTCCGACTCGGACGTTGGCGGGCGGTATTTTGTGTGATTTTTCCGCCGATGGCGGTTTTCGGTTTGTGTAATCGTAATGGCGTGGTCGGTGTTCAGGCGGTGTGTGCGGGCAGATTTTTGCCGCTTCCATGCCTGGCGGATTTATTTACGCCGGGTATCGTAATGGGCCCCTTAATGTTTTAATTAATTACAGAATGTTTTTTTTAATTTTAAATTATTGATATATGTATATATTTTATTTTTATATAATTAAAAATTTTAAAAATGAAATAATGATTATAATTAATACATTATTTTAAAGTAAATATCTGTATATGTATAAATTATTATGTTTGCGTGTTTATATTTCTTTAATTAAGATTAATTTTTATATTTAGATAAAATGTATATTAAATTTAATTCATTGTGTTAAAGATAATATTAATATTTGATATATTTAATATATATTATTTTATTTTAGTTATATTTTTAAATCAATATTTTTGTACTTACCTGTTTAAGTATAGGGAGTCGATATTTTTACTATCTTTATTTAAAAAAACTTTTTTTTACCATTGATGTTTTTACCATCGATATTCTGTCTGTGAACCAGGCAGGAGTATACTGCAGTGCGCTACATTGGCTCATGGATTTTCTTGACAGTCGAAGCCAAACCATTTGTTTTGACTCCTTCAAATCGAGAACAATGTCAATCAAGAAAGGAGTCCCACAAGGTTCCTATCTATGTAGCGCCTCTAGTACAAATTGAGAGATCATGTGGATTTGAGGTTGTATCATATGCTGATGATACCCAACTTCTCATCTCCTTTGGGCCAAATCCAGTAAAAGTTGCATCTCAGTTTGCAAGTTATATGAGGGAAATCGCTGCTTGGATGACCAACAACTGCCTTCAGCTAAATGGCGAAAAAACTGAGCGGCATATTCACAAGGAGTTATCGCCGCGTTAGCGGCACCTTTCTGCCGCTAATGCGGCAATCATTTTATCGCTCTATTACCAAGCTGTCGCTAACAGCCGTTAGCGACAGTTTTTAGGCGAAAATGTCCGTTTAAAGATCGCCACTTCTGTTAGCGATAATTATATGCAGGAGCGGCGTTCCCGTGCAAAAACGGCCGCAAACCCCACTACTCCATATTCACAAGGGGATCCCTTAAGTTCTGAAGACCCAAAAAACTGTCTCTAACTGCAGTTAGAGCCAGTTACTTAAGACCAGAAAATAGCTGGTCTTAAAAATGGGGATAACACTTGGGGCCTCATCTCAGCAGGTTTTGGTGCTGGACAGCGCTGCAAGCAATGTTGCAGAGCTGCCCTGCGACAAAACTACAGTGGAGGAATGCGCACCATCAATAAGATAGTGCGCATTCCTGGGCCCCAGTCATGAAAAGTGTTGCAGCGCTGCGACAAGACAGCGTTGCAACACTACTCACTATGCCCTTCTTGCAACAGCATGGATGCGCTGTATTCACTGGACAGCGCTCCATGACGCAAGTAATGACAGATACGTCAGAAATCCTGACGTATCTGTCTGCGCGAAAGTCACGCATTGCTGCAGTCATGTCACAACTATGACGCAACTCCATCAATGCATGGGGCCAGCCTACCCCTGTGGCACTGCGTCACCCTCACGCCTGCCATCAGGCAGGCGGAAGGTACTGACGCAGAGCCGTTCATGAGGGGTGCCCGAATGTCAGCGCTGTTGGAGATCCATTGGTGGTGGTTGCGCGCTGCGGTGTCATCGTTTGGAAGCATTGGTGGAGTGTTGGTGCGGAGGGAGTTGACGAGACATTCTTCGGTGGCCTTGATCCAGCTGTGAGGGGGTGTGATGATGGCGGTGGCGTCCGGTGGGCAAGGTGAAGACGTGATGTTACCAATGATGGTCGGTCTAGGAGAGTCCGGAGTTGTGGCTGTAGTTGAAGTTCCCGCTGACGGAGGTGACGTGCTCAACCATGTGTCCTGCTATGTGGCTTGTTGAGGTGACTTGCTGCTTGCGTCTGATGTAGGGGACCTTCCCCAGGAGGGGGTGGTGCCCTGGTCACTGGGGTTGTCCAGGTGGAACATGAGTTCACTGAGTAGGATGTCGTCGGTGGATGGGAGACCCTGGAGTGCAATGAGGTCTACAATTGTATTGGAGAATGGGGGGCCATGGCCCGGGGGGCCTGCACATGAGGGTGCCGCAGAGGATGTGCTTGGGCTTGGTCCGGATCTGGGAGTTGAGGTGGTCCATGGTCACCCTTGGGTCATTAGAGTGCGTGGTCAGTCGGAGTGTGCTTCTGTAGGAGATGGCAATGCCTCCTCCTTGATGCTCGGGGTGCTCCTTGCGGGTGATACTGCAGCCGTCAGTGATGGCGATGTCCGGTCCGGAGCAGAGGTTGGTCCTGGCAGGCGAGGTAGCGTCCAGGGTTGATGGCGATGAGGGTGCTGGCGTCGTAGCGGTGGAGTGTCCAAGAGGAAGGCTCCTTGGTGCAGAGCGCGGTCCAGGGGCAGACGGACGCAAACAGCGTAGCCTATGTGTTGCCTTTGGCACGGGAGACGACCATTACAATGCAGGCAGTACATCGTTAACAACGCAACTCCGACAACGCATGCCTTTAAATCGCATTTGATTACAACGCATTGTGAGGTCAGTAATGGGGTAATTTAAAGTTTTTCGGGTGGGTATGGGTTTCGGATGTAAAATATGGAAATTGGGGTGTGTTTTGGGGTAAAATATGGAAATTGGGGTGTGCATTTGGGTCAAATTTGATTTTGGGGTGTGTTATGGGGGCTCAAAAAGGAATTCTAGGGTTCACGGTTGGATTTGGGGTGCAAAGGTTAGTTTTGGGTTGCACTCACTGAAGTGGGAATAGTGAGATTAATGTCTCCGCTATGCAACACCTACTCTACTGTTGCAATGTTCCTAGTATTAGTATGCATTGGAATGGAATGCGTTGTTATGGCATGCGTCGCAACTACGTATGTGCCTTTGGCACACGAGTGGTATGCCCGCTGTGCATGGGCACACAGCGGCCGCCATTGAGAAGTGCTGGGGGGGGGCTGGACAGCTGTGAGGTGGTAAACGCTGGAAAGAACACTGGATGGGGCGTGGACGCGGGGATATGTGTGTGAGCGGGTGTTGTAAAAAATTTTATGAGGGAATTCTTACCTCGAAGCCGGGTCCCGTGTCTTCATAGTTCCTGCTCTCCTGCGTCTGCTTCCAGGAAAAGGAAGTAGGCAGCAGGCTTCCTCCCCTGAGTCAATCAAAATACTGCGATGCAGCGGTGGGATTGGTAATTGGCAATGGGACAGTTCATGCAGCCAGGGGCCGGAGGGGTGGGCATGTTCTCCATGCCGGTTGTAATGCAGCTGCATTGCGAACAGGGAAGTGCGCAGGACTGCTTTGGGCGGATTGAGTGGGCTGGCCAAACAGTCATTGCGCACTTGAGTGGGCATGCCAATCCGCACATGCCCAGCTCCGTGTTTGGAGCAGTCCTACCCACCCTCCCATCCCCTGAGGATACATAGCATGATTACGTCAGTTATCCCTTGTTTTTCCCTTTTGAATCTGTTTTTTTGGCTTCTCTGAGCCCACGCTTCCCACTTCCCGCCGCTGCTGCCCCTGCGGCCCCGCCCCCCTCCTCGCCCGTTCCCACCTCCCAGCTGATCATTCCTCCCCCCTCCCCTACTAAATGGCGACCGCTGTGCGGTTGCGCCGCTGGCGTGCCAAAGGCGCGCTTAAGGCAAGCCCGTCTGCACCCATCCGCAACCCGACCGCGACCAGCGCCAGGCAACCTGGATCTCGAGCCACCCACTGCTACAGCACAGCCACCCTCCACACACTCATCCCCGGAAAACTCAGAGACTGCCAACAGGCCTCGCCAAACACGACCCACAGACAGTTCTCCTGCCTCCACTGCCGCCAGACCTTAACCACCACCCCGGCCTCCAACACAGCCGACAGCTGCCTGAAGCTCAATGCCGAGAAGACAGAAGTCCTCATCCTTGGAACCACCCCTTCAGCATGGGACAACACCTGGTGGCCGACCACCCTCAGAAGCCCACCTACCCCCTCGGACCATGCCAAAAACCTCGGCTTCGTACTCGACTCATCCCTCACCATGAACCGACAGGTCAACGCCGTCACCTCCAGCTACTTCAACACCCTCCGCATCCTCTGCAAGACCTTCAAATGGATCCCCCAGAGTCAAGGAAGATAGTCACCCAAGCACTCATCAGCAGCAGACTGGACTATGGAAACGCACTCTACTCCGGCATTAACAAGTCCCTACTCCGCAAACTCCAGACATTACAGAACACCGCTGCCAGACTCGTCCTCGTCATCCCCCGGCACGAACACATCAGCCAACACCTACGAAGACTCCACTGGCTCCCAGTGGAGAAAAGAGTCACCTTCTAAGTCCTCACTCAAGCCGACAAATGCCTACACAACAACGGACCCAAATACCTCAACGACAGAATCAACTTCCACGTACCCAAAAGAAACCTCCGATCTTGCAACCTCGCACTGGCCGAAACCCCACGCATCCACAGAGCCAGAGTACGCGGAAGATCCTTATCCCTCATTGCAGCCAAGACCTGGAACGAGCTACCGGCAGACATCAGTCACGCCCCCTCCCTGAACACCTTCAGGAAGACCCTCAAGACATGGCTCTTCGGCTAACAGATCTGTGGACCCCCCCTCCCCTCTGCGCCTTGAGACCCTCACGGGTGAGTAGCGCGCTTACAATTCCCCTGATTGATTGATTGAGTTATCTTCATTTGATGATTGTTCCTCTTCTGCACTGCTTGAGGCAGTGGGGCAATGCTCTTCTGCCATTGCGGAAGTGCCGCCACTGGGGGTGCGTCATCTACATGTGATAGGCCTGAGCGACTCGCCCCCGGGCCCTCCTGCGCTACGCGTCTCACCTTCTCCTTACCTGGACATTAACACTGTGGTGCAATCCACTGCACTATCTCCAAATCTGTGACTCAGCCAGCAGGAGCCTCAGCCAGGTGTGATTTCACTAGGCTGGGTACAGCAGTCGCCGCCTAGTCTGCTGATGGACCTCCCGATGCAGTTAATGCAGCAGGGCCCCGTTAGGCATGAAGTTGCAGCGCTCACGCCACACAAATTCGGTGTAGCACAGGGGCCTCACCCTCCACAGCATACGGCCAGTCCAACATCGTCGGGCCTGTGATGCAGGGAGACGGCACACAGCGTTGGTAATCCCCTTCGTGCACCCCGGTGTAGTGGTGGATCGTAGTATGCGATGCAGACCTCACTACGTTGGTGCGCATGAGCGCCTCTACCATTAACAGCTCCAAGGGTCGCAAGGCGGTCTTCTCACACAGGTCAGCAACGTGTCTCCATGCGACCTGCCAGACTTCACCACCAGGTACGGGCTATCGTCGCGCCTCAATGTCTAACGCCACGGCTCATCAACTCCACAGCTCCTCCACATCCCACTCCAGGCTCCAGGCGCAGGTCCAGCAAGGCATCCAGGCTCCAGGTGCAGGTCCAGCGAGGCATCCAGGCTCCAGACGCAGGTCCAGCGAGGCATCCAGGCTCCAGATGCAGGTCCATCGAGGCATCCAGGCTCCAGGTGGAGGTCCAGCGAGGCATCCAGACTCCAGACGCAGGCCCAGCGAGGCATCCAGGCTCCAGACGCAGGTCCAGCGAGGCATCCAGGCTCCAGGTGCAGGTCCAGCGAGGCATCCAGGCTCCAGGCGCAGGTCCAGCAAGGCATCCAGGCTCCAGGCGCAGGTCCAGCGAGGCATCCAGGCTCCAGGCGCAGGTCCAGCAAGGCATCCAGGCTCCAGACGCAGGTCCAGCAAGACATCCAGGCTCCAGACGCAGGTCCAGCAAGGCATCCAGGCTCCAGACGCAGGTCCAGCGAGGCATCAGGCTCTCATCCTGGTCATCCTGGATGTTGGGTGGCTTGCAGGGGTTGTTGATGTGTGCTGCACTTGGCCCTGGCTGCTCCATTCTGCATTTTATTGGTTTTTATGCCTATTTTATATTGGAGGTTGACTGATAGGCTATTTTTTGCATTAGAGGCAAAAAAAACTCCCGTTGGGCTGACTAATGTGAGTTTTTGGTGGCCAAAAGAATTCGGTCCAGCCCCCTGCCCTAAACAGGTGGTGAAAAATCTTGGTATAAAGACTGACCAGATTTTATCCATGAAAGACCAAGTCAATGCAACCTGTGGCACTTGCTTTGCCACAATGCAGCTTTTAAAGAAGGTTTTTCCTTGACTCCCATCCAACTCAAAAAAAACTTTAGTCCAGGCACTAATTACTAGTTGCTTAAACTACAGAAATGCACTGTTAGTGGCAGCTAATGACAACTTGCTATCCAAACGGCAAGTTGTAGAGAATAATGCTGCTCGGATAATTTGTTACTTTCCCCCATGTTCTTTCTTCTGCACCTATTTTAAGAACCTTGCATTGGCTTCCCATCAGAAAACGGGCAATCTTTAAGCTATGCTGCCTGACCCATAAGGCACTAAACGAGTCCCTTCCTGTCTATCCACATTCCAGACTTTGTTACAATCAGCCCACCAGATTGCTCAGGTCCACAAATAAAGCCCTTCTAAAGATTCCACGCATACGCACCTCCAGATTTGGTGGCAGATCTTTCTTTTACTTGGCCCCATTCCATTGGAACAAAGTTACTCTTCATATTCGTACCTTTTCCGATTTTAGGAAACTCAAGAAGTTGTTAAAGACGTGGATGTTCTAAAGTGCATTTTTGTCGTGAATAGCAAAGCGCCAATATACTCCTTCAGGAGTGAGTTGTGCGCTATACCAAGTGCGAGTAACATAACATAACATTTATTATGTTTTATTGTGTCATTATCTTGTTTCTTGTTCGATTGTTTACTTTAGCCTGCTCAACAAACACGGCTACATTCCAAGCCAAAAGCAGCCCATGCCTTAAAAAATCCAAGTAATCATTTACCATCATTTAATCATCAATTTCATGCAGCACACATGTAAGCTACAAAACGGCATTTTAAAAAAAGGTTTGTTTATGTACAGGAAGGGACACCTTCCTGTACATTAACAAACCATGGCATTTTGCTTTTTCCATGTGTGCTGCACAAGGCAGCACACATGGAAAAAGCAAAAACGAGGAGAAATTAAGCATTTTTCCTCGTTTCGCCGTCTTAAGACCAGGGTTCTCCAGGTCTTAACTTTGGCGCTACCTCCTATTTACGCTGCCCTTGTGAATAAGGGGTAGCGTCAAAATCAATGGGTGTTGTGGTGGAACGCCCACTGCAACACCCACTGCACGCCCCTTTCACGCTAAATACAGCGTGAAGGGGGCCTTATTCACAAGGCAGCGTTAAGCCACGTTAAGTGGCTTAACGTTGCCTTGTGAATAAGACAAGGCCCCTATCGCCACCACAACGTCACTGAAAGTGACGTTGTGGTGGCGATACGGGCTTGTGAATATGCCCCAGATGTGTCTTAAATTAGCACTTGCAGCGCTCACTTTATGTCACAAGGCTGTAGAAGTTCTACTTCTGGAACTTGGTTTGAGGCTGACAGTTCTGTCAAATATCTGGAAGAGATGCTTTCTTAGCTGTGGTATTTTCAGTTAAGTCATGTCTCTACTGATAGCAGTGACTTTATCAGAAAGTAAGTGTTCTTGGTATAAATATAGCGAAGGAGTCATTTTAAGAGTCTCGGGTTTACACCATTTCATCAACACTAAGTATATCTCTCGAAAAAGTTGGCATAGCGAAGCATTGAATGTTAAACGCTTAGATCTGATCAGGACTTTTTAAGAATGTATTTGATTTTTATTGACTTTCCCATCTCCTTTCATTTCCTTTCTAGAAATCTTTATACCTGTTTTCTAGTTGTGGCAGACTCTACATAGGGACTGGCTCTTCACACAGTTTCCGATGGTTACCTTTGTTTTTCCAATAATATCCAGAGACCTGGAAGGGATTTGTCAGATGTAGAGCGTCTTACCTCATCATCATCTGCGTCGTACTGCGCATAATGTTGTTCCATCAACTCTCTTTGGCGCCGTTCTTGCTCCAGCGTCTGACTAATGAGTTGTGCCACCTCGCTTATTTGTCCTGGCTTTTCACGACCAATTACGAATCTGTATAACATGTAATTAAAATAAAAATAACAAGTATTCACTGTGTTATATTACAGCAGCAAATGTATCTGCATCATTGTCATGGTCACTGGAATTATGCGATTGTGCGGCCATGGCATTTTTCGCATAATTATAGATTTGCCACATTTGCCACATAATCCATCATTTGCCGCATAATCTGCAGATTTTAACAAAAAAAATTGTTCTATCTCTATCAGTTCAAAAGTTACAAAAAATGCAGCAACACATGTTGCAGCACAGCGGAAGGCTCTTTGCAAAGGTTGACTGGTCACCCTTATTGTGCTTATTGCTAAATTTGGGTGCTAAACTGGTAGTAATAAACGCAATCAATGCCCAGACAGTGTACAACTGACAAAATAATGAATTAATACCATCACAAAATGTGCCGCATTATGCTGCATAATTTGTCTTTTCATGCTGCAAAATGTACTCTACCCTGCCACATAATTTGGCTACCCCTGCTGCATAATTCAATTTTCCCTGATCACTGTATACATACATGCATGCCCAACACCATTTTTCGAGAGTTTAAGTTCCCTTAGGAAATTTAGAGGTAACTCACACCACAGGTATGTTAAATGTATGTATTTATATACACATATTTGTAGAGTGCAAATGTAGATAGAAAACAACAGACTACAGAACAAGGGTGGGATCTCTTTGATACGCTTTCATTGGCCAATGCGAAATTCGCATCATCATCCAAAAGATTGAGCAATAGTAGTAGCCCTCAAGTTGATACCAAATACCCCTGCTTTGCAAAACATCACATTTCCCTTTCAAAGAGTATATCGAGGACAGGATGGTAAATGTGCCTGAAACGGCGGAGCCAATAATAGGTGTAAGCAAAATTGGCGGAATTTGCTTCTGCTTAATTACTCGAAAGTTCGGGGAAAATTACAAAATGCAAAACTGGTATTTACCTCTATATTGTAGCGCAAAATGAGTTCTTGTGTCCAGAGAAGTGCAAAACTAAAGCCCAACTAACAGCAGCCACTCGAGTGCTGGTCATTCATGTTGTTCCCATGCATTCAATTTTACCCGAACTGCGCGTAATTATGTGGTGTAGCACTGTAATTTCGAGAATCTTGCGTGACTGGGGTAACGTGAAATTACCACAATTATGCAAGATTATGCAAGTGTAACCGAGGCCTAACAGTAATACCATCACCAGATTGCATTTCTGCTTTAGTTAGAACCGCCCAGGGTTTAAGGGAATAGGCGGCGAGACACTTTCTTTCAGTCATTACCGCATACCAATTCCAACAGCAAAACGCTTCAGTAGACATTTACAATATTACAGATTGATGCATGTTATTACAGAGTTACACCCTAGGCATTACTACTGAATGTCCAAAGATGTTTCTTAATGGTGCAGAGCAGAAAAAATATTACATAACCCACTCACTGTGAAGTTTTCTTGCGTCACACATTTCCATCTGCTTCTAACGAGGAGGTAAGTGCCCCTATTGGGGCAAACAAACAATAGAAATAAACACCGGGAGCTTCTCCTTCCTGCCCCTAAGGGTACACCACGGGCTCCCTATCAGTACCCAAGCAAACAGATGTCCCGAAATACTGCTACAAGACAATTTCCAAGCAACCGATGGTGATGGTATATAGGATGGTGGAAAGAAAAGCAGGTGATGATTCTTAAAAAAATATAGAGCCTACTTGTTGCCTTCACATGGACTCAATGAAAAAGGTAGCAGCATGCCCTCATGATCGTGCAAGTCTGAAAAAGTACACGCAAGTCAAAAAGGGTTTGTTTCTTATAGCCTATATATACAGGACAGCTGCCATGAAGTAAGAGCAATGTCCTTTCGACATGTAGGTAAGTAGCGGCTGCTCTTGATAACAAGTGGTGGAGCGGGGGTGGGGAGGTGTGGGGGTAAATAACAAAAAAACTACTTACCTGCTACTGCTGACCGCCGTATCAGGGTTCTTCTGCCCCGGTCCCGACTTCGATTTCTCACGGGCTGGTGCACACTGCGTAGGCTCCTAGGCACCAATCAAGACGCTGTTGTCATAGTGGTAATACAGCATGAGAGAAGCGTTGTGATTAGCCTGAGTGCGCTGGTTTGACGCTCGCTCAGGTCCTAGGAGCCTGTGCCTCTTCTCCACCTGGCTGTGCAGGACAGCTCGGGTGGAGAGAGATCTAAGTACGCATGACAGTTTGGTCAGCCTTAGACAGCTGGCCAAACTGTCATGCACACTTACAGTGTGCACTACTCCTCCCCTTCTGTAATCATGGCCCCACCCCACCTAGACTTGGCTAGCTCTAGCAGGGAAAGCTCCTCTGCCATAGCGGAGGAGTCGCCACTGATGTAGATGGGCAATGTTTCTTTTATGTATGCGCCTGTTGTGTGTTATCATTCAAATGTACCTGCATTAGGTCCAATTGAAGTGGAGGATAAAGCGGATGATAAACAGAGGAGAACAGAGGCTGCAAAGAGGGAAAGAAGAGCAAACAAATGTGAGAAGAACCCCTAAAATAGAGAGAGGCTAGGGAGCAGAGCGGGATCTGAGAAAAAAAGGGGTGCAGAGCGGAGGATAAAGAGTGGAAGACAGATGCTGCAAAGAGAGAAAGCAAGGAAAAATAGGGTGCCGAACACCTAAAATGGAGAGGGGGAGGGAGGGGCAGAGCTGGAACAGAGAGTTGTAACAGTGCTATGTATGTTTATAATGTGTGCATATTTATTTCCAGAACATCATAGAATATTGGAGAATGTAGGGGTTGTCCCACATAACGCTGGTTTATCTCACACTGGTGTTGTAAGCATGACTCTAAGGTTGTATGCCATTGTGCCCATCTCAGAAATGTGTGTACCCATCTCAGAAATGTGTGTAGTGTATGTTATCAAACTATTTAGGGTAGTCTTCAAGACATGGCAGAAGGTGTCTTTTTAGTGGCAAATGTATACCTGTCAACCTGCTGAGTTAAAACTACTGGTCATGTGAATTTGGACGGTGTTACAATGATCTTATGATTTCATCAGTGATGTCATCAATGATGTGAGATGTCATCAATAATGTCATCAATGAGGTAATTTACCATGTGACTAGTGATGTAATATGTGAGGTGCATGGAGGGGACACAAGTTATACTTAGCTCAGCCAATTTCATTGTTTTTTAAACATTAGTTTTTATTTAATTTTAACACCTAACTAGGAAGACTCTTTAACCTTGGTTCTTTTAGTGAATTTCAGAGCTTCTTTTAATGAAAGCTAATATGCTATCACCATACCTAACTATAATGTAAGTTTGGCCATGCCTAGTGCAGGATTGGCCGCAGGGCCTGCATATTAGGCAAGCTCTGCATCCAACCCCCCATGGGCAGTCAATCCCCTGCTGCACGCAGCCTTTGGCCAGGCCATACCCCCATGGATGCTCATCACCCTGTGGACGTCCAGCCCACATTTGGTTTTCATTATTATTTTAATATTTTTGTGGGTACCACTATACTTCTGCAGTACCCGTCACACAAACTTCACCTGCATAGTGCTGCGGTACCATGCATGCTTCCCTGAGGTAGTGAAGCTTAAGTGTGACTTCCACAGGAGTACCAGAGGACGTGACAGAAGGGTTGCACAAAGTCCTCCGGCATAATTTTTTTTTTTTACATTTTGCCCAGCGGAAGGTGTTTCCTGAACATGGGCATCAGGGTGTCCCTACCCTGCACCCTTATACTATTTAAAAAAATATTTCCAGACAGTGGGACCGAACCCCTGAATCTTCTTATGGTGGCAGCAATATTTTCTACTCAGTTGCAGCCAGCCAACCAGATCATGCGGTGCCACGGGACCAGTCCTGGTCCTGCTGCACCAAAATGGCTGATAGGAGAGATGGGAGAGAAAGCACCTTCCCTAATCTGAGGGCTCCACTTTTTTTAATGTTAGTACGGGGCACTCCCACTGGACCAATCATCCAGATATACCTAACTTTTTAACTCCTTTATAACCATCCCAAGCACATCTATAAACAAGAATTTCTCGAAAATGGCTGAACGGATTTACACCAAATCACATGAAAACCAGGCTTTATGAGCAAACTTCTTTTGCCAAATTCGGTGCAAGTCAGATCCTGTGAGAATTAATGTGGGAAGTAAACGTTTTTGGACCCACCCATAATGGATCAGTGTGAAACTTTCCATGAAGTAGTAAAGGTGGATGAATTATTTTTTGGGGGAAAGTTTCATGCCGATTGATCAAACGGAGCCAAAGTTATTAGCAAAACAAAATACGCTCTTCCTATGCAAACTCTGACCTAACTATAACTAAACAACGACTGCCATTGTGTAATATAATATATATATGTGTGTGTGTGTGTGTATATATATATATATATATATATATATATATATATATATATATATGTGTATATATATTTATTTGTTTATAAAAAATGGGTTTTTCTGCCCAGGGGTCCTTGTGGGACCCCCTGAGCAGACCTAGGGGGTCAGGGTGTTTCTACCCTGCCCCCTTTGTGCGTTTTGTGCACTTGTTTCTGTGCCTCGGTTCTACCGAGGGACAAAATGGCTGCCAACACTTCCTGATTTGGAGTGTTGACAGCCACTTGACAGCCAATTAGCATGCAGCTCGTGATCGGGATGGTGCGCGCAGGGTCCGCGGATCCGACGCGGCCATAGATATATATGTGATTTTACTTGGGATTTTCTCAGAAACTACTGAACGGATTTACACCATTTAAGCAAAAGGCACGACTCTGAACCAAGGGCTACCTTTTTGCCAAATTTGTTGTAATTCCGTTCAGCAGTTCGGGCTGTAGCTGCGACTAACTGTTCCTATGGAAAAATGAATGGGGAAAACACGTTTTGGGACCCCCCTTTTTTCTCGGACCCCGCTTGACGAATCACCCCGAGACTTTCTGGATAGGAGCGGACCGGAGCCCCCCAACAAGTTTGAAAATTTCGCGAAGATTCGTCAACCGGCACCAAAGTTATTTCAAATAGAATGTTGCGGATTTCCTATGGAAAATAGGTCCTAACTATAACTATCTACTGGCGACCGCCAGTAGATAATATATATATATATGTGTATATATATATATATATCAAAATTGATTGCTGCACCAGGCCGTTTCACCATCCCACGGTGCCGGTGCCAGCGACTGCGGCAGCTGCCGTCTGTGTATATTCCAAATGCAATTCTAGGGAATCCGAGAAAAAATGAAGCAACACACCTTAGGACAGCACGATATTTTATTGTGCAAAAAGACTACGCGGTTCGACAAAGCCTTTATCAAGTTTGTATTATATATATATATATATACATATATATATGAAGACCAAGCCCCACTCACTGTTAAAGAAGGGTCCGACACCGCCAGGTTGAGATGAAATGGATTTATTCAGAGTGCTTGTCCCAGCGCAAGGTTCTTTAGTTAAAGTAACATGATGGCAGACGCGTTTCAGCAGGTTAGCTTTCTTCAGTGCCTGTTACAGAAGCATAACCTTACACCTGGGGGGCATTTGAATATTGCATTGGCCAATCCCAGTGGAGCCTTGTCAAGGCCCCAAAAGATCCTCTGCCTCTTAGCTGTGCATCACCTTGCGCTGAAAATCCAGACTGCTGCATGCTGGTATGTGGAGTCCTTTGTGGATACCAATTAAGTAATTGGGAAATCCAAAACACCAAGTGGTGTCCCAACAATGTGGTCCTCGGACCTCACTACGCCGCAGCTGCCTGTCTTGGTGAGTACCGATGTAATTGCTAAAACCACTCATGTCTCCCTCGCAGTTAATACTGCTCCTCTCTCCCAGTGCAGTGGTGTGTTTACTCTGTGGTAATGAAACTGCGTGGGGGGGGCAACACGTTTGCATTTTCCATATATATATATATGTGGGTGTGTATATACATATATTACCCAGTGTCAGTCACCACTGGGTAGTTATAGTTAGGTCAGCTGTTCCACTGGAATAATGGTTTTTGTGTTATTAATAACTTTGGCCCCGTTTGACGAATCTCCATGAAAATTTTGAAATAGTTTGTGCATGGAAAGTTTAGAGGTGATCTGTCAAGCGGGGGCCGAGAAAAATAGGGGTTCCTAAAACACGAAATCCCCATGCATTTTCCATAGACTTCTTCAGACAGGACTACAGCAAAAAGTGCAGAACGGAATTACACCAAATTTGGCAGGAAGCTAGATCATGGTACGCAGATTGTGCTTTCTGTGATTTGGTGTAAATCGGTTCAGTAGTTTTTGAGAAATTAAAGTTAAAAAATATATATATCTGTGTAGTGTCTTGTAAATAAAGAACAAGGAACTCTTTTGGTTCCCTCTGTATACCGTAGGCCTATGACAAAGTTTGAAGGGATAAGTTGAAGGCAGGCAGGATTAGAATGTTGAGTTCTGACTTACACGCCACGGAATAAAGACGTGTAAAGTTACTCTCCGTGTGTGGCATAGTTATCGGTGAGTACCTGGGCTAGTAGGGCGCTACAACTGGCGACAAGATAGGCGATACAAAGCCCGTACACTGAAAGCGCTCTTCTAGAGACTTTGTCGTTGTCTAGCAAACTGCTCGTGTGTGCTATGTTTGCCACAGTCGAAGTGCAGAATCGACGCTGGAACCAGTGGACCATGTTAATGTTATTGGGTGTTTGTAAAGCGCACAGCTACCCGAAGACATCCGGACGCTAGCTCCTAGTATCAGAACATGGCCAGCCTAATGGGAAAAAAGCCAAGTCTTCGAGGCCTTCCTAAAAGTCCAGGAGACTAGAGGAGGAACAGATGGACAGAGGTAAATTATTCCAGGTCTTAACAGCGTCCAGGATGAAACTCAGAGTGCTTGTATTTAATTCTCTTTGTGACTGGGAGCCAGTGGAGGTCCGCGATCACCGGTTTAATGGGACTGAATTTTGGAGTTCCAGAAAGAAGTCTGGCACCCGCATTCGGAAGAACCTGAAGCCTATGAAGGTGTTGCTGCTGCATATTCATGTACATACTATTACAGTAGTCTAGTCTGGACAGAATAAGTGAGGACACTACAATTTTTGGGCATCTAAAGGTATGAAACACATTTTTTCTTAACATTCATTCGTAGAATAAAGAATGTTGAGGAGGTAACTGAGTTAACCTGATCTCTGAAGGTAAGTCTGTGGTCCATGATAACACCTAAAGTTCTTTGTTTTGTGAATGGAATAGGGAGCAAGCCCAATTCTACAGGCCACCAAGAAGGAGACCATAAGGAGGGATTGTTACCAAATAAAACAATCTCTGTTTTGTTTGAGTTCAATTTTAAACAGTTCTGGGTCACCCAGCCACTAATCGCAAGCATGCAATCATGGAAGCGGTTGTTAATATTTGATTCCTGATTGGAGATGGAAACAACAATTTGCACATCATCCGCATAGGACATCAACGTGAACCCAAAGGATCTGATTATTGGGGACAGCTTAGTAACATAAATGGTAAACAAAGTTGGACTAATGGAAGACCCTTGAGGAACTCCACAAGAGAGAGAAAAGGACTTAGAAATGAAGGGATCTAGTTCTACATATTGCACCCAATCTTAAAGGAAGAAACACAACAAGGTGAGTTCTGACCCCTGCACTCCTATGGAATTGAGGCGGTCCAGTAAGATACCGTGGTGAACGTTATCGAAGGCTGCCCAGAGACCCAATAGGATCAAGGCGGCTTGACCTCCACCATCAAGGGCTTCTCTCATTTCCTCCACCGTTTTATCAAAGCAGATTCCATACTGTGGCCTCCTCTGAAGCCAAATTGTGTGTTGTCGAGGAGGCCCAAGCTCTGAATAAAGGAGAACATTTGACGATTTATGGCCTTCTCAATTACTTTAGCTGGGAATGGTAGCCTTGCGATTGGCCTAAAGTTATTAGGTTCATTCGGGTCCAAATTGGCAGGGAGGCAGTTTCCAGGTGGAAGGAAAAGTTCTTGTTTTGAAGATGAGATTTCAGGGCTGTGACGTTTTCTGCAATGAGGTCAGGGATCAACTTAAAAATAGAAACTGGACAAGGATCCAGGGGGGATCCTGACTTAGTTGAATGAAGAAGGTCCAAGACTTGGTCAAAGGATGTGGCTTGAAAGTGGGGAAAGTGGGCAAGACTTCACAGTCGGGAGAGGATGGTTCCAGGTGGTTTGATGAAATGCTTGTGTGGACTGAGCAGTGGAACTGCAAAAGTTGTGGAAGATGTGCTCTAATTTGTTCTAGAAGTGATTGGCAATATTGTCACATAGCTCCTGGCTACTTGATGTTTTAGGTGTATTAGGGGACAATAAAATTCCTAACTATTTTAAAGAGTTCTTTAGATGGATATTTAGCTTTGTTTATTTGGCTGGTATAAATGCAGTTTTGTCCTGCAAGAATAGGGCTTTGTAGTGAGCTAAACACGTTTTATATTTGCTTTTGTCAAGGGGGTCATAATCTTTACCATCAGCATTCTTGCTGCTTATAAGTACATTTTTGGGCCCTGAGCATATCTGAATGCCAAGGGGCAGAGGGACGAGCTTGGCACGGGAGCTTAAGAGTTTTTGGAGTTAGTGAAGAGCCTGCTGCATGCAGCCAGCTAGCAAAAGATGCTGTGGCAGCGTTAGCGTCCTCATGTTAGACAGGCTGAGAAGAAACAAGATGTTCCTGAAACAACAGTGGATCAATCTTATGCCAGGCACAAATCTGAATGGGTTTAACCATGGAGTTACTGGTCGGATTATTGAGAGGGATTGTAAGACTGAAGAGAACTGGCAAATGAACGGTCCAAGTAAGAGACAAGGACCCCTGAAAGCTAAGAAGTGGATGGTTTGAAAAAATGGCATCAAGAAGATGACCTGCCACGTGAGTGGATCCTTCTACCAACTGGGTTAAACCCAGGCTGTCAAGTGTGTCAATAAGGTGTACAGAGTCGAAATATGTTGTGTTTTCCAGATGAAAGCTGAAATCGCCCGTGATAGTAAAGTTAGTCATACACAATCCATCTTCGAGAAAAGAACAAACATTGGAAATAAATGATCCCCTGTGCCCAAGGGGGGGCGATAAAAGAGGATGCCTTTAAAATCAAGGCATTGTGGTGTTTGAAAACTAAAATACAGTGCTTCACAATCCAATGAAGGAGCTGCTGAGAAGGAGGCCTTAAGGTGGTCCTGATAAATGGTAGCCAAACACCTCTTCTTTTGCCACCTCTATTCAGAGTATATATGGCGTAGTCGGAGGGTGAGGCTTCTGCCTTGTTTGGCACAGAAGCTGCGCCTGTCCAGGATTCAGTGATAAAAGTGCAGTCTAGATGATTGGTTTCTATGAGGTATGCGCAGCAAAGACTGTGCTTAACTAGAGAGCTAGACTTTATTAAAGCACAATGTAATGATGTGACATGATTAAGTACCTGTTTACTAGGGATAGTGTCACTGGTACAAGTAAGGTCATGGTGTATATCTTTAGAAATCCTGGGAAGGCAGATCTTGCATAAAGGGCAGGGAAATATTGGAATCGAGGAAGACGAATCAACAAATAATTGGGGCAGGCTAGGAACTTACCGTTAAGTATTGAGTGCGTGGAGTTCCTGGTTAGAATATTGTAATGGCTGACTGGAATCTGTGGCAACACAACCAGGGGGACTGGCGCTGAGCGTTATCCGAGAGCAGATGGGCGCAGATGGGCTTTCCTAAGGTGCGCCATCGGCTCAGACGTTCTCTAGTGTGTCTTAAATATTCCCCCATGAAAGGGGCATGTCCGAGTTTAACAAACGCGGTAAACGTGCTAATGTGAAGGGATGTGGGCTTGACGATAAAAAAACAAAATGGGGTCAGCTACCTCCTGTGCGTCTCGCAGGCTCCCCTGCGAGCCCACCATACTGTGAATTAAAAGTAATTAAAAAGGGAGAAAGGAAGAACACATGAAATCAATAAAAAGTATTTGAATCATCAAGCCAATGGTGTGGAGCCAGTCACCACCCGAAGCACTAAGGCATGCAGTACAAGGAAATAAAAATTAGCTGCAAGAACGCCCGCGATGTGGGAGCCAGGCACCTCCCGATGCACATAGAGTGCAATACAAGGAAAGTAAAAGTGCAATACAGTCATTTAAAAGTCCATAAACAGCAGTACCAGTGTAAAGTCAGGAAGAGTCCAGAGGGGTACCAGACACTAGGAACTGCGTGGATGCGTTCAAGTGTGTTTTAAATATTCCCAGATGAAAGGGGCGTGTCCGAGTTTAACAAGCACAGTAAATGTGCTAATGTGAAGGGATGTGGGCTTGACAATAAAAAACAAAACTGGGTCAGCTACCCCTGGTGCTTCTCGCAGGCTCCCCTGAGAGTGTGCTGTACTGTGAATTAAAAGTAATTAAAAAGGGAGAAAGGAAGAACACATGAAATCACTAAACAAATGTTGGAATCATAAGCCAACATGGTACCCACGGTGCGGGTGCCAGGCCCTCTCGTTGCACTAAGGCATGCAATACAAGGAAATGAAAATTAGCTGCAAGAACGCCCTCAGTGTAGGAGCCAGGCACCTCCCGATCCACATAGAGTACAATATAAGGAAAGTAAAAGTGCAATACAGTTAACAGAGTACAGTAGGGTACCAGACACTGTTAACATTGAAAATCTACATGTTGGTGGCCAGTAATTGAATGAAATGGACACCAATAAAAGGCACTGCACCATTACGCAAACTAATTCCATAAACTATACGGAGTAAGAATGCTAAAGGTTCTACCAGGTTATGAAAGCAACGCACAGCAATAGTTCAGTACATATTAAACTGAAATTGATGTGCTATGAAACGGAGATTAAACCAGTGTTTGTGAAGAAACACTCAAGCAGAAAGTCGCTCAAATATCATAAAGTTATCTGCTTTCATGGCCTAGTAGTATACAAGGTTTGTCTACTTACGGAAAACATTAATGAATCATCGTGTCACAAAGTCTCTAAGCGGCCACAGAAGGAGGGTCGGGGTTGTGTTAGACAGCTGTGCGGCAACCACCACAGCTGCAACATAGGGGCTCAGAACAACTCCCTAGACTTCCATCAAATAAAGAGCTCCAAGGGAGAGCCAGGGCGAGTTCCAAGCTCCAAAAGATATTAAGGCGGTCCCTGAAGCCAGCACATCACTTTGCGCTAGAGAAGCTTTGTGTAACAAGTTCCACAAGAAGTGCCTGAGAGACAATTACTGTCCACCAATGCATATACGGCTGCTGCATTCTTAAAACCGCCATCAGCATTTGATACTGCCAAAAAACACAATTTTGGCAATTTATGAACTGGATAGATAGAGACTTTTGAAGATTTCATAGATGCAATAGATGAAAAGGACAATGAAAAGATTATGAATTATCCGAGGAACAAGGCTGGTGAAGGAGTGAAAGAAGCTATAAAAAAGATACCACAAGAAGGTGATGTGACGTACGATCAAATCAAAACAGCCTTGAATGTCAAGTTTAACCCAGTGACAAATGTAGATTACGAAAGATACATATTCAGTCAAGAACGCCATAGACTAGGTCAGGCTATCGATTAATCTTTAAAGACTGGGTGTTCTGGTGAAGCACTGTAAATTCAATTAATTTAATGATGAGGAAGCTACCCACATCAGAGTTATCAATAGATATCTGTCAGATTCCTTTCAACAACGAATGCAACGATAATAATGTAATCCAAACTGTGGTGATTTAGACGCTTTGCAGCAGGATAAATATCGTACCATATGTATGGACATTAAAAAACAATACTGGTGCATCTTGGGATCTGTAGGATTGTGACATCACACCATGTGGTTGTATGAATAAAAGCACCTCACTGTAATTGCAATTTTACTCACCTGTGATCAAGGCTTAACAGCCGAAACGCGTAAGGATATGAGGTTGCAGCCACTTTCACTAAGAAAATAAACGCATGGTTTTATTCCGAAATCAGGCTTCTGCATCTCTTTTTGCTGGAATAATATTACAGGATCTCCATTCCTATTCGCAGCACCCGCCCTGCAGAGTTCGGGGCCCCTTTAATGGAGTTTGTTGTGTTATGGTGATATATATATATCTATATATATATATATATAAAGCCTTTTACCATTCCAGGCACAGTATAACAGCTTTGGACTTGTAAAATATCATCCATGGCGACCTAAAATAAATAAAAGCAACCTCTGGCACATTTGTTTTACTCTTATTTGAGCTCATCAGAGAGATATAGCTTTGTCCAGACACAAGGGAGCAACCAGACTAAATCAAAATGATGTCCTTTCTGGCTTATAGTGCTGCATACATTATGAATAAAAGAGCAGAGAACCCTGTGTAATCTCCACAATAAAACAATGCCATCAACACCAAGCTAGAAAGTGACAAAGTTCCTCTCTCTCTCTCTCTCTCTCTCTCTATATATATATATATATATATATATATATATATATATATATATATATTACCTACTGGCGGTCTCCAGTAGGTAGTTATAGTTAGGACCTAGTATATATATATATATATATATATATATATATATATATATATATATATATATATATATATATATATTTTATCTACTGGCGGTCGCCAGTAGATAGTTATAGTTAGGACCTATTATCCATAGGAAATTCGTAACATTCTATTCCCAATAACTTTGGTGTCGTTTGACGAATCATCGTGAAATTTTCAAAACTAGTGGGGCGCTCCGGTCCGCTCTTGTCTTGAAAGTTTCGGGGTGATTCATCAAGCGGGGGCCGAGAAAAAAAGGGGGGTCCCAAAACGTGTTTTCTTTATGTTAATTCCCATAGGAAATTTTAGACACGGCTACAGCCCGAACTGCTGAACGGAATTACACCAAATTTTGCAAAAAGGTAGCGCTTGGTTCAGAAAGCGACCTTTTTTTTAAATGGTGTACATCCGTTCAGTAGTTGCTGAGAAATTAAAAAAATAAGAGTCAAAAAATCAATTTCCCATAGGAACCTTTATGCAAGGTTACAGCCAAAACTGCTGAACGGAATTACACCAAATTTGGCAAAAAGGTAGTGCTTGGATCAGAAAGCACGCTTTTTAAACATGGTGTAAATCCGTTCAGTAGTTGCTGAGAAAATCCAAAATAAAAGTTTCGATATTTAGAGGCACGGAGGATCTGCGCACCCTCCCGACCACGAGCTGCATTGGCTGTCAACACTCCAAACCAGGAAGTGTTGGCAGCCATCTTGTGCATCGGTAGAATTGAGGCACAAGAAAACAGGAAAAAAAATGCGAAAAAAAGAAAAGGAGGCAGGGTAGAAACACCCTGACCCCCTAGGCCTGCTTAGGGGGTCCCACAAGGACCCCCATGGCCCAAAAAAGCATTTTTTCCCCCCCAAAAAAAAATTGTGGGATGTGCGGAGGATCCGCGGATCCGGGAAAGAAGAAAAAAAGAACGAAGCGCGGGCTCCCGCGCTTCTTTATTAATTAGCCCCCAGGTGGGCCAAGTCCCGGGGGCATTTGCAAAATATATCTGCGGGTGCCCAGGGGGACCCCCGCAGCCCCGGGGACCGCCACCCCCCGGGGCTTCCTATAAATATTTGCGGGGGCAGACAGCCCCCCCGCAGCCCCGGGGACCGCCACCCCCCGGGGCTTTTATTTTAAATAGGTGGGGGGCCTCCAAGGCCCCCCAAGCCTCGGGGACCGCCACCCCCGGGGCTTTATTTAGATATTTGCGGGGGGCTCATGGCCCCCCCCGCAGCCCCGGGGACCGCCATCCCCCGGGGCTTGTTTTTTAAAAATAAACTACCTGTGTGGGGGGCTTGAGCCCCTCCACACGCCCGGGGACCGCCACCTCCCGGGGCACTAAGAATGCAAATTTGGGGGTCCATTACGGACCCCCGAGCCCCGGGGACCACCACCCCCGGGGCTTTGCTAATGTTGGGAGGGGGGCTGCGCGGCCCCCCTCCTGGAGCCAGTGATGGCCCTGGGGACCGCCACCCCCCAGGGCCAGCTCCTGCAGTGTTCCGGGGTGCCCTCCCCCGGGACACTGCTGTTTGCAATGACAAGATGCAATAAAAAGATGGAAAGGCCGGCCCCGGGGGATGGGGTCCCCGGGGCCATAAATGGCCTGAGGAGGGGGGCCACGCAGCCCCCCTCCAATAATTTAAATTTAAAAAAAAACATGGCCATGCACCGGGGGATGGGGTTCCCGGGACCGAATATGGCCTCGGGAGGGGGGCAACGCGGCCCCCTTCCAATTTAAAACAAAAAATAAAAAATAGGGGCAGGCCCTGGGGGATGGGTTCCCCTGAGGTAACATGTGTGCAAACACGCCCTGTGGCGCGTTTTAAGTTGGGGAATTAATCCTCTTCAATCCTGAGGGTCCCTGGGGCCAACTAGCCCACCAGGTACCTCCAGTAAGCGCAACAGAGCTGCCTTGCAGAGTGGTGTAAAAGGGGCGTGGCCTCTGAACACCTCTCTGCAAGGCAGCTCCTGGCGCATACTGGAGGTACCTGGTGGGCCTGCTGGCCCCCAGGGACCCTCAAGATTGAAGAGGAATGAATTCCCAACTTAAAATGCACCACAGGGCGTGTTTGCACACATGTCACCTCAGGCCCCGCCCCTTCCTTCACCACTGTGCAAACGTGCCCCCTGGCGCATTTTAAGTTGGGGGATTAAGTCCCCTTGAATCCTGAGGGTCCCTGGGGTCCAAGTAGCCCACCAGGTACCTCCAGTGTGCGCCTGGGAGCTGCCTTGCAGAGAGGTGTTCAGAGGCCACGCCCCTTTTTACACCTTTCTGCAATGCAGCTCTGTGGCACTTACTGGAGGTACCTCGTGGGATAGTTGGACTCCAGGGACTCTCAGGATTCAAGGGGACTTTATCCCCAACTCAAAATGCGCCACAGGGTGCGTTTGCACAGTGGTGAAGGGAGGGGGCGGGGCCTGAGGTGATATGTGTGCAAACACACCCTGTGGCGCGTTTTAAGTTGGGGAATTAATTCTTCTTCAACCCGGAGGGCCAACTAGCCCACCACTTAGCTCCAGTAAGCGCCACTGCGCTGTGTTGCAGAGAGGTGGCCCAGGCGATGCCCCTTTTTACACCACTCTGCAACGCAGCTCTGTGGCACTTACTGGAGGTAAGTGGTGGGCTAGTTGGCCCACGGGACCCTCAGAACTCAAGTGGACTTAATCCCCCAATTTACAATACACCAGGGGGTGCGTTTGTGCAGTGGTGCAGGGAGGGGGCGTGGCCTGATGTCACAAGTGTGGAAACGTGCCCTGTGGCGCGTTGTAAGTTGGGGAATTAAGTCCCCTTTAATCCTGAGGGTCCCTGGGGGCCAACTACCCCACCAGGTATGTCCAGTAAATGCCACAGAGTTGCATTGCAGAGAGGTGTAAAATGGGGCATGGCCTCGGACCACCTCTCTGCAACGCAGCTCTGTGGTGCTTACTGGAGGTACATGGTGGGCTAGTTGGACCCAGGGACTTTCAGGATTCAAGGGGACTTAATCCCCCAACTTAAAACGTGCCACGGGGTGCCTTTGCACAGTGGTGAAGGGAGGGGGCGGGTCCTGAGGTGACATCTGCGCGTTTTAAGTTGGGGAAATAAAGACCCCTTTAATCCTGAGGGCCCCTGGGGGCCAACTAGGCCACTAGGTACCTCCAGGAAGCGCCACAGGCCTGTGTTGCAGAGAGGTGGTCCAGAACACGCCCCTTTTTACACCTCTGTGCAACGCAGCTCTGTGGCGCTTACTGGAGGTACTTAGTGGGCTAGTTGGACCTCTGGGACCCTCAGGATTCAAGGGGACTTAATTTCCCAACTTACAACGGCCTGAGGTGACGTGTGCAAACACGCCCTGTGGCGTGTTTTAAGTTGGGGAATTAATTCCCCTTCAATCATGAGGGCCCCTGGGGGACAACTAGCCCACCAGGTGCTTCCAGTAAGCGCCACTGCGCTGCGTTGCAAAGAGGTGGTCCAAGCCATGCCCCTTTTTACACCTCTCTGCAACGCAACTCTGTGGTGCTTACTGGAGGTACCTGGTGGGCTACTTGGACCCCAGGGGCCCTTAGGATTCAAGGGGACGTTATCCCCCAACTTAAAATGGCCACAGGGCGTGTTTGCACACATGTAACCTCAGGCCCCCCCCTCCCTACACCAGTGTGCAAACGCGCCACATGGCGCATTTTAAGAGGTAGTTTTAATCCCCCTGCCCTATTATGTACTAGGGAGTTACAGAGGAGGTCATGCTAATCACAGGGGTACCCCAACGCATAGTGTTCCCTAGTGTATGTAGGTGTTTTAACTGTATTCTAAGTGTCTTTTACCATAGCACTGGCTCTAGGCCTAGTTAGTCAGAGTCAGTTACCACCAGTACCCGTCTGGAAAAGGTGTGGGCACAGGATGATTTTGCAACAAGGCCTCTTTCTGTTGGTTCTTTCTGCACATGTCTTGCTTCTTCCTGCATTTTTCTTCGTCTTTGTGGACTTCTGTTTCTTTCTACATTTCTTTTGCTTCTTTCTGTGTGTTTTTTCTTCTTTCTTCACATGTCCTACTTCTGTAGGCATAGTTACAAACTAGCATTTGAAAAACCTTTGAAATTCACTGAAAAAACTATAGGTTTCAGGCACGTTATAGTTAGAAATTAGCATTTAAAAACCTTAGAAATTCACTGAAAAAACCATAGGTTTTAGGGAAAGTTATAGTTAGTTGGACATTGTACTCGTACAAAACCCGTGAGAATTCCCCCGTTATAGTTAGTTCAGCTAACTATAACCCGCGCCCCCGCAATGCACTGCTGATGACGTCACATATTACATCACTCATGACATGGTCAGTGACATCACTGATGACATCACTGATGACATCTCAAATGACATCACTGATGACATCACTGATGACATCATCCATGTGATAATTTCATGCATCTTCTCACACCCTAACATAACATAACTTTAGATACACCCTCTCTAAATTACAGACTGCCATTCTCAAAACCATAGACACTCCAACACCAATAACTACATACCCACTCACTGATTCTTAGGTCTACACACACATCCACTCACTCACCCGTACAGTCACTCATACTTATGGTCACTCAGTACAGGACTATCATATGCACTCATACACCTATATAGACACTCACACACCGCCACTCATCCATAGAGGTACTCACACACCTAGTCAGTCATACAAATAATTATTCAAACTGCCCTTTACTCACCTATACAGTTATACACACACCAGCTCACTTAGTCATACAAATACTAGCACATTCTTACGTTCTTATACAATCACTGATACAAACAAACACTCATCCATGCAGCCACTCTCACAATCACACACTCTCACTTATAGACATTTATATACTCTAACACACATATATACTGCCTTTTATATATGTAGTTACTTACACATGTACAAATAAGATATACATTCACTCACTAACACACCCATACACACACTCACCCACCCATACAGTCCATCACAGATGCACACTTCAAACTATGCACCCAGTGAATCACCCACTCACACATCTATGCACAGAGTCACACATACCCCACCCACACAAACACTCAGGCACCCATACAGATACTCAGACAACCAATCAATAACTCATATAGACACTTATGTAGTTATTCACAAACCCATGCAGTCACTTACACACCAACAGACAGACGGATACAGAGATTCACACAGTTTAGTCACTAACCCATGCATCCACTAACATATGTTTAACCACTCACTTATAGAGTCAGTCACGCACCTAGTAAAACATCCATTCAGACACTTATACACCCACTCATTCTTCAATACGCCTTTACCTATATATATTAAACATATTTAAACTTTACAGAAACACACAGTCACTGGATGATGTCATCAGTGATGTCATTTGAGATGTCATCAGTGATGTCATCAGTGATGTCACTGACCATGTCATGAGTGATGTAATATGTGACGTCATCAGCAGTGCATTGCGGGGCCGCGAGTTATAGTTAGCTGAACTAACTATAACGGGGGAATTTCACGGGTTTTGTACGAGTGCAATGTCTAACTATAACTTTCCCTAAAACCTATGGTTTTTTCATTGAATTTCTAAGGTTTTTTAAATGCTAATTTCTAACTATAACTTGCCTGAAACCTATGGTTTTTTCAGTGAATATATATATAAACACACATATATATATATATTCATTCATAAAAGCAAAGGTTAAACTAACGTTATAGCTAGGTGAATATGTCAGTGATAACATTAATGTTCTGAACTAAAACTAAAATAGAAATTCCCCTAGCTAGTTAGCTATAACTTGTGCCCCCACCATGCACTGCTTTTGACCTAATATATTACATCACTCATGACATGTTTTATAACATCATTTATGACATCACTACTGGGGCCGCATTGTTCAGTTATAGGCTCGGGGGAACCAATACCCGGGGTCTTATTCAAGAAGGGGTGGGAGTCCCTCCTCCCCGAGCCATTATAAGTCCCAGGGAGCCCACACCTGGGGCTGAAAACATTACAAAATAGGCGGGTGCCACCTGGCCCCCCTCCCTGAGCCATTATTGGCCTGGAGGAGGCCACCATAGGGGCCGAAATCGGAAAAAAAAAGTGAGATCATAAGCAGTGCATGGTGGGGGCGCAAGTTATAGTTTGCCCTGCTAACTTTAAATGGTGAATTTCTGTGTTTTGTTTTGTTCAAAATGTTAATGTTACCAGTGACATATTCACCTAACTTTGCTGTTACTTTAAACTTTGTTTTTTCAGTGAATATATATATATATTATCAGTGTACACTGAGGAAGGTGTACCGCTAAAACGCGTTTGTTGTTTATTTCATGCAAAAAAAATCCGAAGGAGGATTATACCCCTCGCGAGTGCTGGTGATTCTTTTGGAGCGCTGATACTGACCGCAAGACTGCCCTCGCATACCGTGTACCCGCTAGCGAGTGCGGGAGCACTGGCAGACTTGGAGCTGAATATATATATATATATATATATATGTATATATATATATATATATATAACAATAACTCCGCACCCTGGAAGCGTCTTTTCTCTCCAAATCACGGACACGGACCCAATTCGGTGCTAGAATGTTTTATTCAACCGTCTCCATTACACGTTTCGACTCCGTGGAGCCTTGATCACATGACATGGATACACAGGTTAGTGCAATATTTAAAGTGAAACGTACATTGCAATTGATCATCACGTGTTCATGGACAAAGAGAAAATACTTATGGTACCAACCCTGTTTACGATGTTGCTAAGCATATTCCATCATTTTTGGGCTGTTTAAAACATAGTAATATTAGAAAATAGTTTATATTCTCATTTCTCCAATGCTTTTTAAAATTACACGTAAAATACTAAAAGCAGAAAAATACATTAATAATAGGTTCAATCCTATATTCATATATAATTACATGTTTCTTTTGTACCCTGATATGTCCCTGTTGCGATATGTACAAAATTCTATAAAGTGCCTAAGTGAAAAGTGCAAAGTGATTGTGAAAATGTTAATAAGAATAAAATTAACTCTATGTGTGTCTCCCTGTTGTCCGACTTATATAATCATATTTTCATTGTGAGCAAATGCCTAAAATTCAGTTGTTAATCCTCACAGCCTGAGTACATAGATACAAGTACAGTATTCATTATGACCAATGTAAATGAAATTTATCCCAAACCTATAGATACCTGAGCTTCAAGGAAGGAAGATATGGAAATGGAATGTCTTAAAATGTTCACGTCCTAAAGTTGTTACTTTGAGTACACAGAAGTATAGCAGCTAGTCAGTTTACACGTATAAATATATAAATATATAAATATACGTAAAGGCGTACATAAATACATAAACATATGAACACATATAAAAAATTCTATAGAAAAAAACTCTTTTTACAAAATTTCATATTCATGTCAAACACAATTATTGTATAATATTAGAATAAATAGTCATAAAAATCCTAAAATTGTTAAAATGTTAATCATTTCTAAAATATAATCGCTGACCTATGTACTTTTAGTTGACATCTGGACTGATCCATTCTGTTTAAAGCCTAATCCTCCCACCTGTAGAAATGTGATTCCCATTAAGGATGACTAACAGTAGTTTTGATCTAATTTAATCAAGTATGCAAATCCTCTGTGGCATTCAGCCCTGACGGTACCTTGGAATCCAATTGCAGAATATATCTTGTCTCTAGTTTCCTCAGCTTGGTGATTCTATCTCCGCCCCTTCTGCTTGGAGGCACTGTATCTATTACAAAATATTTTAGGTCTGCATTGTTGGAACTGTGTTTGTCTTTAAAATGACGCGCCACTGGATAAGTGTTGTCTTGATTGGTTATGGCGCGCAAATGTTGGAGAATTCTTTTGTGTACCTGTAGAACCGTGCTGCCTATATATTGTAAACCACATGGGCACTGCAATACATATACTGCAAATTCAGTTTTGCATGTTAGGAGTTTATTAATTTTAAACTCTCTATTGCTAAAGGGGTCTTGTAGGTACTCATATTGATGCCATGTGTGCATGCCTTACATGTTTTGCATCTAAAAAGCCTTTCCTTCTCTGCAACCAATTTCCACTCTCAATTACCTCTGAGCTAGTTTTGACAATCTTATCTCTCGTGGTAGGTGCCCTCCTGTATGTGATAGACACTCTTTGAGGAAGCAGGGACCCAATGATAGGATCACAAAGTACCATGGCCCAATTTTTCTGTATGATTTTTTGTATTTCCCTGTGTTGATTACTGTATCTCATAATCATACGAAAGGAATTGTCCATTGGCACTTTGGTATCGCCCTGTTTTATTTTTAAGGTTTCATTTCTGTTTTGTTCCATAGATTTATTAATGGCTCTATCAATTATTTTTTCTTGATAACCTCTCTCTAGGAATCTATTTTTACCCTCATTTTGTGCCTCAGTTAAATCCTTGTCACTACTGCAGATGCGTCTTAATCGGAGCATCTCTCCGTATGGAATGTTGTTAATAATATGTTTTGGATGCATGCTACTCGCATGAAGTGTCGAATTGCCAGCTGTTTTCTTCCTAAAGAGCCTGGTCTCAATCTTATGATTTTTATGTACACTTGAGTATCAAGGAATTCAATAGAACTGGGGCTGACAGTAGCAGTGAACCTAAGATTGATGTCATTGTTATTAAGAGAATGAACAAATTCATTAGCTTCACATTCTGTTCCCTGCCACACAACAAATAGGTCATCAATGTAACGTCGCCACATTCGTACCTTTGTCTTCATGATTAGCTCGTGCTTGCCCATGAGGACCAGCTCCTCCCATCTGCCCATGTGTAGGCAGGCATAACTTGGAGAGAAGCTGGCCCCCATGGCAACACCTCTAGTCTGCTGATATAATTGACTGTTAAACATAAAGATGTTATTGTACAGACAAAACTTAATCATCTCGATTAGCATGGTACTATGTTGTTCGTATTGTGCAGGTCTACTCGACAAATAGTATCTGATAGCCTCAATACCGTCTGTGTGCTCAATACTTGTATATAGCGACGTGACATCCAACGCGATTAATAAATAGTCATCTTGCCATTCAAAATCAGAGATATGTCTTAAAAAGTCTCCTGTATCGCTTACATAGCTGGGTAATTTTTTGACATATTCTTGGAGAAAGAAGTCGATATATCTGGTAGTATTTTCCAATAATCCATCCCTGGCCGTGATGATAGGCCTGCCAGGTGGGTTGTTTCGATCCTTATGTATTTTGGGAATAAAATATAAAGATGGAGTAGTTGGGTTTTCTTTTTTCAGATATTTAAGTTCTTCCCCTGATAATAAGTTCGCTTTTCTCCACGTGGTTAATTTGACATAGTACTCTCTGTATGAGGCACTCAAATTGGCTTGACTACTCCGGTTATAACAACGTCTATCATTAAGTTGGCTATAGGCTTCCTTTTCATATAACTTTTGAGGCCAGAGCACGATATTACCTCCTTTGTCACTTCCACGTACTATTATCTCATGATTTCTTTTAACTTCTTGATTAAATTCCTGTATTGTTGGTCTTTATTTTTCAGGTTACCCTCTTTTTGCCACTATTTTGTTGAGTTTTTTGATCTGTGTAGTTGTAGATTCATGGAATAAGTCAATAGAATCTCTAATCATGATGGGATTGAAAGTGGATCTTGGTTTGAAAGGAGTTAAAACCGTCTGCCTTGTGTCATCACCTTCATCCGGAACTGATCTAATGTTCGTGGAAGTATCACCTGTATTTTCATTCCATAGTTCTTCCAAAGTTTGGAGAAGCCTACTATCCGTTTGTGATGTTGTTGTTATGTCAGATATTTCTCCAATCTTTGGGTCTTTGTTGGATTCACTCTGGGTTTGATTAGTATTCATTTGTATGTGATATTTTTTTAATTTTAATTTTCTAACCCCTTTGTAAATATCTATTCTGGTGGTTGCATAATCAAAGTTACCTTTCGGAGCATATGAGAGTCCCAAGTTTAACATATTAGACTCTTGTTCAGTTAATGTCACGTTGGTCAAATTGATGATGGTATTGTTGGTTTTAGCGGTCAGATCTGCTGAGGTTACCAGTTTTTCCTGCCCCCTCTTTTGTTCGTTTTCCGCTCGCCTCTTTTTTGTTGCTCTGCGCCTCTGCCGGCGCTTGTAGTTGGCATATCTCCTGTGTTGTTCCTTTGCTGAGGCCTTGGACGAAGGGTTTGTCTTCTTTCCTGGCAAATAAAATGCAATTCTTCCCCGGTGAAGGTTTGGGTATTTGACTTTCTTCGCTTACCATTCGCAATTCCGACTCAGATTCACTACCACCCATCGAGCTTGTCTCCGATTGGGATGTATCTGTTTGCTCTTTACGCGCTGTATATTAATACATACATATATATATATATTTATATATATTACCTACTGGCGGTCGCCAGTAGGTAGTTATAGTTAGGACCTTGTTTCTATTCAAAAAGAGTTTTTTCTTTTGCCAATACCTTTGGCGCCATTTGCCGAATCTTCGCGAAATTTTCAAAACTAATGGGGTGCTCCGGTAAGCTCCTGTCTTGAAAGTTTCGGGGTGATTCGTCAAGCGGGGGCCGAGAAAAAAGGGGTGTCCCAAAACGCATTTTCCCCATGTTAATTTCCATAGGAAAAATTGGAACAGGCTACAGCCCGAACTGCTGAACAGAATTACACCAAATTTGGCAAAAAGGTAGCTCTTGGTTCAGAAAGCGACCTTTTTTTTAAATGGTGTAAATCGTTTGTTAGTTCCTGAGAAATTAAAAAAAGAAAACTTTCGATATCTGAGCACCGAGGAGGAGTTGCGACTCCTCCCGAGCACGAGCTGACTTCTGATTGGCTGCCAACACTCCAAACCAGGAAGTGTTGGCAGCCATCTTGTGACTCGGTAACCGAGTCACAAGAAAAGAGTAAAAAAAAAGGTGAAAAAAAGAAGGGGGCAGGGTACAAACACCCTGACCCCCTAGGCCTGCTCAAGGACCATAAGGACCCCCAGGGCCAAAAAAAGCATTTTTTTTTAAACGTCCAAATTCGCGCTGGGGTCGCGAATCCGGCCAAGAAAATAAAATAAAATGAAGCGCGGGCTCCCGCACTTCGTTGTATTTAAGCCCCCGGGTGGGCAAGGTCCTGGGGGCTTGCCATATTATTTCGCGTGGGCCCACGGGGGCCCCCGCAGCCCCGGGGACCGCCACCTCCCTGGGGCTTCATTTATGATGTGCGGGGGGCACGTGGCCCCCCCGCAGCCCCGGGGACCGCCACCTCCCCGGGGCATAAAGCAATAAGGGTGGAGGGGGCCTCGCGGCCCCCCCAAGCCCCGGGGACCGCCACCTCCCCGGGGCTTTCTTCAAATTAGGGTGGGGGGGCCTCGCGGGCCCCCCAAGCCCCAGGGACCTCAGGACACAAGTGGACTTTATCCCCCGAGCAGCAGTGCACCAAGAGGCGCGTTTGCAGAGTGGTGTAAAAAGGGGGCGTGGCCTCGGACCACCTCTCTGCAATCCAGCTGTGTGGCGCTTACTGGAGGTACCTGGTGGGCTAGTTAGCCCCCAGGGACCCTCAGTATTCAAGGGGAATTAATTCCCCAACTAACAACGCGCCGGGGGCGCGTTTGCAGAGTGGTGGAGAAAGGGGGCGTGGCCTTTGTCTACCTCTCAGTAATCCCACTGTGTGGGGCTTACTGGAGGTAAGAGGTAGGCTAGTTGGCCCCTAAAGGACCCTCAGCAGCGAAGGGGACTTCAATCCCCATCCAAGATCGCGCCAGGGATCGCGTTGGTAGAGTGGTGGGCAAAGGGGGCGTGGCCTGCTACGAGTACTTAACAATGCTGCTGTGTGGGACTTACTGGAGGTAATAAGAGGGGTAGTTGGCCCCCAAGGATGTCCTTGGGGGCCAACTACCCCTCTTGTTACCTCCAGTAAGTCCCACACCGTGGGATTGCTAAGAGGTCTTCGGAGGCCATGCCCCCCTTTCTCCACCACTCTGCAAACGCGCCTCCTGGCAGACTACGGAATGGGGGATGAAGTCCAATTTACTCCTGAGGGAGTTTGGGGGCCAAGAAGCCCTCCTGGTACCTCCTGTAAGTCCTACGCAGCGTAATTCCTGAGCGCTGGTCGGAGGCCCAGCACCCTTTCTCCACCACTCTGCAAACGTGACTACTACTTAAAGAAGCATCTTTCTGCACCTCTGACTTAGAGGTAGTTTTAATCCCCCTGCCCTATTATGTACTATGGCCTTACAGAAGAGGTCATGCCAATCACAGGGGTGCCCCAACGCATAGGGGCCGATTCCGATCTCGGCCGGTAGGGCTCCGAATCGGATTCGGCATAACCGGATCCGATTCGGAGCCCTATTTTCCGACCGATTCGTACGCGCGTCCGGACGAGCGAGTACGATGCGAATTCGCCGACCGACTCGTTCGAGCGTCCCAACCGCTCCGACCGACTCGTTCCCGGGTCTAACCGCACCGACCGACTCGCTCGGACACGACTCGCACCGCGCAATGGAGATGTTCCCCGGCCGGGTAAGTACGATGCGCGCTGCGAGCAGTCCGACCGACACGCGCCGTCCGGCTCGAAAGAGCAGTCGGAGCCGTACTTTGGGGGTCCGTGTCGGACCCCCCTGTATGCGTAGCCGTGCGAGTCGCACATAGGGGGGACCCATGGGTCCCCCCTACCTGTGCGTGTACGGCGCGAGTCGCTTCACGGCGTACCCGCTGTAGGGGGCGCCCTTGTTCGCCTCGCACCCATTGAGGCAATGGGAGCCCGAGTACGCATTGTACGACCGGCTCCCATTGACTTCAATGGGAGTCCGACCGACTCGAGTACGATAGCATACGGACGCATCGTACTCGTTCGGTCGGGCTGCACGGGTCCGATTCGGTCGGAAATCTCTCCGGGTCCGGCAAGGTCGGAGAGATTTCCGGCCCGAATCGGAATCGGCCCCATAGTGTTCCCTAGTGTATATAGGTGTTTTCACTGTATTCTAAGTGTCTTTTAGCATAGCACTGGCTCTAGGCCTGGTTAGTCAGAGTCGGTTAACACCAGTACCCGTCAGGAAAAAGTTGGGGGCACAGGATGACTTTGCAACAAGGCCTCTTTCTGCTCCTCTATTGGTTCTTTCTGCACATCTCTTGCTTCTTCCTGCACTTTTCTTCATCTTTCTGGACTTCTGTTGCCTCTTTCTGCATTTCTCTTGCTTCTTTCTGTGCCTTTGTTCCTCTTTCTTCACATGTCCTACCTCTGTAGGCATAGTTAGAAATTAGCATTTAAAAAACCTTTGAAATTTACTGAAAAAACCATAGTTTTCAGGGACGTTATAGTTAGAAATTAGCATTTAAAAAACCTTAGAAATTCACTGAAAAAACCACAGGTTTCAGGGACGTTATAGTTAGTTGGACATTTCACTCGTGCAAAACCAGTGAAATTCGGCCGTTATAGTTAGTTCAGCTAACTATAATTCGCGCCCCCGCAATGCACTGCTGATGACGTCACATATTACATCATTCATGACATGGTCAGTGACATCACTGATGACATCACTGATGACATCATCCACGTGATAATCTGATGCACTCCCTCACACCCTAATATAACCTTTGATACACCCACTCTAAAATACAGACTGCCATTTTCGAAACCATAGACACACCAACACCAGTTACTACATACTCACTCACTGATTCCTAGGTCGACACACACATCCACTCATTCACCCATACAGTCACTCATACATGCAGTCACTCATCAATACAGCACTATCATATGCACTCATACACCTATACAGACACTCACACACCGCCACTCACCCATAGAGTTACTCACACACCTAGTCAGTCATGTAAATAATCAATCACACTCCCATTTACTCACCTATACAGTTATACACACACCACCTCACCTATTCATACAGCCACTCTCACAATCACTCACTCTCACATATAGTCATTTATATACTCCAACACTCACATATAGTGCCTTTCACATATGTAGTTACTCACACATATACCACTGAGACATCCATTCACTCACCAACACAGCCATACGCACACTCACTCACCCATAAAGCCCTTCACAGACACACTCACCCAGTGAATCAACCACTCACACATCTATGCACAAAGTCACACCCCCACCCACCCACACAGACACTCAGGCACCCATACAAATACTCAGGCAACCAATCAATAACCCATATAGACACTCATGTAGCTACTCACCAACCCATGCAGCAGCTTACACAACAACAGACAGACTGATACAGACATTCACACAGTTTAGTCACTAACCCATGCATTCAGTAAGACACATTTAATCACTCACTTATACAGTCAGTCACGCACCTACTAAATCCTCCATCCAGACACTTATACACCCACTCATTCTTCAATACACCTTGGCATATATATAAAACATATTTAAACTTTATAGAAACACACAGTCACTGGATGATGTCATCAGTGATGTCATTTGAGATGTCATCAGTTATGTCATCAGTGATGTCACTGACCATGTCATGAATGATGTAATATGTGACGTCATCAGCAATGCATTGCGGGGGCGCAAGTTATAGTTAGCTGAACTAACTATAACGGCCGAATTTCACTGGTTTTGTACGAGTGAAATGTCCAACTAACTATAACGTCCCTGAAACCTGGGGTTTTTCCAGTGAATTTCTAAGGTTTTTTTAAATGCTAATTTCTAACTATAACGTGCCTGAAACCTATGGTTTTTTCAGTGTATATATATATACACACACACACACATATATATATATCAGCAACGTTATGAAAAGTAAAGTGCATCCATTCTGTAGGATATATGCCTAATAGTTACAGAGGTTTGTTTGAACAAGTCTCAGTTCTTAAAATGATTTACCAAAACAATTTCCATACTTCCAGCTGAAAATCAGTCATGCCTTGTTACTTCGACCCAAGATAATAATCACGCGATTGTCTGGCTGTGGCAGCCTTGATTACTTTACGAGAACAAACCCATCATTCTCCCATTGTTCTCCCAAACTGACAGCTCAGTTCTCTGCTCGTAGGAGTTTGCGTGATGCTCTGCATCAGAATGCACATTGCCAATCCTCTGGGTATAGTTATACATCCACCAGTCACTTAAGGCGCCCTCGGAGAATCTGAGTTACCCTTCACCTCTCTACAAATTTAGAAAAACCGACTAAAAGCTTCAATTGCTCACCTTAAGTGCAGCACCCACGAGAAATTACTTTTAAATTTAACAACTGGAAACTACTGCACAGAAGAAAATAGATCATTTTTTAAAACTGAAATTTCATTTTTAAACTGAAATTGCAGATTTTGTTTTATTGGAAATGCATACAGAAGAAATGTGTTTAAGCTGCTTGCATTACCATAAAATCTAAGCTATTTCATGGGCAGAGGGAAACTTTGCACATAAAATTATTTTTGCCGTCATATACTTCCAGATCTGCCTTAGCAGGCATAGATTTGAAGAATGTGTTGAATATAAGACACAATAAAAATAGGAAAATCACATATACAGCATCAACAGATTTCACAATATCTCTTCAATTCAATTTCATTTGTGGGTGTGCAAAATTGGAGAAGAAAGTTTGTGCACATCAATAGGGAGTAAAAGACCCTCCAGTGAAGGAGAAAAGAATAATTTCTCGGCATTCCTGCATTTTTTTCCATGGCATTTTTCACTCAAACATTTTTGGAAGGACAATTCTCACTCCCAAAATAGACTTTTCTGGGTTTCTAGTCTGCGAAAAAAATATTTTTAGCAGACATTTTTAACCCGCTGATTTTTACAACTTCATAATCCTTTGCTTAATTTATTAACATGAAACTTCACAATCTTGAGTTGGTCGTGTGTCACAATTTTATCTACCATTAATCTCAACCTCTATTTGCAAATTTGAAAAATGAAATGCAAAAAATAAGCAGTGATGCACATTAATTCGAAGTATAAAGACTTCTGCTTGAAAAACAATATTCGGAAAGAAGACATGTAATCGCACAAAGGGCATGATGTACTATTTCAATTTGGCAAAGCAGGGATGTGAAATTTGCACACCGGCTGGTTTACGATTGTGAATGCAGTTTGCATCAACCTATGTTTACTTGTATAGTGTCAGAACCGTCAGGGGGCAACAGGACATGCCGGGGCTATTGGGCCACAGTAGTGGGTGCTGGTGTTGTTTACCTCTGATGTCCTGGGATCTGTCCTTTTATGGCTCTGCAAACTGGGCTAAGTACAGCCCCTTCACCACTTAATTGCCAGTGGTAGTGATAGTGAACATTCGTAGGCTACTCAGGGAGGTTAGTGTGGGGGTGCAACAAGCTCAGCTCGCAATGGGCATCCAAGAGCATAATAACTTGATTTTCAAACACAGTGCTTATTTCTCTAAAAGAGAAATACTTTAATACACAATACTCTCAATTCTACACACTACAAAAAGATACTCATAGTCTCTTGTGCGGGATAATAACCTTCCGGTGAGGATTCTCCTTTGGCACCCCCTCCACCCTCCCTTATCTTAAAGTTAAATTTCTGTGTGCCTTAGGCACAGGTTCAGTGCTCCCATCCAACCTGGTAGACAAAGAAGGCCCTCAATCTCTCAAGCAACAGGTTTGAGTGCCCAGTAGGTCTCACTGCGGCTTACCACACTTCAATCATAGTCCTCCTACTTGGTGGGAGGACGTGCCGGCTGTGGATGCATCAGTCGACTACCCTGATTCTTGAGAGCAGACTCAGGCTGGACATTGCCGGTTGCAGCAGTATCTCATTCCTCGTGGACTGTCTAGTGAGTTGAGGATTCAGCTGATTCAGCCTCCCGGGGTCGAGGTGGCAATGCAATATGCTTCTGGTCTCCGTTCCAGGGACAACAGTTTAGTCGCTTCAAGGTACATCACATTTCAGTGGCTGTGGCTTTGTTTGATTGGACACACTTTCGGTCAGTGCCTTGAATAGTTACGCAGGTACTGGGGTACGCAGTAGGCAAGTGCCTTGAGGCAGTAGTTTCATTAATAGTGGCAATGGCTGCAGGCCTAGTCACTGCAAAGTTCATTCTTGCACAGGTGGGTAGTGGTAAAAGCTTGATACAAGTATCTTAGCTGTTCCGACTGCCCATCACATTTAGGGCAATTTCCAAACAATTTGGGCACATTTGGAGAGTGACACTGCTTGGCAACCACCTTTCTTAAGTGAAGCACACCACTCAGGCACACCTGGTCAAGTCTCACGTCTGCAATGGAAGCATCAATGGGGTAATCTGCTTGTGCACACTTCAGCAGTGCCACGAATCCTCCTCTTCAGCGATGGGCAACAGCTCTTAGCTATGAAAACACCAATCACCCTTTCAGGAGCCTCTGTTGAACGTACTCAGAGAAACCTTGGAGCTTGAGCAACAAGTGGAGCAACACCTCACACATTTACATAGGTAGATCAGACAGGGGAGGTGTGTTCTCTGTCTCTACTTTCGAATGAGTTTGGGTTGGTTCGTATTTCATGTGTCCTTCTTCAGCGGTCTTTCAGACTCAGCCTTTGTGTAGAGTGATGCTCCTTGCAGCAGAGTCGTCTCCAAGTTGGATCACCCACAACAGAGGCACAAAGAAGTGTGAGCATTGTGTACCTGGCGAACAAAAGTCATGCCGGACAGTGATCAGGAAGAGGGATCAAAGCCTGACTCTTTCTAAAGCAACCCTTCACAATGTGAAAAATATGGAGTGCAGTCTACCCTTACCCCACCATCCACCAAATGGCAGTTCTTAAGGAGACTAATCAGCAGCCCTCTGCGGCAGAAGGACCCTAATGAATTTCAAGGGGGGAGACTGTTTCCTCTTTCCTCACTTCAGTGTCTAGATCCCCTCGTCTCCAGTGGCAGCTAGTGACATTTGAAAGTGATGGGGAGTACGGTCAGACGGCAAACAATTTTGACTTATTGATTAGATTCCCTATGAGAGTTCCAGCAATAGCCAGACTGCCGAGTACAATGCCAAGATTTCTACTGTGTTTGCATGTAAGTGAACACATACCTCTGCAACGTAAATATTCATATGCTGATATTTGGTTGTTTATTTCTTGCTCTATTGTGAAGTGCGCTAATCTTTATGCCAAGTCAATGTCATATAAAATTGCAAAATTAAATTAACAGGTGTCAGTGGCTCTCAGTCTGTCCCTTGACAGGTGTGAGCAGCTCCTCCAGTTCAAACCTCAGAATCTGTCCACTGTTGGGTGTGATGAATTTACCCCGTCCTGTTTTTTCTTTGCATTCTGCTACTTGTAGTTTGTTTTCCCACCATAAATGCAAGACCCAGAATGCAAACAAAACGTGTTCTATGTGTGGCGAGCTACTCTCAATGGCATGGGATGGATTAAAATCTCTTTTCCACACAATTAGATCGCGCCAGGCAGACACTCAATGTATTCTACCTTAGCATCGTCAAACACAGCGAGGCACAGACTGGCACTGGCCAGGCAGATACCAATCCCACCAGCATCAGCTGCATCCTGAGGGCCTTCCACTACCTTCACTACCCGCTTGCTCCATGTCCTGCACCCATTTGCTGCGGAGCTACAAGGCCTGCATCGTGAGATGAGAGATGCAGATTAGATGTCCCGAGGCTCCTTATCTGTGGGAGTGTGAGGGAATGGAGGTTTTACACTGCATTGATTCCAGAGCTCTGAAGAGGGCATCTCAGCTCATCCAATCCCCGAAGGCATTTCGTTGTACATTCCCATATCCTCAAACTCCTGGTTTACAAGGAGGCTCAAGATTCCTTATGAAGGGAGGGCTTATTTTCTTTGGTATTACGCGAGGTTCAAGGTGGATATCCCTTCCACGAAGGAGGCTCAGAGAAAGCCCACGTCATATGAAACGTTCCTGCTGTGGAGAGTGTTATTGAGTAGTTCTGTCAGTGTGTATGTATTCGGCCCAAGCGTTAAAGTTTGCTGCTAAGTGGCGGCGAATGTGATGCCGAAAAAACTGGCAGTATCGTCAGCCAAGATCTTGATCATGTCATGTTGCATCGACTGACTTTCCTTCACAAAGTCACCAAACCTAACTCATCCTGGAGCTGCTCTCATGCTGTTTTCAGCATGAGAGAAGCACCAGGATTGGTAGGAGCAGGCTCACCCAGCACTCCTTTTCAGTCTAGGGGCCTATGTGTACAATCTGCCCGGCCGTAAAACAGCTTGGAGTGGTGTGGTCTGAAGTGCACATGTCGGGCTGGCCGTCGCAAGATAGCCGGCCAACCTGACATGCACACCCCACAATTCAGTGTTAGTGATCATCTTTGCTGCTAGCCTGTCAAACATCAGGAATCATCCCCGCCACTGCACTTTAATAAAATGGGAATAACTATTTTATTAATTTATATTTGTTGCTGTGTGCCACTCACAGCAGGCGGGGCGACACTCCTCTGCTCTAAAGGAGGAAACGCCGCTGCTCGCTTCAGTCTCTGGAGTGTCAGCAATATACTTCCACTGTCTGGGAAAGTAACCTTACATCCATATTGTGCACATGAACAGAGCTGGGGCTTCCACAATGGAAGATACAGGCCTCTTTCACTCTGTTTCACTCAGACATGCACGATGTGTGTAACCCTCAGACCACACACATCCATACACACAAACACATGCGCTCTGGATAATAGTGCGAGAATCTGGGTTCACCTGTAGCAGCAGAATCTTACATAAGTGGGTTGGCCGCTCAACACTAATTATGGCACAGAAAAAAAGATCTGGTCACACTAGAAATGCTAAAATACGGTATGCTGCCATCACCACAATACATGCTTTACCAGGGACAGTAACTTCTTGTCACTATGAAGAGGGAGCTTGGTATTCCCCTCCAGGTCCAGACAAGAAAAAGACTGTAGTCACATCGAGTAATATGGCTAGGCCTTCATCAGCAAACTAGATTAGCATGTGGCGGTGGCCAAAAACCCAAAATCCAGGATACTAGATACATGCAGCTCGGCACTCAGGGCAGGGGACATGACTACACACCAGGCAGAGAACATTTCCATTCCAACAGACACCCTTCCTTGATCAGACTACCCAAAACCTTACTCCACCATTAGAGAAGTCCGGTCGTCAGATCGACAAAACCTGTCAGGAAAGTCCATCTGAAATTCTCGTGGTTCATTATGGTGTTATGCTCTACTGTCAAATCTAGGCCTTGCAGTGAGATAAATCATCTCAGCAACTTGGGAGTTTCCACCTTCATTGCTATCAACCACTTGAGTGACTCGGGATCTGTTTAGATCACATAGTACCAAACAAATACAGCCAGACCTTTCCCAAAGCCCACACAATAGCAAACTTAGGGCATGCTTCACACAGTTCAGGCACATTTGGAGAGTGCCATGACTTGGCAATTGCCTTTCTTCAGCACTGCCGACCACTCGGGCACACGTTGGCAAGTGTTACATCTGCAATGGCAGCATCAACAGGGCAATCTGCTCTCGCACACTTCAGCAATGCCGCGGATCCTTCAATAGAAGTGAGCTAGAGAGAAAGTTAACTTTTTTAGGGGGCACTTGGAAGGTGTTGGCCCTGGGCAGCTGCTTACTTTGTCCATGCCTTAAAACGACTTTGCTCACACCCATAGATTGTCACACTTAGTACTCTCTCACACAACAAACTTACTCTAATACACTCACTAATACACTCAGGGAGGTGCCCAGTGCAACAGCCTTTTTTTGGCGCCCTCCCATGGCCTACTTCTCCACTAATACCCTCACTACCACTGTCCAACAGTGCACCTCATCTCTCCATAACCCTTCTCCGACATACATTTCACTTTTTAGGTTTCGCCTAGGCAGCGCATGCGCTGTCTCGTCGAGAGATGGTGTATACAGTATTGTGGGGGAAGCTCTGCCCACTTTCCGGCTATCTTTTTGATTGGCCGAATTCCTAAATGCTGCAATCTGATTGGTTTTCCTCAACTTAATCCCGCCTCCTGACGGCCATGTCGTCATTTTTCTCCTTCCATAGCTATCGGCCCCTTTACTATTAAAACTGTTTTGTTCCCCTGCCTCCCCCCGTTCCCTCCCGCAGTCCGTCACTTCTCTGCCCACCACAACCCCCCCACCCACTCCCGTTCCTGCCTTCTTGGACGACCACCGTTTTATTTACAATACGAGTCCTATTGCATTTGTAAATGCTTTTTTTCCCCTCTGATTGGCTGGCTGCTCTCGCACTCTATTTTGCCTGACCTAGACTGTCGCATGCGCGCGATGCTATATATCGTACGCATGCGCGCCAAAAGTCTAACTCTGCCTCTTGTTTTTCCTTTTCAACGCTCCGCGGCGAGCCCGTGCTCCGCACACAGATTCGGTGCGCTCAATTAAGACACATTACCGGGTAGTCCGTGATATCAGTCACCTGAGCTTAATTTATGATTGTTCTAAAGAAGTTGGAGTCGACGCGTTTTGGAACGGCACTCTCCTGACATTAATCGGCCCCCTTTCCAGGACTGTCGCACTGCAGTTTGGGACACGGCTTATCCATAGAGCGAGTCAGACCCTCCCGGGGCTGTTAGTTGCCGGGAACATCAAAGTGTAAATCTGTTTTTATAATCTGTACAATATTGCCGAGTGTAGCACAAACCTGCAGCGCCATCTAGCAGCCACTCGCCCACATGCCGTGCTATCGCTTGCCCTAGGCGGGTCTAATTAATATACCGCTAATAAATATTATGACGGACAGCACACATCCCCCCCTCCCCCCCGCCCAATTAGCACAAGCAAGACTGGGTGGCATCGGGGTGCGTTTGCACTGAGACTGTCTTCGGGTACAGCTGTGTAACCATGGGACTGAACTTAGCATGTTGCACAGAGCAGGGCCTCATTCTGCCTTTGTCTCCACAGGCCTTCACTTTTAGCTTCGAACCAGCAAAGTTCCCTTTCTGTCGTTTCGGGACGGAAAACCAGGAAATCCAAAAGAAGCGACGCGGACGAAGGTAAGGTGGCGCCCTCATCTGGAGGTGTGGAAGGGGTTTATGCCTTTTCCTGAATCTTCACAGCAGGGTTATCTGAGCGTAACGGATGAGTTAATAATGCTATATCACCCAGCTCAGTTGTCTGCAAGCTGCATGTCAAGTATCAATGCCGAGCCTCCGCCTCTTTCTCCGAGGTCAATGAACCAGTAAAAGTGATCTTTTTGCATATAAACCTATTCACCGATCTGGTGCAAGTTTTGCCGATGTGGGCATATTGAGGATAAAGAAGCGTGGCTTGACACGTCTTTTGCTAAATTGTCCGAACCCATTTCTAAGCTTATTCTTGTACTGTTTGATTTCTTTCTGGGTAAGTGTGGAAAAAAATCTTCAATTGTGTTGCTAGGGGCGACTGGTTAATGGCTTGCAGTAAGACCCCGACAAGCTATTAAGAGGGGCCAGATTGGACTTTTATCTACCCACATGGAGCTGAAATTACAAAAAAGACTAAAGTTCACCGAAAACAGCCATTCTGGAGCACGGCGCTTTAGGGTGTCCTGCTCTCTTGTATTAACTACCTGTTCATCCCCCTTTTCAGGTGACGTCACTTTAGATGAGATAAAAGAATTGGGCACAGTAGACCAGGGGTTCCGGCATTTCTCGAACGTCTGTGCCGCATCACTGACACCACCAACAAGAGCTTGGTACTGTACAATGCACTCGGACAGACCCAGCTGGTGGCCCTATACCCACAGGGGTCCGACGCGTTTTGCCAAGGTGAGGATGGGGCGTGGCTGCACACGTATACCTGCAGGAGCTGCACACACGTTTGCCTCAGTGTACCGTCTAGTAAACCTTACACCGGCGCGCAGCGTGGTTTCAAACACACCCCTTCCACACGCAGGAGTTTTTTTTTTTGCAGTTTTATGTAGCAAACTCGACCCGAAGGTATTGGAGCGCTTTACATGAGCACCAGTTACGTTACACAAGGACACATTCATTTTTGGTAGGCACAGGGAGATTAAGTGATAAGCCCAGAATCACAGGATGTTGAGTTGACGCCAAGAATCGAACCTGGTTCCCCAAACTCTGACCGTTATGCCACATCCTCAACCTCAGTACAGTTTGTCTAAAGAAGCTACGACTAAACCAGCATTACTGTTGTCATTGTGACTCACTTTATCACAAAACAAATTAACAATCCCTCTTTCTCCGCAGCAACTTTAAATATGAACTTTTACTCTTGGCTACCTGGGAGAAATAGCAGGAAGCAGCCCGTCACGCTGAGCATTGTGGGAAGCAACCTCTTCCTGTCCTGCGCATTGGTGGATGAGAAGCCCAAGCTACACCTAGAGGTAACCAGGGAAGCCATGTTATTATGACCAATGGGTACCAGCCATGCATGCAACTATTTCACTCCATCCTCCAACCCCCCCACCCTCCAGTTCTTCTCTTGGTACTTCACTTTGAGATCTGAGCTGTAGGTTTGGTATCAAACATAAGTGCAGCAGGGTACAATTGAAGGGCGTGCGCAGAAATGATAAAGTCCAGATAGCAAAATAACATTTACAAAATGTCTTTATTGTTCAGTCGTATTCAAAGCTTTAGATTCCAGCCAACGCGTTTCGTTCTCCCTGGGAGAACTTTATCAGGGCTTTGACAGATACAAGGAATTTCTACATTCAACTTGGTTTTCCACCAATAAGGGTGATTGCCCTTAGGAGCTCCTGATGAAGTTCTCCCACGGAGAACGAAACGCATTGGCTGGAATCTAAAGCTTTGAATACGACTGAACAATAAAGAAATTTTGTACATGTTATTTTGCTATCTGGACTTTATCATTTCTGCGCACGCCCTTCAATTGTATCTTAAGGATCTGGAGCACAGAGGCATCATTAGACGGTTGATGCCAGGGCTTGCTGCGCGGGACTTGTACATATGTCAAAACTGGCGTGAGGTGCAGAAATCTTAGTCAACCGTCTTTTCATGTGTTTTCGCGTTTATAAGTGCAGCAGGGCTTGATCTTTGCTAGGTTCTTTTTGGCATATCCATACGTTTATTTACATTTTCTGCTGACAATCTGGCCTGGAACCAACTTTGAGCACCAGCTTTAGGCGTGCCACTCTTGGTATTCTGTACCTTCAGGAACATACAAATGTGATGTCCGGGACCCACTCAGAATGGTGCATGTGTCTTGTGCATTCAAAACTACTACCCCTTCTGCGCATGTCCACATACAGTTGCTTACATTTTTTAAACACTGGCTCCTGAATTACCAAGAAGGAGGCCCAGATTGCATAGCAAACTCTCTGTTTCAGATAACCCCGGCTCCTTCTTGAGGTAGACTCTTGTACCTTGATAGACGTGTCAGCCACCCCCAATTTCTGGTCAAGCCTCTAGATGCCCCTGCTTCACACACTCCTGTTTCCTGGTTGGGAGGGGGTGGTTGGAGTTTGGGGCCACATGTTTAAAGCTCTACAGGGTCCTGTCATGCTATGTTGAAAGCTCCACAGGGTCCTGTCATCCCCTGTACCTCAAGGCGCAAGGCTCCATGTGAATCTACCACTGTGCCTCGATGATGCTTTTCAATTCTTAATTTGTGATGTACTTGTCGTGTGCCATTCAACACGGGCAGTATCCTGTCCAGAGGAAAATGTGCATTTGAGTCTGACTGATATTAATTGTAGCACTGGTATATGTTGGGAAGGAGAAATTACAGATTATGCGAAGAAACACTGCACATGACATTATTACTGGCTTTCCACCAGACCATTCTAGACATAGCAGTCACTATCCCCGTAGGTCGGGGGTCTTCAAACTGTGGGAAGGGCCCCCCTAGGGGGGTCTCGGGTGATCCCAAGGGGGGTCTTAAGGCTCTGGCCAAAAGAAGCATTATGCTCTGTAATGGGCCATCACTAACATCTTTTGTTATTTATTCCCTACCTCCCTACCTGGTAGTATGTGTCAAAAGGGAAGGGACTCAGAATATTCTTCAAACCCCCCAGCCATTGGTTAAGTGATGTGGTGAGATTCAACTTGGCCCCTTAACTTCAGAGCTTCATCCCTCGCTACTTGACCAATGCTGTAGCAGGTTCAGCTCGGTTTTACCAGCACAGCTGCAACCCATCCTTGATTGCTTGTGGGTAATTGAATCTCAGTTAGCCATTATCAGCTCTGCCAAACGGACTAATTCTGCATCCTCCAGCCTCCCTGTGCAGCACACGGCCAGAGAGCAAGATCTTCATCTTCTTCCCGCCACTATTGTCTCTGAAGCTTCTTATTAGGCGAACTCTATGCTTTGAGCTCTACTGCCCCCCCAAAAAGGATGAATCCCTGGGGGAAGTGTACAGCACCATACGGGGCGGTGCCTATTGCCCAAACTGTGATCCCGATTGTTCAACAGATGGTGGTACCCAAAGGCCAAAGGGAACTGCAACTGACAAGCAATAGGCCCTTGCTGGATATGCAGAACACTGATGCAGCCACTAATAACACTGTTATGAACCTTCCACCATGTACCAGCCCTTATGTTGTGATACTGACTGGCATCCCATTACTGAGGCATAACCAGACGGAATCAGGGGACCCATATCTTAATAAAGTTACCTATCGGTTATCTAAGAACAGAGGGTTCAGAATCACTTTAGCATTCTCTAGATTCCATTCCATAGAAATTGTCTTCCACGAGCACCCGTAGACCATAATATTTTTTTCAAATCTTGTATTTTCAGTGATATGACCACCGAAGGTCCTGATTTTACATTAAAAACAAAGCTTTGGACTATACCATTTTCCACTCAAAGGCAATATTTCTCTCCATGTGTTCCCATACCTGGCGTGTCACGCAGTTTGGTGCTTACTTTCCCTCCATGTTAAAGAACAGTAGATGTTTCAGCACCCAGGCTAATGTGCTGCATAGCTAAATACATATAGGGTCCCAAAGGCGAGACCGATTGCATTGCAAATGCTTGTTTATAGTGCTACTCATACTCCACTCACAATCAATTCTGTGATCTGCATTGTAAACATTCTTTGCAGCAGGCACATTAATCCTCCGTACTACTTTAGGATGCATCAAAAGGCAACTAGACAAAATTCGATCTCTCACCAGTAGGAACATTAATCACGAGAGTTATCTTGACATTTTTATTGTTGCATGAAAACTGCTGGAGGCACAAGGAAGTTCACATGCTTTTCAACCAATTGTTATCTTTAAACACAGCGCCCCCCACCAAAGTCAGCACCAGCTGCCGCTGCACAGGTTGCACTGCCCTAAAGCCGGCCCTGTGACATCTACACTCATATCAAAGCTCCACGCTAACTCAACTTTGCCTCTCCTATTTTCTCATTTAAGCCACCCAACTTGCGGTTGTAGCTAACATTGTTTTGCAAATCAACAAATCATGAGACTCCCTACTTTGTAAAACTTGGAATATCTTGTACACTGTTCCTGTGTGTCGCTCTCATTAGTTCAAAACACTCAAAGGGGAGCTATAGCGTGCCTCATGCTGTGTCCGAAATAACCTTTCTTTTATCCTTTGTTGATAAATTTAGTTTTATTACTTTTATATAGTGCTTTATAGTGCCTGGTCACAGCTTCTGAGCACGACCTGAAGTCTGCATTAGCAGTGGCGGCTGCCACAAAACTAAGAAGGGGTTTGCAGGCAGGGGGGGACAGGGAATTTAGGGGAAAATTATTTAAAAAAATGTACCTGTTGCTCCCACTGCCTCAGACGCCGCCGGCCGCCTGGGTGCTTCTCTCCTGGCAGTCACTGGTAAAGCACAGGCTCCCCACCCAATCCAGACGCTGCTTTCATCTTGTGAGAGCAGCGCCAGAATTGGTCTGAGCGGCCTCGTTTTCCACTCAGATAGTGCCTGGGAGACTGTGGCTTTTCTCCAACCTGGCTAAGCAACACAGCTGGGCTGGAGAATTAGAAGTGCAAATGTCTGTTTGGCCCACCTAAGACACACGCATGTCTCAGACAGAGCCAATCACAGAAAAATAAAATTATATTATTGTGTTTTCATTTTATTTTTCTGTGACTGACTCTGACGAGTGGGGTGACGCTCCTCCGCCATTATGGAGGAGCCGAGGCTGTGCATTAGACACTTTAATGGCAAACTATTTTTGGGTATTTAAATAAAAAATTACAAAATCAGTATGTCCTTCAGGGGGATCTAATAACTTGACAGTAAGCTGGTGCCTTGAAAGCATGACTGGGAAAAATCATGTGTCTAATGGTGCCTTGCCTTTCACTGTCTCTGATTGACCCAACCATACAAGCCTATGAATCTGACTCTGTAAGACTGAGGGGCATATTATCAAGAACGGCGTTTAAATTATCGCCGCTTTAGCGGCAGAAAACTGCCGCTAAAGCGGCGATAATGGGCTTGATAATATGCCCTTGAGAATTCCAATAGAAGCCCATGTTGACACTAGAACATGGGCTTCTATTGGAATTCTCCAGGGCATATTATCAAGCCCATTATCGCCGCTTTAGCGGCAGAAAACTGCCGCTAAAGCGGCGATAATTTTAACGCTGTTTCTTGATAATATGCCCCTGAATTTCGTCATGTTTAATGCACTTTTTCACTCTTTAAGGGGATGAGAGACAAGCTGGTGCTATCTTCTTTGGCCATTGATTGAAGCTTCTATGCAAATCATGACAGCGTAATATATAGTGATTAACCATAATTTGTGAGTTACAACAAATAGACACCAGCACAAGAATTATTTGCTAAAAGAAAATGTTAAAATGCTACTTTGTAAAAAATGTAAAATAGTCAACCTGCCTCTCTTGTTTGCCACAAAGCTGAAGGAAACACCCCACAGGGCTCACAGTGCAGGAGACACTTCCTTACATAAAGGTATAAAAAAGTTACTATCTAACTATATGCCATGCTGTTTTTTTCTTGAATATAGCAGTTTATAGACAATTCACATGAATCAAGGGGTGAATGTTTTTTTGTACATTTTCTTGATTAGCTCATAAACAAACACTTTAAGGTCTGCACACACCACTCAGAATCTTCCCACCTCGCTCCCTTGGCTGATATCTAAGGCGCCATACCCAACACACCTCTTTCTGATAAAGACTGTTAACCGCAGCTTCCTCACCTTATGAATATCCCCAAAAGTCAGACTGGATCAGGACGCACTTGCATAGCAATTCTCTCGAGCGCCAACAAGCGGCGTTGTGCTACCTCATACTGCTCCGTCGTGTGCAGCTGTGACGTTGGGACCAGACTATATATGTCACCTTCTTGGGCAGAGGTCAGTTCCATTCTTTCCGCTCTAACAGATACCAATTCAGAGCTTCAACTGTCATTCAACAGATTTGGGATTTTCCCCTCAAATCTACTAGTGTGCACACAAAATGTCACCAAAACTAACAGGCTTTAAGGCCTGTTAAGACTGTACCCAGTAGATGTCAGCTATAGGTTTTCACAAAGTCTGTCTTTGGGGTCTTGATTCCGGACATGACTCAAAGTTATGTTCTCTTTATGCCAAGATGAACAAAAATGCCATCCATGACCATGAAGCGAACTTGCTGTCGCTGAGCTGAGAAAATTGAAGAGCTGTTCCCAATCGAAGTACAGGGCCTGGCGATCCCAGTCGAAGTCGAGAGCACAGATGTATTCTCATTCACAGGATTGCTCTCATGACCAGTCTTCGTTGAAGTCAGTTAAGTCAAAAGAGAGCCCTAAAAACATAAAAAAACAAACTTGGCTCATCTGCATCTCATCACGCACACCATTCAGAGTTGCATAAAGCACCTGAAATCTCAAAGCCAAGGTGCCATTCTCCCCTAACAAGTCAGCTTTGATGTTGATTCTGTTCCAAATGCCTTACAATCAGGTAGCAATACCAGAACTGCTCCAACAGCTTAAATTAGCTTTGGACAACATCTTTGATGTCACACCAGGTCCCACTGTAGCATCTTCAGGCAGTAGCGGTCGGTGGTGGGAGTGCCGCCGGGCGCTGACGTGGGGCGGGGGGTAGTAAACTACGGATTACGGGCGATTACAGGTAAGTACACATATAAATAAATAAAACGAATTTCGTTTCTCACGCTGCATCGCCAAATGTGATGCAGCGCGAGAAACGAAATTCGTTTTATTTATTTATATGTGTACTTACCTGTAATCGCCCGTAATCCGTAGTTTACTACCCCCTACCCTGCCCCTCCCCCGCGTCAGCGCCTGGCAGCACTCCCACCACTGACCGCTACTGTCTTCAGGCACCCTGGATCTGTCAGGGCCTCCAGCTGGTTCACAGTCTGCGGATTTGTCCCCAAGGACAGTTCTGAGTTTTACTCCAGTACCAATGATTCCAGATCCAACAACTCCTATGGCTCCACTAATGGAGCTGACTATGGTATTACAGTTGTTGGCTTGAATAATGCCCTCACCTTCAACGTCAGCGACGAGACCGACGTTGCTGACGCCGGCCTAGTATATAATTATTCTCTCAGATTCTGAGACACCTATAACACCTAGAACTAGATTCTATTCCCAATCTAAGTCTGATTATTCACAGGAGGAGTTTATTTTTTTTGAAGAGTACCATCCTTATGAACAAGAGGATGTTTAAGGAGATCTAAAAAATGCTAGCGGTCTAGATACCCCACTTGACATTGGACTTTCTTCCCCAAATCCTGTGACAGCTACTAAGGAGACTTAATCATTTGCCACAATTAGAAGGGCAGCTGAGATCCTTAACCTTATCTTATCCACAAAGGAGGTCAAAACAATGCTCCTGGTGAAAGTATTAAACCCAGGGCAATCGCCCCAAAAACCTTTATTTATATAAATTTGTCCTCCAGTCAAACTGCCTTTTTGGGACGTTTTCCTGTCAATAACAGCAGGGCTTGTTATTATTGCACCAGAGCCTGCATGACCTACCCCTCCATTTGTGGAGATTGAATGGTGACAGCTGATGACATTTATCCTTCCTCCTGAGGTGGATGATGTTAGTCTGGTAACACGGTGTCCTTCAAATAAGTCTGTCTAGTCAGGACGCTAGGAGAGGTTTGTTGTGTGAGGTTCTTCTAGCCACATCCAACCCTTGCAAGCTTCTTTATCTAATATTTTGTTATTTTTTTATCATTGGCCAAGCAAGGCTTTGCTGGGCCACTGTTAAAAGTTACTTATCGCCTCTTTTAGCCTTTTAGCGCCTACTGGATCAGCCATCCCTCTTCAGAATACCCGTGATGTTTTTTTTTTTAAGGGTTTGTACCATATGTTTCCATGTACTCCTTTTATAATGCTGCAATGGGATCTAAATCTTATTTTGATGTACCTGATTTGCTTGCCTTTTGAACCTATGCACAGTTGTCTTTTATGCCTATTACACTTAAAACATTGTTCGTCATTGCCATAACATCTGCCAAGCAGGTAACCGAACTTCAGGTCTAGTCCTCTATTCCACCATTTGTTTCCTTTTTTCTGGACACATTAGTGCTTCGAACAGAGGCAGCATTCCTGCCCAAGGTAGTCACATCCTTTCATGTAGGGAAATACATCACCTTATCAACATTCTATGCACTGCATCATCCATCAAAGGAGGAGGAACGGCTGCATTGGCTTGATCCTAATAGGGCCGTTATCTTTTACATCGACAGTACCAGAAAATTTCGACACGATGACCAACTGATTGTCAGATTTTCTGCAACAAAGAAGGGCAAGGCGGTACAGAAAAGCCCCATCTCTGGATCAATCGTCTTAAGTCATACAATCTGCTATAGGTTAGCCAAAAAGCAGCCCCAGAAGGTTTGCAGTCTCAATCCACCAGAGCAAAAGCTGCTACCATGGCACTAGAGCATGGTGTGCCAGTCTTGGACATTTGCCAGGTTGCTAGGTGGGTGTTCCATCATACCTTCACAAAGGACTACTCTCTAGATAACCAGGTCCAACAGGGCTGACATTTTGCCCGATCTCTCTTGCAGGAATTCCTAGTCCGAGTCATTCCGCAGAACCACCACCTGGCAGATACTGCTTTGGTATCTATTCAAAAGGTAAAGAATCTGCGGTTAAAAGTCTCTATCAGAAGAACAAGTTACTTACCTTTGATAACGTCTTTTCTGGTAGTGATGCTTTCTAACTGCAGATTCCTCACCTGCCATACCGCCTTCCCGTTCTGTGGAATAATCTCATTCAGTCCAATATTAATAAGACTATATCTCATAATGGTTTGCACACTGTTTCATTTTGATTTCAATGAGCTCCACATCTGTTGACATGGACGAAGTTCAGAAAGGAACTGATGCCAGCATGAGCAGGTGCTGTATATATACTTGTCCTGACGTTACATCCGCACAGGAAAGAGTGGTTTGAGGTAGAATGACATTGCATGGTGCTACCTGTTGAGGCAAGGGAGAATTACTATACAAAAGTTTCCAGACCCAGTCTGATGCCTGGGGATATTCAAAAGGTGAGGAATCTGTGGTTAGATCGAGTTCCTACAACAAAAGACTTTACCGAAGGTAAGTAACTTGTTCTTTGGACACTGTCCCTGCAGGGCCAGCAGGAATTGGCAGACGGCTCATCACTCACCATTCTTACTTGCCCTTTACAAACCCCACATGACAACATCCACTTTGGAAAAAATGTGTCTTACACGTTCTTCATCACAGTTCCATATTCCGCAGAAGGGTCAGGCATGGCAGAATCAAAGTCACATCCTGCTTCTATACTCGATCCTTTGGTGAGTCTGACAAAATCCTGGAAGGAAGTGTGGCACACAAGGCTGCAGGCCTTCACATCCTGAGAAATCTCAAAGCCAAGGTGCCATTCTCCCCTAACAAGTCAGTTTTGATGTTGATTCTGTTCCAAATGCCTTACGATCAGGTAGCAATACCAGAACTGCTCCAACTGCTTAAATTAGCTTTGGACAAATCCTTTGATGTCACACCAGGGCCCACTGTAGCATCTTTGGGCACCCTGGATCTGTCAGGGCCTCCAGCCGGTTCTCCGGTTCACCGTCTGCGGATTTGTCCCCAAGGACAGTTCTGAGTTTAACTCCAGTACCACTGATTCCAGATCCAACAACTCCTATGGCTCCACTAATGGAGATGACTACGGTATTACAGTTGTTGGCATGAATAATGCCCTCGCCTTCAACGTCAGCGACGAGACCAACGTTGCTGACACCGGCCTAGTATATAATTATTCTTTCAGATTCTGAGACACCTATTCCACCTAGAACTAGATTCTACTCCCAATCTGAGACTTATTATTCTCAAGAGGAGTTTATTTTTTTTGAAGAGTACCATCCTTGTGAACAAGAGGATGTTTAAGGAAATCTAAAAAATGCTAGCGGTCTAGATACCCCACTTGACATTGGACTTTCTTCCCCAAATCCTGCGATAGCTACTAAGGAGACTTCATCATTTGCCACAATTAGAAGGGCAGCTGAGATCCTTGACCTTATCTTACCCACAAAGGAGGTCAAAACAATGCTCCTGGTGAAAGTATTAAACCCAGGGCAATCGCCTCAAAAACCTTTATTTATATAAATTTGTCCTCCGGTCAAACTGCCTTTTTGGGACGTTTTCCTGTCAATAACAGCAGGGCTTGGTATTATTGCACCAGAGCCTGCATGACCTACCCCTCCATTTGTGGAGATTGAATGGCGACATCTGATGACATTTATCCTTCCTCCTGAGGTGGATGGTGTTAGTCTGGTAGCACGGTGTCCTTCAAAGAAGTCTGTCTAGTCAGGACACTAGGAGAGGTTTGTTGTGTGAGGTTCTTCTAGTCACATCCAACCCTTGCAAGCTTCTTTATCTAATATTTTGTTATTTTTTTATTATTGGGCACTGTTAAAAGTTACTTATCGCCTCTTTTAGCCTTTCAGTGCCTACTGGATCAGCCATCCCTCTTCAGAATACCTGTGATGTTTTTTTTTAATGGTTTGTACCATATGTTTCCATGTACTCCTTTTATAATGCTGCAAAGGGATCTACATCTTACTTTGATGTACCTGATTTGCTTGCCTTTTAAACCTATGCACAGTTGTCTTTTATGCCTATTACACTTAAAACAGTGTTCGTCATTGCCATATCATCTGCCAAGCAGGAAACCAAACTTCAGGTCTAGTCCTCTATTCCACCATTTGTTTCCTTTTTTCTGGACACATTAGTGCTTCGAACAAAGGCAGCATTCCTGCCCAAGGTAGTCACGTCCTTTCATGTAGGGAAATACATCACTTTATCAACATTGTATGCACTGCATCATCCATCAAAGGAGGAGGAACGGCTGCATTGCCTTGATCCTAATAGGGCAGTTAGCTTTTACATCGACAGTACCAGAAAATGTCGACAGGATGACCAACTGATTGTTAGATTTTCTGCAACAAAGAAGGGCAAGGCAGTACAGAAAAGCACCATCTCTGGATCAATCGTCTTAAGTCATACAATCTGCTATAGGTTAGCCAAAAGCAGCCCCAGAAGGTTTGCAGACTCAATCCACCATAGCAAAAGCTGCTACCATGGCACTAGAGCATGGTGTGCCAGTCTTGGACATTTGCCAGGCTGCTAGGTGGGTGTCCCATCATACCTTCACAAAGGACTACTCTCTAGATAACCAGGTCCAACAGGGCTGACATTTTGCCCGATCTCTCTTGCAGGAATTCCTAGTCTGAGTCATTCCGCAGAACCACCACCTGGCAGATACTGCTTTGGTATCTATTCAACAGGTAAAGAATCTGCGGTTAAAAGTCTCTATCAGAAGAACAAGTTACTTACCTTTGATAATGTCTTTTCTGGTAGTGATGCTTTCTAACTGCAGATTCCTCACCTGCCATACCGCCTCCCCGTTCTGTGGAATAATCTCATTCAGTCCAATATTAATAAGACTACATTTCATAATGGTTTGCACACTGTTTCATTTTGATTTCAATGAGCTCCACGTCCGTTGACATGGACGAAGTTCAGAAAGGAACTGGTGCCAGCATGAGCAGGTGCCGTATATATACTTGTCCTGACGTTACATCCAAACAGGAAAGAGTGGCTTGAGGTAGAATGACATTGCACGGTGCTACATGTTGGGGCAAGGGAGAATTGCTATACAAAAGTTTCCAGACCCAGTCTGATGCCTGGGGATATTCAAAAGGTGAGGAATCTGTGGTTAGATCGAGTTCCTACAACAAAAGACTTTACCGAAGGTAAGTAACTTGTTCTTTAGACACTGTCCCTGCAGGGCCAGCAGGAATTAGCAGACGGCTCCTCACATACCATTCTTACTTGCCCTTTACAAACCCCACATGACAGCATCCACTTTGGAAAAAAAGTGTCTTACACGTTCTTCATCACAGTTCCGTCTTCCGCAGAAGGGTCAGGCATGGCAGAATCAAAGTCACATCCTGCTTCTATACTGGATCCTCTGTTGAGTCTGACAAAATCCTGGAAGGAAGGGTGGCACACAGGGCTGCAGGGCTTCACATCCTGAGGTGGATGCTCCTCTGGCTCTTGAAGTAGTGACTGTTCCACTGGTTTAACACTACATGCTCACCAAAGAACCCCCTACTTTCTCTCGCGGTCCCCTTTATCACCACAATTTCATGTAATTAGATCAGGCCATACATCCATCCTGTTACTCCAAGCCCTCCCAGACGTACAACTATTGCATCCTAGCTAGACATCTTCTGTGTTTTTTCTGAATTAGACTTATCTCCACAGGCAGGTCTGTGTCAAAATATTTATGCTGCGCAAAACATGCAATTTACCTTTACACCTCAACATGCATATGTTATGTTTTGTATCTCGGACATCCACTCCACGCAATGCTAGAAAGTTACAGATGTACCGAGACACAGACTTCACTTTCATATGTGGAAGATGGGGGATCTCAGTTTAATACACTGCTAGATACAGTTACATATACAGTACAAAATGCAAAACGTTGTCCAGTTAAAGGCCAGGGCACAATTAAAGTCCAAACTAAAAGTAAACCAAAGAGTCATTTGTTACCATTTTCTGTAAAACGTGATAAGGTTTCTGAGGACAGACATAACTAAAGCTGAAAACCTGCCTCCCTTCATATCCTGGCATTTGTCAAAATGATGGGAAATAGGTTTGTAGAAACAACATTTTGTACATGACCTTTGGCAAACATAAATAAAAAATAAGCAAATACCTGACTTTTCCTTTGGTGTTTCTGAGGACAGTTGCAGCAAAATTCTGTGTTACCCCCACCAGACTGATTCCATCGACTTCTACTATTTGGTCATTCACTTGTATCCTATTGGAGGGAAAATCATTGTTACTGCTTGCATTCCTTTAAAGTACCTAATCAATATATATCCTCCATTTCAAATGCACATACAAAATGTAAGCAAAGGAAGAGTACGGTAGAATACTTAAAAAGCAGAGCGTGCCAAATACAAATTCCAGCAAGAAGCAATGTACAAAATGTAGCAAGATAATTAAAAAAAACAGTGACAGTGCTTAAGAGAAGCTGATGCTGGTTTAATGGAGTCGTCTGTAACCGTTTTGCACTGACATATGCTGAACCCCTGAAAATAGGATGGTAGATGAGGATTTAAATGACACCAAACAAAAGGTGGTCCAAGGGTTAATGTGCTTGATAACTTGATGGCTATACATTGTGCCAGATCAGTGGGGTTAAGGGCCAAATAAAATTGGGTTGTATATAAATATGTATGCCCAGCTATAAGAGTGAGGCCACTCTACGACTATAAACGTGAATTGTGCAAAATCCAGATCAGGAGGTCTCAGGACAACCAGAAGTTACTAGTAGTGTTAACTGCGGTATTTCGCTTCTTGTGCCCTAGGGCTCTGTATGGCAGACCCTCAAACTAGGACCCAAGTAATATTTTTAGCACTTGGCTCTCAGGTTAGCGAGGCCTAGCAGTTCAAGGCTGACTCGGTGAGATGCTGTGGCTTAGAATTTGATTCAGCAAATCAACAAACTGCACTCAATGTCCAGTCAGCGTTTTCCTTTAAAAAAGAATTACATTAAAAACACATACCTAAATAACACAGTGGCGGCTGGCATGTACTGAGGGCGGTAGGGCGAGTGGGTCATTAAAAAAAAAAAACATTAAAACAACACCTGTGAACGCGACGTCCTCCTCCTCCTTGATGGTCTTCTCTCCTCAAGGCAGGCAGGCAGGCAGGATTCACCACTCCTAGCACTGCTCTCACCAGCATGAGAGCAGTGCTTGGATTGGTGGGAGTGGCCTCACTCTGCGCTCCACAGCACTCTGGAGGCTTTGGCTTTCTCTAACCCAGCTGTCTGAAGACAGCCGGGTTAGAGAGATTTAAAGTATGCATGTGTGGCTATCCGTCGCAAGACGGCTGGCCAAAAAGACACGCGCACTTTAAACTGAAAGTGCCCTGCTCTCTCTGCTGCTGCCATTCAGCAGAAGCCCCGCCCCTGTCCTGACGCTCCGTTCGGGATGGGGTGAAGAAAAATAAAATGGTAGTGAACTAACTTCATTATCATTTTATTTTTCTCTCTGGGGACATTTCAGTGGGGTGACGCTTCTCCGCTCAAACGGAGCAGCTGCCCCTGAAAGAACATACACAAAGTTACAAGTATGCACAAAATGGCAGGCAAAAAAATCACACACAGCACAACTCAAAGAGCCTCACTAACTGCATGGGACGCGCACTAAAGAAAGGTCACTGCGGTCACCTAAAACCACAGTAGAACACGTAGGTCTGGAGTTAGTGCAGTTTTTGCATTGGCAGACCCTAAACCACGACCCCAATATATGCCTATAGTAAAACATGCAATATATTTGTAATTTTTACAATTTATAAACAGTCAGGCTTACTTACAGTGCCAAAGGATGTTCAGAATGAAATCAACAATAAAAATGGCCCTTCCAGCACACATGAACATTTCAACGAGTTACCACAAGTATGAAGATATTTAGTTATTCAGTACTGACACACCAAAGCCTATTGGCTTTGAGATACTTACTAATGAACTTATCACAGCAAATGTCATTGAAAGGATACATTTCTACTGGTTAACGAAGGTTGCATAGTAGCGTTTCAGAACTACCAAACAAAAGATCATCCCGGGGAGCTTCTCAAAGAACTCCAAACTTCTCCCAAAGTCACTAGCTCACACCCAGGAGACTTAGGGGAACAGTATTTCGCCCTGCCTCCCTGGGGCCAAATGTCAGTTCCTCTCAGTCTCCAGGGCCACGTAGGCAAACCGAGAGGCAGACCCAGGTTTCTGCCCTTTAATAGAGGTCTAGTTTCCTCAAAAAATGAAGTCCTGCACCTAGGTTATCCTAGGGGACTTTACATGAAAGGGAAATTTAGATTAGGCTTTGCCACTTTTAGCTTCGGTCAACTGCACAGATGATCTCCTTGCTGCGTTCCAGAGCCTAGATCTTAGAGCACGTCTGCCTCGGGCCACTTTAAACCAAATTAGATGGGCTACACTGACCAAAAGTACTCCCATGGGTCTTCCTGGCCCCCCCAACCCTACCAGCAGAGGCATTCAAATTTTGAAAGTGGAAACCACAGGAATAGAAAATTGCTTTTTCTAAAGCAGACAATACAACCACTGTACACTGTGAGACAAGATTTAGTACTTCTCAGGAACATAAATCTCCCAGCAGAAATGGAGATGAAAAAAGGAGCATATCATTAGATTAAAAGGAAAGAGTTCTGCATATCAACTTTTAATAGAAGTAGTAGGATTGATAGGTTAGGTGTTTTGTATCTGCTGTCAAGTTATGTATTTCAGTGCCAAAGGGTAAATGTGCATACCTTGAATCATGTTATGAACAAATCGAATGGATAATTTGAAAATTGTGTGGCATTCTACCTCCTATATAAAGGTCAGGTTCCATGGCATGGGTGGGAACATTTGGTACCACTGACCTCACACAGTGGTTATAATGAACCTTATTATTGTGTACACAGTGAGCTTGCTGCAACTTCCTATTTCAGTGCATAGACATTTTAAAACTTTAAGATTTCAAGATGGGCACTCTTGGTCTCTCCTCCTGAATCATCCCAGAAATCTATTCATGGTGGGGATACTGCTGCTGTAACCCATCAGTCCTGTGGCAAATGTACCGCTGGCTCTAGGGTTTCTGACAGCAGAGCCAACGGAGACTCTACCATGGAAAAAAACACTGTTTCCCTCATGTCTAAATGAGGCACAGGAACTGTAGATATCGGGGGACAGAGGCTCTGCCAATTTATGGCGGTGATCATCCCTTTCGACAATCTCTAATGGATCCCCACAGTTCTCCACGTATAGGTTCCAGATAATTGCTTCGAATTGCCTGTATTTTACACTACTCTAAAGAACATGCACAAAGAAAAGGTGTATAAATAGCAGATATTAGATACTGCATTAAAAACTCTTAGGGGCCGATTTATCATTCTCGTTCGCAAACCAAGAATTTGCAGTGTGCTCATTAACTGGTTTTCACATAGAAATGTGATTTGTGGTACAACCTATCAACTAATTAGTGGCATTGTAAACTGTCTATTCGTAGTGGATCAGAAAATGACCTCCTGCCTAATAAATAATATTATTTGGGCAGGTCGCAATTTGCGACCCCCCTGTGAATGGCTGCCAATGCGTGGATGGAAGTCTGCAAGGGACAGCAGACCTCTGTCCTTGCACTGGATTTCCAAAACGGGGATTTTTTTTTTTTCAAAAGCAGTCTGTCCATTAAAGGCATAGGGGCTGCATTAAAAATATGTTTCCAGTTGGAAAGACATCAGTGGGAGCAGGCAGTGATCCTCTGGACCACTGTCTGCTGCTCTCCAAGATTGCTGGCATGATTCACGAAGAGAGAGATATCCCATGAGGACACCTTGCCACTTGCGAATCAGTTACCATCTCAAAGTTTACGACTCGTAAAAGGGCTTTTGAGCATCAAGAAAAGCCCTTTTGCTGTGGCAAATCCTGTGATTTTACGAATTGAAGGGTTTGTGTCCGCAAAAGGGCTTTGTTCGTCGACCACGAAGAGCCTTATTCGCAAAGGTATTTTTCAGCCATAAATGTATGCTTATGGTCAGGCCAGGTTATCACAAAAGGATTCTTTTTTATTTTTCGTTGGGTAGAAACATAAATGGATACATGAATTCATTCAATGGACAAACTGATCCGGATCTGAGAAAAGAAAATAACTCCTGCAAATTGATATCCTTATCTATAAACATATTACTAACGGTAATTCTTGTTATTTCTGATTCTTTTCTGCCTGAAGGTATCAAGAAATGTATAGCATTATAGAAGTTTAGATTTGCATAAAGTGTGTTTACCCAGTTTTTGAAAAGTCATCATGCCTTTCAATATGTCTTTGATTGCCCTCTTTACGCAAAATGTAATTTACCTAAATGCATGGTCTTTCTCATTTTTATTGTCTATTCCACAAGTGTAGGGGTGTCTGTTGCTCTCTATTTCTGTGCGATGATTGATTTTGCAACCAAAGAGTTAGAAAATATCAGGTTATCTATGTTCCGATTGTGACCCACATTCTACCACCTTCCAACAAGAGCCACACCGGGGTCATGGTTTAAGGGGGCTCTAGTCATCTCCTCCAGTTTCTGGTAGATTGATATCCAGTAAGATTTTAAACTAGAGCAAGCCCAAGAGATTGTTTCCAGTCTTCTAAATCATTGTGTCATCGAACATATTGATTACTTATTTCCGGTTAGCTTGTACTTATTTTCTCTGGTGCATATCCCCATTTTTAACGTCCCATAACTCAGATATTATTCAGTCCTCTAGGTCTACCGGCCAAAGAGCATATATAGTTGTGTGGTTCAGGCTTACAGTTCCTATTAATAATTGATATACCAGGCAGATAGAGGAGGAGGCAGGAGAGGGTGTGTATAACAGACAGAGCTGCCGACTTTGGAGCTAGGGATCCAGGTTCCAGTCTTGCCGTCGGCTCAACATCCTGTTATTCGGGGCAAATTACTTAATCTCCCCGTGCCTATGAACAGCCCCTAGAGACCTTCAAAGGTGATTAGCTACCCTATACAAATCAAGTATGATTATTATATGGCCTCTGTAAGGGAAGTGGAGAAAGACAGCACCAAACAGATTTGTAGACATATACCTATAACTGTAAAAAATCTCTATCCTACTCCTGTTCTGTCACAAATTCCTCCTGCAACTCAGAGAAAGACAAAAAAAGAAAGCATTGTGTTTGAAGATCTGAGTGACTTCCCAAATGACCAGCTTATACAATGGATCCTAAACTTGAGTTAGTTCAGTCGGGAAAGCAGAATTGTCCCACAGTGGGATGCAGCCTCTTTCATTCCTTATAGAGTCTTTAAGGTTTTGAAGCAGATCTTTTTGAAAAACCTTGGAATAACAAAATTGGCAGTAAATCCCCACTTACCACTCTCATTCGAAATGTGTTTAGTACTAATAGAAAAGTATTTTCAATGTATGCTTGGGATTAGTGTAGGAAGGTGGAATCTGACTATATGGTTGCCCCCACTTTTTTTATGGTGTTTTGCTGGTTTATGACTTAGTTGGACTGGGATCCTGCTATTCAGGGCCCCAGTCTATCTGCTTTCTCTGTAAAAAGGTTTCCATGTGCCTTAGGCACATCATTGATTGGGATCTGGAGTGCCCTTATAAGTCCCTAGTATATGGTATACTATGTACCAAGGGCATAGGTACCTCAGAGGCCTGCCAGGGGCTGCAGCATGTATTATGCCACCCCTGGAGGGCCATCCAAACTGACACCACAGGTCTGCTACTGCAGCCTGGGTAAGGTGGTGCATGCACCCCTTACTGTGATATAGGTTACCTATATCACTAAATACATACACACATATAAACCTATAAGTCACTCCTAAGGCAGGCCTTATCAATCCTAAAGGCAGAGTGCATGGTTCCTATGTGAGAGGGTGCCCCTGCATGAGCAGGGCCCCTCTGCAGCGTTCGGAGACCATCTCTGATGCTGTTTGTAGTGCAGCCTGACCATATACTCTTAAGCGCATTATATCCTCGCGGTAAAATGCTAACTTTGGAATGGCTGCACCTAAACATGTCGTGTTTGGTGTCAAACATCTTGGAATACTAGCCCCCGCCAATTCTGGCGGCGGGGGTAGCATTCCACCCTTCTAGAGGGAAAGACATGTTAACTCTGACTAACCTGGTAACTTCTCTCCAAAGCCCTGGCATCACAAAATGGATGCTGCTGCCACAGACACGAGTCTGGCCTCCTGCTGCTGGACGAAACTCCGGCAGGGGAGGCCTGGACAATAGGTTTCCTGTCCCAGGGAGGTGTGACCACCTCCCCAGACAGGATAATGTGTATTGGGGCTGGGCGGGAGCACCATCTGTGTGCTTTGAAGTCCTGCACTGGGGGCACATTTGGTGTCCCTGTGCATACCCCAGTTCAAACCGGATCAGGGGCTTCCAGCCCCTGCTTTGGCGCGAACTGGACAAAGGGAAAGGGGTGTAGCCACCCCTCTGCCCTGACCCACCCATAGGTGGGGCCACAGAGTAGTCCAACCCCTATCTTTAGTATAAAGATAGGAACCCAGTCCTTAGGACTTTAGATTATCCCTGGACGAAACTCTGAAACAGAATCCTGGACCTTCGACGCTCTACTCACGATTAGAGGACAGAAGAATCTCCCTTGGGGTCAAGGAGTGACTCCCCTGCTTGGCAGGCACCAAAGAAGCATCTGTCCGGTTCGCATTTCTGAAGCTCCCGTCGGACGCCGAAGTCATCGCATCACCAGAGGTGGATTCTCAGACTTCCCGAGGCTACCCTGAGTCCCCAGCAAAGCTGAGGCCCGTGGCTATCGTGGGTGACTTGAGACCGTGACCCCTGGACACCGAGCACATTTGCAAGTGCATCATCTTCTGGGTCTCCCAAGAAGTCGTGCTTTGGGCTCCGAGTAGCCCTAGCCTCCAGCACCACCTGCACCGAAGATCACTGGCCCCCACTCCACGAGTGTCCTGTAAGCCAGCTCCACGTGCGGCATCATGAGGCTCCTTCGCGGTCGCTAGCCCGTTGGCTAGTAGCCCTTAACGAAGGCCAATCCTTTTCTAACTTAGGCATCCTGGTTGCTCCAGGCCTGCCCTCACTTACCCTCGCTGGGTGAGTTCCACAGACCTTGCTGGTCTGCACCATCGACGATCTACATCTTCACCGAGACTTGCCGTTGCCAAGGCTTGTTGGGTCCAATCCGGTCGCCGACACCTCAGCACTCGACAGACATTGTGTACCAGCCCGAATGCTGCTCCTGGTCGCCGACAACGCCTCCTGGACCTCGTGGCTGAAGAGTCAAGACGACCGTCAACGCACCTGAAGCACTCGACATCGGTGGGCATCTGTCCATCGCCTTCCTGGTCACTGGCTAGTGACCCAGACTCTGTCCCCTCTGCTTTCAGGTTCTTCAGAACTCCGATCCACTCTTGGATCCACCCGGACACTTTTCACTTGGTCGCCAGCAGCACTTTGCAGCAGATCGCCATTCGAATCGACGACGAAACCCGACCCCGAAAGGCACCTATGCACCCGGCTTCCCTGGGTGAGGTAACACGAGTACTCCGGTGCTCCCGTGGGTAGAGACTCTTCAAAGTCCTAGATCTCAAAGGGTTTGGCCCTAGTCCTCTTTTAAGTGTCCCTTTTCTCTAATTTCCCGATCACGACTTTCTCCATAGAAGTCAACGGCGTATCGCGGTTGTGTATTTACACTGCACGCGTCTCCCGTGGGTCCCCTGTGTCACTACCTTGGGTGGTTCCTTGTGGTCCAAGCACTTCTAGAGGCTCTAGGCCTAGTGTCTAGTTCAGTCGTGGTTCGCATACCACTTTATTGGTATATGGTTTGGTACGCCCCTAGGGCCCAAACGTGTATTTGTGCTATTACTGTGTTTAAATAACTTCTAACTTATGTATTTCGAACTCTAGCCTCATAAAGAGACTAGAGGGGTGTGTTTAGCAATAAATACATATATTTTGAATATATACCTGGTGTGGTGCTCTTTCATTTGATCACTCAAGAGATTATAGACTGGTAAAACAAGCTGCTTTACATTCCTTCAAGACTTAGCCTGAAGGCTGCTCTCCATAGCTACCACTAGGATAGCTTTCAATAAGGTTGTCTTTAACCTATCTCCAATAAGGGGTTGTTTGGACTGGTGCAAGGTGCCCACTATAATTAGTGGACAGCATATACCAGGCCAACTTCTCACATTGGTGTGCAGCGTGTGGGATTCCAGCTTGCTATTGTTTTACCAGATAATCTCAATTGAATTGATCAACTGAAAACCACTAAAGGTACCTAAGGTACATATAATTTAAGCTTAGAATACAGTAAGTTCTACTGAACTTAGAGTTGTGTGTTAAGGGATAGCACAACCCTTTCTACAACTCAAGAGAGTTTAGTAGGCCACACTAGAGTAGGTAGTGCATACACCACACCACACTAGTAATGTCTTTAAGGGTAGGATCTAAAGAATCCTTGCAGGAAGCCATTGAGCTTCCACCCTCCAAGTATGATACACTCCCATTCTTGGAATTGAGAGCTTTATGCAACTTGAGAAAAATAAGGACAGGCCAAAGCCCCACCACCCAACACCTCAAGGAGTTGTTGGTGGCTTATGACCTTAGTAGGCCCTTGGGGACTGAAGGGGTAGGAGCTGAGGGTGGGGCAGAAGATGAGGATGGGACCAGGGGTACCAGTACCCCCAGCCCCCCTCTGAAACTGGCCAGGAGGGCGACAATGGCCCTGACCTGGATAATCCAACCCCTCCTGAGGAAGAGGAAGAGGAGGATCAGAATGATGCTCCCTTTGTCCCCCCAGGAAGGATTGTGAGTGTGCCCAGAAGGTCTAGATCTTCTTCTCAGGAGTCTAACCACTCTGGCACCTCAATAGGGAGCTCTGTCTCATCTCATAGGAGGGAATCCTCTCATGAGAGAAGAAAGAGGCTGATTCAATATGAGGAAGCTCAGCTTGAACTCAGAAGGAAGCAAGTAGCCTTAGACAGGGAGTCCCTGGATCTCCTTAGAGAGAAAAGAAAGTTGGGACTAGAGTCCCATGGTGGCAGCAATATCCCTAGAGATAGGGACAGGTCTTATGACCATAGAAACCTAAACAAGATTGTCCCTCCCTACCAGAGTGGGGATGACATCCACAAATGGATAACTGCACTGGAGAGGGCCTGTAAAGTTCAGAAGGTCCCCCAGAGGCAGTGGGCAGCAATCTTGTGGCTCTCCTTTGCAGACAAAGGTAGAGACAAGCTCCTCACTGTAAGAGAAGAGGATGCTGACAATTACACAGTCTTGAAGAGTGCTCTGATAGATGGGTTTGGCCTAACCACTGAACAGTATAGGTTGAAGTTCAGAGACACCCAAAAAGCTCAGACTCAAGACTGGGTTGATTTTGTAGATTGTGCTACAAAGGCTCTGGAAGGTTGGATACATGGCAACAAAGTGCATGACTTTTTAGGATTGTACAATTTGATTATGAGGGAGCAGATCCTTAATAATTGTCAAAACCAGCTTTTGCACCAGTATCTGGTGGACTCTGATCTGACCTCTCCCCAAGAATTGGGAAAGAAGGCAGACAAATGGGTCAGGACCAGAGTAAAAACTAGAAATCAGGGTGGTGACCAGAAGAAAGATTCTACTAAGTCCCAAGAGAAAGGTGGGGATAAATCTAAGGATAAGTCCCCTACAGGGCCCCAAAATTCCTCTTCTGGGGGTGGGTCCCAAACTCCTTCCTCTCCTGAAAAGAAACCATATTGCCATGTCTGTAAAAAGCCTGGGCACTGGAAAACTGATCCCAGTTGCCCCAGGATTGGCAATAAAGAAAATGTTCCTCCCACAACTACTACCACCCCTCCTGGTACTACCAGTAGTAATCCTCCAGTTGGGAGTAGTGCACCCAAAAAGTTAGGTGCTTTTGCAAGAGGAACAGAGGTGGGCCCTAGTTTAGACAGGGACCCCTCAACAGACTCCTCTGACTCTGATGGTGGTATAGGATTTGCCACCTTTACCATGGGTCCCATAGCATTGGGCAGGTACAGATTGGAGCCAATAATTAATGGTCAGAAAGCTGTGGCATTTAGGGACACAGGGGCTAGTGTCACCATGGTGGCAGAGAAACTAGTCCCCCCTCACCAGCTTTTACCTGAGTTTAAATACCAGGTGACCAACATTGATGGTGTCAGAACAGATCACCCCATGGCCATAGTCAATCTCAGCTGGGAGGGGGTCACAGGCCCAAAAAGAGTGGCAGTGTCCCCAACCCTACCTGTAGATTGCCTGATGGGCAATGATCTGGAAATTTCAGCCTGGGCTGAAGTTGAACACCAAACCCATCTCAGGATGCTGGGCGTCCCTGTAAAGGTTAGTGGGGCTGTAATGGCCACAGCCCCAGCCCAAGAATTTGGGAAGGTGGAGCCTGAAAGAATGGCCCACTCTCCCCCAAAAGAGAGCACAAGGGTTGAAGAAAAGTCTTCTTCCCTCCAGACAGTAGGTAAGGGTCAGCCTCCTCAGGGAACTGACCCTACCCCTAGTGAAGGAACTGCCCCAGAGGTAGTCAGGCCTGGCCTGGCCACACCCCTGATGGCAGAGGACCCTTCCAAGGTGGTACCCAGTCTGGAGCAGGTAACCTGCCCCTCTCTACCCTGCCTCAGCCAGCCCAGGGCTGCAGAGGTCAGGGAGGTCAGTGGACCCCCCAGGGCCCCCTGTCCAGAGGAACCCCCCATCAGCAGATTAGGGGCACCCAGTCTAGTAGCCCTAGCCAGGTGAAAACTCCTCTACACACTGAGGGATCCCCCATGCCTTTATGTAGGGACCTCCCCCAGAAGGACTCTGGTAGGCAAGGGCAAACCTGGGACCTGAAGGTTCCAAACCTGCCCTGTCCCTCCAGTAGTCCATCCAAAGGGACCCAACCCCCAGCTGTAGGCAGCCAAAGGTTGACCCTTAGAGCAAAGTGCAACTCAGTCATGGAAAGACAGGCATACATGGTGACCAGTGATCTGAGGAAACTGAGGCCAACATTCCTAGGGCCTCACTTCCCTACTCAGACACCTCACCAGCCTTGTACTTTACCTAAGCACACCACAGGTAGTGATTCCCCATGGTGGAGACCCTCTTATACCCTTAGGGTGAGGGATTGCTTAGTGGACCATAAGACAGGGGGCAACCATGCTAGTGCAGGTGCTTCCTTATATGACCACTTAGTCAATGAAGGCTCAACTGGCCAAGGTTAGCCTTATCTCCTTTCGTTTGGGGGGGGTTATGTAGGAAGGTGGAATCTGACTATATGGTTGCCCCCACTTTTTTTATGGTGTTTTGCTGGTTTATGACTTAGTTGGACTGGGATCCTGCTATTCAGGGCCCCAGTCTATCTGCTTTCTCTGTAAAAGGTTTCCATGTGCCTTAGGCACATCATCTGATTGGGATCTGGAGTGCCCTTATAAGTCCCTAGTATATGGTATACTATGTACCAAGGGCATAGGTACCTCAGAGGCCTGCCAGGGGCTGCAGCATGTATTATGCCACCCCTGGAAGGCCATCCAAACTGACACCACAGGTCTGCTACTGCAGCCTGGGTAAGGTGGTGCATGCACCCCTTACTGTGATATAGGTTACCTATATCACTAAATACATACACACATATAAACCTATAAGTCACTCCTAAGGCAGGCCTTATCAATCCTAAAGGCAGAGTGCATGGTTCCTATGTGAGAGGGTGCCCCTGCATGAGCAGGGCCCCTCTGCAGCGTTCGGAGACCATCTCTGATGCTGTTTGTAGTGCAGCCTGACCATATACTCTTAAGCGCATTATATCCTCGCGGTAAAATGCTAACTTTGGAATGGCTGCACCTAAACATGTCGTGTTTGGTGTCAAACATCTTGGAATACTACCCCCCCGCCAATTCTGGCGGCGGGGGTAGCATTCCACCCTTCTAGAGGGAAAGACATGTTAACTCTGACTAACCCGGTAACTTCTCTCCAAAGCCCTGGCATCACAAAATGGATGCTGCTGCCACAGACACGAGTCTGGCCTCCTGCTGCTGGACGAAACTCTGGCAGGGGAGGCCTGGACAATAGGTTTCCTGTCCCAGGGAGGTGTGACCACCTCCCCAGACAGGATAATGTGTATTGGGGCTGGGCGGGAGCACCATCTGTGTGCTTTGAAGTCCTGCACTGGGGGCACATTTGGTGTCCCTGTGCATACCCCAGTTCAAACCGGATCAGGGGCTTCCAGCCCCTGCTTTGGCGCGAACTGGACAAAGGGAAAGGGGTGTAGCCACCCCTCTGCCCTGACCCACCCATAGGTGGGGCCACAGAGTAGTCCAACCCCTATCTTTAGTATAAAGATAGGAACCCAGTCCTTAGGACTTTAGATTATCCCTGGACGAAACTCTGAAACAGAATCCTGGACCTTCGACGCTCTACTCACGATTAGAGGACAGAAGAATCTCCCTTGGGGTCAAGGAGTGACTCCCCTGCTTGGCAGGCACCAAAGAAGCATCTGTCCGGTTCGCATTTCTGAAGCTCCCGTCGGACGCCGAAGTCATCGCATCACCAGAGGTGGATTCTCAGACTTCCCCGAGGCTACCCTGAGTCCCCAGCAAAGCTGAGGCCCGTGGCTATCGTGGGTGACTTGAGACCGTGACCCCTGGACACCGAGCACATTTGCAAGTGCATCATCTTCTGGGTCTCCCAAGAAGTCGTGCTTTGGGCTCCGAGTAGCCCTAGCCTCCAGCACCACTTGCACCGAAGATCACTGGCCCCCACTCCACGAGTGTCCTGTAAGCCAGCTCCACGTGCGGCGTCACGAGGCTCCTTCGCAGTCGCTAGCCCGTTGGCTAGTAGCCCTTAACGAAGGCCAATCCTTTTCTAACTTGGCATCCTGGTTGCTCCAGGCCTGCCCTCACTTACCTTCGCTGGGTGAGTTCCACAGACCTTGCTGGTCTGCACCATCGACGATCTACATCTTCACCGAGACTTGCCGTTGCCAAGGCTTGTTGGGTCCAATCCGGTCGTCGACACCTCAGCACTCGACAAACATCATGTACCAGCCCGAATCCTGCTCCTGGTCGCCGACAACGCCTCCTGGACCTCGTGGCTGAAGAGTCAAGACGACCGTCAACGCACCTGAAGCACTCGACATCGGTGGGCATCTGTCCATCGCCTCCCTGGTCACTGGCTAGTGACCCAGACTCTTTCCCCTCTGCTTTCAGGTTCTTCAGAACTCCGATCCACTCTTGGATCCACCCAGACACTTTTCACTTGGTCGCCAGCAGCACTTTGCAGCAGATCGCCATTCAAATCGACGACGAAACCCGACCCCGAAAGGCACCTATGCACCCGGCTTCCCTGGGTGAGGTAACACGAGTACTCCTGTGCTCCCGTGGGTAGAGACTCTTCAAAGTCCTAGATCTCAAAGGGTTTGGCCCAAGTCCTCTTTAAAGTGTCCCTTTTCTCTAATTTCCCGATCACGACTTTCTCCATAGAAGTCAACGGCATATCGCGGTTGTGTATTTACACTGCACGCGTCTCCCGTGGGTCCCCTGTGTCACTACCTTGGGTGGTTCCTTGTGGTCCAAGCACTTCTAGAGGCTCTAGGCCTAGTGTCTAGTTCAGTCGTGGTTCGCATACCACTTTATTGGTATATGGTTTGGTACGCCCCTAGGGCCCAAACGTGTATTTGTGCTATTACTGTGATTTAAATAACTTCTAACTTATGTACTTCGAACTCTAGCCTCATAAAGAGACTAGAGGGGTGTGTTTAGCAATAAATACATATATTTTGAATATATACCTGGTGTGGTGCTCTTTCATTTGATCACTCAAGAGATTATAGACTGGTAAAACAAGCTGCTTTACATTCCTTCAAGACTTAGCCTGAAGGCTGCTCTCCATAGCTACCACTAGGATAGCTTTCAATAAGGTTGTCTTTAACCTATCTCCAATAAGGGGTTGTTTGGACTGGTGCAAGGTGCCCACTATAATTAGTGGACAGCATATACCAGGCCAACTTCTCACAATTAGCATTTTTTACAAAGTTTGGCCAATAGAAGCTTGGTAGTATAGTTTAAATCCAGCAAGCGCCCACCTGCCTTTATTCGGGGAGCACATAAATTTGTTCTGGCAATTCGAGGAGATTTCACTGCTCAAAAAGGAGGCAATCATATTATTTAGCTTAGAAAAAAGCCTTCTCCAGACAGCTGGGAAGGCATTGAAATAGAAAAAGGCAGCAGGGAAGCATAATCCTTTTTATTAAACTTATCCGACCTACAAATAAACAGGAGATATGATGCCCTTTCTTGCAGATCTTTTTCCATACCACTTAAAAAAGCTTCATAATTTAGCTTATATATGACACAGGCCTATCCGATACCTTAATCCCTAGGTATCGAATGGGATTTACTGTGAACATTTCCTGACTTTACTCCTCTATGCATGATTTGGGATAATTGATCAAAATGCCCTCAGTTTTGGCTTTATTTATTTTATTAATAGAAATTGCTGAGATGTTCTCAATTACCATAAAAGCCTTAAGCACGCCAACCTATTCTCGATCCAGAGCTACATCACGTGCATACAATAAGATGTTGATGAAGGAGCATTTCTTGGGACTAGTTCATATGGTTTCATCGTTGGTGATGTATTGAGAAAGGAGTTTGATAAATAAAGCAAACAGCAAGGGTGACAATAGGCGCCATACTGATGGTGAGCTTGTCTGATAATTTCTGTCATGCCTGTGGATTTCCTTTCAAGAACTAATTTAGCAGTTAAGATTTGATATAAGTAATTGAGAACGTGAATGATCTGGAAGGGAATCCCAAAACTCAAATATATATTGCTGTTAGACCTGGCATCTTTGGTGTGATTTCTCCTGTCTTTTTGCTTCTGACCTCCTGTTTTTTGACTGTGTTCTGCATTTTGTTTTTGCTGGTTTTAGGTCTCTGGACACTTTACCACTGCTGACCAGTGCTAAAGTTCAAGTGTTTCCTGCGCGAATTGTATTGGTGATTGGTTTACCCATGATTGGCATTATTTGATTTACTAGTAAGTCCCTAGTAAAGTGCACGGTGTGTGCCAGGGCCTGTAAATCAAATGCTACTAGTGGGCCTGCAGCACTGATTATGCCACCGACATGAGTAGCCCTGCAAACATGACTCAGACCTGCAGTGTCTGTGTATGCAGTTTTGAACTGCCATTTCGATCTGATAAGTGTACCCACTTCCTTTTATTACTTGTAAGGCACCCTAAGGTAGGCTTATGGTAGCCCCATGGGCAGGGTGCAATGTTTTTGAAAGGTAGGACATGTGCTGTTGTGTTTTACATGTCCTAATAGTGAAATACTGCTAATTTCATTCTTCGCTATTGCAAAGACTGTCTCTCCCATAGGGTAACATGGAGATTGCCTTGAAATATCTTTTAAGTGTAATTTCCCACTTAGCTGATAGAGATTTGGAGTTTGAGGTCTCTGAACTCACAATTTAAAAATACATCTTTTGGTGAAGTGGGTTTTTAAATTGCGTGTTTGAAAATGCCACTTTTAGAAAGTGATTTTATCAAGAAAACAAGAGCAACCCATATGTCCATACGAACTGGGTATATAAGTGTTAACTTATGACAAATGTTCAAATGGAACTCATTTTTAGCAACTTTTTCATATTTATCACAGGTCGTTTCTGTGTTGAATAAATCAAGAAAATAATATAGAGCACGTCTGTCTAGAAATGGTTTACGCAACAGTAAGAAGTAGCCACAACAATTTACTTTCTTCGAATCGATTCAGCCGAATCAAGTTTTTATCCTTGTAGTTCAAAAAAGAGAAAATTACAAAACGGTTTATTTACCTATATTATATATATATTTTGATTTTGGTTTACGATGCTGTTAGACCTGGCATCATTGGTGTGGGTTTCCCCTGTATTTTTGCCTTTGCCTCCTGTGTTTTTGCTGTATGTTGGACTTTGTTTATGCTGGTCTAGATGCTTTGAGCACTTTGCCACTGCTGTTCAGTACCAAAGTGCAAGTGCTCCCTGTAAATTGTTGTTATGGATTGGTGATTCCATGATTGGCATATTTGATTTACTAGTCAGTCCCTATTACTGTGCACTGTGTGTGCTCAGGACCTGTAAATCAAATGCTGCAAGTGGGCCTGCAGCACTGATTGTGCCACCCACATAAGCAGCCTGTAAATGTAACTCAGATCTGCCACTACGGTGTCTGTGAGCAGTTTGGTACTGCCATGTCGACTTAGGCAAGTGCACCCACTTGCCAGGCCCTAACCTTCCCTTTTCTTACATGTAAGTCACCCCTAAAGTAGGCCCAAAGTACCCCTGTGGGCAGGGTGAAGGATGTAAAAGGTTGGAAATGCCCTGAAATGTGTGGCATGATCTGATAGTGAAATACTGCCAATTTCGTTTTTCACTATTGTAAGGCTATCTGCCCCATAGCATAAAATGGGGAGTTTGCTCATAACATCTTATGAGCATTACTGCCCATGGGAACAAGATAGGAAAATAAAGTTTGATATGCCTGAACTCAGCATGTTAAGATGCATCTTAGGGTGATGTTTACATTGTGGGTTTGAAAATACCACTTTTAGAAAGTAAGTATTTTCTTGCCTAACCATCCAATGTGCCTCTGCTAGGTTGTTTATTGAATGTCTGGCTTTGGAGTGACAGGGGCTGGGGATGGGCATTCTGTTCTGACAGACACTTGGGGGGTTGAGGTGTGTCCTGCCTATCCAGGGTGAGTCTGGGCTGGGATGAATAGACCTGGGCTGCATTCAGAGTAGTGGGAGGAGATTTTTCACACCTTAATGGGCCTGGTCTGCCAAGGACAATGCTGTCTCCATCTCCTGTCAGGAAGCTGTGCCAGAGAGGACAGTACTGGTTTTAGCTGGGCAAAGAGCTTCTCTGCCACAGAGAACAAAGGATTTTGTATTATAAAAAGAGGGGCCCAGAACTCAGACATTTAGAACATTTCTGGAATTCAAGAGGAACCTTTGACAAGGAGAAGAGCTGGAGAAACTAAGGAGAAGTACTGCCCCTTTGCTGTGTGCTGTCTGGGGTTGGCCTGCAGTGGCTGTTTCTGCCAAGGACTTTGCTGTGTGCTGTGGCCTCTGCTTGAGGAAGATCTCCAAGGGCTTGAAGTAGAGGTTGCCTCCTGTTCTGAAGCCTCAGAAACACAAAGACTTCACCCCCAGCTCCCCTGAACGTCCTTGCTGGGAGTTCTGCCCTCCCAAGAGGTGTCTGTAGCTGTTCTGCGTCTCTGGAAGTTGTTCCTGTTGTTGGGGGCTGGAAAGCGACGCATCCCCACCTGTTTCCGATGCATTGCCGCAGTGCATGAAGACTTTCCACGCATCATCATCGTGCCGCTGAAAAAACCGACGCAGTATCTGCCCGCGGCTTGAGAAATCGACGCAGCGTGTCTGGATTTTTGATGCATCGTCCCTGGGCGCCAATTTCTTCATCAACATTGCCCAGAAGTAAGAAACCGAGGCCGTGTCTTGAGATCGACGCATCACCTCCCCTTCCAGTAAGGAACAGACGTATCACCTCCCCTGGGAGTAAGGAACCAACACATCACCTCCCCTGCCTATCAGTAAGGAACCAAAGCATCTCCTCCCTTGTATAGCAGTAAGAAAACGGTGCACCACCTCCCCTGGGAGTAAGGAACCGACAAATCGCTTTGCTTTTCGGGCACCTCACCTCCCCTGCGCCTCACACCGTCTGATTTTGACACATCTAAGGTACTTTATGCTAAAAGAAGCTCATCCATTGAGTTCTATGGATTGAACTTATTTAACCTTTGAAAAGTGATGTCTTTACTTGTTTATGTTGAATTATTGTAGTTTTGGTCTTGTTTTATTCAGATAAATATTGGCTATTCTCCTAAACTGGTGTGGACTCCTTTTGTAGTGTTTTCACTGTGTTACTGTATGTGTATGTACGAATGCTTCACACATTGCCTCTGAGATAAGCCTGACGAATATATGATGTTACAACGCAAACCATTACAACGCATGCTTTTATAACGCTGTTTTTGCATCGCAACTACCATTACATCGCATGATTTTACAACGCATACCATTACAACGCATTTTTTAAAACTACCATTTCAATGCATTTCATTACAACGCATTACATCACAACGCATACCATTACAACGCATAATACTTTTAGTGCAACAGTAGGGTAAGTAATAGTGTAAGGGTAAAAATTACTATTCCCACTCCAGTGAGTGCAACAGTAGGGAAAGTGTTGGATAGCGTAGGGGTAAAAGTTACTATTCCCCCTCCAGTGAGTGCAACAGTAGGGAAAGTGTTGGATAGCGTAGGGGTAAAAATTACTATTCCCACTCCAGTGAGTGCAACAGTAGGGAAAGTGTTGGATAGCGTAGGGGTAAAAATGACTATTCCCCCTCCAGTGAGTGCAACAGTAGGCAAAGTGTTGGATAGTGTAGGGGTAAAAGTTACTATTCCCAACTACCCCTAAACCCATACCCATCTTAAAACTTAAAATTCTCCAATACTTACCTTATAATGCGTTGTGATGACATGCGTTGTAATGGCATGCGTTGTAAAGGCATGCGTTGTAAAGGCATGCGTTGTAATGACATGCGTTGTAATGACATGCGTTGTAATGGCATGTGATGTAAAGGCACTTGCGTTGTAAAAGTTGTGTTGTAAAGGCATTGCGATGTAATGTCTGCGTTGTAAGGGATGTTTCCCAAGCCTGACTGCTCGTGCCAAGCTACGAAGGGGGTGAGCAGGCTTTATCTTAGCTGTGTGACTCCCTTACCCTATCTAGAGTGAGGGTCCCTACTTGGACAGGGTGCAAACCACTGCCAACTAGAGACCCCATTTCTAACAATTGCCAATTAACTAAGTGAATTGTCTTCTCACCATCTAGAATCCTGATCGCTAGTGACATTTTCTCTGTTTCTCCATGATCAATCACTAATGATACAAAATCCCTTTGGGCATTTATTAAGCCACACAAAGTCACAAAGTCAATTTGCATGGCTGTGCATGGTTTAGTAAAAACAAAATAACACAGCACATAATGCTGCCTTGCGTAACATTTCGTGAGGTAAGCATTACATAGGTTGACCATGGCATTCCAGTACATCCCCCCATGTATTCTGATGCAAACCCCTATTTACAAACACTTGTAAACTTGGGTTTGCACCATAATGGTATCCCTACCTGACAAAGATTTTACAAGGTGAAATATCGTTATTTCTGCTTGTTACTTCCTCTTTCCATGTGTGCAGCACACATAGAAACAGGAACATAGCTCTATGTGCAGGTTACCCTTCCTTCACAAAAACAATCCTGCCCGTAACACAGACATCCTTGAAGTAAGGGTGCTTATGTTGGAGCTAGGCATCACACAATGCGCCAGAACTAGGAGAGAGCAGAAATGTGTCATGTCTTATGTGATATGGTGCATTTCTAATTTCTCCCTTTCATGCTATGCAACTTGCTGCGTTGCCTTGCTGCATTGCATTCCATGAAATATTAGTAAATCTGTTACTTTGTCTTTACAGCTAATAAGTGATCGTGAATAAAACATTTTTGATTCTAAGATACCTTTTGACTTATTATCCCAGCTAATCTTATTGTGATTATTTTCATTATATCTCATAATCAGATTTTAGTACGGCAATAGGTTAATAGAAACACCATTCTTGAGGGTATTTGCCTGATTTTAAAAATGGTACTAGTTTACCTCTTTTAAATGAAGGAGGAAATTACAGTCATTGTGTCCTCTCCTGAAAATGATTAGTTAGGAACAGGGTTAGATGATCTTCAAGGCTCCAATGCCCTATGCACAATTCTATGATAGATACAGTTACGCCCAGCAGGACTAGAAGCCCAGGAAATGGTTCACATGACAAACCCAGAAGCAGAGCCATACCTACAGAACCTTCAGACAGAAATCAAGTCATGAAGTCAGGAACTAATGTCCTCTTCTCTGAAGGATATCTCCTTCAGCCACATCTCCAACAGAAAAAAACACTTTAGGTTTCAGTGGCAAGGCATGCCATTGCTGGATGGAATGTACTACACGTTGAGTGAGTTGCAGAGACCCCTGCTATATCCTTTTAGTTACATCTTCCTATCTATGCAAAGGTGGATGCAATGTGAAATATACCATTTACTGAATATAGCCCCCAGCCTTTGCTTGTGGGAAGCTTGGAGAAAAGGATCTGTCTGCTAGCATAAATTTGCTATTGGCTGTCCTCCTGTCACTCTTCTCAAACTTTAAAGGGCTTGATCTAGAGTTTGGTGGATGTGCTATTCTGTCACAAATGTGATGGATATACTGGTCACCTTATTAGAAGTGTCATAGGATATAATGCACTTGTAATGAGGCAGACAGGAAATGTCACATTTGTGATAGAGTAACCCATCAGCTAAACTCTAAATCAGGTTCAAAGAGTATCTTCTACCTGCCTCATGTACGAACATGTCCAAAGCAAAGCTGAATGCAAATGAGTAATCACCTAGGGTTCTCAAGAGGGTGGATAACAGATCAGTATGGGTGTCCAATATCAGATTCTTAACCAGCCTAGTTGTTAACATTGATAAGATAGAGCAAGGAGCTCCTATTCTTGCTCCTTGCTCTATCTTATCATTTACTTAATGGTTAAGTGATAACAAATCAGAAGTAGTGTATCAATACCAATATCATGCAAAACTAATGTCAATATTTGAGCATGACAGTCTCTCAATTTTTGACTCAGTTGTTACATTGGTAACAAATGGGGAAAAAAGCCCCACCTGCATTGGTGGGCTTAAAAAAGTTTGCTTACCAGTTGGAAAGGTTTTATTTAACATCACTGATAAAAGGTCTCAATTGCAAAAATTGTATTGGTGACCTTATATGACAGTGAGATCTTGGCTCTTGATGGAAAAGCAAATTTGCCAATTCTGAAGGAATGATCATGAAAAAGTCTGCAAACTTGCACCCACTATCATAATACACTCCCATTGATAGGCACCTCACAAAGGTTCTCCTGTGGTTTAAAGAGTTCAGTTCAAGGACATGATTAGTTGTATGCTTGATTGTTACAGAGTTCAATCGGAGAAAAATTTAGGCTGCCAGATGTAAGGATTACATGTTTTTAGGACAGCAAGTGTGGTTTCACATTTGGGTGCACTCACTAGGAAGACTATACTACGAAAAGTAACCCTTGTGAAAAATAATGAAACTACTTTTGCTCTTCTTGGCACATAAGAGTTTGGTTTCATTAACCAAATATTACCTGGACTCCTTGGACTGTTTTCAATGTCTATAAATCATGCCTATTCCAAGGATATGTAATGCTCTGCTGAGACAGTGAACTGGGTGCATTTAAGTTGGAAGGTGAAAGGTTTTAAGAAAGAAGTTCAGATTCATGAGGTTAAATGTATATGATCTCTGAACTGCTGCTGTACAAGAATACATAATTTATTACATTACAGTGGTTTTTATTTTTACTTTGGCCCTTTTTGCACCGCTTGATTTTAAAATATGGTGTTCATACTTGTTTACATGCAACTGTATTGTTTTGACAGATGGAAAATAGAGTTACAACGTTTAGTCTTGGATACAACTTGTGCAATTATATTGCAAATGCATTGTATATGTCCAATGCTGGCATTGTTGTATACATTGTAATTTACTCTAATTGTCTTTTGGGGTTCAGCCTATGGTAACAATAAAGAATAATACTAAATGCTAAACCAGAGGCAGTATGATATGAAGCACTGATTTAGGAAGGAACGATGTGTAGTGCTGGTTTGAGGCTTATTTGATGCTAGATACTAACTGCTGGCTCATGAGTAATCATGGCAAAACCAAGGGGTATATTCACAAGAACGTGTGATAACTACCGCAAGAGTAGCGTAACGCAACTTTCAATAACGCAGCCTATCGCGGGAAAATAACCTTGTGTCAACGTGGAATTCACAACAAGGCGGTATCATGCGATAGTCACCAGATAACGCGTCAAATGCCAGCGTGGAAATCAACACCCCGCCCAAAAAATGCGGAACGTGAGAAATCATGCGATGAGGCCAATCGCGGTACAAAAAGCTGCGAAAAGCAGCTTCAGGCCTGCAACTCCCACACGTCTAGCGGGCAATCGCACCATAAAAACCACAGGCACAACACACCAGAAACAAGCCAAAGCATGTAGCAACATCCATGCACCCTGACCATGCAGAGGGCAACGCGAACCCCACAACCCCCACAGACCACCAGCAAGGAACAAGTGGGTCGGGGAAGGCCAAGGAGAAAATGGAGAGGAAGACGGGGTGCAGACCGCAGGAAAACAAGACCAAGGCCACGGAGGCGACAGAACACTACCAGCAAATGACCCACAAGCAGACCGCCTGGAATACAGTCGTAAGAGCCCAGGAGGCCAATCCAGGAGGCCAAGAGGCTCCGCCAGGACGTGACAACCTAAACCAGGCACAAACCCGCTGTCAACAGGAAGGCAGCAACGGCGACAGGAGGTGGCAGTCCAGCGACACAGGAGGAGCTGGAGGAAAGCCAGGCCACAGTCATATCATATATCATATCATATCACAAGATTTGTAAAGCGCACTACTTACCCGCGAGGGACTCAAGGCGCTGAGGGAGAGGAGGGGGGGTGTTGCCACAACTGGTCGAATAGCCAGGTCTTGAGTCGTCTCCTGAAGGTCAGCAGGTCTTGGGTCTGTCGTAGGTTGAGGGGAAGGGTGTTCCAGATCTTGGCGGCACAGTGAGAGAAGGATCTGCCTCCGGTGGTGGTTCTCCAGATGCGTGGGACGGTGGCCAGGGAGAGGTCGGCGGAGCGGAGCTGACGGTTGGGAACGTAGAAGGAGAGTCGACTGTTGAGGTAGGCTGGGCCGGTTTTGTGGAGTGCCTTGTGTGCGTGGATCAGGAGTTTGGAGGAGATTCTCTTGTCGACGGGGAGCCAGTGCAGGTTTTTCAGGTGGGGGGTGATGTGGCTGTGGCGTGGAATGTCGAGGATCAGGCGTGCAGAGGCGTTTTGGATTCTTTGCAGTCGTTTGATGAGCTTGGTCGGGGCTCCTGCGTAGAGGGCGTTTCCGTAGTCGAGTCTGCTGCTGACGAGGGCCTGGGTGACTGTTCTTCTCGTGTCTGTCGGGATCCACCTGTAGATCTTGCGGAGCATGCGGAGGGTGTTGAAGCAGGAGGAGGAGACTGCGTTGACTTGCTTGGTCATGGTGAGCGTTGAGTCGAGGATGACTCCCAGGTTGCGTGCGTGGTCGGTTGGTGTCGGGGGTGCCCCTAGTGACGAGGGCCACCAGGAGTCGTCCCAGGCTGATGGGTTGGAGCCGAGGATGAGGATCTCCGTCTTGTCTGTGTTCAGCTTAAGTCGGCTGCACTTCATCCAGTCGGCGACGGCTTTCATTCCTTCGTGGAGGTTGAATTTGGTGGTGAGGGGGTCCTTGGTGAGGGAGAGGATCAGTTGAGTGTCGTCGGCGTAGGAGATTATGTTGAGGTTGTGCTGTCGGGCGATGCGTGCGAGTGGAGCCATGTAGATATTGAACAGTGTCGGGCTGAGGGAAGATCCCTGGGGTACACCGCAGATGATCTCGGAGGCTTCGGATCGGAATGGGGGGGAGGCGGACGCTCTGGGTTCTGCCGGAAAGGAAGGAGGTGGTCCAATCCAGGGCCTTGTCTCGGATCCCTGCGTCATGGAGGCGTGTGCGTAGTGTGCGGTGGCAGACAGTGTCGAAGGTGGCGGAGAGGTCCAGGAGGATGAGGGCCGCCATCTCGCCGTTGTCCAGCAGGATCCTGATGTCGTCTGTGGCGGCGATGAGGGCGGTCTCGGTGCTGTGGTTGCTGCGGAATCCTGACTGGGAGGGGTCCAGGATGCTGTTATCTTCGAGGTAGCGGGTGAGCTGTCTGTTGACGATCTTCTCGATGACCTTAGCTGGGAATGGAAGCAGGGAGATGGGCCGGAAGTTCTTGAGGTCGCTCCGGTCCGCCTTGGGTTTTTTGAGTAGGGCGTTGATCTCGGCGTGTTTCTAGGTCTCTGGGAAGGTCGCGGTCTCGAAGGAGAGGTTGATGACGGCGCGCAGGTGGGGTGCGATGGAGCTGCCAGCTTTGTTGAAGATGTGGTGTGGAAAAGGGTCTGATGGGGAGCCGGAGTGCATTGTGCCCATGGTCTTGATTGTGTCCTCGGTGTTCACGTTGACCCAGGCTGTCAGGGGGTCGTGGAGAGTGGCAGTCATCAGTGTGGAGAGGGTGCAAGGAGTAGGGAGTACGGACACAGCTTGACAGGACCGGACACAACAACAACAGGGTGAGGATCCAACAGGGACTGGGGGGACGGGGGTGATTGGCACAATGCCACACATGCACAATGAGGTGTAGCACACTGCACATCCACAAGTACCCAGGGACATGTCCCCCATCCCCGTAGCACACTGCAGCACACACACATAGCAATCACAGCACATACCATGAGAATGTGGAACAAAGTGCAACACCCACACTGCAGAAAAGGGGACACAACTGGGTCCACCCAGGCGCAGAAACAGAACAATCACATTGGACAGAGCAGGGAACTGTGAGATGCACATCTACCCCGACAACCCCACATCAGCCATGTAGGCCAAATATACACTGCCCCAACTCAAATAGCCACCACCGCCCAAACAGTCACAATGTACATTGTCACACAGTCTGCATGTCGACAAGAACAAGGCGCCAACACAATGCCAACATGCACCTCCCCTTCACAATGCAGAGGGACAAACAACACCTCCAGCAGGTCTGAACAGACAACCCATCAATGATGGCCGAGACGAACACCACACCCCCGACCCGACGCCCTACAACAGCCCATGGACATCCCACACAACCCACCACCAGGACCAGGGCAGACAAGCTACTCAGAGGAGAACCCAGACTCTGCAACAGACCACACAGCATGAAGCACCCGCAATCACGGCTGCCTCACAACACGTCACCCACCCACACATGGCACCCCAATGCCCAGTGGCCGAACGCCAAAAGGAGGTGGCACAACAGGTGAGGGTGTTGCCTAACCCATGGAATGCGAAGTACATACGTGGGTGTCCAATACCCTTCAGGGACCACCTACACCCCACAAAGGAGACCCACACCTCCACAGAGACACATGCACATATCATGTTGAACTGGCTACGGGCACGTGCGCCCGGCCCCTTTATTGGCAGGGCCACATGTACAGTGACGCCTGTGTGTGGGGTGAGTATAAGCCAGCCCGCACGGAGTGCTTGGTGCTGGCAACAACTTGAACAGTAGACACCAGTGCAATGGAAACAGAAAACACCAGCATAACAGAGTCAATTGCAGAGCAACATGGAGGGATCCGGAGAAAGGACAGAGGTCACCCAAGATTCAGTCTGGACGTTCCGTGAGTTGCAGTGCACTGAGGTAGGGGCACTAGAGAAGAGCGCGCTCATGTGAAGGAATTGCTAGGACTGTGTCCCTTCGGGTTAATCCTGATGCAGATGCAGTGGGGTGTGGTACACCTGCATCAACTTCCTCATCAACGTCCCAGGTCTCCCACACTGCCTGAGGTGACAGTTGCGTCCGCAGTCCACAGCGCAATACCCAGTATCAGATCCGGGTGTGTAGCTTGACTACCGCCACTAGTCTGCATTCCTGCCTTGGGGCTGCTGCCACCTGCCCTCCCATTGTCTGTGCCTTCTCCCGTCCGCACACTTGACACATCCTCCTCCTCATGGTCCCAGGTCTTCCACACTGCATGAGGTGACATTGCTGCGCAACCTCACAACAGCACAAAACTCAATCAGTAACGGACAATGGCTTGCAGTGCACTGAATCACTCGCACCTGGAGTGCTGAGCAGGGCAGCAGGCCGGTGATGGCATCCACGACAGGTCTGTGCAACTCCGTAGGTCTGTCAGGACCACCCTTTCGACTCTGGCAGATGGCGGTTGGAGGTGGTCATTGCCGTGGTGGCGTGTGCCTCCTGCGGTGATGCGACGTCCGGGCTGGTCAAGACTCGATGCCATGTGTGGGCCCTGGTGGCCCGCAGTTGGGGCCGGAGGAGGCGGACAGCACAGGGCCACAGACACATGGCGTTGATGACCCCAAGACCATCGCTACAGAGGCCATTCAATGCCTAGAAGAAGGGGTCCCAGGCGTGACCAGCACAGAGTTAGTGGCCCCGGATGCACTGCGGCTGGCACAGGCACCCAGCCACAGGACGGTGACTTGCGGTGCAGTCAGATGGGCCATGCGACCTGAGCGGGTCCCCATCAATGTCCGAGGTGTATGTTGCGGAGTGTTGTGGGGGACATGGAAGGTGTCCTCCAGGGCATGATGCGGAAGGTCTGATGTTATCCGGAAGCAGCAAATTGAGGAGTGGAAAGCGCAACCCTCGTTGTCACCAACAATTCGGGATCAGCTACATGAGGATGAAAACTAGCCCCTATTCCATTGACACAAACGCCACCAATGTACGACCAGTGAGTGTCCATGAATGTCGGGGAACACACTTAGTGGCACAGGTGCTTAGAGGTGATGCAGTCTGCGATGATGCCGGTACACAGATGTGAACTCCATCATTGCCAAATCAAGTCTCTGTGACCTACTGGACCGCAGTGTAGGCCGGAGGCAGCGGTCAGCATGGGCCCGCAGCCACCTGTCGTTGGCTGGCGGGGCACAGAGTTAGTGACACAGTGGCAGTTGTCGGTAGTGTTCAATCACCTCCGTGACGATGATCCTGTTCCCTCCGGCCTGCAACGCGTCATCCTCTTACGCCCCTCTGTGCATGCGAAGACATGTATTCAGCCTTTTGAATTACCGATGTTCAGTTCCAATTCTGTGATCCCACTCGAGCGCAGCGTAGGCTGAGGGCAGTGGTCCGCGTAGGCCCACAGACACGTGTGGTTGTGATGCCATGCACAGACTTGTTGCCACCACATCGAAGGGTGTATGGTGAATAGTTCTCTACCTTAAATAATGTTCACTGCCATGGTGTAATCAAGACTCAGTCCCAAATGTGTGACCTACCTGACCGTGGTGTAGGCCTGAGGCAGCGGTCAGCACGGCCCATTCACCTTGTGTCGCCGGCATAGGTTGAATTGCCTCACCGGCCTGCGTAGTTCAGGTTCAATGGCACCACGTGTAGCAGGCTGGCGTTGAACAGGGTTAGTGGCACCACGTGTAGCAGGCTGGCGTTGAACAGGGTTAGTGGCACCACGTGTCGCAAGATGCACATATGGAACTATGCCTCACTGAACTGGGGGGGGTCTGGTGCTGTGGCCGCTGGCCGGGATATGGGGTCACTGACGTTCATGACTCAAGACACAGTTCCACATGTGGGACCTACTGGTCCGAAGAGTAGTCCGGGGGCGGCAGTTTAGTACGTCAACGAAAAGGGTATAAAGCGGGCAGGTGTTGTGGTGGCCGTGATGGTCTGAGGTGGCTGCCAAGGTCTCGGGCCTCGGGCTTGTGGCTTGCGCCAGCATGTGGTGGGCCCTCCTTGACACACGCCGGTGTCGGAAGGTGATCAGTGTGGCCTGGCTGCGCAGGGGCTGGCCTGACGGGTTCGTGGACCAGCGTGCCGGGGTCCTGCAGGCGCACGGCATCTCAGGCAACTCCGCTCACGAGGATGGTGTCGGCCTCGTGGCATGGTGGGAGGCGCCGCCCTGGCAGAGATGTGGGTCTTTCCGGAAGTGGACCACGCTCAGGCCTATGTGGTTTTTATTCACACCCCTACGCTGGCGTGGCGTATGCCGGGCCATCCCACTCCGCTGACGCTTAGGGGGGGCATAACAGGCAACATTTCCACGAGGACCCCCACTGGCTGTGGTGACATGGTGGCGTCCACAGTCCACTACACTCCATACGCAAGCGGTGTATGTCGCCCTGGATATGGGTGTGTTCTGCATACTGCGAGGTGTCCAGCACATCTCCGGCACTGTTGGCATTGTGTTCTTTCCCAATCATGGTTCTACTGCATCCTTCACACATGCCTGGTTGCCACCTCTCCGCACATTCGGCTAGTATGTGGCTGGGGTGCCATGCCGTTGCTGGCTCATTTTCAGGGCTTGCCCATGTGGACATTGTAAGTTGTTCTGTCATGTCTGGTGAGTTGGCATATTGTTGTGCCTGTTGTATGTGATTTTGTGACGTGTGCATTGCCAGAGTTGTGAGTTGCATGGTTGTGGTGTTGAGGTGTGTGGGATGTTCATTTGTATATTGCCAAGGGGCTGTACATTTCCCTTGTTGCCATCCTGGGAACGCTGGTTGATGATGGACTGTCGGAGGATGAATGTATCATGCACACTGGCTGTGTATTTGAAGGCAACATTGTTGGGTGTTCCACGGTATTCTGTTGTTGACTGCACATTGGTGTGAGACGTGTGCTTCCTGTTGCGGTGATTGTGTGCTGTGTCACCAGGGGGCACAGGTAGTACATGTGTGCTGTGTGTTGCCCCCAACACGTGCGTGCATCCTGCTATGGCGTATGGTCCTTGCTTGGTCTCCAGCGGATCCTGCGCCTTGTGTTGTACGTATGGGGACTGGGGTAACAGGGTGATGGTGATGTCCAGGACAGGTGTGGGGGACTTGTATGTGGCTGGCTGTGAGACTCCTCCGACTCTGGCGGGTGTTGGATGGGGGGTCCCAGGGGCCAACAGGTGCAGCCACGCCATCAGCTTTGTGTGGGGTGGGATGTTGGTTGTCCGCTGTGTTGTTGCCATAGGCCTGTTAGGCGATGATGGTCAGGATGCGTAGGTTGGTTGTCCCTTTCAGCCTGTAGTGGAAGTGACATTGTCAGATGTTGGGTCTGTGCGGCTGGTACGTTTCCTGGGGTTCCACTGTCTTTATCTGCGCTGCGTCTGTGTTGGTCTGGGGGGGGGGTGATCCGGGTGTGGGATGGGGTCCTGGGGTGGTGGGGGTGGGTGTTGTGGCCCTCTTGGGTGTCCGGGCTGCATGATGTTTGGCTCCATGGCATCTGTTGCCCTTGGGATGTGGCCCTGGGCTGTGCTCCCTTTTGTGGTGCTGGCTGCCGTCCGACTTTACACCAGGTCAGAGCAGGTGTAGATTTCCTGGTGCTAACGCGGCTTATCGCCTGTTTTGTGTTTTTATCGCGGATGTGGCTGGTCTTTGTGAATGTTGAGGTGTGCTGTTGTCTCTGCTTTTGTCACGGGAACGCCTACTCTGCATCTCATAAGCGATATTTGCGAGGATCCTCTGTGACGATGTTTTTGGCGGCTGCTATCGCGGGTAAACTGGTGCTGTGGGCTGTTAACACCGGCTTGTGAATGGGGGGGTAAATTTATCACGACTTTGGCTGCGATAAAGTGCCGTTAATTCGGCGATAGCTCCTTGTGCATATGCCCCCAAGTGTTTTCAGATTGTGATCACCCTGCAGATTCTTTTGGTGGGTGTACACTATCTATCAGCTAGTGGCTGGCTAGGTGAACATGAGGAAATGGTTATTTCCAGTATTTTTGCAATTCTTCCCAAGTGTGTCATTTGTCTTCCACCTCCTTGTTAAAGAAATGGAAGAAAATACCATGTCTGTAGAGCCAGTTTCCTCCTGAGTTTGGAGATACCAAACATGGAACTTGTTTTATTTTGCGTGATGTCCCCTGGGAATTAAACTGAACCCAGCAATGGCAAGGAACTTTAAAAAAAACTGTATTTTTCGGTAGGAAAATAACAATAAACTGTCTTTTATTGCATAGTGATATTACATATATTTTCTCCTCCTCCTTACACTTATTTATTGAAAGAGTAATTGTCAAGCCCCTTTTAAAAACTATGAGAAGAGAGGCTAGTAAGTCATGGCACTTTGGAGCCTGGCAATGAGAATTACAATGTTTAGTGTTCAGTTCATGTCTGCACTATAAAAGTGGCAAGCTTTGACAGGGTTCTTGCTTTGTAGATTGGGCTTATCTCTGCACTCAGCTTTCCATTGTTCCAAGAATGTCATTTAGGACTTTGAGTCTAGCAATTTGCATTTCAATATTTAGAATGACGGAAGTAAGAAACCGGTAATTCTTGAATGTTAAATGATATTCGGACACCCCCAAATGAAACTTTGGGATTGTGTGCTTACGTGCAGCCATCACGCGAAGTGATGAGAAGCCTGCGTCCTGACAGGAGAGTGCAGTACTAATGATTTGCAGAGCCATGCATGCTCTGAGAGGAGTAGTTGTCAGGCCTGTTGTGCTATGTGGTTATAATTGTCAATAACAAATCCCTAGCCAAATGCTGTTATAATGTGCATAATGCAACATAATTACAACGAAATGTTCAGAGAGCTAAGTGATCACTATTGAACAGTGTAAAAAAGATTTATTAATACAAATCATCTAAAAATATATGATACGTCCTGCCTGTAATATTACAAGTTAAAAACACAAAGAGGTACATAATAGAAGTTCCTATTTGCATTCGTGTCTCTCAGTGGACAACTTCAATCAAATATTCATTTCGTGTGGATATATTCACAGATAGAATTCATATAACATAATGTCACTTAGTTGATAAAATTGGGGAAGATGTTGACATACAGTTATAACAATGAATACTTTAAATGTCTGAACAAATCAATGATGTATATGAAAAAGACCACAGAGGAAATAACAAACTAACTCAAATGTCCAATTTGAGAGACAATAAAGTGGCTCTGATCATGAATGGATCCTGTTCATACGAGTGCGACTCATATGAAGTATACATCCGACACCATGTATGAAAATCATATTCACATGTACACTTGTCTGATATGCAAAACTGGAATTGGTTACAATCTATTATGTATGAACAATATGCATGACAATGTCTATCGCCCCTGCTATGGTTACCGGATCCCTACCTCATATGTGTTCATTGTTACTTATATTTTGAAAAAATGCAAATAAAGATATTTTTAAAAAAAATGTATGGATCCTGTTGTTTCGTTTCGTGCAATGTGGTTATATTCATTCAGCATTTCAGACGTAATGCTGCCCTTAAAGACCATGCTCTCGCTGCTGGAGGAGCCTGAGCTGACCAGTTGAATCCATGTGAGTGACCAATTGTGCTCCCCACTTTTACACGTTGGCGGCGATGGGGATCGGATCATGTGACAGGCGGATGGTTGCACAGGAGAACTGCCCCTGTAGAAACCTGGGACTCTCAACGTCTCATCGTACCTGAGCTGGGAGAACAGAGGTCCCTGGTGCCGCCTGGTTACCCGAGGCTGGATTCAGCTTGAAGACCCTCATATATGGGCTGCATTGGCTCCCGTATAGTTTGACTGACAGTTGACTGCCATGATGGTTGCCCAATGCAGCCCTCTCCCTCGGGACATACATTTGGGATATATTTTTAATCTGCCTAATACTGAGGAGTGAGAGATACGGCCTCCTTGTTAACCCAGCTGCAAGGGCTGAGGTGGGCATTACCGCCCTGCTCACCCAAGGCTGCTCAGTATGGTGAGTCCCACAAAGATTCTTGATCTTTTGATCAGCTGAGAGATGTAACTGAAGATGGAATGCCATTTCCAGTTGTTTACTTATTCTATCCTGGGTCACTCTTCTATTGTGTCTGGACCCACGTTTGTCACCCCTGAGTAGTAGAGCCGACTGTTGTATGCTGCGCCAGCTGAAAAAGAAGATGCTATCCAAGGCACTGGAGTCAGCCTTGTGCAGCGTGGCCTGCTCCTGATTAGCAGCACTGGCTATCAGTGCTAGGAGATGTGCCCCCTCAGTGCTGCCCATGCTTTGAGACACCCAACTGCTACACGGTGCAAGCTGTGGCGTACGGTGGCGTGGGCCCCGAGGAAACATTCCCACAAAGGTAAAGACTCTTAAACAGCCTCTAATGTGATAGAGTCGGTCTCCCACTTATGCTGAGCCTCATCCGCTGACAACGAGAGAGAAGTGGCAATGCGGGTCTTTCAAGTATTTTACCCGGCTCCGTCATAAGTGCTTGTGTGCCCCACACATATTATCCCATGAGTAAATACAGCTGCAGAGAGCTCAATGGCAATGCCGCTCCTTTAACACTTTTACCCATCTTCCTACACAAACTGCTTGTCATGCCCCACACATATAATCCCAACGACAAACACAGCTGCGCACTATTGTTTTTTTAGGGATTTTTTTTATGCCTACCTGATCATGGTTCGAGGGCCTTTGAATAAGATCCCTTCTATGCCGCACAGAGCGCTCCCAGCTCCATTCATTTCAAGCTCGGCCATCATGGACCTATTCTAGACCTAGGGGCCATTTTGAAACTGGGAGAAAAATTCCTCCCCCCCTTCATGCAGAAGCAGTGAGTTTGACACCTCCCATACCTCGATAGTAATAGAGGACTACCCCGCAGGCTCTCATAATAAATGTGCAATATCAAAATGACTAATAAGGGGCAGAAATCTTAGTGTGAGGGCTCCCTTCTTACAACAATAAGAATGCAACCAACCTAGGTCTGTGAGGCCCAACAAGAGACAGACTGAAATAAGTCTACTACTAGACAATCACCTACAAGTTTGCCCTTAAGGTGCATACCTAGGCTTTCCGAAACTCTGACCCTAAACACGGTCATTTTGTATATAATTTATACTTCGATTCACTGCCTCTCAAATAATGGCTCTATTACAAATCACAGCCAAGATGACTTACCCCTCCCCTACATCTTATTACACAGCTCTTGAGAGATTCGGCCCCTACTCATGGAGTCTAAGATACCACAAAAATCTCTCAAATAATGCAAGAAACAAATTCAAACACAACCTACTCAAACAACTTCTGGAAACCCTAATAGCTGATACCTACCACAGGATGAGCAATGGCAACATTAAAACTGACCTAATTTTCTACAATAAAATTCCCTATGGAACTAAACTCACTACTACACCTTCCCCAGTTTTTAGAGGAGGGATCAGCATATCTATCTGCAGAACCGGAAATATACTAATTCAAGCTATAGACCATCACCTCACCCTTTTTGACCGACACTTCTCGTCACTCCTCAACTCTTTAACACAACCGAATCCGATTCCCCACCCACCCCACACCTTTTCAACCAGGTTTGTCTACCCAGAACCCATTTGCTTACAGGTCTCCATCACCACTATTTGCACCACACCTGCCCCACGACACACGACTGAGTAAAGTAATCTCCAGTACTATCTCCGCTACACCCAACACAACTAATGACTACATTAAATAACAGTCCCATGAAACACACCGTAGGTACAAGAGCACCTTTCCTAAATGAAGAATGTTCAGCACTGAGCCCCCCTCAATCACAACCCAGACTCCGATGGCAGAACCCACCTAGCCCAATAAACCCTGCTACATTTCCTACCTTAATGTCATCTGCCTCCGCTCTGACAAAGATCACTTGCCTACTTTAGACTCTAGTCCCAACGACTGCCAACCCACTTACAGAATAGGCAACTCCCTGACATTCTTATCCTGTTCCTGAGCCACATAGAACAAAAACTTGATTCACTATCTAATGACCTCTCCATCGTAAAAAATGACCTTGCCATCCAGGCCAAGCTAACACTCACTCCTACCCTGAGAATAGAGAATTTGACTCCCCAAAAAGGATTTCCAACAGTCAGCTGTGTCTCTGGCCAGACCTCCAACCCCATGAGCCACCTGTCCTAAAGACCCTAGCAAGCGCTAAACCCCCTATCTCCAATGGAAGCGGAAATACTCAGTGAATCATACAACACAAAAACCCATCAAGCGGACACAAAGCCTGCATCCACAATCACAGTACTCATTGGCACAAATAGGATCCCTCTTCCTAATATAGAATTCAGACCACCCGTTCAATACATCACCATCCAAACACTACACTCTAATAGAAATACCCTGTGCTCCCTAACCTGTATGCTACTAAACTGCAGATCAGCAGTGAAACACGCCATAGAAATTGCTGAGCCCATACTTGCAGAAGAAATCGGCATTGCATTCCTTACGGAAACCTGGCTTAACCCCGATACTAGACTTGCTTACTCCTCCTGGCTACTCCATCATCGGAAAGGATAGACCAGGATGAACAGGGGGCAGCCTTGCGATCATCCACAAAGAGGACACCCAGCTTAACCCCCTAGAGGCCACAAACTACTCGACCTTCCAATATCTCAGAGTATTTTCAGCCCTTTTCTTTCATAATCAACTTGACAATGCAAAGAATCGACTTTACTAAAGACCAGAATGACTCAAAAATGATAAATATAGCAAATACCAAACTCCTTCAACTGAAAAACAATGCTAAATGGACATACTTCAAACCTGTGACAGAAGGAAACATTTTTTAAATAATTGCTAACTTTAAGCCCACATCCCACATCTTCGACCCCCTACCCTTCACCTTAGTACAGAACCGCAATCATATCATCTCCCCTTTCTAGACCAAAATCAACAAAGCCTCTCTCTCATCTGGCCATGTACCTGACACCCTCCAACTTGGCCAAGTCACCCCCATTCTAAAAAAACAGGTGCTGACCGCAATGATTTCAACAACCTCAGACCCATCACCAACCTTCCTTACCTAGCTAAAATGTTGGAGAACTTCAACTCAACCAACACATAGAAGAATTTGAGCTCCACAACACTTTCCAATCATGATTCAGGAAAGGCTGTAGCACTGAAACTGTAGTGTGGTTTGTGGCCTCATTGTCTACATTGCTAAGTTAGCTTAGGCCTGGCTGCCATGATGCCTTTTTGCACATGTTACTCTGTGACTTTGTTTTTCCAGACTCTGCTTGTGCCCGGCTATTTCAGAACTGTCTGCCTTTTTGCCTTTCACCTTTTCTCCTGTTCCCTGTGGGTTTCGTCTGCACACCATGTACAAGGTCGAAAAACAACGTCCCTTGTTATTGCTGATCTGGTCAGCCCCTCGCACTTAGACATAACACGAAGTACAGCTGCATTGGATAAATTTGTGTGCTTTTAATATTGTGAGCTCCCTGTTAGTGGCACTCGGAGGAAAACCTTTCCAGGGAGAAGAGCTGTGCTTGTCTGATGATGTAAAACTTGCATCTAGATATTGAGGTATGAGGGTCTGCCTGACAAAGCCCAGACGTCTTCTATTTTTATAATAAACTAGTTAATAGCACGGGGAGGGTGGTAAGGCCATTTAGCCCTATATCCACTGTCTTTATAAAATGCTGTCCCCGTTTGTATTCTATGGAATTGTAACTATGCTTTTTATTTTATCATTATGCATTATGCTGATAGTACTGGCACGTGTACTGTATCTTAGAGCACGATAGTTGAAATAAACATTTTAAACTATACTGTGTTTCTTATTACGCACGTTGTGGACAAGTATGATTGAGTTATGAAAGAGTGTTCTTGCTCCCGCGAGTCCTGAGAGAGACCGTGTTCTGGGTTGTCTAATCATTGGTAGCTTCGCTGCGAATGAGACGCTAAAGCTAGTCGGATTGGGATTGTGGGTACTAAGGTGCATGGTTGGTTCACCACTATACTCCGAGGTCCTATTATCCTGTGCATAGCTCTGTATATGTGCAGAATCCCTACAACATGGCGCCACCATATTGGGGCTTCTTATCTGCGAGACTCTTGAGTAGTGCTTGTGCTTGTCCACAACACCCTTCGCATACGCTTCCGGAAACGTGTGTGAGGGTGATACCTCCTATATTGATGTTTTTATAGGTTTTTTCAAGCTTGAAGTTATTAAAAGGTGTTTATGTTAACCCTATATTGCGCTGCCACACATTAGGTTGTTGAAAATTCCTGGTCTTAATGGCGGATATAAATATACCGGCACACAGCCGCGCTGCGCTCCGGGCTCATTTATTGGCTTATGGAGTGCCTGACGCGGGTGTCGCTCTCATCGTTGTGGTGCAGGCTGACCCGGCTCACCACTTTGAGGTGTTTTACTCTTGGGTCACTTTTCCGGCAGTGGAAGGAGCGGACAATGTGTTTCATGTGTACGCTCCCACTGCCCTACCCAATGCTTATTGGCCTTATCAGGCTCTTGAAGTACCACTTACGGCAGGGCAACACCGTATTTGGTTTAATGGCGCCCTCCCACATCCGGTCACCCCGGTTCATTTAGGCCCCTTATCAATAGACGGGGCCACTTGGCCAGTCTTGGCCGGGTATACCCCACATCCACGTTATTTGACGCTTGCGGTTGATGAACTGCGCGCATTGCATGCGTCTTTAATCCGCGTGCACAGAGCTTTGGTACAATATGTTACAGGCAACATCCAGGGAGCCCCTCCTGGAGTTGTGGCGCATCCAGCTGGACCGGGCGGTGTAACCATAAGTCCCGTCATGGTTAATTCGGTGATGGGCAAGCGCCCACAAAATAAGGATGATTTGCCTTATTGGCTTGCAGAAAAATTTGACCAGCTGGAGGCAGTTTTTCCAAATACTTCTCGTGTGGAAAAACACAGGATTTTGACGATTAGTTTGCCGAAAGACTTAATTCCCGAGTTGGCAGAATGCAACAACTGGGGCAAGGTATTCGCAGCAGTATATGCAAAGTGTTTCAGCACCCCTTCCATGACGGTACTCCCCTCTGTAATTAAACGGGTGCAGGATGAACATGGCCCTGAAGCGGCTGTGGAATTGGGGATGAGACTGGTGGGAGTGTTCGATGTAGTGGCTGATTTAATCCTTGCGAACGTCAAGGGTGATGCAGTCAACTTTCAAGTCGCTAATGCTTTGGCTTTGGTCCCAGAGCCGGACAAGCCACGCGAATTACCGAAAATTATTGCACAGGCTTATAAAGCCATTGGCCGCAATAGTCTGGGAGTTAAGCCTTTTGCTAAAACGCAAACTCAATCACAGCCACAACCTAAAACTCAATCTGAGAAAGATGAGAAACCGTTCTTTACTAAAAAGAACTGGAGGTTGAAAAAACAGGGTAAGCAACAATCAAAACCAGGGTCGCGTGCCGCATCCCCGGTTTCCATATCTTCTGAACGCACTTATGATTTGCGCGACAGAGTGAGAATTAAATCTCCAGATAGATTTCAAGTCCCTGACCCGCGTTCTCCTCGTTCTTCACAGGCACCATCGACCTCCCAGACTGGTGGAGGAGATCGCCAGGATAGAGGCAGGGGTCGTGAGGCCCCTCAGGGACGAGACCAACCTCGACAACCAGGCCGAGGGAAACCAGAAGAATTTCCACGTTCACGCCCCCAGTTTCAGAAGAAAAAGGTTGCAGCTTTAACAGCGAGGTATGCCACAGACGGTGAGAAAGAGACTCCTGAATTGGACGTGGGCAGTGACGCTGCTAGACAGCGCCGCGGAAGTTACCATAGTGCGGGAGGCACTGCGTCCTCATGTGGAGGCGACAGCAACTGACACATTCATTACTGTCGAGACAGCTGACACCCGAGTGGCACCCCCTGACAGACTATTTAATATTGTCATTCAGATTGAAGGTGACATTGAGCGTGTTATTAAAGGGATTTTTTGGGAGAACCTGACCTCTTCTTACGATATTTTGTTGGCAGAGGCGGATTGGCCGCCCCCATTCGTACTTGCTGCTCGTAGAGGGGAGGAGGTAATCCTTCCAAGCTTTTCTCGTCATGTCCCCAAGGACAAAGCAGAGGCTCTCGCAGCTGAATGGGCTGGGGCCCTGGCTCCGGCGCTATACCGTAACCACGTGGGCTGGGATGAGGATTCTCCCCCCCATGATATACCATTGCGGTCTCTGCCACAGCCCCAACCCCAATATCCCATCAGGCGGGAAGCTAAAGGTCCCGTTTCAGACATTCTGACACAGTTAGAATATCAAGGAGTAATTGAAACATGCGTTTCACCAATGAATAATCCCCTTTTTGAGGTTTCTAAACCCGATGGATCGTACCGCCTAGTTTTGGATTACCGACATTTGAACTCTCATTGTCGGACCTTTGCGGTACAAAATACCCAGAGGTCTGCGCTTGTAGACAGTCTTGTTCGTAAAAAATATAAAACGACACTTGACCTATCCAATGGATTTTACACGCACAATTTGACCCCGGAGTGCAGTCAATGGAGTGCTTTCACTTCCGGTGGAAAACAATTTAAATTTTGGCGTTTGCCCATGGGCTACAAGAACAGCCCGGGTGTCTTCGCCGCCCGTGTTGTCTCTTTGTTGGACAGCATAGACCCAGATGCGTTTTCGTACGTTGACGATATCTATCTGACAGACGACGAATTATGGCTGCATCTTTCGCTTGTGGACCGCATTATTCTTGAATTTGCGGTCTTAGGATACAAATTTAATTTTTCCAAATCACACATCGCTGAATTCACCGTTTTGTTTTTGGGCTATGAGCTCAACAATGAAGGTAGGGGTTTAGCTCCCCATTTCTTGGAGAAGTGCGCACTTTGCTGCCTCCAACCACCCTGAAGAAGCTTCAGTCATTACTGGGTTTTCTAAACTTCGGGCGTACTTACATTCCCGAATATGCCCAGCGTATCAAGCCTCTATATGCCTTGATACAGCCCAACTTTTCAAGTGATGCTGGCTTCCTGAGCATTCTTCTATACTGCACTCTTTGCAGTCTGATCTACTTGAATCTAAGTTCTTGTTGACTCGTGACAACCACACAAACTTGGTGATTAGAATTGTGCCAGGGGCAGTGGGTTTCACGTACTTAACCTTTAACGAAGGTGACACAGTACCGATTGCATACAAGTCACATCTTTACACTTCAGCGGAGTTGCGCTTTTCCTCTGTGGAGAAAGTTTTGACTGCGGTGCAAATGGCGATTCTTAAAGAACGCGCACTGGCACAGCGAAAACGTATTTTGGTGGTAACACCATACCCTGCCCTTGAGGCAGTAACGAAGGCAAGTGTACCGAACTCTAAGGCTTTGCACCCCCGTTGGATACAATGGGCTACATCTCTGACGTCCCCGGATGTCACTTATCTTTGATTCCTCTCTTCAGACACAGGAGTTCTTACAGTATGAGTTTGTTCATCCTCCTCCTCTGTCTTTGCTGCTGCTTGAGGAGTACAAGAGTACAAGTGTATTATTTACACTGATGGTTCGGCACAACCGGCCACGGGTTCTAAGCATGCTTATTCCGCAGCATGTGCTATCGTTGCAGGTACTATGGTGAACGGAGAGTTCAAGTCGAATGTAGTGCACACACAGGCACTAGGAGACAGTACTGCACAATTGGCCGAGCTGCGTGCCTTGGTGCTCGCACTTGAGTTCGCAAATCCAGACGTGACGACTCTTATTGTATGCGATTCTTACTACTGTGTTCAATCGTTTAATGACAACCTATTCTTTTGGTCGCAAAACGACTATAGAGATGCTAAAGGCAGCACAATTAAGCATAAAATGCTTTGGGTTCGAGTGGCAGATCTTAAACAATGTCTGCCTCTCACACAGGTGATTCACACACTTGGCCACCAGCGTGTGGGCGCACACGCGGTCGGTAACAGTTAGGCAGATGAAGCTGCCAAATTAGCAGTAGCCACGTGCTAGATAATGAGATTTTGGCAGCTATTGCTGCAACAAAGGAAGGTGCTAATTACCCACAGGGTTTCCCTTCCAAGTACTCTTATCGCTTAAGTCCCGAACAGGTTCCTTACGTAACAATTCCAGACGTTGGTGATCGGCTGATTCCCAACGCGGACCGCAGACCTTCCTTGATAACGGCCGCACACGAAGGCTTGGCTTCGGCCCATGCTGGCGTGTCTGCGACTGTTTCCATCTTGCAGCAGCATTACTGGTGGTGTGGTTTATATAAACAGACCCGTACTTATGTGCTTTCTTGTGATGTTTGTCAGCAGATTAAGCCTTCGACGGTTACACGACCACCACAAACACAGCTCTGCATTTCTAACAAACCTTTTGGGTGTGTTTATCTGGATCACTGCGGTCCATTTTCTTCTGACACTGCATATAAATACATCTTAGTTGCAGTAGACTCGTGCACGCGTTTCATCTGGGTCTGGCCACAACGAAGTGCTGACGCTCGAAATTTCATCAGGGATTTGCGTGTCTTTGTGGGAATTTTTGCCTGTGGCACCTTCCATTCTGACCAAGGTCCAGCGTTCGCCTCTAAGGCGTACAAGGACGCAATGGGGTCACTGGGGGTGCAGGTGCAATTTTCGTCTCCATATAGACCTGAGGGTAATTCGATTGTGGAGCGAATGAACCGTGACTTAAAGCAATCCTTGACAGCTAGAGTCTTAGGTACTGGCAGGAACTGGCTGGCCCACTTGTATAGCGTACAACGTGCACTTAATAATCTCCCTAGAAGATCTCTGGGTGGGCGGACCCCATACAAAATGCTCTTTGGCATCCAAATGTTTGTGCCAGACCTTGATGGTCTAGACATGGCAGCGAATACCGCAATCTTTGACGTAGATAATCATTCTACAATGTTGCAGGACTTACAAGAAACCCGTGACAAACTTGCAAACGAACATTTACCTTCAGCCACAGATGCTGCGCTGCAGATTCCGGTTACCGGCTGGCTGCCGAAGGTTGGAGATCTGGTCCGAGAGAAGGTGGAGAACAAAAAAGAATTTGGCCCCTCTTATCGTGCACCAGTTCCTGTCCTTGGCTTGAAGGGTACGCGTACAGTCATTTTACCACCGCTTCCTGGTCGCAAAGACAACAGATACATCTCAGTGGACAATGTCAAACTACAACATCTGGCCGATCCTGAATAGCGTGACACCTGCGGTATCATGTCCAGCCATTTCAAGGACTCCTGTTTGTGGCCTTACACCTTGCACAGACACTGATGTTGCCATTGAGATGGTAGATTTGCCTGATCGCCTGCTCAACTTCCCGCCTTCCTCCTGCAACGAGGAGACCGAGTATGCATACCCCGCCAACGAGTCGGTGGCTCATTTACCTACAACACCACTGAGCCCTACCCGTTTTTCCTTTGATTCGGATTCCACTTCATCACTTATCCCGTCTAGCTTCAGTATTTTTATATCCTGGTTCAGAGACAATTTTTTGATCCCACCATGGACATACATCTGGTTGGTACTGTTCCTGATTTTCCTCTTCATGTCCATTGGCTTTGTGACAGTTTTTTTCTTGCTCATCAATGGTCACTATTTACCAGAACGCTCTGCGGTGAACTGTGTCGCTGGAACTTTGGCTCCGCATTCTTCCTCTCACATCATGAAGCGTGACCACACATTTGTGACATTTCAGCTTTCCCAGTCGCTGATGGCATCGTATGGGATGCGGTAAATTTCCAAATTCATGGACCAACCGAGATTATTAATGTACCGAATGTCCTCCGTGTTTCCATGGGTGATGTAGTTAAGAGTAATGTTCATTCTGACGATTGGGATGTGCATGCCGTTGAATCGTTATTCTCGGATTTGAAATATTATGCTGCTTTTAATGCTGAAGACTTGTACTTAAATTCTGCAAGTTATGCTGATTTATATTGTTACCAGCATTGGGGCAATCATTTTCTCCATAAACCAAGTACACTTAGGAGTACTTTTAATTACACACAATGGGAACATTGTCCGACCCCTTTGCCAGGTAGCTCCCACACACTTAAAAGTAAATTTACTTACTTTACAGACTTTGATAGACCAAACCCTGGGTCCTATTATTTTAAATTGAACGCTTCGTCCACTCAGAAGATCATGTTGACCCATACCAAATTGCTATATTCGGGTTCCTTTTTGACCGCATTAGCAGTGGGTGGTTATGAGCACTGGCAGGAGACCATAGACTTAAAATCTATTTGGGGAACCAAATCATGGGCAGGTACGCGGCACGGAAGCCTTACACCGTACTTGCCTAATCCCGGCCCAAATTTTATTTTTAAATCGTACGATCTATCAAACAACCTGTTGGGGTTTGGCTACTTCCAAACAATTGAATGCACCCTCCATTCCCGTATTGTCTTCCACTCCCAACGAGAGCTTGCGTTTCAATATTTCCCTTGCTCATTTGCAAGCTTTGTTTCAAAACAATTCGTTTAATATCTCTACTATTGTTCAGTCACCCTGGTTGGCTTGGCCCATAGCATCAAATGCCTGCCAACTGCGTTTTCATGACTCAGTTCCTGGTTACAAACAGGATAGACCAGATCCGAGGTTTTCTGACGCTCGTACTGTTACAACATATTCTGTTGGTAAATTGTGCAAACAGTGGTTGCTGCACTCTTCATTAGATTCTGTGAAACAACATTTATCCCTCCTATCAGGCAACATTGATTTGTCCGATTTTTTTCTAGGGCCTCGTGGTCCTCGACCTAAGAGTTTCATTTATGAAACATACAATGAACTCTGGAAGCTTTCGCAAATTGAAGCTGCTTCCCGTTTACGGGAAATCGATCAAGCAAATCTAGAAAAAGTGCTTGCTGTTGTTGACAATAGTATTAATACCCTGTCTTCCCGCATTTATACTTTAGAGAATATTGTTTCATCTGTTGTTGATATTGTACAGGATGATGTGTCTGTGTTATATCATGGTCAAAATCAATTGCGTTCAGTTATGCAGTTTGCGTGGACATTGCAAACATTGAAAATGGGCAAGGTTCCATGGCATTTTTTGAACACGTCTGCCTTATTCTTGCCATTTAATTTGACTGAAAAGCAGCAATTCATGTCCATGAAAGATGCAACATACACTCTCTTACATATCGAAAAGATAGAGCCTTTACCGTTCTCTGTGGCGGAGTTGGACTCTGCAGTGTGGCTAGTTCACGGGGTAATCGCTTTGCCTTTTTCTTTATTTGAGTTCAGTTCATGCATGAAACATTATCCTGTTGGCCGCTTTCAGCCTTTAGGCAGTGCCTTCTTGCATGAACTTTGGTCCCTGCCTTTCATGTATAGATGCCTTAGGGACGGAAAGGAGGTTTTTCTCACAGGAGAGTCTTGCGATTCTACAGTGGGTCATTCCCTGATTTGTAAAAACATTAAATTGCACGGGGCTTGTAATGTTTCGGCTCCGAATCTTGCTTGTGTTTTGAAGGGCATTCCGGCTCCTGTTATATCACCTACTTTCACTGTGCTTGCAAATGGTAGTTATCTGCTTTTGAATAATCAAGATTGCTGTGATATGCAGGCAGGCATCCCCTATATTGTAACAGTTTCCCACCGTGTAGTGTGCTGCAAAAATGTGCTTTTTCCACTCCCGCAGAACATGGTAGATAGTTCCATTTGGCCTTCCATACCGACTTTGAAGGCGGATTTCAATAAATTGAGCAGAATAAAGGCGCTATTATTGAACCAGGAGGTTATGCTCACGTCCGCACGGGAGACCTTCGTCCTCCAGGTGGCTAGTACCCACAGTGAGATACATGGCCTTTTGAACACAAACCTCCCACAACATTTCGGTGAACTGATTCACCGCGTTTTCAATGCTTCTAATACCGAAGGTCTTGTGCACTTTTTTAAAGTTGTGGGCTCCGGCCTTGTTACCTCCTTTCAAACTATATTTGGTGTAATTCCGGCTTTTATTCATTCTATTTTTTCCAGCGTCTTTGGCGGCTTCCCATTGCTCCTAGCCTTAGCTGCTGTAATATTTCTTTTGATTTGTTTGCTGCGAAATGGCTGCACTTCCTGGGGACCTACTCGACCAAGGTCGACTCCGGATGCTCCGTGAACGCATGCTCATCAGCTTCGGCATTCTACCGTTAGCGACACTCAGTGTGTCCTATAGACTTTCTTTTCGCTTTGCGTATTTTACTTGCGTGCAACCTGTGATGTCTTGTATACGATGTCCTTTCTCTTGGTCCTTGGATTTTTGCCTCTCCAATACGTCTCTGTCAAACCCGGATTTTGGCCAGTTGATGGGTCCCTTAGAGGCCCATGAACGGGACTGTTCCGGCACTGGCTTGATGGCGCGTGCGGCGGCACTTGGAATTTTGGCGCAATGGGATATCTTGGCGGCTACCCAGAATCTCCTACAACAAAGTTATGTTGAGTATCACGCAAGTTGTCCCGCATTGCTGATCACTGCTCCCTATTATGAGTAACATGAATGCAGTTTTGGTTTGTTGAACTGGATGGCATCTCTGTTTTCAGACGATTCCAATGATGTCCTCTTGGAAGGTGTGGCCGTTTTCTGCGCATACACTCTGTTGGATTAAAGGCCTTCGCTTTCCGCGAACTGCATTGCTGGATTTTTTTTTTTGCTCCTGACTTTTTTTTCCATTCACAGTCCTTCATGGGGTCTTTTCATAAATAGACGTTTACATTCTGCTCCATCTACTTGAACTCTGTTTTCGTCCTGTGTCTTAGCCTATGGACTGACCAGCGGAGGGTGTAGTGTGGTTTGTGGCCTCATTGTCTACATTGCTAAGTTAGCTTTGGCCTGGCTGCCATGATGCCTTTTTGCACACGTTACTCTGTGACTTTGTTTTTCCAGACTCTGCTTGTGCCCGGCTATTTCAGAACTGCCTGCCTTTTTGCCTTTCACCTTTTCTCCTGTTCCCTGTGGGTTTCGTCTGCACACCATGTACAAGGTCGAAAAACAACGTCCCTTGTTATTGCTGATCTGGTCAGCCCCTCGCACTTAGACATAACACGAAGTACAGCTGCATTGGAGAAATTTGTGTGCTTTTAATATTGTGAGCTCCCTGTTAGTGGCACTCGGAGGAAAACCTTTCCAGGGAGAAGAGCTGTGCTTGTCTGATGATGTAAACCTTGCATCTAGATATTGAGGTATGAGGGTCCACCTGACAAAGCCCAGAGGTCTTCTATTTTTATAATAAACTAGTTAATAGCACGGGGAGGGTGGTAAGGCCATTTAGCCCTATATCCACAGTCTTTATAAAATGCTGTCCCCGTTTGTATTCTATGGAATTGTAACTATGCTTCTTATGTTATCATTATGCATTATGCTGATAGTACTGGCACGTGTACTGTATCTTAGAGCACGATAGTTGAAAAAACATTTTAAACTATACTGTGTTTCTTATTACGCACGTTGTGGACAAGTATGATTGAGTTATGAAAGAGTGTTCTTGCTCCCGCGAGTCCTGAGAGAGACCGTGTTCTGGGTTGTCTAATCATTGGTAGCTTCGCTGCGAATGAGACGCTAAAGCTAGTCGGATTGGGATTGTGGGTACTAAGGTGCATGGTTGGTTCACCACTATACTCCGAGGTCCTATTATCCTGTGCATAGCTCTGTATATGTGCAGAATACCTACAACAAAACTACTATGCTCTGTATATCAGACCACATTCATAGATCCTTAGATGAAGGCGACTCCTGCCTCCTAATCCTATTCGATCTATCGGTGGCATTTGATACAGTTCATCACCCACCTTTACTTGAGACACTCAAGAACCGCACTGGTATCAATGACACAGTCCTGAGATGGTTCATGTCCTATATTCAACATTGCACCCAACAAATAAAAATCAACAGCTGTCTCTCTAAGCCTGCTCCAGTCCCAAAAGGTGTACCTCAAGGCTCCATCTTCTCACCAGCCCTATTCAGTCTTTTCATGGAACCCCTCACAGTTATCCTGAAGCAAGTTGGAATAAAATATAACCTGTATGCCACCGACACAAAACTCTACTACAAAATAAAATCATTAAACGACATCTGACATCTTAATGCCACACTAATTATGACACAAACTTAGCTAAATACCAACCATCTTAAGCTGAACCCCATCAAGTCTGAACTCCTAATCCTCGCCCTTTAAAACCTATCCAAGAATGGCTCAAAAATGTGGACACACTAAACTGCCCTCCCACACTGTCCAACTCCGTTAAGTCCCTGGGTATCACACTAGACATAAACTTGTCAATGAAGGAGCACATCAATAATACAGCCAAAGGAGCACTCTACACACTATAACATCTCAAGAAGATCAAACCGTTTATTCCCCTGACGATTTTAAGATGGTAGTACAATACCTAAACTTGATTACGGCAATCCCATCCTTACAGGAACCCCCAAAAGCCACCTTGCACCCTTAAGAACAATTCTCAATGCTGCTGCCAGGCTTGTCACAGGAATCACACAGTTTGACCACATCTCACCTGCCCATAAAAGTCTCACTTGGCTACCCCTTGAAGGTAGGTGCATCAACAAAACAGCTTCAATCACCCACAAAGCCCTACATACAAAAACACCAAATACCTTGAAGCCAAGCTATCAAGAGCAGGAAAAGGCTAGGCTCTGAGAAGCTCCAACTCTCTTCTTCTCATTCCTCCCAAATTTAAAAAGAAATCAGCGCAGGCAAACTCTTGCACTGGAAACCCCCCCAAGGTGTCGAACTCACTTCCTAAGGAACTATGCCACAGCCCCTTCTTTTCTTGCTTCAAACGAGACCTCAAATAACTACTACTCAACAACTGCTTCAACAAGAACACCTGATGATCTACGTTTCCCAATGATCCAATCCTCTTTGACAATTTCCGTCGGGGAGGCCACCCTGACAAACTGACTACACAGCTTCGAATCTGTCTCCATCCCCATTACCCAATTGCTTGATTGTTATACATTACTGAATCCTTAGTGAACTACCTTACTGCTCTATTGTCCTATATTGTTCTACTTGACTGTTTTAACCAATCTGACTTTTGTCATGTATTTATTGTAAACTTATTCTCAAAATATGTAAAGCGCTCAGATACCCTTGGGTTAAGCCAGCGCTATATAAAACTCAAATAAATAAATAAAATGTTACAAAATAAACAACTCCACCCAGCTGTGAGAAGGCCCAAGTCCCCAGTGCCTGTGGGAGAGATGAGGTGGTACTCAGGGCCGGACTGGGAACAGAAACCAGCCCTGGCAAACTACTCGGCCGGCCCCCCTGGGGGGCAGGAGGGGTGCGGCCGAGCTGTTTGCTAGGGCCGGTTTCGGCCGATTTTGTTACCGGGGGCTGATATTGCCGGCCCCCGGTAACAAAAACGGCCCTCAGGGGCCCAAAACTGGCCCCCCACCCTGGCGGCCCACTGGGGAAACGCCTGGTGCCCACTACGGCCAGTCCGGCCCTGGTGCTACTCTCATGCTGCTTAACATTTTCAGCAGCATGAGACCAGCGTCTGGATTGGTGAGGAGAATTCAATTGCTGCAGACCAGCACCAACTCGCCGAGGGACTGAAGCAGAGGACCGGAGGAGGCGAGTCAGCGGAGTGGGTAAGTACATTTTCATTACATTGAGCCTCAAAGCCAGAGCTGTCAGTTGTGGTTCGTTATTAACACTGTTTATAATGCGCCATGACAGCTTTGGCGTTAACCTTAAAGGCGTGATGCTGATCAGTGGTTGGTTGTTCTTACCGTTTCACAGATGCTTTAATTTGATGTGGAACTTCATTGTGTATCACCAAAGAAACTATCGCCTTATACAGATATCTTTTCAAACGTATTTAAATATGTCAGAACAGAGGTTTTGGTTGCAAATAATCAGAAAGATTTAAAACCCTTTCTTCATTCTTTAAATGTCCACAGAGAAAAATCATGATGACGATGAACTTTGAAAATGAGAAAGAAAGGCATAAAATATCAGGCCATATAATTCAGGCAGTAAACAATAGTTTTTAGTTCTGTAGGTGTTTTTTGACATTTATATGATCCGGATACACAGGCCATATGTTGGCAGTGAAGAATGTTAAATAACTATCAGATGCTCTGTGGTCTCGTTTTATTCCTGCACCCACATCTCCTTCTTATCTTTGTTTAGGCCTCGAGACGCATTGGCTAACTTTGCTCATATTGTAAAGTACATGACTGTGGATTTTGTAAGCTTCTCATCCACTTAAAAAAAACCTGATTAAAACGGAGGTGGAACGAAAATAACGCATGATATTATACGTTTATTTCACACCACTTGATTATAAGTTGCTTGTTTTTTCCTCACCATGTTTTGCCGTTTTTGGGAGAACAAAAATGATTTCTCCAGCCGCAAATGGCAGGAGACTTTGGCTGCAGCAGCCAAGTCTCATGCCCGCTCATTCTCCTACATCGCACCCAACATCGACCTTCCTCAACACATCAGAGCCTCCTCACTTCTTGAGTTCCGCAAGAAGCTGAAGACCTGGCTCTTCGTATAAGCACCTTGGGGACCACACAGCTACTGCCCAAGCGCCTGGATACCCTCCGGGGTCATTAGTGTGATATACAAATCAATACAACATAACTTAACATCAGGTGGCAAATGTATGTGGTAAAACCACATGCAACAGGGGATTCCGTGCAGTTTCACAGCTAGAAAAATTGGCCATGTACAGTAATTTCCCATTCGATGGGGTTTTACTTTTAATTGCACGGTACTCTGTGATTTTACTACAAAAAAACAGTAAAATCGCATGCAGCTCGTAATGGGCTTGACAAACATATATTACAGAGAGAATGAACAGAAGAAAAGTCTGAGACTTGATCGTCAATGGGGAGCACGTCGAGTGAAAGACTGCATTTGGTTTGTGAAGACTTACTTGTACTAGATAAGGAAGGGGCTCCTCTCCAACTGTCCAGAATGTGATCAACTATTGGGAGCCTAGACCTGAGAGAGGGAAGCAAACATCAGGTACCCCAAATCAGGCTGTGGGAAGCCTGGGTTGATGTCTGAGCTGCCTCACTGCTGCTTCAGGATGCTTGGACATCAGGTGGTGGGACTGAGTTGTAGGGTTAAAAAAAAAATCCGTTTTTTGTAAAGTGCGAACTACTCACCCTTACAGGTCTCAAGGCGCTGGGGGCCGTCGTGGAAATTAAGTGAGCTATTGCCCAGAGTCACATGGTGCTGAGCTGCCGCCGGAGCCAGGGATTGAACAGTGAGCCCTGTGCTTCGAAGTCAGCTGCCCTTGCCGCTGCACCACACCTCTCCACAGGGAGAGGGTTACAACAGGGGTTCTCTCCATGGCAGACCATTGATCATCAACCATAGCAGGCAGTTACTTTTCTTGTATTTTAACTCCAATGTGTTTAGAGACACAGCAGTGGATATGTGGTAATCATTAAACTAGTGGGCCTGTGTTATTTCCATGCCTTAGGGTATAGGCGTGTACTCAGCATTTTTGAGAGATGATGCAAGAATGGAATGTATGAGTGGTGAATGTGGACTGTGGGCTGTGAGACTCATCTGGGTCTGGATGCTGAACAGATAAGTCCTTGCTCCTGGTGAGGTGTCTTAGCTACAGCTTATCTACTTGTTTGCCTTGTAGCTTATGTGGAAATTTGCAAATTAAGGAACTACTCTATGCGAACTCTTGAGTCCTGCTACATTACCATAAAGATACTTAATTACTACAACCTCTCACATCCCCTGATCAAAATTTTAAAACAGAGATACCGATGGTCAAATATTTTCATGTCAGTATTCTTGGTGTAAGTGCTGTTCTCCAGAGATGTTTTAAGGCATGGGAAAAGCGGGTTATTGCCCAGGTCCCCCACCTTCCAAGGGCCACCTAAGAAAGCGAACTGTTTCTCTTCTACTCACCACTCCATCCCTATATTTCAACATCTTTCCTCACTGCCTATTTCGACCTCTGACGATGTCTCTCTTTCTTTAGTGTCATCTTAAGGATTGTGTGCCCCCTGGAAAGACATATTTTAACTGTCTTTGTGTGATCAATTAGCAGAAAATGAGTAAAAAAATGAAAGTTGTTTCGAACAGGGGCCTCTAAAATATGTCTTGCCCAGAGCTCAAAACATCCTTATGGTGGAACTGGTTTTCACTGCCTTTAATGAAATGCTCAGTATAGTATTTTTTGAGAAGCCTGTGGATTTTCTCCATGCCCTTCGTGCACACAGTTAACAAGAAATGTCACTTAAAAGCTAGATCTGGTGGCTCAGTGGACTAATGTGTCCACTGCTGGGGCCTGTAGTTGACGTCATGGTCCCAGGTTCAAATCCTGGCGGGTCCAATCAGCCATTCATCCATTTGAGGTCGATAAAATGAGTACCATTGGGTAACAATAAACATCTGTTATTCAGCGCCAAGATACCTATGGGTGAAAGTGTGCTTTATAAATGCACATTATGTTACTAGGCTTCATATATTAATCAAATATTTGTGTTCCAGGTGAAGAAACAGCTTCATCAGTTCATTATCATGGTTTGAATCATGGTTTTTGAGTTGATGTATCTGTATTGCAATGAAAGAGAGTTTGGTCACCGATGAAGTGGCCACCAACATGTGACCACCAGGTATACTGTTTGAGAGGGTGATTAGAAAGCTTTTCCTAAAGACAGAATGTCGTGTCAGTCAGAAAAATGAAACAGGAAATCGCTGATTGTAATGCCTTTTTTATGCATTAGTTCTGTACTAAAATGCTGAATGATGTAGCCTACGGGTATTTGAGACAACTTAGTGGTTTATCTTGAAAAGGACTGCTAAAATCTTGGACATGAGTTGGCCACAGCTGAGAGTCGTGTCACACTAGGCGTAGGGAAGATGACAGGCCTTCTCTTCAGGTCGTGCTGCAAATAATGGCTATTGGGCCGTTCTCAAGTGAGTAACTGTCCTAAAGTACCAATATCTTTTTTAGGAAATGAGCTTGAACAACCAATGCTTAATGCATGAGGTGGCTATGGGTGAAGAACGTATTATGTAGTATGACAGCAACAGCCCTCAAATGTTAATGTTCATCAGAGCAAAGATTAGAAAGTGTACAGATCTTTGGCTATGATGAAGCTTAATAGATGAGTAAATAGATCAGTATAGCAAAACAGACATTTCCAGTTGCTTTTGGAGCTGAGATAAATAACTGAAGCAGTAGTCCCTCTCTGTGCTACCAGAACTGGGATATTGAGAGCTGAAGACCTTGTTCACCTCAGGAAACTGTTGATCTTGGGCAACGTTCTCTCAGCAATGGCCCAGATGCACAGGACTGTGGCACAACAGTTCAGTCGAAAACAAGAGTAGACCTCCTAAGTCTAAGCAAGTGACCTTCAACGCAGAGACTGAGATTCTTAGAATCACACCATCAAGGTGGAAGTGTTATTTCCATGTCAGAAGAAATTATCAGACCTACTTCATTTGTAATTGCTCAGAGTTCCAGGGGGAGCTGAGACAACCTTAACTGTGAGTCAAATGTTAGGACAATATTTAGCCTTTTCCAACCTGCAGACAATATTGGGCACATATCTCAAAATGACTAGCACCAATCCAACATAGCACATAAATCGAACACACCATAGGTTTGCCAAATAGATATTTATCAACATGATCACAACTGTAGTAATCACTCCAAATTATTGACTAGGACTCAGAATAATCCCCTCCAACTCAGTCATCACTTTGGTCCTCAAGGATCTACAACAACCACCTTCTTTAAGGTGGGCGATGACACCACATCCTGTCACCCACTCCATCATAACCCGAAACATTACAGCATGACGCATAACATCTCAGACTGGTGTCAGCAGGAGGGATCTAAGAGATTTTATAGCTGACAGCAAGAGAACTATGCATCATCAAATGGCTCCCACCATCTGCCCTTTCCTTATATTTAAGGGCATGTTTACATATTTAGTAAGTATTAATGTGTTTAGCCCTAACTAAATAACTGATATGAGAGCTCTGCACTAATAGTTGTAAGGATTGCATTGCCTCTTGCTATTTCAAAAAGTCAACAATTAACTGTTCTTGGTAAACAGAATAACCCACTTAGATCAAAAGTGGCCTGGCATATATTTCGTATTGGACTTTTGTCAACAGTACACATTAAATATTCCACTGGTGCTCTATTACCCAGGACACAGCACAAAACCAAAATGCCTGATCAGCACTTCCCGTTGGATTTACCAACAAAGGATGGCTAAACACCCAATAAACCTACACTGGAAAAAGAATCTGCTAAAACCCCTAACTAGTCTGAAACCAATACATCTTCACCTCCCAGAACCAATATATCACCGTACTGCAAGAGTAAATATTAGACGCAACCCTAGCACCACAGTTCCAAACACTGTCACCCCAACAGAACTTCCTTAACAAGTTATATTCCTACTTCGCTCTATGCCAACAGTGCACATTAAACAAAACCAGAGGCACCATCATGGGCACATCGTGGCTCCAAGCCATATATTAGGCTAGGCTTTGACATGTCAACAGCACAACCATTTTCTTTCAATAATCTACAAATGAACCACTCAGAAGTTGTTAATTTAAATATACCACATCACATGCACAGTACATTGCATCAAAGCCACAAAGTCAGCAAAGATGTCTGCTAACTGAACAGCTGCCTGAAGCGATGACATGGACAACTGCACTTCCAAGCAAAATAGAACAAATCACCACATCTATGCATGTAATATTCAATATGATCGCTTACGGACCAATACATCCGTCTATACTAACCTTGTCAGTCAGATTTACGTCTAAAAATGTAATCTTCCTTTTTAGAATTTCTTTTTAAGAATCCATTAAAAGAACTAAATAAACCTGAATAGTAACTGATGTCTAAAATTATGTGCCAAGATAATTTCAACTTCCTTCATACTACACCAGCCAAATAAACAATTCCTGATGTATACAGTGTAGAAGAGTAGGATCTGCTTCACATGGGTACCCCCACTTTTTGCTGATGCTTCACTGTTTTTCGACCTTAGTCTGGCTGGGGCCCTGCTAATCAGAACCCCAGCCTAGCTGCTTCCTCTCTAAAATGGTTTCCATGTGCCTTAGGCACATCTCTGATTGGAATCTGGAGTGCCCTTATAAGTCCCTAGTATATGGTATACTATGTACCCAGGGCATAGGTACCTCAGAGGCCTACCAGGGGCTGCAGCATGTATTGTGCCACCCCTGGAAGGCCATCCAAACTGACACCCCAGGTCTGCTACTGCAGCCTGGTTAAGGTGGTGCATGCACCCCTTACTGTGATATAGGCTACCTATATCACTATATACATACACACATATAAACCTATAAGTCACTCCTATGGCAGGCCTTATTAATCCTGAAGGCAGAGTGCGTGGTTCCTATGTGAGAGGGTGCCCCTGCATGAGCAGGGCCCCTCTGCAGCGTTCGGAGACCCTTCTCTGATGCGGTTTGTAGTGCAGCCTGACCATATACTCTTAAGCGCATTATAACCTCGCGTTAAATGCTAACTTTGGAATGGCTGCACCGAAACATGTCGTGTTTGGTGTCAAACATCTTGGAATACTACCCCCCGCCAATTCTGGCGGCGGGGGTAGCATTCCACCCTTCTAGAGGGAGAGACATGTTAACCCTGGCTTGCCCGGTAACTTCTTTCTAAAGCCCTGGCATCACAAAATGGATGCTGCTGCCACAGACACAAGTCTGGCCTCCTGCTGCTGACCGAAACTCCGGCAGGGGAGGCCTGGACAATAGGTTTCCTGTCCCAGGGAGGTGTGACCACCTCCCCAGACAGGATAATGTGTATTGGGGCTGGGCGGGAGCACTCTTGGGTGCTTTGAAGTCCTGCACTGGGGGCACATTTGGTGTCCCTGTGCATACCCCAGTTCAAACCGGATCAGGGGCTTGCAGCCCCTGCTTTGGCGCGAACTGGACAAAGGGAAAGGGGTGTAGCCACCCCTCTGCCCTGACCCACCCATAGGTGGGGCCACAGAGTAAGTCCAACCCCTAAACTCAGTATAAGTATAGGAACCCAGTCCTTAGGACTTTAGATTATCCCTGGACGAAACTCTGACACAGAATCCTGGACCTTCGACGCTCTACTTAAAGATTAGAGGACAGAAGAATCTCCCTTGGGGTCAAGGAGTGACTCCCCTGCTTGGCAGGCACCAAAGAAGCAATTGTCCGGTCTGCATCGCCTAAGCTCCTGTCGGACGCCGAAGTCTTTGCATCACCAGAGGTAGATTTCCAGACTTCCCCGAGGCTGCCCTGAGTCCTCAACAAAGCTGAGGCCCGTAGCTGTCGTGGGTAACTTGGAACCGTGACCCCTGGACACCGCACGCATTTGCAAGTGCATCCTCTTCTGGGTATCCCACGAAGTCGTGCTTTGGGCTTCGAGTAGCCCTAGCCTCCAGCACCAATTGCACCGAAGATCACTGGCCTCCACTCCACGAGTGTCCTGTGAGCCAGCTCCACGTGCACCGTCTCGAGGCTCCTTCGCGGTCGCTAGCTCGTTGGCTAGTAGCCCTTCACGAAGGCCAATCTTTTTCTACTTGGGCTCCCTGGTTGCTCCAGGCTTTCCCTCACTTACCCTTGCTGGGTGAGTTCCTCAGACCTTGCTGGTCTGCACAATCGTCAATCTTCATCTTCATCGAGACTTGCCGTTGCCAAGGCTTGTTGGGTCCAATCCGGTCGCCGACACCTCAGCACTCGACAGACATTGTGTACCAGCCCGAATCCTGCTCCTGGTCACCGACAACGCCTCCTGGACCTCGTGGCTGAAGAGTCAAGACGACTGTCAACCTCCCTGAAGCACTCGACATCGGTGGGCATCTGCTCATCGCCTCCCTGGTCACTGGTTAGTGACCCAGACTCTGTCCCCTCTGCTTTCAGGTTCTTCAGATCTCCGATCCAACCTTGGATCCACCCGGACACTTTTCACTTGGTCGCCAGCAGCACTTTGCAGCAGATCGCCATCCAAATCGACGACGAAACCCGACCCCGAAAGGCACCTATGCACCGGGCTTCCCTGGGTGAGGTAACAAGAGTACTCCGGTGCTCCCGTGGGTAGAGACTCTAGAACGACCTAGTTCTCAAAAGGTTTGCTCCAAGTCCTTCTTTAAGTGTCCCTTTTCTTTAAATTCCCAACCGCGACTTTCTCCATAGAAGTTAACGGCGATTCGTGGCTGTGTTATTACACTGCACGCGTCCCCCGTGGGTCCCCTGTGTCACTACCTTGGGTGGTTCCTTGTGGTCCAAGCACTTCTAGAGGCTCTAGGCCTAGTGTCTAGCTCAGTCGTGGTTCTTATACCACTTTATTGGTATATGGTTTGGTACGCCCCTAGGGCCCAAACGTGTATTTGTGCTATTACTGTGTTTAAATAACTTATAACTTATGTACTTCGAACTCTAGCCTCATAAAGAGACTAGAGGGGTGTGTTTAGTAATAAATACATATATTTTGAATATATACCTGGTGTGGTGCTCTTTCATTTGGTCACTCAAGAGATTATAGACTGGTAAAACAAGCTGCTTTACATTCCTTCAAGACTTAGCCTGAAGGCTGCTCTCCATAGCTACCACTAGGATAGCTTTCAATAAAGGTTGTCTTTAACCTATCTCCAATAAGGGGTTGTTTGGACTGGTGCAAGGTGCCCACTATAATTAGTGGACAGCATATGCCAGGCCAACTTCTCACATTGGTGTGCAGCGTGTGGGATTCCAGCTTGCTATTGTTTTACCAGATAATCTCAATTGAATTGATCAACTGAAAACCACTAAAGGTACCTAAGGTACATATAAATTAAGCTTAATATACAGTAAGTTCTACTGAACTTAGAGTTGTGTGTTAAGGGATAGCACACCCTTTCTACAACTCAAGAGAGTTTAGTAGGCCACACTAGAGTAGGTAGTGCATACACCACACCTCACTAGTGATGTCTTCAAAGCCAGGACCCAGAGAGTCCTTGCCAGAAGCCACTGGGCTTCTTCCTCCAAGTATGATACACTCCCATTCTTGGAATTGAGAGCAATATGCAATGTGAGGAAACTGAAGACAGGCCAAAGTCCCACCACCCAACATCTGAGAGAGATGTTACTGGCTGATGACCTCAACAGGCCCTTAGGGACTGAAGGGGCAGGTGCAGAGGGTGGGGCAGAAGATGAGGATGGGGCCAGGGGTAGCAACACCCCCAACCCCCTCTGGAACTGACCAGGAGGGTGACAATGACCCTGACCTGGAAAACCCAATCCCTCCTGTGGAAGAGGAAGAGGAGGATCAGAATGACCTCCACTTTGTCCCCCAGGAAGGATTATGAGTGTGCCTAGAAGGTCTAGATCTCCTTCTCAGGAGTCTAACCACTCTGACACCTCAATAGGGACCTCTGTCTCCTCTCATAGGAGGGAATCCTCTCATGAGAGGAGAAAGAGGCTGATTCAGTATGAGCAAGCCCAGCTTGAACTCAGAAAGCAGCAATTGGCTCTAGACAGGGAGTCCCTAGATCTCTACAAAGAGAGAAAACAGTTGGGACTAGAGTCCCATGGTGGCAGCAATATCCCTAGAGATAGGGAAAGGTCTTATGACCATAGAAACCTGAGCAAGATTGTCCCTCCCTACCAGAGTGGGGATGACATCCACAAATGGATAACTGCTCTAGAGAGGGCCTGTAAAGTACAGAAGGTCCCTCAGGGGCAGTGGGCAGCAATCTTGTGGCTCTCCTTTGCAGACAAAGGTAGAGACAAGCTCCTCACTGTAAGAGAAGAGGATGCTGATAATTACAAGGTCTTGAAGAGTGCTCTTATTGATGGGTTTGGCCTAACCACTGAACAATACAGGTTAAAGTTCAGAGATGCCCAAAAGCACAGACTCAAGACTGGGTAGACTATGTGGATTGTTCTGCTAAGGCTCTGGAAGGCTGGTTGATGGGCAGTAAGGTGTGTGACTGCACAGGATTGTACAATCTGATAATGAGGGAGCAGATTCTTAATAACTGTCAAAATCAGCTGTTGCATCAGTACCTGGTGGACTCTGATCTGACCTCTCCCCAAGAATTGGGAAAGAAGGCAGACAAATGGGTCAGAACCAGGGTGAGGCAGAAGGTACAGAACCAAGGTGGTGACCCTAAGAAGCAAGATTCTAAGAACTCTGATAAGGGTGGGGAGAAGGGTAAAAATCAAAAGTCTTCACAAGGCCCCCAAAAATCTTCTTCAGGTGGGGATTCACAGTCTACAAAAGGGAAAGGCCAAAGAAAACCATGGTGCAAGGTCTGTAAGCAAAAGACCCACTGGACCAGTGATTGCACCAAGTCCAAAGACTCGACTCCAGCCCCCACCAATGCCCCTAAGGCACCTGCTCCCCCTAGTGCAGTTACAGTTGGTGGTGGGAGTACTACAACCAAGGGTTTAGTAGGGTTGACCCTGGGTACTGAGATGGGCTCTGACCTAGTCAGAGAACTCACTCAGGCTGTCTTAGTCTGTGATGGAGGCATGGATATGACCTCCTCTATGAGTCCCAGTAATCTGGGCAAGTACAGACAACAGCCTTTAATCAATGGACGAGAGGCTTTGGCATTTAGGGACACAGGGGCAAGTGTCACCATGGTGACACAAGACCTTGTGAATCCTGGGCAAGTTATACTTGGTGAGATGTACCAAGTGACCAATGCTAGCAATGTCAGAACAGACCATACTCTGGCAGTTGTTAACTTCTCCTGGGGAGGGGTAACTGGCCTTAAGAAGGTTGTGGTAAGTGCAGACCTACCAGTTGAATGCTTGCTTGGCAATGACTTAGAAACTTCAGCTTGGGCAGAAGTGGAGCTCAGGACCCATGCAGAAATGCAGGGGATCCCTGCAGATGTGTTTGCTGTGACCAGGTCACAAGCCAAAATGTCTAGCACTGAACAGGCCTTGGATTCTGGAATAATGGACCAAGTGTCTTCCAAGAGGAGGAGTAGTAGGGTAAAGGCAGTGCCTTCCCCCTTGGCTCAGAAGGAAGATCAGTCCCTTGAGGGGGATGATCTCAGTCCTGAGGAAGGAACTGTCCCAGAGGAGCTTGAACCTGAACAGGTTGAGTTCTTGGGGACAGGGGGACCTTCCAGGGCAGATCTGAGCCAGGAGCAGCAGAGCTGCCCCTCTCTTGAACCCCTCAGACAGCAAGCTGCTGCTGAGGCTGCTGGGAAAGCTAGTGGTCCCCATACTGTGTATTGGGATGATGGACTCTTGTTCTCAGAGTGTAGAGACCCCAAGCCTGGTGCTACCAGGAGGTTGGTTATACCTCTGAAGTTCAGGGGCTTCCTATTGACCCTAGCCCATGATATTCCCTTAGCAGGTCACCTGGGCCAGAACAAGACTTGGGACAGAATTGTCCCTCACTTTCACTGGCCCCACATGTCTGAAGACACCAAGGAGTTTTGTCGCTCCTGTGTAACCTGCCAGGCCAGTGGCAAGGCAGGTGGCACTACAAAGGCCCCCTGATACCACTACCTGTGGTGGGGGTTCCCTTTGAAAGGGTGGGGATTGACATTGTTGGTCCCATGGATCCCCAAACAGCATCTGGGCACAGGTTTATCCTGGTGGTTTTGGATCATGCCACCAGGTACCCAGAGGCTATTCCCCTTAGGACCACTACAGCACCTGTGGTGGCAAGGGCCCTCCTGGGAATTTTCTCAAGAGTGGGCTTTCCTAAGGAGGTTGTATCAGACAGGGGTGCTAACTTTATGTCTGGATACTTAAAAGCAATGTGGAAGGAGTGTGGAGTGACTTACAAGTTCACCACACCCTATCACCCACAATGCAATGGTTTAGTTGAGAGATTCAACAAAACCTTGAAGGGCATGATTAAAGGGCTCCCAGAAAAGCTTAGGCGAAGATGGGACATACTCTTGCCCTGCCTTTTATTTGCATACAGGGAGGTGCCTCAAAAGGGGGTTGGTTACTGCCCTTTTGAACTTTTGTTTGGTCACCCTGTCAGGGGTCCATTGTGCTTGGTGAAGGAAGGATGGGAGTTACCTCTCAAGCCCCCAAAGCAAGACATAGTGGACTATGTACTTGGTCTCCGCTCCCGGATGGCTGAGTATATGAAAAAGGCAACTAAAAACCTTGAGGCTAGCCAGGAACTTCAAAAGGCCTGGCATGACCAAAAGGCTGTACTGACTGTTTACCAGCCAGGACAGAAGGTGTGGGTGTTGGAGCCAGTGGCCCCAGCAGCTCTCCAAGACAAATGGAGTGGACCCCACACTATTGTTGAACAGAAGGGTGAGGTTACCTACTTAGTAGACCTAGGAACACCCAGGAGTCCCCACAGGGTTCTCCATGTCAACAGGTTAAAACCATATGTGGACAGGGCAGACATGGGCTTGCTCATGGCTACTGATGAAGGGCAGGAGGAAGAGAGTGACCCACTCCCTGACCTGCTCTCACAGAACCCCGACGATGGGTCAGTAGATGGTGTAGCCTTGGCAGGCAGCCTCACTACCCAGCAGCAAACTGATTGTAGACAGGTGCTCAATCAGTTTAGACACATGTTTTCCCTGACACCCAGTCAGACCACCTGGTGCACTCATGAAGTGGACACTGGGGACAGTCTGCCTATTAAAAATAAGATTTATAGGCAACCTGACCATGTCAGGGACTGTATCAGGACTGAAGTCCAGAAGATGTTGGATTTGGGAGTTATTGAACCCTCAGATAGCCCTTGGGCTAGTCCAGTGGTCCTTGTGCCAAAACCTCACACCAGTGGTGAAAAAGAGAGATGAGGTTTTGTGTGGACTACAGGGGTCTCAATGCAGTCACTAGGACTGATGCCCATCCAATACCAAGGGCAGATGAGCTAATAGACACTTTGGCCTCAGCCAAGTATCTAAGCACATTTGACTTGACAGCTGGCTACTGGCAGATCAGACTAGCTGATGGTGCAAAGCCAAAAACAGCATTCTCAACCCCTAGTGGGCATTATCAATTTGTGGTGATGCCCTTTGGTCTGAAGAATGCACCTGCCACTTTTCAGAGGTTGGTGAATACAGTCCTTACAGGTCTGGAAGCCTATAGTGCAGCATATCTAGATGATATTGCTGTCTTTAGCTCCACCTGGGAGGATCACCTGGTCCACCTCAGAAATGTTTTACAGGCCCTGCAAAAGGCAGGCCTGACTATCAAGGCCACCAAGTGCCAGATAGGGCAGAGTCAGGTTGTGTACCTGGGCCACCTTGTTGGTGGAGGCCAGGTTCAACCCTTGCAGAGCAAGATCCAGACCATCATGGACTGGACTGCTCCAACTACCCAGACTCAGGTGAGAGCCTTCTTAGGCCTGACTGGGTACTATAGGAGATTTGTCAAGGGGTATGGATCAATAGTGACACCCCTGAATGACTTAACTTCCAAGAAAATGCCCAAAAAGGTTCAGTGGACAGTTAGCTGTCAAAAGGCATTTGATGACCTGAAGCAGGCCATGTGCACTGCTCCCATTCTACAGAGTCCTGATTACTCCAAGAAGTTCATTGTTCAAACTGATGCATCTGAATTGGGGGTAGGGGCTGTACTGTCACAATTGAATGAAGAAGGTCAGGATCAGCCAGTAGCTTTCATTAGCAGAAGGCTGACCCCTAGAGAGAAACGTTGGTCAGCCATTGAGAGGGAGGCCTTTGCTGTGGTCTGGGCTCTGAAGAAGTTGAGGCCATACTTGTTTGGTACTCACTTCCTTGTTCAAACAGACCATAAGCCCCTCTTATGGCTAAAACAAATGAAGGGTGAAAACCCCAAACTGCTTAGGTGGTCCATTTCCCTACAGGGGATGGACTTCACAGTGGAACATAGACCTGGGAGTAACCATGCCAATGCAGATGGACTCTCTAGGTACTTCCACTTAGAACATGAAGACTTAACTGGGCAAGGTTAGTTTAATGTCCCTACGTTTGGGGGAGGGTTGTGTAGGAGAGTAGGATCTGCTTCACATGGGTACCCCCACTTTTTGATGATGCTTCACTGTTTTTCGACCTTAGTCTGGCTGGGGCCCTGCTAATCAGAACCCCAGCCTAGCTGCTTCCTCTCTAAAATGGTTTCCATGTGCCTTAGGCACATCTCTGATTGGAATCTGGAGTGCCCTTATAAGTCCCTAGTATATGGTATACTATGTACCCAGGGCATAGGTACCTCAGAGGCCTACCAGGGGCTGCAGCATGTATTGTGCCACCCCTGGAAGGCCATCCAAACTGACACCCCAGGTCTGCTACTGCAGCCTGGGTAAGGTGGTGCATGCACCCCTTACTGTGATATAGGCTACCTATATCACTATATACATACACACATATAAACCTATAAGTCACTCCTATGGCAGGCCTTATCAATCCTGAAGGCAGAGTGCGTGGTTCCTATGTGAGAGGGTGCCCCTGCATCAGCAGGGCCCCTCTGCAGCGTTCGGAGACCCTTCTCTGATGCTGTTTGTAGTGCAGCCTGACCATATACTCTTAAGCGCATTATAACCTCGAGTTAAATGCTAACTTTGGAATGGCTGCACCGAAACATGTCGTGTTTGGTGTCAAACATCTTGGAATACTACCCCCCCGCCAATTCTGGCGGCGGGGGTAGCATTCCACCCTTCTAGAGGGAGAGACATGTTAACCCTGGCTTGCCCGGTAACTTCTTTCTAAAGCCCTGGCATCACAAAATGGATGCTGCTGCCACAGACACAAGTCTGGCAGGGGAGGCCTGGACAATAGGTTTCCTGTCCCAGGGAGGTGTGACCACCTCCCCAGACAGGATAATGTGTATTGGGGCTGGGCGGGAGCACTCTTGGGTGCTTTGAAGTCCTGCACTGGGGGCACATTTGGTGTCCCTGTGCATACCCCAGTTCAAACCAGATCAGGGGCTTGCAGCCCCTGCTTTGGCGCGAACTGGACAAAGGGAAAGGGGTGTAGCCACTCCTCTGCCCTGACCCACCCATAGGTGGGGCCACAGAGTAAGTCCAACCCCTAAACTTAGTATAAGTATAGGAACCCAGTCCTTAGGACTTTAGATAATCCCTGGACGAAACTCTGACACAGAATCCTGGACCTTCGATGCTCTACTTAAAGATTAGAGGACAGAAGAATCTCCCTTGGGGTCAAGGAGTGACTCCCCTGCTTGGCAGGGACCAAAGAAGCAATTGTCCGGTCTGCATCGCCTAAGCTCCCGTCGGACGCCGAAGTCTTTGCATCACCAGAGGTGGATTTCCAGACTTTCCCGAGGCTGCCCTGAGTCACCAGCAAAGCTGAGGCGCGTAGCTGTTGTGGGTAACTTGGAGCCATGACCCCTGGACACCGCACGCATTTGCAAGTGCATCCTCTTCTGGGTCTCCCACGTAGTCGTGCTTTGGGCTCCGAGTAGCCCTAGCCTCCAGCACCAACTGCACCGAAGATCACTGGCCTCCACTCCACGAGTGTCCTGTGAGCCAGCTACACGTGCACCGTCTCGAGGCTCCTTCGCGGTCGCTAGCCCGTTGGCTAGTAGCCCTTCACGAAAGCCAATCTTTTTCTACTTGGGCTCCCTGGTTTCTCCAGGCTTGCCCTCACTTACCCATGCTGGGTGAGTTCCTCAGACCTTGCTGGTCTGCACAATCGTCAATCTTCATCTTCATCGAGACTTGCCGTTGCCAAGGCTTGTTGGGTCCAATCCGGTCGCCGACACCTCAGCACTCGACAGACATCGTGTACCAGCCCGAATCCTGCTCCTGGTCGCCGACAACGCCTCCTGGACCTCGTGGCTGAAGAGTCAAGACGACCGTCAACCTACCTGAAGCACTCGACATCGGTGGGCATCTGCTCATCGCCTCCCTGGTCACTGGCTAGTGACCCAGACTCTGTCCCCTCTGCTTTCAGGTTCTTCAGATCTCCGATCCAACCTTGGATCCACCCGGACACTTTTCACTTGGTCGCCAGCAGCACTTTGCAGCAGATCGCCATCCAAATCGACGACGAAACCCGACCCCGAAAGGCACCTATGCACCCAGCTTCCCTGGGTGAGGTAACAAGAGTACTCCGGTGCTCCCATGGGTAGAGACTCTAGAACGACCTAGTTCTCAAAGGGTTTGCTCCAAGTCCTTCTTTAAGTGTCCCTTTTCTTTAAATTCCCAACCGCGACTTTCTCCATAGAAGTTAACGGCGATTCGCGGCTGTGTTATTACACTGCACGCGTCCCCGTGGGTCCCCTGTGTCACTACCTTGGGTGGTTCCTTGTGGTCCAAGCACTTCTAGAGGCTCTAGGCCTAGTGTCTAGCTCAGTCGTGGTTCTTATACCACTTTATTGGTATATGGTTTGGTACGCCCCTAGGGCCCAAATGTGTATTTGTGCTATTACTGTGTTTAAATAACTTATAACTTATGTACTTCGAACTCTAGCCTCATAAAGAGACTAGAGGGGTGTGTTTAGTAATAAATACATATATTTTGAATATATACCTGGTGTGGTGCTCTTTCATTTGGTCACTCAAGAGATTATAGACTGGTAAAACAAGCTGCTTTACATTCCTTCAAGACTTAGCCTGAAGGCTGCTCTCCATAGCTACCACTAGGATAGCTTTCAATAAAGGTTGTCTTTAACCTATCTCCAATAAGGGGTTGTTTGGACTGGTGCAAGGTGCCCACTATAATTAGTGGACAGCATATGCCAGGCCAACTTCTCACATACAGACAATGTCTTTCAGGGTCTATACAATATCTGCTATCACTAAGTACAACACAATCAGTATAACACATTGGACTACAAACCTCACACACATGTTGGCTTAAAATAATAATCAAACACAACTGCAAAGCCTGTTATTTGTTCTATATCATACATCAACGTCATTTTAGGATTAATTAACTTTAGGATTAAATTACCACATTGTTAGCTGTGGATTGTTGTTTCTATAGCCTGCATTGTGTTATACTGTTTGCTCGGCCAAATTATGTGTTCAGCACAGTCTGCCTTACCTTCCTTGCGTCCTACTGAACAACACACTGTCATCAGGATTAAATCAATATAATACCCTAGACGCATATGCGCCCAGGTTCGGCAAATACTATGCTATAAATTTTGCCTAAATCCAAGATACACCACACAACCTTCCAATCAAAGCAAGGTAGACAGTCCTTTAAACATGCACCCAAGGGGCGTGGCCAAGATGGCGCCGGAGTAGGACGTGCTTTTCTGTCCCTCCGGCGCCGCCCGCACATCGCTTTGTTTATCGCCCTATTTAGTGCCCATCTGAGCCTGCCGGGGGACACTGGGGTCCCGGAGGGCATCCCTGAAGCCGACGGAGTGCCCATTTGCGCGTCGGAGTGGAGTGGCGGTCCCCGCCGGGCCCGCTGGCCCCGACTGTGTGGCGAGCTGCTGGGCCCGTAGAGACGGAGAGGCGGTGCTCGCCTTTGGCTTCGTGGCGCCCGACGCACCGGCGGAGGCCCGTGGAGCTGCGGCCGCGACTCCGATTGGTCAAGTGGCGCTGGGCCCTGGGAGGCTGCAGGACATGGGGAGCCCGAGTGAAAGTGGCCCTGAGGTGCCGCCGCCGTATAGCTGCGCAGGGCCTGGTCCGAGTGAGAAGCGCGATCTGCAAACGCTGGCGCGCTCCAAACACCTGCCCGGAGGAACGGTGGCGGTCGGGCCCCCTCAGCGGAGCCGGGGGGGAGCTCCGGTACCACATAAGGGAAGGCCTGCAGCGAGTCCGCCCAGCGGATGGCGTGAGCAGTGAGCCGAGGTGTAGCGGTGTGACCGGAGAGGGAGCGGAGGCTCGGTCCGTGGGTCGGCGGACGGTGAGAGACCCTGCGAGCGGTGCTGAGGTGGGGCTGAGGTCCCAGCACTGGTGCCTGGCGAGCTTGGTGGCGCAGTCCCCCTCCCCTCCATCTGGTTGGCGTCCCTGCTCCAGGACTGCGGCGGGGCTCTGAGGGGGTGCTGCCTTGAGTGCTTCCCTGCTAGGAGGTGACCAGAGTGTGGAGAGCAGCCCCCGTGGTGCCGTGAAGTTCAGGTGAGCCTGGTGAAGTCAACGGGGACGGTGGGGCTGAGTGGCGGGGGGGCCTGCTATCGACCTGCATATCGGCGGGTGGGCCGCTCCCCTTCGGCATAGCATCTCCGCTGGCTTGCCGGTGGCTGGGGCGGTCCGGAGGCCTCCCCCCGACGGCCTGCGCTGGTGGAGGACCGTGACTCTGCTGCAGTGAGGATCGCCCCTCCCTTGGGAACGGGGCAGCGTGGGCCTGGGAACGAGCATGCGGCCTGGAGTTGCTTCTGGGGCCTAGATTCGGCTTGCGGGTCGGCGAGCGGTGCCCCCTCCTGGCGGTCTGTGTCTTGCCTGCCTGGTGTGGGTGCGAGGGCCACGGAGGCCTGACTGCGCCCTTCCCCCCCCTGAGGGCTACAAAGGGAGTGTGGTTTGGAGCTGCGGGCATCGGAGGAGCTCTTGGGCCTCCGTCTGGCGAAGTGTGGTGGTGGGCGCAGAGGAGGGGTGCCTCTACCGCCCGCCCTTACGGAGAGGTGGCGGGGCTGGTGATCGGGCCCTTGGCTTGGACTTTTGTCCTGGCAGAGTGACGGCCTCTGATTCGGAGATCTACGGCACTTGGGGCGATCGGAATGGATGCGGGATCGCCCTGACCCCCCCCCCTCCTTTGAGACGCACCGGAGGGTCGTTCTGGGCAGTGGTGCGTGGGATACCAGCTGGGCCTGGTGAGGGAGTCCTGCAGTGAGGGCACTGTGACTGCATTGTTGGAGGTGGTTCTTGCCTTTGCCCTCTTCTGTCGCCGTGTAGATGGCATCCGCCAGGAACAAGCGGGACAAACCCCTGAAGGGCCTACCCCAGCAGACGACGGGCCAGGAGGCCGCGGCCGGATCGACACAACCGGATGACAATGATCTCCCGGCGACCAAGGCTTTCATGCTCGAATTATTTGCCGCCATAAAAGAGGATATCTCGGAGCTCCGCTCGCAACTCTCATCAGATCTGCGCGAGACGAGACGCGATGTCGATGCCATTGGCGAGAGGGTGGCGACCCTAGAGGAGCATGATCTGAGCACCGCGGAAGAGGTACACCAACTCCAGCAAGACGTCCTTCGCCTCATGGATCAGAACCTTGACCTTCAGGCTCACGCCGAAGATCTAGAGAACCGATCTCGGCGGAACAATATCAGGATCCGGGCGGTCCCATGGAAGGGAGAGGGGGACGATCTACGTGAATACGTGAGCGAACTGTTCCGACAGATTCTGGGCGAAGGGGCGGAGCGGGAGATCAAAATGGACCGCGTCCACAGGGTGGGTGGGCCGCGTGGTGGCAGGGCCCCTCCACCGGACATACTGGTGTGTGTCCACGACTTCCTGACCAAGGAGCTGATCCTTCGGAAAGCTCGTGACCTTCAGCCCGTGCAGTTCCGGGGTCATCAGCCTGCCCTTTATCAAGACTTGGCGGCCTCCACTCTCGCCAAGCGTAGAGACTTTAAGCCTATCACTAACCACCTGCGTGAGAAAGAAATCCCCTATTCCTGGGGACATCCGTTCCGGCTCATTTTTAAGCTAAATGGCAGAATACAGCAGATCCGATCCCTGGACGCCGCCTTTGAGCTCTTGGGCCTGGAGCGGACCGCCCCTGGTACTGGGGGCACCAGATCGCCGGCCAGAAGGCGCAGACGGTCCAATGAATGGCAACGCGTGGGGAGATCCCCTCCGCCGGCGAAACCCGACTTGTCCGCAAGCCTGCTGGAACGAGAAGCGGCTGTCACTTCGGTGGCTCTGGTGACTGAAAACGACGGGATCCCCTGAAGGGCTTCTGTCCGGCACTAACGGGCTCATTATGCGGCGCCGGAGGTGGGCAGCTCCTGAAGAATTAGTATCTTATCATCTCAAGTCCTGGTGAACTAGAGTGCCCTGTATCAGGAGCGAACAGAGTTCTAAGATGGTGCCATGGTCCCCTGACGAATGGACTCATAAGACGGACTGTAGTCATTCCAAGCGACTGTTGTATGTTTTTTTATTTTGTGTTTATTCGTATTTGGGTCTAGGGGTTAGGGGTTTGTTAGGGGGTTGGGATTATTTTTGGGGCTCCGCATCAGTTCTTCCGACGACTAGGAGAGGCCTCCACCCACAAGTATTGCGCGTTTGCCCACGCAGGGATTGGGGCTCTAGCTACCACATAGGCTCTTCTCTCCTCGGGCTGGGGTATGGGTAGGGACCTAAAGATTGTGAGTCTGAATGTTCGGGGCTTGAATAGCCCTGTTAAGCGCGCGGCTATACTCTCCTACTTGGAGAATGCGGAGGGTGATGTATGCCTGCTGCAGGAGACACATTTGCTTTCTAGGGACACTAAAAGGATGAAAGACAAGCGCTTCCCTCTCCAGCTCTGGTCCTCGGGCCCGGCCAAGAAACATGGGGTAGCGATCCTCTTTAGTCCCCGCGCTCACTGCAAAGTCCTTTCCCAGGTGGCTGACATTAAAGGGAGACTGCTAGCGGTCCGCATCCAATGGGGGGAAACGCAGCTAACGGTGGGATCTCTTTATGCTCCAAATGACCGACAGGAGCCCTTCCTGCGATTGGCCCTATCTACGGTTTTAACGTCCCCTGACTCAGCGATTCTAGTGGGGGGGGACTTGAACATAGTGATGGATTCCGGGATGGATAGGTCTGAGCAGCGAGCCTACCAAACTGGGGCTATATCACAGGGGGGGAGGCGGTGGCTCCTTGAGGGTGGGTTGAATGATGTGTGGCGCGTCCAGCACCCCTTAGAGCGCGACTATACCTTCTACTCTGCGGTGCATAAAACGTACGCGCGACTAGATCACTTCTTGGCTTCATCCTCTCTCATGCCATGCCTGTCTGCCGCCGACATCTCTGCGCGCTCCCTGTCGGACCACGCCCTCATATCGGTGGTGCTCACCTCTCCGGGCTCGCGTCCGCCGACGTCCAGCTGGCGTCTCCGTGACTCTCTACTCCACTCGGAGTCGGTGGTCGCACGACTACGGGACACTATCACCCAATACCTGACAATCAATGACCAGGAAGATATGGCCCTCGTGTCGGTATGGGAGGCCTTGAAATTAGTAGCGCGGGGGGAATTAATTGCGATTGCAGCGTCATATGCGCGGCTACGCAGGGAAAAACGCGCAGAGTTGGAGGGAGAGGTGGGTGCCCTGGAGGCGGTGCACAAGAGGACGGGGGCGCCAAGAGTTTGGAGAGAATTGGAGGCTAAACGGCGCATGCTGAAACACCTCGATTTAGATAGGACGGAGCACGCCCTTCTGCGCCTGCGACACAAATTTTATCTTAGCGGGGACAAAGGGGGAAGGATGCTGGCACATAGGCTGCGGGCACGAGCCCAGCTCTCGGCCATACAATCCATTAGAGATCCTCAGGCAACTGAACATACTACGGACGCCCGCATTGTGGACTCCTTTCGGCAGTTCTACCAGCGTCTGTATACGAGGGAGGCAGCGGATGCGGGGGAAATAGCAGATTACTTGGCCTCCTGTAACATTGCACCCCTTCTTAAGGTATCGGCGGAAGCCTTGGATGCCGCAATTCGCATAGAAGAGGTCATATCTGCGATCGCGAGGCTGAAGGTGGCCAAATCCCCAGGGCCGGATGGCTTCTCTGCCATATTCTATAAAACCTACTGTGGGGAGCTGGCTCCTCTTTTAACCCGCCTCTTCAATTCCTTCCTTGAGACAGGAGAGGTAACTCCTTCCATGTCTGAAGCGGTAATCACTGTTATCCCTAAGCCTGGAAAGGACCCTAAAGATTGTAGCTCGTATAGGCCGATTTCTCTTCTTAATATAGACACAAAACTGTTTGCGAGCATCCTAGCGGCGAGGCTCAACCCCCTGATGGACGGTAGCATAGACCCGGACCAAGCGGGCTTTAGCCCAACGCGTCAAGGAGGGGACAATACTAAACGGCTCCTTCACCTCACGGATTTGGTCCACCGCTCGCGGACGTCTGCTCTCTTTCTCTCTATAGATGCCGAGAAGGCCTTCGACCGAGTGGACTGGGGGTATTTGTTCGCTGTGTTGAAGACCTTTGGGATGGGGGACAACTTTATAGGCTGGATTCGGTGCCTGTACGCGGCCCCCAAGGCCGCTGTCCGAGTGAATGGGTACAGGTCGGCCCTCTTCCCTAGCACGAGAGGGACGCGACAGGGATGTCCCTTATCCCCGCTGCTTTTTGCGCTCTATATGGAGCCTTTTGCCCAACGTGTACGGGCGAACGTGGGCATTGAGGGGATTGCATTCGGAGCAGACACACATAAAATCAGCCTCTACGCTGACGATGTTATCCTATCACTTACTCAGCCTCACTCCTCCTTGCGGTGCCTCTCGACGGAACTCCGTGGCTTCGGGAAAGTGGCGGGCTTTAAAGTAAACTTTTCAAAATCACAAATTCTTAATATTTCTGTCCCTGGGGCGGAGGTTCTGGACTTGCAACAAGACTTTGCCTTTCACTGGGCTGACCCTGACATCCCATACTTAGGTATCCGATTGACCTCTTCCGTAGCTCACACGGTCTCCCTCAACTATAAATTGCTGGTGGACCAAACTACCAAAGCACTTTCAGGCTGGTCCCGCCTTAATCTGGCTTGGTATGGGAGGCTGGCGGCGGTGAAGATGACCATTCTCCCGCGCATACTCTATCTCTTTCAGATGCTCCCTGTGGGTCCTCCTCCAGGCGCCCTCCGGAAGCTACAGAGACTCTTAAATGCTTTCTTGTGGAACAACAAACGGCCACGACTTGCGCTGCCCCTCATCACCGCACCGAAGGCGGCGGGTGGGTTGGGCTTTCCTTTGTTAGAGGCCTACTATCAAGCCTCCTGTCTTCGGTATATTGTGGAATGGAATAGGCCCTTGTCCAGCAAGCATTGGAACTTTATGGATCAGACAGTGGCGGGCTGTAATATCTGGCGCGAGTTGTGGCTGCCGCGCAAACATAGAGCGTGGGGCCTCTACTCTTCCCCAGTGACCTCCCCGACTTTGAAAACTTGGGACCAACTAGCGCTGCGCAAAGGTTGGACTACCTTTCCTTCCCCTATGACTCCTATTGTCGACAACCCCGATTTTCCGCCGGGATGTGCGTCCCCCATCTTCCAACGCTGGAGGGAAGAGGGCTGTAAGAGGGTGGGATCTCTCTTTGATCTAGATGGTTTGATCCCTTTTTCCCAACTGCGCCAGGAGTACTTCCACATACCGGAGGCAGAGGCCTTTCAGTACTTACAATTAAAGCATTGGGTGACTCAACCTGCTAACTTCGCATCAATGTCCCGCCCCCTGACGGCTTTTGAGAAGTGGCTTGTCTGCAAAACAGATGACCGCAAGCTTATTTCCGATCTGTACGCGATGATCCTGATGCACCCCAAGAGGCAGCGCTCGAAAGCGCAGGTCCGCTGGGAAACGGAGCTGGGGCGACCTCTTACATGTAAAGAATGGGAACACGTCTTTTATCGCGCTCACCACACCGCTTCTAACACTGCGGGGGCTGAGTCTGCCTACAAGGTGGCCGCCTATTGGTATTATACTCCGGTGCGCGTAAAGGCATGGGATGTAACGAAGTCGGACCTCTGCTGGCGGGGGTGCGGCCATCAGGGTACACTGGTGCATTTGCTCTGGCGTTGCCCGAAATTAGTGCGGTACTGGAAGGTTGTCCTTGATGAGCTAGACGATGCCTTTCAGATCACATTTCCCCGAACGCCTGAACACGCACTGCTGGGCCTCCCCCACCCTAAGTCTTTCCCTTTGCGCTCGCTCCGGGGCCGGCAGATAGCCTTAGCTCTGTTAGCGGCGCGCCAGGTTCTTCTGGCGCACTGGGGCTCTTCGGCCTCACCTGACCCGAGGGACTGGTTCCAAAGGCTTTGGCACCTTCTGGCTATGGAACGTCTTTCGTTGGGCATTGATGGTAAAGGCGCTGAGTATGCGGAGTTATGGGGTCCTTTCCTGCAGCTCCTTTCTACAGAACTGAGAGAGGTCACATGCCCAAAGTATTTACAGATCTTGCAGCTCATTCCCTTGGAGCCTCTAGGGGCCATTAATGATAACGGTGGGGCGGCGGACATGGCATGAGGAGGGGTTAGAAGTGCAGGGGGTTAGAGGCTGATGCGGAGAGGGGTGGGGGGAGGGGGCTCAGAGGGGGGTATGGGGGGGGTATTTGTTTCTCTGTTTGTTTCTTTGTTTGTTTCTATCTTTCAGAAAAGTGGTATTCGCGCTCCTGCTAGATGGCTGGTTATCTCTCGAACGTCTCTAACGCGGGGTCGCCCTCCGGGTTGTTGACCTGCACGCTGTGTACATCATTAAAGAGGTTACGCTCTGCCGGCCACCGGATGTAGGCAGCTGAGCTGTGTATTTAAATGCTTACCACACAATAAAAATGATTGATTCTAAACATGCACCCAACATGTCTTATGTGCCATAGTCAGCTACCAAAAAACACCCAACAGAATTTGTCATCTGAAAAAACCCACCACAAAGCACCTTATCAAAGACACCCATAATTTACCTTTCCAAATCGAACACGCCGCGTAGAACCCTTATATGCACAAAATGGCACAAAAGTCACATCAATAATATATTTTCCCCAATTATCTAACACAAACAGTATCGATTTTTCCTCCAAACAATGACCAGCAGCCCCAAGAAACTAAGATGTATTTGGGTTCACCCATGTGTTACTCTTTGGCATTTTTACAGGGACCCACAGATGTCTAGGGCATTCTCAATGAGTGGAGATGGTCTGGAGATACAGGAGGGTATCTTTCACCCTGTAATCCATGCTGACACAGAACTATGACAAGAGATCATGTCGCCAAATTCCACACTGCACAAGCCGGATGTAGAACTGGAAAAAGCAGGAGAGCTTGTTCACCTAGCAAGCATCGCCCACCACAGGTTCCGTTGCAGGAATCTGACCTTCCTATTAGTAAGCAATATTGTCGTCGGGTCGCTGTGAGCTACCATGGGGTAGCCTCTTCCCTCTAAGCACGTTCTCACAGCAGCTTTCTGTCAGGCGCGCTCAGGTGTGGTACACAAAGCCAGATGCAGATTGTCTTCACTTTGGGCAATCCATCTCCTCTTTTAACTCACAGGGTATACAGAAGGCTTATACATAGTTTAATGCCTAGTCCTGGCAATGAAGGCCCCAGCTACAGAGTCCAACAAATAGTTCAAACCTTCCTCAAGAAAAGTTCAGAGTGCTTCTTTAGGAATCAAGGGGAGCTAAACTGCTGACACAAGTGTGCCAATTTGTATTCAAAGTTATAGTAGTTTTGTAAATTCAGGTGGTGTTGAATCAATTCAAAGGGCCTCTTCCTTGGAAGTCCTTAAAGGACACAGGAAGAGTGAAGAGGGAGAGCTCTATCCACACGTCCCTTATGGTCCATTGTCACAACTTCTGCGCTACAGCAGATCTTACTGGCTCTGCTCACTTTACAGGAATTGAGAGAGGAACCTTCGAATGGAGCGAGTTTACACTTTGGGTGTATCCCTAACATAGTGGAGTACAGTACTCTGGAAGAGAGAGCAATCCCAGATAAAATGAGAGGTACTCTTCGGTGGGCTCAGGCTTTGAGCCCAATGGTCAAGAAAGACATGTGGGGAGCTTATTGTTGCATCAGGAGGCAATTCTTGTGGGGGAAGGGGTAGAGATAGAGTGCCAGTGTAGTCAGCTAACAAAGGTTTTAGAGGGTACTGGTGTCAATGAGGTGGGAATCATGAACACTGTACATATTTGATTGTGACATGGTAGCCTAATTTCCTGTTAATATTATCAGAGGGTACTGGCGACATAGGGGTAAATTTTGATTAATGTTTGTACCAGGAGGATCTTGATAGGTTTTGCTTTCTATTTCTCATTATGTTTCTTAGTTGTCTATAACAATCTACGTTCACTTACGATCTAATCTCACTGTCGGGTATTCTCCAATGACCCCTGGACTTTCAATGTCCAAAGCCCACTTTAAGATCCTTACCACCAAGTAAGCAAAGAGTGTGAATAGTAGGTTAATTCATTCTTCTGGCTCATAAGACTGGGGAATATCCAGGGGGCATTGGAGAATACAGAAGATCAAGGTTTTAATAACAAGTAATGAAATAAATCTACTCTTTGTGCCACTGCTGTAGTGAAAACAGGTGGAGGGTGAAATAATGGGAATGCGTAATGCTCTGTGACACACAATTTACTTCACCCACCTTGCTTGCTGTGTTCAGTGACCTAGCCTATTCAGTATTTCCCTCATCTCTTTTTCCCAGGTAAATTCTATCACAATGACTTGGTATATCTGCCTCTAGAACCATATAGCGATACAAAAAGGGGATGATGGACGGAACGTTTGAGCCAATCAAACACTCACCCCCAGTCAACTGATCTGGGTTTAATCCATCATCATTCTTTAGCTCACTCCACCACCCCAGTTCAGACATGGCCATATGCAAATCAGTCTGACCCTGTGCCTCATGGGAACAGTCCAGCCCGAACTGCCAAGCCATGTCTTCCCTGGACCGGAAACAAGCATCCTAGGACCGGTTTCTGGCATTTCAGCCGTCATCAGCCAGGCTTGCTTGAATCCAGTGGCAAAGTGAGCAAGGGACCCACGTCTGGGCATACCCCCGCCAACTTAGGGCGACCAAAGCGATACAAAAAGGGGATGATGGACGGAACGTTTGAGCCAATCAAACACTCACCCCCAGTCAACTGATCTGGGTTTAATCCATCATCATTCTTTAGCTCACTCCACCACCCCAGTTCAGACATGGCCATATGCAAATCAGTCTGACCCTGTGCCTCATGGGAACAGTCCAGCCCGAACTGCCAAGCCATGTCTTCCCTGGACCGGAAACAAGCATCCTAGGACCGGTTTCTGGCATTTCAGCCGTCATCAGCCAGGCTTGCTTGAATCCAGTGGCAAAGTGAGCAAGGGACCCACGTCTGGGCATACCCCCGCCAACTTAGGGGCGACCAAAGCGATACAAAAGGGGATGATGGACGGAGCGTTTGAGCCAATCAAACACTCACCCCCAGTCAACTGATCTGGGTTTAATCCATCATCATTCTTTAGCTCACTCCACCACCCCAGTTCAGACATGGCCATATGCAAATCAGTCTGACCCTGTGCCTCATGGGAACAGTCCAGCCCGAACTGCCAAGCCATGTCTTCCCTGGACCGGAAACAAGCATCCTAGGACCGGTTTCTGGCATTTCAGCCGTCATCAGCCAGGCTTGCTTGAATCCAGTGGCAAAGTGAGCAAGGGACCCACGTCTGGGCATACCCCCGCCAACTTAGGGCGACCAAAGCGATACAAAAAGGGGATGATGGACGGAACGTTTGAGCCAATCAAACACTCACCCCCAGTCAACTGATCTGGGTTTAATCCATCATCATTCTTTAGCTCACTCCACCACCCCAGTTCAGACATGGCCATATGCAAATCAGTCTGACCCTGTGCCTCATGGGAACAGTCCAGCCCGAACTGCCAAGCCATGTCTTCCCTGGACCGGAAACAAGCATCCTAGGACCGGTTTCTGGCATTTCAGCCGTCATCAGCCAGGCTTGCTTGAATCCAGTGGCAAAGTGAGCAAGGGACCCACGTCTGGGCATACGCCCGCCAACTTAGGGCGACCAAAGCGATACAAAAGGGGATGATGGACGGAACGTTTGAGCCAATCAAACACTCACCCCCAGTCAACTGGTCTGGGTTTAATCCATCATCATTCTTTAGCTCACTGCACCACCCCAGTTCAGACATGGCCATATGCAAATCAGTCTGACCCTGTGCCTCATGGGAACAGTCCAGCCCGAACTGCCAAGCCATGTCTTCCCTGGACCGGAAACAAGCATCCTAGGACCGGTTTCTGGCATTTCAGCCGTCATCAGCCAGGCTTGCTTGAATCCAGTGGCAAAGTGAGCAAGGGACCCACGTCTGGGCATACCCCCGCCAACTTAGGGCGACCAAAGCGATACAAAAGGGGATGATGGACGGAACGTTTGAGCCAATCAAACACTCACCCCCAGTCAACTGATCTGGGTTTAATCCATCATCATTCTTTAGCTCACTCCACCACCCCAGTTCAGACATGGCCATATGCAAATCAGTCTGACCCTGTGCCTCATGGGAACAGTCCAGCCCGAACTGCCAAGCCATGTCTTCCCTGGACCGGAAACAAGCATCCTAGGACCGGTTTCTGGCATTTCAGCCGTCATCAGCGAGGCTTGCTTGAATCAAGTGGCAAAGTGAGCAAGGGACCCACGTCTGGGCATACCCCCGCCAACTTAGGACGACCAAAGCGATACAAAAAGGGGATGATGGACGGAACGTTTGAGCCAATCAAACACTCACCCCCAGTCAACTGATCTGGGTTAAATCCATCATCATTTTTTAGATCACTCCACCACCCCAGTTCAGACATGGCCATATGCAAATCAGTCTGACCCTGTGCCTCATGGGAACAGTCCAGCCCGAACTGCCAAGCCATGTCTTCCCTGGACCGGAAACAAGCATCCTAGGACCGGTTTCTGGCATTTCAGCCGTCATCAGCCAGGCTTGCTTGAATCCAGTGGCAAAGTGAGCAAGGGACCCACGTCTGGGCATACCCCCGCCAACATAGGGCGACCAAAGCGATACAAAAAGGGGATGATGGACGGAACGTTTGAGCCAATCAAACACTCACACCCAGTCAACTGATCTGGGTTTAATCCATCATCATTCTTTAGCTCACTCCACCACCCCAGTTCAGACATGGCCATATGCAAATCAGTCTGACCCTGTGCCTCATGGGAACAGTCCAGCCCGAACTGCCAAGCCATGTCTTCCCTGGACCGGAAACAAGCATCCTAGGACCGGTTTCTGGCATTTCAGCCGTCATCAGCCAGGCTTGCTTGAATCCAGTGGCAAAGTGAGCAAGGGACCCACGTCTGGGCATACCCCCGCCAACTTAGGGCGACCAAAGCGATACAAAAGGGGATGATGGACGGAACGTTTGAGCCAATCAAACACTCACCCCCAGTCAACTGATCTGGGTTTAACCCATCATCATTCTTTAGCTCACTCCACCACCCCAGTTCAGACATGGCCATATGCAAATCAGTCTGACCCTGTGCCTCATGGGAACAGTCCAGCCCGAACTGCCAAGCCATGTCTTCCCTGGACCGGAAACAAGCATCCTAGGACCGGTTTCTGGCATTTCAGCCGTCATCAGCCAGGCTTGCTTGAATCCAGTGGCAAAGTGAGCAAGGGACCCACGTCTGGGCATACGCCCGCCAACTTAGGGCGACCAAAGCGATACAAAAAGGGGGATGATGGACGGAACGTTTGAGCCAATCAAACACTCACCCCCAGTCAACTGATCTGGGTTTAATCCATCATGATTCTTTAGCTCACTCCACCACCCCAGTTCAGACATGGCCATATGCAAATCAGTCTGACCCTGTGCCTCATGGGAACAGTCCAGCCCGAACTGCCAAGCCATGTCTTCCCTGGACCGGAAACAAGCATCCTAGGACCGGTTTCTTGCATTTCAGCCGTCATCAGCCAGGCTTGCTTGAATCCAGTGGCAAAGTGAGCAAGGGACCCACGTCTGGGCATACCCCCGCCAACTTAGGGCGACCAAAGCGATACAAAAGAGGATGATGGACAGAACGTTTGAGCCAATCAAACACTCACCCCCAGTCAACTGATCTGGGTTTAATCCATCATCATTCTTTAGCTCACTCCACCACCCCAGTTCAGACATGGCCATATGCAAATCAGTCTGACCCTGTGCCTCATGGGAACAGTCCAGCCCGAACTGCCAAGCCATGTCTTCTCTGGACCGGAAACAAGCATCCTAGGACCGGTTTCTGGCATTTCAGCCGTCATCAGCCAGGCTTGCTTGAATCCAGTGGCAAAGTGAGCAAGGGACCCACGTCTGGGCATACCCCCGCCAACTTAGGGCGACCAAAGCGATACAAAAGGGGATGATGGACGGATTGTTTGAGCCAATCAAACACTCACCCCCAGTCAACTGATCTGGGTTTAATCCATCATCATTCTTTAGCTCACTCCACCACCCCAGTTCAGACATGCCCATATGCAAATCAGTCTGACCCTGTGCCTCATGGGAACAGTCCAGCCCGAACTGCCAAGCCATGTCTTCCCTGGACCGGAAACAAGCATCCTAGGAACGGTTTCTGGCATTTCAGCCGTCATCAGCCAGGCTTGCTTGAATCCAGTGGCAAAGTGAGCAAGGGACCCACGTCTGGGCATACCCCCGCCAACTTAGGGCGACCAAAGCGATACAAAAAGAGGATGATGGACAGAACGTTTGAGCCAATCAAACACTCACCCCCAGTCAACTGATCTGGGTTTAATCCATCATCATTCTTTAGCTCACTCCACCACCCCAGTTCAGACATGGCCATATGCAAATCAGTCTGACCCTGTGCCTCATGGGAACAGTCCAGCCCGAACTGCCAAGCCATGTCTTCTCTGGACCGGAAACAAGCATCCTAGGACCGGTTTCTGGCATTTCAGCCGTCATCAGCCAGGCTTGCTTGAATCCAGTGGCAAAGTGAGCAAGGGACCCACGTCTGGGCATACCCCCGCCAACTTAGGGCGACCAAGCGATACAAAAGGGGATGATGGACGGATTGTTTGAGCCAATCAAACACTCACCCCCAGTCAACTGATCTGGGTTTAATCCATCATCATTCTTTAGCTCACTCCACCACCCCAGTTCAGACATGCCCATATGCAAATCAGTCTGACCCTGTGCCTCATGGGAACAGTCCAGCCCGAACTGCCAAGCCATGTCTTCCCTGGACCGGAAACAAGCATCCTAGGAACGGTTTCTGGCATTTCAGCCGTCATCAGCCAGGCTTGCTTGAATCCAGTGGCAAAGTGAGCAAGGGACCCACGTCTGGGCATACCCCCGCCAACTTAGGGCGACCAAAGCGATACAAAAGGGGATGATGGACGGAACGTTTGAGCCAATCAAACACTCACCCCCAGTCAACTGATCTGGGTTTAATCCATCATCATTCTTTAGCTCACTCCACCACCCCAGTTCAGACATGGCCATATGCAAATCAGTCTGACCCTGTGCCTCATGGGAACAGTCCAGCCCGAACTGCCAAGCCATGTCTTCCCTGGACCGGAAACAAGCATCCTAGGACCGGTTTCTTGCATTTCAGCCGTCATCAGCCAGGCTTGCTTGAATCCAGTGGCAAAGTGAGCAAGGGACCCACGTCTGGGCATACCCCCGCCAACTTAGGGCGACCAAAGCGATACAAAAAGGGGATGATGGACAGAACGTTTGAGCCAATCAAACACTCACCCCCAGTCAACTGATCTGGGTTTAATCCATCATCATTCTTTAGCTCACTCCACCACCCCAGTTCAGACATGGCCATATGCAAATCAGTCTGACCCTGTGCCTCATGGGAACAGTCCAGCCCGAACTGCCAAGCCATGTCTTCTCTGGACCGGAAACAAGCATCCTAGGACCGGTTTCTGGCATTTCAGCCGTCATCAGCCAGGCTTGCTTGAATCCAGTGGCAAAGTGAGCAAGGGACCCACGTCTGGGCATACCCCCGCCAACTTAGGGCGACCAAAGCGATACAAAAGGGGATGATGGACGGATTGTTTGAGCCAATCAAACACTCACCCCCAGTCAACTGATCTGGGTTTAATCCATCATCATTCTTTAGCTCACTCCACCACCCCAGTTCAGACATGCCCATATGCAAATCAGTCTGACCCTGTGCCTCATGGGAACAGTCCAGCCCGAACTGCCAAGCCATGTCTTCCCTGGACCGGAAACAAGTATCCTAGGACCGGTTTCTGGCATTTCAGCCGTCATCAGCCAGGCTTGCTTGAATCCAGTGGCAAAGTGAGCAAGGGACCCACGTCTGGGCATACCCCCGCCAACTTAGGGCGACCAAAGCGATACAAAAAGGGGATGATGGACAGAACGTTTGAGCCAATCAAACACTCACCCCCAGTCAACTGATCTGGGTTTAATCCATCATCATTCTTTAGCTCACTCCACCACCGCAGTTCAGACATGGCCATATGCAAATCAGTCTGACCCTGTGCCTCATGGGAACAGTCCAGCCCGAACTGCCAAGCCATGTCTTCCCTGGACCGGAAACAAGCATCCTAGGACCGGTTTCTGGCATTTCAGCCGTCATCAGCCAGGCTTGCTTGAATCCAGTGGCAAAGTGAGCAAGGGACCCACGTCTGGGCATACCCCCGCCAACTTAGGGCGACCAAAGCGATACAAAAGGGGATGATGGACGGAACGTTTGAGCCAATCAAACACTCACCCCCAGTCAACTGATCTGGGTTTAATCCATCATCATTCTTTAGCTCACTCCACCACCCCAGTTCAGACATGGCCATATGCAAATCAGTCTGACCCTGTGCCTCATGGGAACAGTCCAGCCCGAACTGCCAAGCCATGTCTTCCCTGGACCGGAAACAAGCATCCTAGGACCGGTTTCTGGCATTTCAGCCGTCATCAGCCAGGCTTGCTTGAATCCAGTGGCAAAGTGAGCAAGGGACCCACGTCTGGGCATACCCCCGCCAACTTAGGGCGACCAAAGCGATACAAAAGGGGGATGATGGACGGAACGTTTGAGCCAATCAAACACTCACCCCCAGTCAACTGATCTGGGTTTAATCCATCATGATTCTTTAGCTCACTCCACCACCCCAGTTCAGACATGGCCATATGCAAATCAGTCTGACCCTGTGCCTCATGGGAACAGTCCAGCCCGAACTGCCAAGCCATGTCTTCCCTGGACCGGAAACAAGCATCCTAGGACCGGTTTCTTGCATTTCAGCCGTCATCAGCCAGGCTTGCTTGAATCCAGTGGCAAAGTGAGCAAGGGACCCACGTCTGGGCATACCCCGCCAACTTAGGGCGACCAAAGCGATACAAAAGGGGATGATGGACAGAACGTTTGAGCCAATCAAACACTCACCCCCAGTCAACTGATCTGGGTTTAATCCATCATCATTCTTTAGCTCACTCCACCACCCCAGTTCAGACATGGCCATATGCAAATCAGTCTGACCCTGTGCCTCATGGGAACAGTCCAGCCCGAACTGCCAAGCCATGTCTTCTCTGGACCGGAAACAAGCATCCTAGGACCGGTTTCTGGCATTTCAGCCGTCATCAGCCAGGCTTGCTTGAATCCAGTGGCAAAGTGAGCAAGGGACCCACGTCTGGGCATACCCCGCCAACTTAGGGCGACCAAGCGATACAAAAGGGGATGATGGACGGATTGTTTGAGCCAATCAAACACTCACCCCCAGTCAACTGATCTGGGTTTAATCCATCATCATTCTTTAGCTCACTCCACCACCCCAGTTCAGACATGCCCATATGCAAATCAGTCTGACCCTGTGCCTCATGGGAACAGTCCAGCCCGAACTGCCAAGCCATGTCTTCCCTGGACCGGAAACAAGTATCCTAGGACCGGTTTCTGGCATTTCAGCCGTCATCAGCCAGGCTTGCTTGAATCCAGTGGCAAAGTGAGCAAGGACCCACGTCTGGGCATACCCCGCCAACTTAGGGCGACCAAGCGATACAAAGGGGATGATGGACAGAACGTTTGAGCCAATCAAACACTCACCCCCAGTCAACTGATCTGGGTTTAATCCATCATCATTCTTTAGCTCACTCCACCACCGCAGTTCAGACATGGCCATATGCAAATCAGTCTGACCCTGTGCCTCATGGGAACAGTCCAGCCCGAACTGCCAAGCCATGTCTTCCCTGGACCGGAAACAAGCATCCTAGGACCGGTTTCTGGCATTTCAGCCGTCATCAGCCAGGCTTGCTTGAATCCAGTGGCAAAGTGAGCAAGGGACCCACGTCTGGGCATACCCCCGCCAACTTAGGGCGACCAAAGCGATACAAAAGGGGATGATGGACGGAACGTTTGAGCCAATCAAACACTCACCCCAGTCAACTGATCTGGGTTTAATCCATCATCATTCTTTAGCTCACTCCACCACCCCAGTTCAGACATGGCCATATGCAAATCAGTCTGACCCTGTGCCTCATGGGAACAGTCCAGCCCGAACTGCCAAGCCATGTCTTCCCTGGACCGGAAACAAGCATCCTAGGACAGGTTTCTGGCATTTCAGCCGTCATCAGCCAGGCTTGCTTGAATCCAGTGGCAAAGTGAGCAGGGACCCACGTCTGGGCATACCCCGCCAACTTAGGGCGACCAAAGCGATACAAGTTGGCGGGGTATGCCCAGACGTGGGTCCCTGCTCACTTTGCCACTGGATTCAAGCAAGCCTGGCTGATGACGGCTGGAATGCCAGAAACCGGTCCTAGGATGCTTGTTTCCGGTCCAGGAAGACATGGCTTGGCAGTTCGGGCTGTACTGTTCCCATGAGGCACAGGGTCAGACTGATTTGCATATGGCCATGTCTGAACTGGGGTGGTGGAGTGAGCTAAAGAATGATGATGGATTAAACACAGATCAGTTGACTGAGGGTGAGTGTTTGATTGGCTCAAACGTCCGTCCATCATCCCCTTTGTATCGCTTGTTCGCCCTAAGTTGGCGGGGTATGCCCAGACGTGGGTCCCTTGCTCACTTTGCCACTGGATTCAAGCAAGCCTGGCTGATGATGGCTGGAATGCCAGAAACCGGTCCTAGGATGCTTGTTTCCGGTCCAGGAAGACATGGCTTGGCAGTTCGGGCTGGACTGTTCCATGAGGCACAGGGTCAGACTGATTTGCATATGGCCATGTCTGAACTGGGGTGGTGGAGTGAGCTAAAGAATGATGATGGATTAAACCCAGATCAGTTGACTGGGGGTGAGTGTTTGATTGGCTCAAACGTTCCGTCCATCATCCCCTTTGTATCAGCTTTGTTCGCCCTAAGTTGGCGGAGTATGCCCAGACGGGGTCCCTTGCTCACTTTGCCACTGGATTCAAGCAAGCCTGGCTGATGACGGCTGGAATGCCAGAAACCGGTCCTAGGATGCTTGTTTCCGGTCCAGGGAAGACATGGCTTGGCAGTTCGGGCTGTACTGTTCCCATGAGGCACAGGGTCAGACTGATTTGCATATGGCCATGTCTGAACTGGGGTGGTGGAGTGAGCTAAAGAATGATGATGGATTAAACCCAGATCAGTTGACTGGGGGTGAGTGTTTGATTGGCTCAAACGTTCCGTCCATCATCCCCTTTGTATCGATTTGTTCGCCCTAAGTTGGCGGGGTATGCCCAGACGTGGGTCCCTTGCTCACTTTGCCACTGGATTCAAGCAAGCCTGGCTGATGACGGCTGGAATGCCAGAAACCGGTCCTAGGATGCTTGTTTCCGGTCCAGGGAAGACATGGCTTGGCAGTTCGGGCTGGACTGTTCCCATGAGGCACAGGGTCAGACTGATTTGCATATGGCCATGTCTGAACTGGGGTGGTGGAGTGAGCTAAAGAATGATGATGGATTAAACCCAGATCAGTTGACTGGGGTGAGTGTTTGATTGGCTCAAACGTTCCGTCCATCATCCCCTTTGTATCGCTTGTTCGCCCTAAGTTGGCGGGGTATGCCCAGACGTGGGTCCCTTGCTCACTTTGCCACTGGATTCAAGCAAGCCTGGCTGATGACGGCTGGAATGCCAGAAACTGGTCCTAGGATGCTTGTTTCGGTCCAGGAAGACATGGCTTGGCAGTTTGGGCTGTACTGTTCCCATGAGGCACAGGGTCAGACTGATTTGCATATGGCCATGTCTGAACTGGGGTGGTGGAGTGAGCTAAAGAATGATGATGGATTAAATCCAGATCAGTTGACTGGGGGTGAGTGTTTGATTGGCTCAAACGTCTCGTCCATCATCCCCTTTGTATCGCTTTGTTCGCCCTAAGTTGGCGGGGTATGCCCAGACGTGGGTCCCTTGCTCACTTTGCCACTGGATTCAAGCAAGCCTGGCTGATGACGGCTGGAATGCCAGAAACCGGTCCTAGGATGCTTGTTTCCGGTCCAGGGAAGACATGGCTTGGCAGTTCGGGCTGTACTGTTCCCATGAGGCACAGGGTCAGACTGATTTGCATATGGCCATGTCTGAACTGGGGTGGTGGAGTGAGCTAAAGAATGATGATGGATTAAACCCAGATCAGTTGACTGGAGGTGAGTGTTTGATTGGCTCAAACGTTCCGTCCATCATCCCCTTTTGTATCGTCTAGAACCATATAGGGCCTAGTCCAGTAATCTTTGCTCTAGGAATGATCTGGCCATATATTCCTGAATAACCTCCTACTCCATCTTGGGTACCCAACTCATTCAGCACAATTAAGATTGTGCACTCAGATTAAGCTTGAAACTCAAATTCTTCTCCTTGCTTATTTCTAGGAGCAGTTTTAGTTTTACAAACTCTACATATGAATTGTTCTGTGAGTAGTGTGGATGTTTCCTGTGATATTAAAGACACATTGCATCATCTCAGAGATATCAATGCATGTTCATTCATTAAGGTCTTCCTGAAAAGTATAGGTAATTTGATGTAGTAATCACTGAAGCAATATGTATGTTTTGTCGAAGCAGTGCTTAATTCATAAAAGAAATAAGTGCCAGGGCTCTCCTCAAGAGGCCACTACAGCTTGCACCACACTTTGTCTCTGCCAGTGTTGCTAATGATAGTAACAACGCAACTACTAACCATCACACTCCTACAAGTGTGACAATTCAGACTATTTAAGGCCCCCAACGCTATAAGAATGGCTTGGGCGGCAGGTAATAGTAATTTTTATGTATATTGAATTCATAATTAACTGTTGTTGTGGTCATCTCTAAATTAACCAGACAGAACACCTTGTGGCAGACTGTCACAAGCGCCGAAGTTGACAATTACATGTCGGTGCTGAGCGCTTGAAACCACCGGCTCAAATTAAGCACTGAGGCACAGAGCACTAACATGAACTGAGCTACATCTGGCAGAAATAGCTGGACAAGTTGCCAGCAGTCGTCTACATTATACTGCTAAAAGTGAGGGTAGCAAACTACCTGACACAGCAATATTCTAAACCATGAATCAGGTGAGCCATGGAACGCCCAAAGGAAATCATTAATGGAGAAAGGCAGAGAAAGATAAGAGAGGTGTGAATCATTTGGCTGATTATAATTCTAATTAATTCTTGGCATCTTTCCATAATGTACATTTTACTCTCTGGCCACTGGAACATATGTTTCATACCTCCCTCAGATCAGGAAGAACAACACCTGTTGCCTTTTTAGCAGCCCTCCCAACTCTACAGAACATAATAAACAGATATAAAATTTGTCACAACGTTGTAGTTTTGGTCAGTGTGGATGGGGTTCTGTATAGAATTGACACTGCAAAATGTTGATCCATAAAGCACACCAATCAACTCCTCTGTATTCGATCACAATCATGATCATTAAAGAGACAATCAAAACACATAAAAACAACATGTTAAAACATTCCATTTATTTATTTATAGAGCGCAACACTCATCCAGAAGGATATCACGGCGCTATGTAGCGAGAACTCGTGGTAGGGCCGCCGATGGGTGTGGTGGGACTGTCAGATATTAGGCCTTGGGGAACAGATGAGTTTTAAGCTTCTTTCTAAATGCTATATAGTCAGCCGTGAGGCGTAGATCTTGGGGAAGTTCATTCCACTGCTTAGCTGCCAGATATGAGAATGTACGTCCTCCTGCCCTTACTTTCCTTATACGTTTTGTCCTGGCCTGCCCTTGGTGGCGTGACCTTAAGCACCTCGTAGGGACGTAGAATTCAATTTTATTCTGTAGGATTCTAGGACCACAGTGGTGCAGGGCCTTGTGTGCATGGCTGAGCAGCTTAAATAATGCTCTTTGGCGCATGGGTAGCCAGTGGAGCTGTTTTATGCACATCGATGCTGAGCTAAATCTGCTTTTATTGCACACCAGTTTGGCCGCAGCGTTTTGTAGCACCTGCAGGGGTGAGAAGAGGTACTCTGCCATGCCTACAAACAGTGCATTTCCATAATCTAACTTGCTGATAAGCAGGGCCTGCGTAACTGTTCTTCTGCATTCCAATGGGATCCAGGGGAAAGTCATCTTAGGAGCTTCAGAGTTGCAAAGCCTCTTCCACATAGGGCCCGCACATGGTCCTTCATGGATAGGGTATTGTTGATGAGGATGCCTAGGTTTTTTGCACATTCTCGGGTGCTGGGGCATCTCCCAGGGTTTGTGACCACCAGGTAGCATCCCAGATTAGGTTGGCTCCTCCAAAGAGCAGGATTTCTGATTTTCCTGCGTTTAGTTTCAATGTTCTGACATCCAAAAAGCCATCTCTGAGAGGCAGTTGTTCAATTTTACCCTGGTGTCAAGAGCTATCATCAACTGTGTGTCGTCCGCATTGGAGCAAATACTGAAGCCCCATTTCCTACTGATTTTCACCAAAGATGACACATAGGCGTTAAAAAGTGTGGGGCTCAGGGATGCTCCCTGTGGGACGCCACAGCTGATGGTGTTGGGTTTGGATGAGAACTGGCCCATTTGTACCGTCTGTGTTCTATTGCTCAAGAATGAGCTGAGCCACTGAAGGGCTTTGGCATAAATTCCTTTTTCATGAAGAATTTCCAGCAGTCGGTTGTGCTCATCATGTCATAAAATGTCATAACTAAAATCACATTACCACATAACAGAAGTGGGCAAAGCAAAAAGTAATATTTGTTAAACAATCATAGCGGTCCTCTGAGCGATAGCCCTTTGGATATAGGTTGCAGTTAGAGGAGTAATCCGCGGTTTCGGCAATGACTGTAAATAAGTAAAAGCTGCTCTAGTAAGGTGAATCTTCGCTTGTCTTAAAAATGGTACAAGATAAAACCTTCTCAGAAAGACATAAAATTTACAAAAAAAAACATAAAATGCAGCGTGCTTTGGGTCGAGCTACAGGGACAGACAGGTAAATTTCTAAAATAAGGGCCCTGAGTGGGGAAGGCTACCCAAAAATGAGCAGTGCCAAGCCTAAGGCTGACCAGCAAGAAGATATGGAGTTGATTTACCCGTGTCAAAGATGGGGCCATACCCGGGTTAGTTGGGATCTCTGCATTCGCTTGAACACCTCGCTTATTGGCTTTCCTCTGTAGGCTATGGTCTCCAGAGTATGTTAAGAATTTAGGGGCATATTAGCAAGACCCACGTTAAAATTATCGCCGTTTTAGCGGCAGGAAACTGCCGCTAAAGCGGCGATAATGGGCTTGCTAATATGCGTTATGGAATTCCAATAGAAGCCCAGGTTAGATGTCCTGCACATCTAACCTGGGCTTCTATTGGAATTCTATAACGCATATTAGCAAGCCCATTATCGCCATTTTAGCGGCAGTTTCCTGCCGCTAAAACGGCGATAATTTTAACGTGGGTCTTGCTAATATGCCCCACAGTCTTCAAAGTAGCAGCAAAACTTGCTTTGAGACTACTAGGGTTCCTAAACAATTCATCAAATTCCGAGCTATGGGAAATTTCATGGATGTTCTTTAGCCTGTGAATATCCAAGCAATGATCCAGTTGCGAACAGTTTTCGAGAATGGTCCATGTTCGGAGCCACAATAACAGGGGTTGCATTTTTATGAAGTCGTCGATGTGACCGAACCCCACCTCGCGATGGCAAATAAAGGAATTTGTGCTAGTGGAACGGAAACCAACCTTTTAAGGAAGCCATTCTCTACAGTGACCAGCCCCTCTGGAACACCAATGCCCCAGTCCGCAGCCCCATATGATGCCACCACGCAACACCTAGTCCTGTAAATGGCTATAAGTTACTTGGCTGGATTCCTTCCCAATCTGCTAGCAAAATTAAATACTGTCTTCACCGTTTTCGAGAAGGTGGCAGTTCTACTGATCTTCAAAGGTCTCCATGTAATGTGGTTGTCAAAAAGAACCCCTAGAGAAGTAAATGTAGGGACAGCATGTATTCTCTCACTATTGACTTTAAAAACAGGGTTTTCCTTCCTTTTTGCCCCATAACATGTGTTTTTGACTGGTTCACCCTTAAATTGAGACTCGTCATATATTTACAGAAGCAGTCCAAAAGATGCTGCAGCCCATTTGCTGTCCTGGCAATTAAGACTGTGTCGTCCGCATAAATTAAATGCAGGGACGCTCCATCGACCTACCCATGGGCATTTTGCCCCCAGGTCCACCAGCTGCTTCTCTAGCCCATTAATGTAGAGGGAGAACAGAAACTGAGCCATCACACAGCCCTGGAGCATGCCCCTGGCCAGGCTAAAGACTGCCGTAGTCTCCCCCATGCCATATTTCACACTAGCTGTGACTTCATTAAGCAATTGCCTCAAAAGGTCAACTATATATTGCTTCATTCCTATGTCTGACAAAATGCTCCACAGTTTGGCTCTGTCAACAGAGTCAAACGTGAAGCTTAAGTCCATAAATGCCAGATATAGCCTGGCTTTCTTGGCCATGGTATACTTTCCAATTGAAAGATATCAATTTAGGGCTTGCTCCACCGCCTGAAGCCAAACTGCAGCTCAGACAATACATTATGTTCCCCGACCCATGCTTGCAGTAGATCCAGCAAAATTCTCCCCATAACTTTGGTGATGGAGTTAATCAATGATCATATGGCTAGGTTCAAACTGGAATGGCATGGTGAGCAAAAAAACAATGGATTTCACCCAGATCTGTGCCTGGGGGTGAATGTTTGATTTGTTCAGCATTCCGTCCATCATCTGTTCTGTTCGCGTTTGTCACCCTAAGTGGGAAGGGTATGCCCAGACATGGGTCCCGTGCTTGTTATGCCACTGGATTTAAGCTAGCCTGCCTGATGGGGGCTGATAGCCCAAAACCGGTCCCAGGATGCTTGTTTCTGGTCCAGGGAGGACCTGGCCTGGCAGTTCGGGCTGGACTGTTCCCATGGGGAGCAGGGTCAAGACTGATTTGTATATGGCTGGGTCCAAACTGGAATGGCATGAGGAGCAAATAAACAATGGATTCAACCCATATCTGTGACTGGGGGTGAATGTTTGATGTGTTCACCATCCCATCCATCATTAAGAACACATTATCTATCATTAGAAGACTTTTTGAATGCCACCTCTAAAGTTTCTAATAAAAAAGAGAACTCAAGGTGGTGTGTTTAATAGAGGATGTAATTCAAGCTGTCACCATCCGCTTCCAGCAATTCAAGTGTATTTGGCTCTATGGCAGTGCTTCCCATACATTTTAGAACCACAACCCAATTTTGAGGATTTTCAAGACCGACCTAGCTTTAATAGACATTAGGCATGTGAGTTTTTTCATGTAACTAAAGCATCGTGTGGTAGCGCACTGTCATTTACAAATAGCACATTTTCCATTGAAATGGCCACTAAATTTGCACAGACATACAGTTTTACTGATAAAACTATATTGCACACAAACGATAAGGTGTGGAAATCGGGTTTTAGTGAATATTTACCTTTAGTGCATCACAAAGTAAAGTGTCCTGATTCGATTTGATCCTATTAAAATCTTTGTTTCCATTACATTTCACAATACAAAAATGTGCTTCATTTTTTCTTTTCTAACTGCTGAATGCATACATTTCATTTACAGCAATTTATATTTTGTTGTGTGTAACAAACAAATGACATCCTACAGCCTTTCTTTTCACACTCCGTTACATAATTAATTTTACTTGTCTTTCTCTGACTGCAAATTGAGAGGAGCTTGTAAACTCCAATCTCCATGTTAAAAACATAAGCAGCAATTTGCCAGAGGACACAGTCTGACATTTAACCTCTGTCTTAGAAGCACAGGAAATATGACAAGATAAATACAGAATTTAAAGGAATCTATATTTATTGCTTGGACTTTCACGACCCACTAAAAATTGGCTCCTGACTCACAGTTTGTGAAACTTCGCTCTACTAGGCTAACTAATTAACCTTTAAATTACAAAGTAAGAATTATAAAAACATTTCTCAAGGTAAAAAAACTAGTGGCAAACAAAAGTGCGTTTAGAAATGGAGTAAGCAATTGGCCCCCAGGATAAGAAGATTAAAACAGTTCTGGTTGCCTGTTTCTAAAGGACTGTCAATAGTCTCACACCTGGTCTTTGAGGAATCTTGGGTTTCATGTTCTTCTTCCCTTCATAGTCCATCAGTAGAAAGAACTGACCCTTTTATCTCTTATAATGTTGATTCCGCTTTATCTTTAGCATAAAAGGGTGGGCGGGGTGGCTAGAGTGCTCAACCTCTGGGGCATTTTGTAAAATTGCATACAAGCCAGAAGGACCAGCGTATTTACAAGAGTGCAGATTATGGTGACTCAGCACCGCATGCTTCCTCCAGCCCAGTCATGATGGGAATCAGTGGACACAAAGTCAAAGCCTTGCAGGGGCCATCACAGCCCCTACAATCCTACAAATGACCTGGTAGGCTGATCTGTATAAGTTCCAGATACATTGGTGGATGTGTATGCTCCATAACTGCCATGTCAGGCCACCAGGTACATGTAATTGGTCCACCCCTGCCCTGGGCTGGCCTGATTGTGGGGTGCTCTTCTCTGCACAAAACTCTTATTGCATGCGAAAATGTCATCTGAGAAATACACTGCAATGTTTAGGGAAATTGTTCTTCCAATCAAAGTTGTTTGAGTAAATCTATGTCATTTGTGACTGGTGCCCCCAGACTACACTGCAGGTGTGCGTCGATAGCAAAGAGGAGGAATTTAAAAAAAAAAAAGAAATGGTGCATTGATGTCATGGTTTAATTAACTGTGCATAATTAATACCTCAATATATATGAAAACACAGGGCCACCATAACATAGTGTAGCAGTAAAACAGAACCCCTCTTCAAAGACGGTGTCTTCCACGTTACTAGGAGAGAAAATACAAAATAGTGAAAAGGATTAAAAGGTGTGTACGTGAAAAGCACAGATGTGGGTGCAAACGCCCTGATCTCCCAAGAACTTTTAAGAATTACGGGGTTTCATGTGCCCCTCTACTGGGTAGAAGCTGCCCCACATTCCTCTTTCAAAACTCCAATATCCTCACGTCAAAAAGTCTCTTAAAATGTGTTAAATGGCTGCAAAAGTGCCTTTAAAAATGGCTAACGAAGTTCGCAAAATAGTAAGTTCTCAAATGTAATCAATCAATCAAAAAAAAGCTTTAGGTTTGCTCTGATCCATAAAAGCAAGGTAAGAACACAGATAAATATATAAAAGTATAAAACCAATCATCATAAAAGCAAGGTAAGAACACAGATAAATATATAAAGGTATAAAACCAATCATCATAAAAGCATGGTAAGAACACAGATAAATATATAAAAGTATAAAACCAATCATCATAAAAGCATGGTAAGAACACAGATAAATATATAAAAGTATAAAACCAATCATCATAAAAGCAAGGTAAGAACACAGATAAATATATAAAAGTATAAAACCAATCATCATAAAAGCATGGTAAGAACACAGATAAATATATAAAAGTATAAAACCAATCATCATAAAAGCATGGTAAGAACACAGATAAATATATAAAAGTATAAAACCAATCATCATAAAAGCATGGTATTTTCAAGGTGGATTAAAACATTGACAATAATCTGTCTCTTAGATGATTCAGTGGAGTCTCCCATCTATTTAGATCAACTTCGAATAATAGAAGAACAAAAGTTAGCGGTTCATCGGGTTTCATGTCATAGAGTGTCCTGTGCGTATTCAACATTTCAGAAATAATCCACACCAGGGGCCCCCAGTAAAATAATACAATACAACGTCATAAAATCAGTCGGTGGTTACTGCAATTCATGCAGCACTAATATCATTATGGTAGGGAGGGAGGGAGGGAATAGACTTTGTAAGATGACCTCAAATCCCCTAGCTGCTAGGTCTGCCCGCTTGATCTGTCAGATTCTCCACATGCCCAGCAGGAATCTGCTTACCCCAAATCCAATTACACGACTTTCTTCGTATCTCAGTATCCTGGCAGCCACTTTGTGCTCTTTGTGGTCAAGGGGACAGAAAAACAGGATGTGTTAAACCTTTCTATGGGGGCCCCACACATTTGACAATGGGATTCCTGATTGTTCTTATGATTGGCTCATTTAACTGCAAAATGGCAAAGTGACAGAGTTCCATACAGAAGCTGCGTGTACAGTTGTCTGGCTAATGGCGGTTGGATCTAGTCCAGGAAGCTCTCTTCCAAGAAGCTGTAGCAGTCTTTAATGTTTAATGACCAAAAAAGCTTCTACTAGAGAACCACCACTCGGCTGGGAGTGCAGCTCAGAGTCCTTGAATTGCCAGTACATAGTTTTAACTAGAGTCTTAGGAATTGCCTTGATTCACCGGGTAAACTCCACAGGCTCTCAAGCCCTATTTCCTGAAGAGTGTCTGATCCATGGGATATCAGGTGAGCCAGGTATAGACAGTATTATCTCCAGACCTTTACAGTATGAGGAGAGCTCTGGGGTGAGCCAGGCTCTTCTCCAATAGAGTAAGGGATGCAGCCCTACCTTGAAATTGACCGATCTCAGTCCAAGGTCTAACCTGAGTGGAATAAGGGGAGTGCTTACAGGAAGCCCAATCAACTGCTGCATGAAACAGCTTTCTCCAGTTGTGAGGGGGATCACACGAAAGTGTCCCCACAGTTCTGCTCCATAGCATGCCATCCCTAAGGCTTGTGAATTGTATATTTCTAGGGCTGGCTAGATGGGGTGAAACTGAGATTGTGACAGCATCTTAGTGATACCTCCCACTACTTGCTCTAATTTTAGTCTACAATACATAATGGGTGAATGCCACCCCAGGTGTTTGGTTAGAGTCATGCCCAAATAATCAATAGTGCGCACCGTTCAAAAGAGATCCCTGCTAGCCTAGGATTTGCTCTATTTAGGCACGATGGATTCAAGACCATATATTTCATCTTGTTCACGTTGATCTCTAAAACCCTCTCTCTACAGAAAATGCTGAATCGATCCAGCAACCTCTGGAGGCCTCTGGGAGATTTAGAGAGAAATAGGGTATCATCTGCAAACATAAGTGCATGTACCCTCTGGTTTTCCAGCTTGGGTGCGTCGATGACACACAACTCAAGATGGTCAACAAGGTCATTGATATACAACGAAAATAGTGTCGGTATAAGGACACACCCTTGCCTCACCTCTCTATTCAGTGCAATGGGATCAGTCAACTCCCCTGCGCTACCACATCTTACTTGCGCGTAGTTGTCGGTATGTAGTCCCTCTATGATATCTAGCAAGTGACCATGAATCTCGGCAAGGACCCTCCACAAGGTTTTTCTATGGACAAGGTCAAAGGCTGAGCGGAGGTCCACAAATATGACATACAGTTGATCCTTGCCCAGGGTAATAGTTTTCCAGTACAACAGTTGGAGTTTAAATACCTGATCAATGTTACTGACTGATTCTCTGAATCCTGCTTGCACTGGGGTCAGAACCTCATTGAGGATCATCAATTCCTGCAATCTAGCCAGGATTACTCTGCTAAAAAGCTTTTACGCACTGTCAATGAGGCTTATGGGTTGATAGTTGGGAGGGGAATCCTGTGAGCCTTTTTTTGTATATGAGGATGATTTCGGCCCCAGCCCACGTAGGAGGGTTGGGTCCCTCTTCATGATGGCAGTAAATACTATTGAAAAGTGGACACTCCAAACTCCAGGCTCACTCAAAAGCAGATCGCCAGGGATTTTATCAAGGCCGGGGGCTTTATTAGGGACAATCACTGCTATGGTTTTTGCAGTTCCTGAGGTTCAGTGAGAGACCAGTCGCAAAGCTTGTGTTTTCACTTACACCGGTACTACATGGCTTACTTGTGGCCTCAGGTAGGCTCTTCCTAGATAGAGGGGACATCCTGTCCCTGCCCTCTGTATAAAGGGGGGAGAAATGCACGACCCCATCGCAGGCTGCGATGTTACAATCAATGGAGCATGACCCATCCCGTTTTCCGGATGACACTGTTCCAAAAGGAACGAAAGTCTTTAGATCTTACTGCCTCAAGGTGTCCCTCCCATTATTCCCTTTTCCCATCTTTTTTGCATCCAACAGGGCGTTTTTATAACTGTCCCTGGCGATCAAAATCACTTATCTATCCTGCAACTTCACTGCCTTAACCAATTTGCATTTAGCTTGTCTGCTTGTTGAGTTAAACCATGAATGGGGCCGTCTTTCACTCACCCAACCTTGTTAAGAAAAAACCTGTCCTTTATATTAGCAAACAATAAAGTGTCTCTTTGGGAAACTGGTGTTTGGGGGACATATACTGCTGTTTACCTATAGGGAGTCAATCTAGGGGCTCATACCGATTATAGGTAGAAATTGCATAGGTGTCGCCACCTCTACCTATAAGGGGACATGAACGGGCAAAAAGAGAGTTAGACCACTGTGGCTGCTGATGGGTAATTACAGGGGGGCAGGTCACTGGTCTATAAAAGTACCCCAAAGGAAGGCAGTTTGACTCATGGACACTGCTTGCCCTACCAGACAATACTAGGTGGGCCAGTGAAGGAAACCTAAAGTAATAAAATTATACAGTCCCTTTCACGGTCTACTCTGCCAGGTCCTAACCATGCTACACACTGGGTGAAGAGGATATTATGTGCTTGCGACAAAGGGAAGCTTCTGTGCTTTACAAGCCAGCCTGACGTTTTATTTAACAACATGTCATAAGCCTCTTTCTGGTCAGCATGCAACTTCGGGACTCTACTTATGTTAACAACCTATGGGCATGATGCTGGTGGAAGATTTATCCTTGGGAGCCTAGGTCTCCCAGCACTACTGCCAGTGCTTTGGTCTCCCCTAACAGGTGTACACTTACTATTACCCCCAGGTCCCTTATGTCCTCGTCCCATTCATTACTATGTGGAGATAACCATCTCCCAACAGAAAAAAGATCAGAAGAATGCTGGGATACTAACCCCGCCCCTCCCACCGGGAGTACATAAGGGTACTTACCCAGCATTCCGCCTGTTCTTTTTTTCTGTCTGTCGACAGAATGAGTGACGAGTTGCTGGTGCTGCTCCTGCTGGGCTGGAGTGGTGTTTCTTCTTTGACCCCCGTCCGGCTGCCTGGCTGTGCGGGCGGGGTGTCTGTTGGTCTGTGGTCTGCCTCCTGGCCTGCCGGGCTTGCTGGGAGGCATGGATCTTCCTGTTTGGCTCTTGCCTGCTGCTACCGGCCCTTTGCGGCTGGTGTGCCGACCTCCCGGTTCCTTCTGGGTTGCTGGGCGCGTCTTCCTGTGGCTTGGCCGGTGGAAGACACGCTGTGTTTGCTGCTCCCCTGCCTTCCTGGTTTCTCCTGCCCTGGCGTGGTTGTGGCAGTCTCTTTGACCTGGCTGGCAGTTTGGGGGGGAGCCTTGTTCGGTCTCACCGCCCCCTCCCACCGGTGAGTCCCGCGTAGCGGTCTCTGTTTTTTTTCTCAATGTGCACTTATGGACCCGTGTGTCGGGCGTCAGCGCGCAACCTGTTTGCCTGCTTTTCAGCTCTCTGTTGCGGTGCGATGACTCCAGGCGATGTTTGCGGTCCGGTCCCTGTGGTTCGTGTCGGCCACGGATGGGCAGGCAGTGTCGGGCTCCTGGATGTCCGGAGCAGAGGCGCTCTGCTTCGACAGGTTTGCTTCATTAACTAGCGGCGCTTTGCGGCTTTCCCACATTGGTGTTGCCTGGGGTTGCCGGGGTTTGCGCTTGGGATATTTGGAGCCTACGGAGAGAACGTGATGAAATGGGGAGTTGTCCTTGCAGCATGAGGGGGCTATGTGAATACGACATGTTGGTGTCTTCTTGGGAGGTCCGCACAGCCTTTCATCCTTCTGGGCTCCATTAAATGAGTTCCATTGAGTTGGGCACCCAGAAACATCTGTTATTCAGCGCTAGGATACCCTGGGTGTACATGCGCTTTACAAATACACTGGTTAAAAAAAAATTTAAAAAATATATATCTCTGATATTGTTAGCCCGCAAGACTGTGATGTACGTCCATTGCTCTGCTATGCTCATCCTTTCCGTACGTGCATGGTCTGTGATGGGTGGTCTCTGGGTCGCCTGCAATTGTGGTTCTGCTCCGGGGGTGTGCTGTTGTCTGGCACTCCTGGGGGACGTTTACTTCTGTCACACGCTGCGGCCCTGCTTGAGGGCATTCCATGTGTGTGTTAGGCGGAGCAGCAATACGGACGTGTGCGAATGCCTGTGCTTGCCTTCGCGTGGCTTTGCTGCTTGGGTTTACATCCGTGGTTCCGGGGGGTGCCTCTTTCGCCTGGCTGGAAGGGGGGGGGCCTGATTCTGGGTGGCTGCTACGTATTGGTGTCTGTGTCCTCCCTTGGTGCTGTTGCTCTCTGCTGTTGCTCCTCTTCGGTTCATTGGTGCGGGCCGGGGTGCTGTTTCCTCCTTGGGTTTGTGCTGTCACCCTGTCGGGGCCTGCTCTTGTCTGGGGCCTGTTTGGTACCTGGTTGGTTGTCCACCTGGCACTTCCGTGTCCTGGGGGCTGGTCTGGGCCCTCCTGTTCCTCTGCTGCCCTGCTCTGCTTGTTTGGTGGGCTGTGGCGTTCACTGTTGGGGTCTGGGTTACCCTCGTGGTTGCTGGCTCGCCTACCCTTGGGGCCGCTCCGCCTTTCCTCCTTCTGTGGATTGCTATTGTGTGTGCCCTGGTCTTGGGTTGCACTTGTTGTCTGTTCTTCTGTGCATTACTGCCCTGGGGTGGTCATGCGCTTTGCTGCTTCCTGTTGGGTGTTTTCTTCCTGTGTACGGCGGACTCTTCTGTTGCGGTGCTGCAGCGCAGCGGCTGGGGCTGGTGTGTTTGGAACCTCGGGGACCCGGGTTCGTGTCCCGGCCTTGCCTCTTGCCTTACCCATCGGGTGATTCTGGGCGACTTTCTTCATCTCGCTGTGCCTCTACGTGTGGAATGCATTTGTGTATTCCCTACTTGATGCCCGAATTCCTGGCACTGTCTGCCTTCGTGTGGACTGCTCTGTTGATTTCTTACCTGCGGCCGTTCCACCCTAGTGGCTCCTGTTCTTGTCTGTCTTCTAGGGTTGTGCCGGGTTGGTCCTGGTTGGTGCCTGTGGGGGTGTCCTCCTGGGTCTGCTCAGTCTGTGGTCTTGCTGTTCAACTGTTTCTGGTGGTGGGCATTGAGCTACCTGGGGGGCCTTGTTCCTGTCTCACGGCCCCTCCTCCCAGATCTGTTCCTCTCTGGCTGGGGCATCGGCTCCGGGTCCGTGCCGCTTTGCGGATTTGTTTGTCCTGGTTGGGTTGACGCCTGTGGTCTGTTGCGGCGGTTGGCATCTTCTGTCTTGCCTTGGGGCTGGCATTGCGGTTTCCTGGCTGTCCCTCTTGTGTGTCTGGGATCCTCCGGGTACTGTTGGCCTCGGCTGTGCTCCCTCTGACCTGCGGTGTTCTTCTCCGGCTTGCTTTGCTGGTGGGGGTGCGGGTTCTTGTTCCTGCCTGGTCCTGTTTTCTTTTTTGCCCGGTGTTGGACCTCGTTTTTTTCCTCGTGGTCCTGTTCCGGGGGCCGTATTCCGGTCGCTCCTGGTCTGCGGGCTTGCAGCTCCTTCTGCTTGGTCTCCGGCGGGGCCTCCTTGTGGTCGCCGGTTGCATTCGGCCTTTCCTCCCTGTTGGCGCTTGGGTGCCTGGTTGCGTCTTGGTGGGGTTCCCTCCTGGATGTGCTGGTGCTGTCTGCTCGGGGTTGCTCGCTTGCACTGGTCCCTCTGTTGTCGGGTTCTGGTCCTTGCTGGTTTGGTGTGTTCCTGCCGTTGTGGCCTCTTGGCTCTGGCTGTACCTGTTTGGGTCTGTCGCCTACTCCTGTATTCCCTGCTTGCATGCTCTTGTGTTTTTTGTTTGGGCGCTGCCGGGGCTGGTTACTCTCTGGCCTGTGCTCTGCTGGGGCCTTCCCTTCTTTGGCCTTCCCCCAGTTGTGGGTTGGGCCTTCGGGTCCTTCTGGTCGAGCGGGTTGCTTAGCTTCGGCTTTGGCTTCCCGGCTGCTGTGTCCTCACTTGCCGTTTTCTGCCCTGAGGGTTCGTCCCCTGCTCGTGCCCTGCCTTGGGTCATGCTGGGCTGTGGGGTTTGGTTTGCTTGTGCTTTCCGCCCTGGCTTCTGTTGCTTCTGTGGTCGGGATGTTTTTTTGTGTGTTTCCTCTCCCCTGGTGGGTTAGGTTTCCATGCTGTGGTGTTTGGGCCTGTCCCGCTCCTTCGGGGCCTCTTGGGGTTGTTGGCCCTCGGTCTTTGCTGGCCTCTGTGTTTTTGCCCCTGCCTTCTGCTTGGGCTGTTTGGGGTCCTCTCTGCCTGGCCTGTCTCTGGTTGGGCTTGTCTGTTGCTGATGTTGGCTCCCTTTGGGTTCCCTTGCTCTGGTCTTGGGTTCTCTGGGTCGTTTGCCCGTTCCGTTGCACTCCTTCTCTGGTGTTCGAGGTGTGCCTTCTTCGGGCTGTGCCTTCCTGCTCCGGTTTCCACCGGTTTGCGGTTGGGTTGTTCTGCTGGGGCTGTGTTCTTGGGTTCCTGTGCTTCCTCCTGTTCCCTTTTCTTCTTTGTTTTCCCAGGTCCCTTTGTCCTGGTTGGTTGCCCTTGTTGGTTCTTGCTGCTCGGGCTTCCTGGCGGTGCTGGTTCCCTTGGTGCCTTGTTTCCTGGTAGGTTTTTCGTCCTGATGGGTTTCTGGTCCCTGCTGGGTCGGCTCCCTTCTGGCTCTCGGGCCTGGTGGTTGGCTTCCGGGGTTTGTTCATCTTTCCCCGGTGCCTTGGCTTTCCCTCTTTCCCTGTCCGTGGGCTCTGTCTCGCCTTCCGGGCTGGGTGCTGGGGGGCTGTCGGCTGGTGCTGGCAAAGTTTTTTTTTTTTTTGGGGCCTGTTGCTCTTTTGTGCGGTTCAGGGGGTTTGTCCTCTGGTCTCTCTGGGCCGGGTCGTTTGCGTCCCTTCTCTTCTGGTTTGGTCCTGCCCTTGTTGGGCTTCTCGGCCTTTTTTTCCCGGGGGCGGCCTTTGGTAGTCTTTTGTTTGTGGCTTCGCGTTTCTCTGGCCCCCTTATCAGCTGGGTGTTTCTTTTCTTTCTGGGGCCTGCGTTCGGCTGGCGTGGGTTCTCTGTGCCTGGGTTTGGCTTCTGTTGCCCGGTTATGGCTTGCTGGCCTGGTGGCTCTTTGCCTTCCTCTTTGGGTGGCCTCCTCGCTGTTTTATTCTTTCTTGCCTCGGTTGGCTTGTGTGTCGGTGCTCTCCCCTTCTCTGGTTGGCTGTGGGGTGTTCCTGCTGTGGGCTGGTTGGCCTCTGTGGTTGTCGGACTAGTCGTCTGGATGTTCTCCCGTTGTTTTGTTGGGTGTGTCCCGGATTGGTGGGGCTTCCTCCTGTCTGGGTTCTCTGCCTGGGGTTTTCGCCGGTTCTGCCTTTTGCTTCCTGCGGTGGCTGCCTTGGTGTGGTTTCCTGGGTTGGCTTCTGTTTTGTTTGGCAAGGCCGGCTTTTCTGCTTTGGTATTCTCCACATAGTAATGAATGGGACGAGGACATAAGGGACCTGGGGGTAATGCTCTAGTGCTTACCGGTAATCTTCATTACTCCGGGTCCCGTTGTCCTCGTCCCATTCATACGCCCTCCCTCCCTCCCGGACGGCCGGCCTTCCTGTTGTGGGCTTGGTTGTTCAGGCGGAATGCTGGGTAAGTACCCCTTATGTACTCCCGGTGGGAGGGGCGGGGTTAGTATCCCAGCATTCTTCTGATCTTTTTTCTGTTGGGAGATGGTTATCTCCACATAGTAATGAATGGGACGAGGACAACGGGATCCGGAGTAATGAAGATTACCGGTAAGTAATAGAGCATTTCCCCCTTCCCTATTCCGTTGCAAAGCATCCTGCTGAAGCGGGGGGCAAATAATGATCAGAGCCTGCAGGGCCAGAAGGTTGCTGGGGATTGGTTGTTGTGGGTACTCTATTACACTGCTGTGGGTTGGAGAGAGCCTCAGTACTAATGGTGGTTTGTATTTCTCTTACCATTCCTCTTTGGACAGCCCTGTTATTACTTGTGACGTTTGTGCTTCCTGTATCTTGGTGTACACCTTTAAAAGGGACAGTTGTTCCCTAAAGAATCAAGTTGCGCAATGAGGGGACTAAGTTCAGCTCTAAGCAGATATGTGACATTACGCATGCAATCTGTGATAATTCGATCAATCCATGCTGCCTTGGCTAGATAATCTTCACCAGCGTGGACCTCAATTGGAGTCACAACAGAATGCGAGGGCTTGCTGGGTTTTAAAGAGTCAGCTTCGCTGGTTTGGGGCAATGCATGCCTTACTCTCTTTGAATGCCCTGATTGCTTTCTAACAGGGCTGGCGCTTGAAGGCCCGAGTTTGGGTGCCATAGTTAGTAGAGGTTTGTGCTGTGATAGATATTCAGGATATGTCAATTGCTCTTGAGAAGGAGAGCAATCTACTGAGAGAGCACTCAGCCCCGGAGACAGTCCTGCCTGGGGGGACAGTCGACGTTCAGTAAGTTCTATCTACGTGCTGAGCACCCCCAAAGCCCTGTGGAGGATCTTATCTATAGAGGTGGACTTGGCTGGGGGTGTAGGTGTGGGTCAAATATCTTGGGCTTTTTATCTTGCCCATCCTTGACCACTACTGCGGAGGTGAATACTAGACAAAACTTTCTACTAGGTGGGGTTGGCACAGATCTATAAGAAAACGAAGGTCGAAGGCTCTACCATTCAGGGTACACTTAAAGTATAATATCTGTATAGCAGGAAGGAGCAGCTGGGCCAATTTATAATAATGTTTCCTCTCCCCAACCCTACAATGAGCTTTACCTTGACTGGGCAAAGAAATCAATAAAAAAACACTTCCTGTAGCCCGCCCGCGGGTGCAATAACAGATTCTGTTCACTGGGAAATTAGCCCAACAAACTCAAATAAATTAGGTGTCTTACAAGGAAGCTTGAAGGAGGTTATATTTACTAGCTAGAGTGAGTACAAAAGAAGACGGCAAGGGAATTATTGACCTAGATTATAAAATAAAACAATTACTGAACAGCATAAACAGCCGTAAAAAAGATGAAGCAAGTAGCACCCCTTAGCTCGTGAAAATAATGCGACAGTCACTTGGCGATGACTTAGAAGGTTCGCCCATCAGCTCAAACTCCAAGTCCCCAATGATGGCGGCGGAAGAAACAGCCAATCTCATCCAGTCTGTGGATCACAGCTAAGAAGCAAGCCGATGGCAAAGAAAGGTGTGCAACAAGCACTTGGCAATATCTAGGCCACACAGCATCAGGCGGATTGAGAGCAGGGCCGGACTGGCTACCGGGCGTTTTGGAATGCTGCCGAGCTGGGGGCTGATTTTGTTGATGGGGACCTGCGTGTGCTGAACGAAATTCGTTTTGCTTTGTTGATTTCGAAGCACACGCAGGTCTCCATCAACGAAATTAGCCCCCACCGCAGTGACATCAGCCCCCAGCTCGGCAGCATTCCAAAACGCCCGGTAGCCAGTCCGGCCCTGATTGAGAGTTCACTCACCACGGTATGATGGCAGATGTTAGAGGGGTGGCCCAGCCCAACCTTGATTAGTCGTGGACTGGCGCAGATGGGCCCGCCCTTGGCCCGGGCTTTGCCTGGGCATGGCCTACACACGTCCCGCGCAGTGTGGCTTGAGACCTCCTTAAATAGCGCTAATTCGATGGAGGTGTGGGAATGGTTGCTGACCAAGGGGAATTCTGTGTCATGTGATCCACGGCGGTCACAATACGGAATCCGTGGCGGCTTTTCCCCTGGGCCAGTTGGCGAGCAAGAAGGAGATGGTTGCACCTTCCCAATAGCAGTAGTCCAGAGAGAGAAAAAGTGCACCAGCGGTGCCCCACAAACCTTAGAGTCACGGGATAACAAAATGCGCGTAATCCACAAGCATTTACACTGTTTTTATAGAACTGAGGGGCATATTACTAAGGTCCGGCGATAATTATCGCTCAGCGCGCTTAGCGCGAGGATAATTATCGCCGGACTAACGCTGAATTTTATCACTGAGATAGCGTGCTATCAGCAACGCTCATCTCAACAGTGCCAAATGTGCGATTATCGCTGGAAATCCAGCGATATTCACACAACTTTTGGCGATAGCTTGCTGATAGGGCAGGACAGACTCAGCCATGATATCCACCTTCCATTGGATATCATGGCTAAGTCATACTGAGAGCAGGCGTTAGAAAAGTAACGCTAACCACGGTTAGCGCTACTTTTCTAATCGCTCTGCATGTTCGCCTGCAGCTTGATAATAGGAGAAATGTCGGTTAGCGACATTTCTCCTGTTATCCTGGGAAGGAACGCCCACTTTGCATCTCATTAGAGATGCAGAGCGAGGCGTAGGGAAAACGGGTGCTAACATGCGTTAATGCATGTTAGCACCCGCCTTGGTAATAGGGCGGTAATATTATCTCCGCTTTTTTGGCTCTTAAAGCCAAAAAAGCGGAGATAATGGCCCTTGCTAATATGCCCCTAAGTTTACTCACCATTTAAAGGAATGAAATAAAATGGTATTCTTTTTTTACTAACAAAGTTGCGCCGATCCTCTGACACTGGTAGAAAGATAACGATGATTTTATTTATATTCACAATAATCAACTTTTTCTCTGCTTAGTGGAATGATAACGTAATATTTATCTGCAATACCCCGGAGGCACAATAATATTATGAAAGTGTTTATCTACCAACTTTTTACTTGTTACTGATATTACAGACACAATATCATCCAGTGAACCATCAATTTTACGACGCATCAGTACCTCAAACAAATATGTTCATGGTAATTGCCCATGCAAACTAGTGTTTGGACTAACAAACATGCACAAAACAGCAACAATACAGGAGCAAAAACAATGTTATTCCCCTTTACATGAACTAAGGTTTAAATAGGGTGCATATATCTCCGGCACGCAGAATGGGAAAAGCATGCACACGCGTAGAATGTTATCATTAAGGGCGTGTTTTGTAAAGGAAATTACCCCTGCCCCAGTTAGGACCTGGGGGAACATTCTTTGTAAACACAGAAGTGTGTGTAATTTACACCCAGGTCCTGGAAGCTGCTGGTGGCAAAACCTCCACAAATTACGTTAGGGCTGCAATTGTACGCTAGCCTCTTTAGCTAAATTACCACGTTAATGTGAACGTTTTTTATGACAAATTCATGTGATATGACTAGTGTTTTTATTCTCGAGCCCAACACCTAAACTGTCACAAAACAGCATCTTGTTACAGTCTGGCAATTGCTTCTGTAAGTGAGATATTAAAAACGCGTTTACCTGCCATCTCTCTGGGCTGCCCCGCCATCTGTCACCGTCTTGACAAATATCCCCAGCTTTTCAAGGCCTGCATCCGCGCCAACTCCCATTCCAATGATGCTGATGCCAAGGCCATCGTCATCTGTTAATGGCGATAACAGAAAGGAAAGGGATTAAAAGAATGTGCAGACTGACCCAGAGTCAGCTCAAGGCCAAATAATTCGACCACGCCAGAAGAAAAAACTGGAAAATAATGCTTACTGAGGGATGCGATTTATGTTAACTGTATTTCAGATTCTTAAAATATCTGTTTATTATTCTGCTCTTCTTCCAGTTTATATGAATGTGGTTTCTTCTAATCTAGTATAGCCGACTGATCCCAAATTAATATGAAGAAAAGGCCTTGGGTTTTTCCTGTTTGCCAAAGATGAACCATAAAAAATATCGGTCTTTCTTAAAAGAAAAGTCTGCCCCTTTCTGAGGAGTTCAGATCCCGAGGACCCTCAATGTCGGTGGACACAGGCAATATAACTCTTTCCCCCTGAGAAAATTAATTATTTTTAATCAGTGTTTTTAGACATGTATGCCAGTGCACTTTACAACAGAGCACCATTTGGTGGCTGAAGTCTCCTTTACAATCGATTTGTAGCAGAAGGAGGAAGGCTTATTGTGTTATGCCTGGTGGGTTAATTTGTGTGTCATAGTGTCGTTTTCACCTGGTGTTGTATTTGCTTTTGTGATTTTTGTACTTGTAGAATGCATGAAATTTACTGTTGGCGGCAAGCAAGCGTTTCTAATCTGACAACTACTGACAAAGTTTGTCTTTGCCAGTTCTGTATGATCTAGACTTTTTGATCAGACTCTATAGATATGCCTCGAAATAAATTAACACAAATTCATGCTTGAAAAAGTTTGCTTAATTTAACTCATTTTTCGATATCTGTATTTCAGCATTACTTAGTGTTCTACAGGCACTTCTTCCACTGGATTATTTTTTTACATGTAGTCTATTAAAATTATGATTTAAGGTCCTTTTACGCCACTGCACCTAAATGACTTTTGGCAATTACAAAATTGTTGATTTGGGCCACTATTACTGGCCGACACAGGTGAGATATTACAGGTTGTGTCGGAGATGTGAATATTACTCAACATTCCTCTGCGAAGTTCCATGAAGCACTTTGCTCTCCTTGGTTTGTCACTAACATAGTTATAATTACACACTTCATCACCCGTTTTATGGTCTGGCTTAACAGCGCAGAAAAATTCTTCTAGTGTGGCACATTTGCTTGCTTCGGAAGATTAGAATTAATTAATTGAAATGGGAGGGATTGGGTTGCCTGAGTAAAATACTAGGAACAACCTCAAGGTCGGAACGTTGTAGGAATTCACACACATTTTACCTGGCACAGCAATATTGTTAAATTCATTCTAGAAAAAGGTTGGAGTAAGCTGTTTCTGGAGTGGGAATGGAAACAGCGCACTCAAAAATTAGTTAGGGGAACAGATTTTTTTATTCCAGAAAAAAATATTATCCAGGTGGGGGCATATAAAATATCTAAAAAGCTCTAGTGCACATTTCTGCTAAATGTATTCCTCTATATTGCTTGCCTTCTGGACAATCTTGCAGTGTAAGGTTTGTAGAGGACAACTTGTGGAAATACATAACTAGCGTGATTTGTTTCTTTGTGTCAGAAATCAATCAAACGTTGAAAATGTACAACTTTTTAGGTAAGTGGATTTCTGACTTTTGAAATTGTTTGGGAATCAGTCTCTTAATTCCTCTAGTAGTCACTACAGTATAAACAAGGCTGAATAGAGTTTACATGCCCTCCCTAGTAGCTTTTTCTTGGATCTAAAATAAAGCACCTGCAATACTGAGCCAGTATGAACAAAAAGACTTTTAAAGTACTATGAAAGAGAAGGATACATATTGTCACTCCCACTCTCTGCAATTAGGCAGTCAGTCACATGTACCCAAAGAATGAGCAAAGGCACTCAGCAGAGATTCACAAAGTAACAGAGTGTATCCCGTTGTCTTAGTAAAGTAAAGGTGCATTCAATAGATTGGATGGCAGGCATTGCCGTGCTATGGTCTGTGTACATGCAAGTTGTCGTTTGATTTCTTCACTTCTTTACACCCTTTATTGAGTACACCTGACTTAAGAAGAAGTGCCTGACATTTGTGAATTTTGAATAGAGTCAAGAAAGAGTACAGGATTAGTGCAGAAACCTTGCCACATGATTGACAACTTAATTTGTGTGTCAATCTTTTTTTATTATTGATTCAAGGGAAATACTTTAAGTTACAACTCTGCAGCTAACCATTGAGTCTGTTAGAAATGTATGAGTAAATAACTCATTATCACATGCTGCAGAACAAGCGGTTGCCTGACAGAACATCGAGGGCAAAAATATTGTGTGGCCAAAATATCGAAGCAAAGCTATTGAGGACAAAAATATCAAGAAGGTAAGTATACATTTACTATTCTTAACTCCACCTCTACGCTCCTTGAAGATATGTATACATATATATGTATTAAATACAGAGTGGCAGTGGCCCCTCTGGGCCTGATTCACAAAGGTAAATGTAGTCTTTTGCATACGTTTACGATTGTTTGCTATTCACAAAGATTTACAAGTAGTATCCTTACAAGTGTGGAGTGTCCACACATAAAAAGATAGGAGAGGGTGTGCCGTAACGGCCAGAGCAGCCGACTTTGGAGCTGGGGAACCAGATTTGAGTCGTCGTTGGGTCAACATCCTGTGATTCTGGGCAAATTAATTAATCTCCCCGTGCCTACCAAAAATGAATGTATCCTTGTGTAATGTAAATGGTGCTCATGTAAAGCACTCCAATACATTTGGGTCGAGTTCACGCTATAGAAAACTGCAAAGAAAAAGATAGGACTGTCCTATCTTTTTCAAAGAATAGCTCGATCCCACCTGTTTTCATATCTGCCATTCTTCTGTGCCATTTCCTTCTAACGTGCCTTTTCACCTGTAACAATGGTCAAGGACGGAACAAATCTCCAGTGAACCATATCAGTCATAGTTGCCCTTATAATCACTGTAGCGCAGCAAAGTTGTTCAAATTGCTGATCCCTATGATGTTAATGGAGGGACGGTCTATAGAGGCCAGAGTGAACTCTCCCCGAGCTGGCGCTGCAGGCTTCATTCACGCTCGGGTGCACTTCCTATTTGGTTGGTAGTGCAGTTGTCTCTTTAGGAACCGTTACAACTAAGCCACCAGCGTGGGGTTTCTTGGGTATTTCCAGAGATCTGGTTATGCAATGAAGCTCCCCTCATACTTTTTGTATCTATAGCTCACTCAGAAGATGTAAACAGATCTACCAGCGTCAGAGCTGCCATACTGTTTTGACTCCAAAGAAGGGGCATTGAGGGGAAGACAGGAGTTGTATTTGCTGGTAGGTAAGTGGACCCACTTAGTTTTAGGGAAGCTCCTAATGCCTCAAGCATTTAAAATTTGATATGACTCTAACAACACTTGTCTACTTTGTAGAACTACTACCCTCTCAGCAACATGGTTTAAAACTTAAGTTCTTTCCCTCTCTTCATGCTGAAGACAGTTGCACCAATATGGTACAATCAGCATTTGACTTATTTAACAACCTGTGAAGTATTTATTTACCCATTTTTAAATTCATTTTGTTATCGTAAATAGCTATTTATCAGGAGGGTGGTGTTACTGCACTGTAGAATGTGTAACAGAATGGGAAGGCAAGTCAGCTAATACAGGGGAAGACCCCTCTTTTGCCAGAAATAGCCTAACACCCTTCGAGTCATCATCAAAGAGTCAATAGACAATTGCAGAATTGACTATTGGAAGAAGTTGGGTTAATAGTTGTGCAGGATGGAGACCTGCAAAAGTAATAGGTCCACAACTGTCTCCTCACTTTGAAGCAAGCATCCCATTGTGGCACCTGACACTATCAAGGTAGCGAAGAAGAGCAGTTCAATGCCTACTCAGGGAAAGTGGTGTGGGCTAGTAGTCTCCAACCGCTGGCGCACAATAACAACATTCAATAAATTGTGCAGTCAGTGCTTTTTCTTTGAAAAAGGAAATGTTGATTTATTACATGCACACTACTGAATACTATGCATTCACTTACAAATATATACATCAGGAAGATGGAATTACCTTTAGTGACATTCCAAAATTACTTTTGACTCCTACTGGGCCATGACTCCAAAAATCACAGTACCCCCCACTTATACCAGATAGAACATAACAATATAGGGTGTATCATGTTAAATAAAGCAGACTAATTGGCCTTGTCATTGGGTCACCACATTCCAAGAACAATAATCACATGTTGCGAAATTACCACCAAATCACTGAACTCAATAACCATGTTTGCATGCAACCATTATTGTCAACAAAGCATTACATTATTTATCAAAAATCACTGTCAGCAATATATTTTAAATAAAGCATTTTAAACCAACATTACATGTGTCTGAGGGCCAGATGTACAACCATTATTGAACTCCCTTGGGTGTCTAGTTTTCAGAAATGTTTGGGTTTGGTAGTTTCCCAAGATGGCCGCCGAACCCGGGGCCAAAACCCCAGGTGCCCCCCCTAAAACCAGGTAGTTTTGTTATAGGTAATTTTGAAGTCTCCACAGTATGATTCGGGCCATTTCCTGTTGCAGCCACTATGCCTACCCACACAAGTGAGGTACCATTTTTATCAGGAGACCTGGGGGAATGCTGGGTGGTAGGGAATATGTGGATCCACGCAGATTCCAGAACTTTTCCACACAGAAATTTGAGAAAAAAGTGATTTTTCAGCTAAATTTGAGGTTTGCAGGGGATTCTGGGAAGGGGAATGTTGGGGGACCCACGCAAGCCATACCTCGCTGGACTCCCCCGGGTGTCTAGTTTCCAGAAATGTGTGGGTTTGGTAGGTTTCCCTAGATGGCCGCCAAGCCCCGGGCCAAAAACTCATGGGACCCCCCTTGCAAAACCAAGTTGGTTTGTGATAGGTAATTTTGATGTCGCCTCAATAGGTTTTGGGCCCTTGCCTGTCGCGGGTCCTTGACCCACCCACGCGAGTGAGGTGCCATTTTTATCAGGAGACCTGGGGGAACGCTGGGTGGGAGGAAATTTGTGGATCAACGCAGATTCCAGAACTTTCCCACACAGAAATTTGAGAAAAACGTGATTTTTTCAGCTAAATTTGAGGTTTGCAGGGGATTCTGGGTAGGAGAATGTTGGGGGACCCACGCTAGCCATACCTCGCTGGACTACCCCGGGTGTCTGGTTTTCAGAAATGTGTGGGTTTGGTAGGTTTCCTTAGATGACCGCCGAGCCCCGGGCCAAAAACAAATGGGACCCCCTTGCAAAGCCAGGTTGGTTTGCGATAGGTAATTTTGATGTCGCCTCAATAGGTTTTGGGCCTTTGCCTGTCACGGGTACTTGACCCATCCACACAAGTAAGGTACCATTTTTCTCGAAAGACGTTGGGGAACGCGGGGTGGGTGGAATTTTGTGGATCTACGCAGATTCCAGAACTTTCCACCACAGAAATGTAAGGAAAATGCGTTTTGTTTTACAAATGTTTAGGTTTGCAAGGGATTCTGGGTAACAGAACCTGGTGAGAGCCAGTCAAGTCACCCCATCCTGGATTCCCCTGGGTGTCTAGTTTTCAAAAATGTATAGGTTTGCTAGGTTTCCCTAGGTGCCGGCAGAGCTAGGGTTCAAAATCTACAGCTAGGCACTTTGCAAAAAAAGGGTAATTTTTCACTGCGAAAATGTGGTGTGTCCACGTTGCGTTTTGGGCCGTTTTGTGTCGCGGGCACTAGGCCTACCCACACAAGTGAGGTACCATTTTTCTCGGAAGACTTTGGGGAAAGCGGGGTGGGTGGAATTTTGTGGATCCGCGCAGATTCCAGAACTTTCCACCACAGAAATGTGAGGAAAATTTGTTTTTTTTTACAAATGTTTAGGTTAGCAAGGGATTCTGGGTAACAGAACCTGGTGAGAGCCAGTCAAGTCACCCCAACCTGGATTCCCCTGGGTGTCTAGTTTTCAAAAATGTATAGGTTTTCTAGGTTTCCCTAGGTGCCGGCAGAGCTAGGGTTAAAAATCTACAGCTAGGCACTTTGCAAAAAAAGGGTCCGTTTTCACTGTGAAAATATGGTGTGTCCACGTTGCGTTTTGGGCCATTTCCTGTCACGGGCACTAGGCCTACCCACACAAATGAGGTTCCATTTTTATCGGAAGACTTTGGGGAACTTGGGGTGGGTGGAATTTTGTGGATCTACGCAGATTCCAGACCTTTCCACCGGAGAAATGTGAGGAAAAAGTGTTTTTTTGGACAAATTGTTAGGTTTGCAAGGGATTTTGGGTAACAGAACCTGGTGGGAGCCAGTCAAGTCACCCCATCCTGGATTCCCCTGGGTGTCTAGTTTTAAAAAATGTATAGGTTTGCTAGGTTTCCCTAGGTGCCGGCAGAGCTAGGGTTCAAAAACTACAGCTAGGCACTTTGCAAAAAAAGGGTCATTTTTCACTGTGAAAATGTGGTGTGTCCACATTGCGTTTTGGGCCGTTTCCTGTTGTGGGCACTAGGCCTACCCACACAAGTGAGGTACCATTTTTCTCAGAAGACTTTGGGCCTACCCCCCACAACAGTGAGGTACCATTTTTCTCAGAAGACTTTGGGGAACGTGGGGCGGGTGGAATTTTGTGGATCTACGCAGATTCCAGACCTTTCCACCGGAGAAATGTGAGGAAAAAGTGTTTTTTTGGACAAATTGTTAGGTTTGCAAGGGATTCTGGGTAACAGAACCTGGTGAGATACCATTTTTATCGGGAGACTTGGGGTAACACAGAATTGTAGAGCAACTGTTATTACCTATTGACTTTCGATGCATTTCTGCCTTCCAAATGAAAGACAATGTGTAAAAAAGAAGTCCTTTTGAAAAATGACCTATAATTCTCATGCTAGTATGGGTACTCCCAATTTTGGAAATGTGCAAATATCTACTGTTTCTAAACTCTATATTTTGTTCCCATTTCAGAAATACATAGGTGTCTTTCATACCGATTTTTCCATGTATACATTTTCCCAAAATAATTGCTATATACCCGGTACATAATAAAAAACCATTGCAAGACGCTGCTCAGTTATTGGCTCTGGGTTCGTCGGGTTCTTGGTGAACCTACAAGTCCTATATATCCCCACAACCAGAAAGGTCCAGCAGATGTAACGGTATATTGCTTTCAAACAGCTGTCATAATTAGATGAAGTTACAGGTGAAAACGTTGACACAAATGGCTGTTTTTTTCAACTAAATTTCAATTGTTCCTATATTTAACTGTTTGTTTCTATAAAGAAACCTTGAAGGATCTACACAAATGACTCCTTGCTGAATTAAGAATTTTGTCTACTTTTCTAAAATGTATAGCTTTCCAGGATCCATTATTGCTTTCATACCCATTTCTACCATTAACTGGAAGGAGGTTGAAAGCACAAAAAATAGCAAAAATAGGCTATGTCCCAGAAAAATGCCAAAACTGTGTAAATAATTTTGGTTTTCTGACAAAAGTCTGCTTGTCCCTGAAATCTGAGAAGATGGTGATTTCAGCACCACAACCCCTTTTTTGATACCATTTGCAGGGAAAAAACAGACGCTTTCATCTGTAGCCCTTTTTTCCCATTTTTCTCCAGGGGAATCCACAAACCCTGGGTACCTTTAGAATCCCCATGATGTTGGAAAAAAAGGACGCAAATTTGGTGTGGATACCTTATGTGGTCAAAAAGTTACAGGGGCTTAAGCGCGAACTACCCCAAATAGCCAAAAAAAGGCTTAGCACAGGGGGGAAAAGGCCTAGCAGCGACGGGGTTAAACATGCTGTGAAAAGCAGGTATTAGTTTTCAACTGCACAGATGACAAAAACAGCACTGGCAGATCTGTTTTAAATTTCCGTATGAATTTTACCTGCCTTCACCCTTTCAAGTAGGTGTAGATGTAGACAAGTTGATTGTTAGCGCCTTAAAAGGGAGGTGAGAAGATTGTGTCAGTAATTCATGAAGCACTCGTGTATGTGGATGTAATCAAAGATCATTCTGGCACTTGCATTAGCCACAAATTGGTATAATTTGCAGCTGTGTTAAACATACTTTTAATCAGTCAGCAATGCGAGATAAGCATGGGACTGTTTTTTTCTTATGGTACTTGTAATTGTGATGCCTTTGTTTTAGTGAATCCAGTTTATGATTTTGAACAGTATATACATTTGGAGATCACTTGTCTTGCCTTTGTGGTAGTGGATTCCTCCTTGCCATCACCATACTGTGAAGCTGTGAACACGTATGAAGGAACTTGAACTACTTGAAGGCATACGAGAAAGAATCACCATGTATAGTTGACCAATAAGATAAAATGACTCAAACTTGCTGACAAACAATGTGTCCAGGCATCTGGCAACAAATGCAACACACCCCTGTATACATTTTTTAAATGTAAGCCAAGCACCACAATGTCTGATCAGGGCACTGCCTCACTTCACCAGGGAGAGGTTTAGTCTTTTGGAGTTCGTAGGTGTGGAAATAGCCATAGGATTTGTGAGCACGGAAATCTCGTAAACATTTTATAAATGGCTCCACCTTGAACCTTACTAAGAGAATTTCCTATTTCCACACCAATTTCTACTCTCTCAGGTGATCAATCTTTGCCACCGTATTTTGATGAAAATAGCTATTTCATCATCACAAACAATTTTAATGGGAGTTGTGAGCAGTTTGAAGGGTTTATTTTCTAAATAAAGTTTAGATATTTCTCATTCTTTATTCATCAGTCAAATATCAATCAGGTTACACAACTGATAATAGAAAAACATGGTTAGTGCAGATCATAATAAAATAATGCATTCAGCACATTCCATAAAGGAAAATCCTTATTCTAAGAAATGGGGTGCAAGTTTCAGTCAGAACCTATGAAGAGTTCAAAAGTAAAGACAAGAGTGAGAATGGAGCAATGAAGCTCAAAATCAATATCAATAATTGCAAAATTTGCCATAAAGAGATATAAAGCATAGAACACATAAGACTTGGCTAAAGCCAATTAGTTAAAGCATAAAGCTTGGGTCTGATAGATGACGAAAGGACTCAGCCTGTCGTCTCTGCTCTCCTCTGTCCTGTTCTGCTCTCATCTGCTGCTCATCAGCTGATGCTGTCTCCCTAACTCATCTGCTGCAGCTCCAACTCATCTACTCTCATCAGCTGCTGCTCCGAGCCCAACTAAATCTCTCCCTGCTCTGCTGCGAACTGAGCTCCTAAACTAGTGTTTAAAAAGACAGTCATTCATGTTGCAAAAACATGTGGCCTGTTCTCGTCTCCATCTAATGAGAATTCTGCATTCTCCAAAAGTGACATTTCTCCTCCTTCTTACACATCTTTCCATCATCCAGCAAGATGTGGTAGGCTGTATCTTTCTATGTTTGCAACAATAAAATCTCCATGGCACATTTCTTAGCTTCCATGACTTCACTTAGCTAAGCTTCTAATAAAGCATATTGTATTGTAACTAAACAAATATTCTTGTGCATAGCATTTCCACAACTGCAAGAAAAGGATTATTAAGCAGGAAATCATTAGTAACATAAAATTGTAATGCATTTTGTAATAATATATTTCCTGTGCTCTACAGCAAGTCAAATAAAGTTTTTTAGGACAACAAAATCTTAAGGCAGTCACATTAAGTATATTTGTGCATGGTTCAGTATTTCCTTAATCATTTATTTATTAAAGGGAAAGAGTCTAGTTAAAGCCTGGGACTGAATATGAAAGCCTCGTGTTTTCAGCACCAAATGTCTGCGTTTTATTTTAAAATGCATTTTTCATGTTTAAAGCCCAAGGCAGATCATCATTAGTAGTGACAAATTTTTATAGGAAATTATTATGCTCTCACAGTTTCAAGACTATTCTAAGCTCTTCAGTGAACAACTGTGTAAGATCTGTGAACCGAAATCTGAAGACTGTGGAAGCTCATTTGGCGCAAGCTCTCAACTTGCTGTTTGAGGAAATAGGCTGGAAAAGCAAGTCTCAAATCGTAGTTTGAAGGTTCTAACAATTTTTAGATTTGTTTGTAAAATCTCTTCATTATGAAAAGACAAATGAAAACAGAGATAAAGAAGCACAACGTCTATATAGCAATTCATATAAATATAAAAAACACAACTCAAAATGTACAAATTAGGAAAACACCCATATTCTTCACAACAAATAAGGAACATAAGGGAAGGGATTAGCAATGTACCAAGTGAATTCGCAATGTAAACAAGAACCAATTGTAAAATGTCCTTTGATCTTACAATTAAGTCAAATGTATAGCACTTAATCTACAAAATGTGTGCCAGGCACAAAAAACTGGTACTACATTTTTAAAAAGAAAGCATGTAGCAAATTTTGATTTGTGTAACTTTTAGGAAAACAACCCTATGGTAAGGACAGTAAAAACGTGGACATCTTTGGTCTATGTGCATCAGGGGTGAAACAGACGTTGTTGCATTACAGCTTATTCAACCAATTAACCCACAGTGACATCATACCGCCCCTGACTCCACAATCCTAGAGAAATGTACACCTCAGTGGTGAATATAAATCGCTGAAGGGATTTGTAGAATTAACTTTATACCTGGGAATTTTAAGGTCTCGTTCAATGTAACAAATATTAAGCACTTGTTTTTATCAACCATTTCTGCCATTTCTAAACATTGTCATTAGCTGTACTACTATTACCCAATTTAATGGCACTCATTTTATCAACCTTGGAAGAATGGGAGACTGAGCTGGCAGTTGGGGTAGCTGGGCTTAAAAAGCTATGACTTGCCGATCACAACAGACATCAACACCAAGCATTTAACTCGCTGGCAATGACAATAAAATGTCCTTAAAAGGAATGTGTCCATGCTGCTACAGTCAACTGTTCTCAACATCAACAAAACGTCCCAAATATTTCACTCAAATACAAAGTACAGACAATAATATAGCCACAAATTAAATTATCCCTTCAATAATAGGTATTCTTTATGCCAAACGCAATAGTACTCATTCCATAATCCTCGGAATGATAAAAGGAGGAGTTTGTCATGTGGAGATTCAAAACATGAATCCACATATGTCTGCGGCCGGCACTCAGTACACTGAGCTCAGCCCCCTGTGGTGCTTTGCTAGCAGATACATGGAGGTCATTTGGTGTCTGGTGGACGTCCCGTCCTGATGTTCTTTCCCCTGTATGTAGACTGCATACAAATGCATATACTCTAAATTGGGACTGTGGCTCAAATTTTGACTGATCCGCCAAACTGTAAATCTATCTCAAAGTTTCTACTATTAGGAAAAGATCAATTGTCTTCAAACGATACTGAAATAAATAATATCCTTTCTAATTACCATGTCTGATATATAAATTATCCCTTAAATACAATTACAAAAGTGCACCTAAAACAGATTAATATGCCATTGTAGTTAGATAGTTTGGCAATGAGATTACTGGGGCACTATAAGCACATGCAAAATAGGTACTTTGATCCATTTACATGCATTGGAAGAAATAAATAAAACTATAACGAGGAGGCTTCTGCCAAAATAAATGTTTAATTAGGATTTTTGTACTTCTCTAATTCGCTTCTTGTACCAAGATGCATCTTTGATCAGGACTCTGGAGCCAAAGACCATCATTGTCTCCAAAGTATATCTATAATCTGGAAACTGGTGCCAAACACGTCAGTAATAAGTTGTCTGCGTCAAAACACATTTATAATCTTGAATATGGTGCCAAAGTAGATTTATAATTAAGAATCTGTAACGAAGAAATCTGTCATGAATACATGTTTTGCATATTTGCATGCGTTTTGTCTAGCACCAACATGAGGAATCTGGTAAAAGTAATCACTGCAGCCTAAGAACATTTCACCAGTAATCGCTGCCATAGCTATTAAAGTTTTAATTTAATGTGCTTTATTTCTAATTTCTCAAATTGCACAAACTAAAATACTGACCACAATGCATATTCCTAAACAACACCTGTTGCAAGGCAGAACCAACGTTTACATGAGTAAAAATCGCAGCGTTTAAAATGTTCTTCTCCCTTTACTCTGTTCTAAAAAACAATTCTAATCTTACGGTCCTGTGAAATTTTGGATGAGCGTCTCTTATAAGCTGTCATCCTGCGTACCTACCCAAGGACCCTATTCACAAAAAGCTGTTACTTATCGAGTGTATGTAAAGCCTACACACGTTCACAAGTTACAAACCTGTCAAAAAGCAGAGTAGGTGAAATAGTTTTAATAGAAAAACTATCCTTTACCTGTCTTCCTGATCCTACTGATGCATAGTTTCTGCAAAGCATGGGTATGCATGACCAAAGTTAGGCGCTTTGTAAAATCCTAGATAATGGGTTCAGACAAGTTTTTTGCCTGATTCTGAGCTGGTGGCTATGGCTGTTAGAGCCCTAATCACCTCTCAGAAAAAGCCTGACAGTTGTGAGCATGTAAACAAGACCAGGAAGAACAGAGGCCAGCACTTAGTTTTCATGTTTGAACAGAGACCTTGCAGTCACCAGGGCAATGCAGAGGGGTCATCCAATCGTTTTCACAGAACACCGAGATTCCCGGTGGGGACGGCCTCAGAGCTTCTATGCCTGTTTTTAAATGGCTCACCCTTCTCCCAGAATGTAGCTCATATAAGCATGGAAATGGCCAGGCACTTAACAGGCAGCAGGCTGTTGCAGTGAGATTCTGAATATTCATAAACAGAACACCATAATGTGACTGTCTTTGCAGTGGTCTCATTCTTTTCTGTAATAAGAGCTGCTTATGATCAGTGAGAAACATCCAGAGCTACTAATATTGTTAGTGCTTGAATGGCAGACGCCATTACATTAATAGCCATCTTGTGTAAGATTACTAGAAGTGATCTCCTCAGTTCATCAGGCACAGTTGCAAGCAGTAATGTTCAGAAGGTTTGTCAATGTGGAATGCCTCTTGGTCCGTTATACATGACAGCCATAGCTGTAATGCCCCCAACACAAAGGCAATAATATTAGTAATAAGTCTCCCCAACACCTCTTGATATACCACTGGAATAATAGCTTTAATTATTTATTGAAAAATCCGCCATTTTTCTCCAAATGTCACTTAATAAGAGCTGGGAATGCACATATTGTTGTCTTGGTATGCATATATAATTCAACCAACCTAGTTTAGTATGCAAAGCTGCACATAGGAGAGCTACTTACAGGTGGTTGGTGAGCTAGCAGTAGCTTATGAGCTACTCGTTGGTAAATTTCGCCTTAGACCATGGAATCTTACTTCACAGAACAGAGGTCTTTGGTAAATGTTGTATTGTACTTAATTGATTTTCAGTCATTTCTAACTGTTACCAGGCTCTCTAACTTCTTCATAATTTTTGTTTACATTTTATGGTGGGACGAAGGGGATTGGGACACACCAGGGATACTAGAAATTTGTTGTGGTGTACTCATTAAATCGATGTGAGGCAGATCCTTTAAAGTGTTATGCTAAATCCACTCAACCTTGTTTATGCTTTGAGACCAGGAACTTCCAAGTGGAGCTTGGAATGCAAGTGTCATGATTTGAGTATGAGGCCAGCTGAAGTATTTGTACTGCCTTGGAGGCTGAAACCTGCCGTTTGGTGCTTGGTAGTTAAATGTTCCTGGGGACAGACAGGTCTTCAACCTACAGAGGCAATGTCTTGTTGCCTTGACCAAGAGGTGGCAGAAAAGTTTTTAGACCAGTCGCCCAGCTTGTGGTGATCCAATAGATGTAGTGCTTAAGTGGACTTTGGCTGTTAGAAGAATTTCCAAATACAGCTTATGTAGTATTGTTAATACTGCTGAGTTAAGCCATAGGATGGAGGAGAACCCGCAGCAACCACAAGAGAAACATTTATAAACTCCTCAAAGTGGAAATCTGAACGTGATAAATTGGTCCAGTACAGGTTGTGACAACAGCAGGCCAGAATCGCAGAGCCTTTTTTGAATATAGCTCTCTAATCGCAGTCGAGTTAGTGTGAGCTAAAACTCTGCAAAGAGAAAAAAGGATAAAGACGGCCCTACCTCCCAACTAGAGCTTTTATCTTCATTTTTTCTGTAGAAATAATCAATTGGGAAGCAAAGACTATCAAGAGCCAATTCCAAGCCAGCATCGCTCACTAGAAGCAACAAACCAGGAAACAGCAGGATGTCCAATCTACAGGAAGTTCCACCCATATGAACAACCGCCTAGAGGAGAAACAATAAAAGCAAATGCAAAGCCAGCACCACTGACAAGAAGCAATAGAATGTTCCATCAAGAGGAAGTCCTGCCACGAGGAAGGACATAAAAGCTAATCCTAAGCTTCACTGGGTCAGGCAGCAACACAAAGTACCATCCACAGAGAGTAGCACCCTTAGAAATGGCTATAAAATGCCAAGCCCTACGGAGTCCCTCTCAATTGAAGCAAAAAGAGGTTATGATATCCCCTTTCTTTAAGAAGCTCTCAAGGGTGTACTCACCCAGATGTTCTGACCAAACGCTGTACAAGAGAAAGGTGACTTTTTCTGTCCAATTAGAACCTAGAAATGGCCTCTCAGCCAGACCCCTGCATCTCACTCCTCAGGTAAACAATCATACATGTCTTGTTCAACAGAGGTCATGCAAAGTGCATGCACTCATAACACATAAACATCCCATCCCCATTCAGCACATAAGCATGGCCAAAGTCGGCAATTGTATTCACACCCACCTATTCACCTTTCATTACAAGCCCAAAAAATACAAATTGCTTCCCATACTTATGGACACACACTTCGCAGAAATGGCACACAACTGCATCTTTATTCACAGAGACCATATAAACACTCAAACTGGATGCTTTCTTTATCACAGAAACCCAAATCAACGCTATTACCATCCACTTCTTTCCCTTCCTAGTTCCATTAGGGTCCTGCATCAAACAGATTTATCACACACATTAGGCAGGAAGTGGCTTTGCAGTCATCCACAAGTTCTCAAAGCTGTGGATTCTCGGGAAACAAATTTCAAGCACCGCTTTTCAAGTCCTCACATGCCATTTTGGTTGTTTTAATTATTTTTTTATCATTTGCTGTTAAAGTACCTCAAATTGATAGTGCAATGAAACTGAATGGAATATTTTTTCTCGATTTATGCATTCCTCTCTGTCCTCACATTCCCCAGAAACATGGACAGCCTTTACTCCAAGGCCCTCATTACAAGCAGTTAATTGCAAAATGTGCTGTAACTTCCATAAATTTCGGCTGGTAAGCCTGCTGATATGTATCAGGGAAAAATGTGCCATATTTACCATAACCACCAACGGTAAGTACAAAACTCTGCATAGTATTCCCTATACAGTGGTAAATGGATAGCCTTTATCCGTGCTTAATTTGTAAAAAAAATAAGTGCCAGGGCTCTGGTTAAGAGGCCACTGCAGCTTGCACCACACATTGCCCCTGTAATTCTGCCAATGATAGCAACAACACAACTACTAACCATCACACTCCTATAAGTGTGACAATTCAGACTATTTCAGGGGTGCTGAGACAGAATATCGAGTTGGAAATGTCGACTTACACAAATATCGAGTTGGAAATATCGTGATTCAGAAATATCGACAGCAAGAATATCGTGGTCATGAATATCGAATTTAAGGTAAGAAATATCGTTTTAAAAAATATAGAAGTCATTAATATTGTTTACAAAAGTATAGATGTTTAAAATATCAATTTTTTTATTAGTGTTATGTATTTTAGTTTATATTTTAAATGTATGTGATATGTTTTTTTGTATAAGTATTGTTTACGTTTTTTAATATATGTGTTACATTTTTAGTAGTGATGAATTTTATTTTAATTAAATTTTGCATTTTTTAGTTCTGTATCGGGTTGTGGGTTTATAGGGGAATAGGGTGGGAAGTAATTTAATTATAATTAATTAATGATTATTTTTTATTTATTTAATTTAGATTTTATAGCGTTAACTGTGGGAAGTAATTTATTTGTAATTAATTATTAATTGACTGTTAATTAATATTAATTAATGAAGTGCTAATTATTTTATGGTAATTGTGTAATTTTTTTTAGGTGCGGGTTGTGGGGTTTATAGGGGTAAAGGGTGGGGAGTAATTTATTCTTTGATTAATTAATAATTAGTTGTTAATTAATATTAATTAATTGATTGAAAATTAATTATGGAAATTGTGTTATTAATTTTAGGTGCGGGTTGTGGGGTTTATTGGGGTAAAGGGTGGGAAGTAATTTATGTTTAATTAATTAATAATTAGTTGTTAATTTATATTAACTAATAGATTGATAATTAATTATGATAATTGTGTGATTTTTTTAGGTGTGGGTTGTGGGGTTTATGGGGAAAAGGGTGGGAAGTAATTTATGTTTAATAAATTAATAATTAGTTGTTAATTAATATTAATTAATTAATTGAAAATTAAATATGGAATTTGTGTAATTAAATTTAGGTTTGGGTTGTGGGGTTTATAGGGGTAAAGGGTGGGAAGTCTTTTTCTTTAATTTATTAAAAATGTGTTGATCATTAATAATTAATGAATTTATATTTAATTAGGGTATTTGTTTATATTTTCTTGTGTGTGGGTTTTATTGTTATAGGGGTACAATGTGGGAGTAAATTAATTTTACTTACTTTATAATTAGTTGTTAAATACTATTAGTTTTTTAATTGAAAATAAGTTTTAATTGTGCAATTAATTTTTTTACAGTTTAATTTTAGCTGTGGGTTGTGGGGATTACAGGGGTAAAGTGTGGGAAGTTAAATAATTCTTATGAGTTTATTTGTTTTTAATTAATAATATTTATTTAATTGGAAATTAATTATGTTAGTTGAGGAAGTACATTTTTTAAAATTTAGATGTTGGTTGTGAATTGTGTGGTGTTATAGGGAAGGAAATTAAAAAAGTAAATTTATGTAATAATTAATGTTTTTGTTTCTAAATAATTTTTAATTAAAAATATTTATTTGTTTGGAAATTATTTTTTATTTTATTTATTATAATATTTGTAGGTATTTGTTATATGTATTTAACATTATAATATGTTTTTTTTAATTTTATTAAATTATTTTTTATTTTATTTATTATAATATTTGTAGGTATTTGTTATATGTATTTAACATTATAATATGTTTTTTTAATTTTATATTTAATATTAAATATATTTGTATTTGAATTTTTAACATATTTATATACTTTTTAATTTATTTTGTTTTTTAAATATTTTTATTGTTGTTAAAATGTTGTTTGTTTTTAATTTTGAACTGACTGGAGTGAGAATATTAATTGTTACTCCTCTGTAATCCAACACTTTCCCTAGTGTTGCACTCACTGGAGTGGGAATAGTAATTTTTACCCCTCCGCTATCCAACATTTCCCCTACTTTTACAATTATTGGAGTGGGAATAGTAAATTTTATCCTGTCACTATCCAACACTTTCTCTACTGTTGCACTCACTGGAGTGGGAATAGTAATTTTTATTCCTCCGCTATCCAACACTTTCCTTACTGTTGCACTCACTGGATTGGGAATAGTAATTTTTACCCCTCCGCTATCTAACACTTTCCCTACTTGTTGCACTCACTGGATTGGGAATAGTAATTTTTACCCCTCCGCTATCTAACACTTTCCCTACTTGTTGCACTCACTGGGGTGGAAATCGTAATTTTTACCCCTCCGCTATCCAACACTTTCCCTACTGTTGCACTCACTGGAGTGGGAATAGTAAATTCTACCCCTCCGCTATCCAATTCTTTCCCTACTGTTACACTCACTGGAGTGGGAACAGTAATTTCTACCCCTCCGCTATCCAACACTTTCCCTACTTTTGCACTCACTGAAGTTGGAATAGTAATTTTTACCCCTCCGCTATCCAACACTTTCCCTACTGTTGCACTCACTGGAGTGGGAATAGTAATTTGTACCCCTCCGCTATCCAACACTTTCCCTACTGTCACACTCAATGGAGTGGGAATAATAATTTCTACTCCTACGCTATCCAACACTTTCCCTACTGTCGCACTCACTGGAGTGGGAATATTAATTTTTACCCCTTCGCTATCTAACACTTTTACTACTGTTGCACTCACTGGAGTGGGAAATTTAAGTTTGAAGAGTTTTAAATAGTTTAATGTTTTAATTTATAATAGAATGTTTTTTTAAATTAGATTTTATGTTATTGGTACACACACACGCATATATATATATATATATATATATATATATATATATATATATATATATATTATCTACTGGCGGTCGCCAGTAGATAGTTATAGTTAGGACCTATTATCCATAGGAAATCCGCGACATTCTATTTGCAATAACGTTGGCGCCGGTTGACGAATCTTCGCGAAAGCTTCCAACTTGTTGGGGCGCTCCGGTCCGCTCCTACCCTGAAAGTCTCGGGGTGATACGTCAAGCGGGGGCCGAGAAAAAGGGGGTCCCAAAACGCCTTTTCCCCATTCATTTTTCCATAGGAACCTTTAGTCGCAGCTACAGCCCGAACTGCTGAACGGAATTACCCCAAATTTGGCAAAGAGGTAGCCCTTGGTTCAGACTGGTGCCTTTTGCTAAAATGGTGTAAATCCGTTCAGTAGTTCCTGAGAAATTCACAATTAAAATCACATATATATCTATGGGCGCGTCGGATCCGCGTACCCTCCCGATCATGAGCTGCATGCTAATTGGCTGTCAACACTCCAAATCAAGAAGTGTTGGCAGCCATTTTGTCCCTCGGTAGAACCGAGGGACAGAAACAAGTGGGCAAAGCGCAAAAAGGGGGCAGGGTAGAAACACCCTGACCCCCTAGGTCTGCTCAGGGGGTCCCACAAGGACCCCTTGGGCAGAAAAAAGATTTTTTTTTTTTTTTAAATCGGCAGGATGCGCTTGGGGTGCGCGGATCCCGCCGAGGAAAAAAAAAAGAAACAAGTGCGCAAAACGCACAAAGGGGGCAGGGTAGAAACACCCTAACCCCCTAGGCCTGCTCAGGGGGTCCCACAAGAACCCCCTGGGCAAAAAAGCATTTTTTTTTTAAATCGGCAGGATGCGCTCAGGGTGCGCGAATCCTGCCGAAAAAATCGAAGCGCGGTCTCCGCGCTTCGATGTTAATTGGCCCCGGGTGGCCCAAGTCCCGGGGGCATGGTGGGGGGATAATTTAATGTGTGGGGGCCTCAAAGGGCCCCCAAGCCCGGGGACCGCCACCCCCGGGGCTTTTTAAAAATGGTGCGGGAGGGCTCTGAGCCCTCCCGCAGCCCCGAGGACCACCACCTCCCCGGGGCTTTTTTTAATCAATTTAACAACCTGTGTGGGGGCTCCAGCCCCCACACGCCCGGGACCGCCACCTCCCCGGGGCACTAACAAATTAAAATGGGGGTCCGTTTTGGACCCCCACAGCCCGGGGACCACCACCTCCCCGGGCTGTGCTGATGTAGGGAGGGGGCCACGCGGCCCCCTCCTGGAAGCCCTTGATGGCCCTGGGGACCGCCACCCCCCAGGGCCGGCTCCTGCAGTGTCCCGGGTGCCTACCCCGGGACACTGTAGTTTGCTATGGCAGGACGGGAGCCTCGCGGCTCCCGTCCTGTCATTGCAAACTGCTTTGGATATTGGAAGAGAGAGCAGGGAAACCTGATTTCTCTCTTCCAATATCCAAAGCACATTGCTTTTCCACATGGGGAGCAGCATGTCAGCTGTTCCCCATGTGGAAAAGCAATGCCGGCTCCCAAGGGACGTGGGGAGCCGGCGGGACTGTGGGGGATTGGGGACCCCCCACAGTCCCCAACGGAGAGGGCCAGCCCGGGGGATGGGGTCCCCGGGGCAAGTAGTGGCCCAGGAGGGGGCCACGCAACCCCCTCCCCAAAAAAGAAAAATAATTTATTTTTTTAAATGGAAAGGCCGGCCCCGGGGGATGGGGTCCCCGGGGCCTTAAATGGCCAGAGGAGGGGGCCACGCAGCCCCCTCCAAAGAATAAAAATAAAAGGCCATGCCCCGGGGGATGGGGTCCCCGGGGCCAATACAGGCCCAGGGAAGGGGGCCACGCGGCCCCCTTCCCGTTTTTTTATTAAAAATAAAAAAAAGGGGTAAGGCCCTGGGGGATGGGGTCCCCAGGGCATAAAAACAGGAAAAAGGAAGGGGGCCACACAGCCCCCTTCAGGGACAAAAAAAATAAATAAAAAAAACGATTGGGCCCGCAGGCCCCGCCCCTTCCTTCACCACTCTGCAAACGCGCCCCTGGCGCGTTTGCAGAGGGGAACAATTCCCCTTGAATACTGGGGGTCCCTGAGGGCCAACTAGCCCACCAGGAACCTCCAATATGCGCCAGGGGGCTGCGTTGCAGAGACGTGTAGAGAGGCCACACCCCTTTTACACCTCTCTGCAACGCAGCTCTGTGGCGCTTTTGGAGGTATATGGTGGGCTAGTTGGACTCCGGGGACCCTCAGGATTCAAGGGGACTTAATCCCCCAACTTAAAACGCGCCACGGGCGCGTTTGCACAGTGGTGAAGGGAGGGGCGGGGCTTCAGGTGACATGTGTGCAAACAGGCCCCGTGGCGCGTTTTAAGATGGGGAATTAAATCCCCTTCAATCCTGAGGGTCCCTGAGGGCCAGCTAGCCCAACAGGTACATCCAGAAAGCGCCACAGAGCTGCGTTGCAGAGAGGTGTAAAAGGGGTGTGGCCTCTCTACACGTCTCTGCAACGCAGCCCCTAGCGCATATTGGAGGTTCCTGGTGGGCTAGTTGGCCCCTAGGGACCCTCAGGATTCAAGGGGACTTAATCCCCCAACTTAAAACGCGCCACGGGGCGCGTTTGCACAGATGTCACCTCAGGCCCGGCCCCCTCCCTTCACCATTGTGCAAATATTCCTCTAAAATCAGCCGAAATACGAATTCCGATTTACTCACCTGTTATCAGGAGAGACCTCAGTGCTGTATCTTTCAGCCCAGTACTGGTCCTGAAAAGTAATTCTAACCATACTTACCAGTAACTTGAATTTCCTTCCATAGGCTAACATTGACTGGTTTCACTTGGAAATTCTTCGAAGTGTGGAGTTTTGGAACTTTAAAATATTCCTCTAAAATCAGCCGAAATACGAATTCCGATTTACTCACCTGTTATCAGGAGAGACCTCAGTGCTGCATCTTTCAGCCCAGTACTGATCCTCAAAAGTAATTTTAACCGTACTTACCAGTAACTTGAATTTCCTTCCATAGGATATCATTGCCTGCTTTTTGCTGAAAAAGTTTCTAAGTGTTGATTTTTGAAACATACAAATATTCCTGTAAAATCAGCCGAAATACGAATTCCGATTTACTCACCTGTTATAAGGAGAGACCTCAGTGCTGTATCTTTCAGCCCAGTACTGGTCCTGAAAAGTAATTTTAACCGTACTTACCAGTAACTTGAATTTCCTTCCATAGGCTAACATTGACTGGTTTCACTTGGAAATTCTTCTAAGTGTGGAGTTTTGGAACTTTAAAATATTCCTCTAAAATCAGCCGAAATACGAATTCCGATTTACTCACCTGTTATCAGGAGAGACCTCAGTGCTGCATCTTTCAGCCCAGTACTGGTCCTGAAAAGTAATTTTAACCGTACTTACCGGTAACTTGAATTTCCTTCATAGGCTAAGATTGACTGGTTTTCAGCAAAAAAGTTTCAAAGTGTTGATTTTCACAAACTACAAATATTCCTTAAAAATCGCCTGTATGACTTAAACGCATTCTTTCAACTGTTTACAGGAGATGCACCAGTGCTGGATCCAGGATCCAACACTGAGTAAGAAAAAAGTAACGATAACAGTTTTTACCTGCTAAGTGAATTTCCTTCCATAGGATAACATTGGTGATTCTATGAGAAAAAGTTTCTAAGTGTCAACTTTTAAAATACAATAATATTCCTTAAAAATCACGACTGTAACCAAAACGCTTTTACTCAACTGTTTACAGGAGATGTACCAGGACTGAATCTAGGATCCAGTCCTGTGGTTACAAAAGTAATCCATAAAGTAACTAATTGCATTTAACTAGAAATTCACATTGAGCTGAATGTTGCATTGTGTTTGAAAATGTGTTGCCCATTGCAACAACTGTAACTACTGTACTTAAAAGTCTATTGCCTATCTGCAAAGTATTTAAACTAAAGTAATTCATTCTGAGAAAGTATTTTTGTAATGTAATGTATAATGTAATTACAATGTAATTTAAAAAATAAAATATGTAAAAAAAAATTGTTTCTAAAAATGTAGTAAATCAGTATGAAAAAAATTAATATAACAATTAATACATTTAAAAATTGTCATTTACAAAACCTTTGAAATTCACTGAAAAAACCGTAGGTTTCAGGCACGTTATAGTTAGAAATTAGCATTTAAAAAACCTTTGAAATTCACTGAAAAAACCATAGGTTTCAGACACGTTATAGTTACAAATTAGCATTTAAAAAACCTTTGAAATTCACTGAAAAAACCATAGGTTTCAGACACGTTATAGTTACAAATTAGCATTTAAAAAACCTTTGAAATTCACTGAAAAAACCATAGGTTTTAGGGACAGTTATAGTTACTTGGACATTGCACTCGTACAAAACCCGTCAAATTCCCCCGTTATAGTTAGTTCAGCTAACTATAACTCGCGCCCGCAATGCACTGCTGATGACGTCACATATTACATCACTCATGACATGGTCAGTGACATCACTGATGACATCACTGATGACATCTCAAATGACAACACTGATGACATCATCCACGTGATAATCTGATGCACCTCCTCACACCCTAATATAACCTTTGATACACCCACTCTAAATTACAGACTGCCATTCGCAAAACCATAGACACTCCAACACCAATAACTACATACCCACTCACTGATTCTTAGGTCTACACACACACATCCACTCACTCACCCGTACAGTCACTCATACTTACGGTCACTCAGTACAGGACTATCATATGCACTCTTACTCCTATATAGACACTCAAACAACGCCACTCATCCATAGAGATACTCACACACCTAGTCAGTCATGCAAATAATTAAACACACTGCCATTTACTCACCTATACAGTTATACACACACCAGCTCACTTACTCATACAAATAGTAGCACATTGTTACGCTCTTATACAATCACTGATACAAGCACACACTCATCCATACAGCCACTATCACAATCACTCACTCTTGCTTATAGCTATTTATATACTCCAACACACATATATACTGCCTTTCACATATGTAGTTACTCACACATGTACCACTGGGACATACATTCACTCACTAACACACTCTTACACACACTTACCCACCCATACAGTCTATCACAGATGCACTCTTGAAACCATCCACCCAGTGAATCACCCACTCACACATCTATGCACAGAGTTGCACACACCCCTCCCACACAAACACTCAGGCACCCATACAGATACTCAGACAAGCATTCAATAACTCATATAGACACTCATGTAGCTATTCACAAACACATGCAGCCACTTACACAGCAACAGACAGACGGATACAGACATTCATCCAGTTTAGTCACTAACCCATGCATTCAGTAAGATACGTTAAATCACTCACTTATAGAGTCAGTCACGCACCTACTAAATCATCCATACAGACACTTACACACCCACTCATTCTTCAATACGTCTTTTCCTATATATATTAAAAATATTTAAACTTTACAGAAACACACAGTCACTGGATGATGTCATCAGTGATGTCATCAGTGATGTCATCAGTGATGTCATTTGAGATGTCACCAGTGATGTCATCAGTGATGTCACTGACCATGTCATGAGTGATGTAATATGTGACGTCATCAGCAGTGCATTGCGGGGCGCGAGTTATAGTTAGCTGAACTAACTATAACGGGGGAATTTCACGGGTTTTGTACGAGTGCAATGTCCAAGTAACTATAACTGTCCCTAAAACCTATGGTTTTTTCAGTGAATATATATATATATGTGTACATTTTATATAATTTTAAAATTATAAAATAAATTTAAACTAATAGTTTATTAATTGTTTTAAAGTAAATATGTATGAATTATTATGTATATGTGTAACTTTTTTTATTAAGTTTATTATATTTTTTTAAATGTATATTAAATCTACTTTATTTTAATATAAATGTTATTATTTAACATATTTAGGGCCCGATTCTGATGCGGGTTGGAAAAGCTTCCCGACCGAGGGCCTGATTCTGATGCGGTTAGGAAGGCCTCCTAACGGCATTTGCTCCTTCCAAATCGGATCGTGAACGTGTCTTCCCGACCGAGGGCCCAATTCTGATGCGGTTAGGAACAAATGTTCCCATTGAAGTCAATGGGAGTTCAACCAAATCGTATCTGGAAGCATCCGGATGCATCCTACTCCGCCGGTCGGACTTTCCCGATCCGAGTGGGTCGGACACCATTTCCCAACCGATTCGGTCGGGAAGCTTTTCCAACCCGCATCAGAATCGGCCCCTCAATATTTATTATTTTATATATTATATATATAGTTCAAATAGTTTTATTAAGCATTTTTGAAATGAAACAGGGTGACGTACATACACGTTTGTACAATGGTGATAATACATAAGGATAAATGGAACGAGGAGTAAGGTACACTGCTAGCAATAAGATTAAAAGAGCGTATACATACGTACAGCAAATAAAATACAAAATACAAAGTACAAAGTCCAAAAAAACCATATAGATACGAGCAATCAAGGTAACTAAAGGAAATGAGGATAAGTGAAAGGAGGTAGGCCTGAGTATCTATGAAGCGGGTTAGGAACCGATATTTGTACAGAAATGAGGTGAGGAATGGTCTAGCTAGGCGAGGACCAGCCTCAAGCGTGTTTGTGTAAAACAAGCGTTTAGTCCGGCAAAAATGGATTCAAAAGAGAGAGAGCTCGATTAGAGGATGTAAAGGACCTCATGGCGGTTTATTAATGGCTTAGTAATTGTCTAACTTGTCCCATAAATGTCTAACAGATGATTTCCAAGGAGAATGTTGTAGGGCGATATTGTCCGCTCCCCTAAGATGGGTGACCCAGTTGATCCAGTTTTTAAAGGAAGCTTTGTGAGTGTCTTTCCAATTATTCATGACTATTTTAACGGCAAAAGTGAGAAGGAGGTCCAATAGCTCCTTATCTGCTTGAGTTTTTATGTCAGTATTAAGACAACGTGCAATTAAAGAGGAGAAATCTCTTTTAAGGTGACAATCAAAGAGGGTAGATAAGAACTCGAATATTTTGTCCCAGAACTTTGATAGAGTTTTACAGTGGCGGATAAGATGGGGTACATCTCCTATTCCTTCCTTAGAGTTCCAACAGAACGGGTCTGGGCGGAGGTTCTGTGAGTGTAGGCGTGCCGGTGTCCAGTAGGCTTTATGGATAAGCCATAATTTTGTTTGAGAAAGGACCGGGGAGATTTTGCAATGTGTAACTGAGTTGTAGATTTGGGCCAGTGATTCAGACAGGGGGTAGGAGGAGTGTTGATCCCAGAATGTGATAATATTTTTGTTTAAGGATGAGGTTTTTGGCCGTAGAAGTTTATAAATATGAGAAACTTGGTGTCCCAGCTTGTTGATATTAGAGAAGAAGCTTGGTAGCGATTAGAGGATTTATGTATTTTAGATTTAGATAAGGCTGTTTTGATTTTAAGAAAGTTAAAGAATTCTGCCTTGTCTAAGTCGTATTTACTTTGGAGTTCCCTAAAAGATAGGGGTACTAGTTTTGTTCAAGTTGATGGGGAAAGAAAATGCCCCTGTTAATCCAGGGTTCAAGATGAAGGGGATTGCCCTTGTATTTGATATTACGGTTGTTCCATAACGATTCGATATTTGAAAATCTGATGCTGGAGGTGAGTTTCTTGTCCACTTGTAAAAGAGATGTTTTTGTGCTTTTGAAGATAGATTTAGATCTGTTTAGTTTTATAAGGTTAGAGGTCAATAAGGTGCAAGGTTTTAGATTGTCTAATATAGCCTTTTCCACTTCTAACCAGACTGGAACATCATTAATGGGAGTAGAAAACCAGTAAGAACCCTGTTTCGCAAGGAACGCAGTTTGGTAAGATTTAAAGTCGGGTAGGTTCACGCCTCCCATGGCTCTGTCTAATCTGAGTTTTTTTAGGGATATTCTAGCCTTTTTTACCTTGCCAGATGAATTTGGAAATGAGAAGTCTAATTTGTGGTGAAAGTCCTCCGATAGAACAAGGGGTAACATATTGATGAGGTAGTTGACTAACGGGGAGACCATCATCTTTATCGTTTCGATTCTGCCCCACCAGGTTATGAATCTGGGGGACCAGTTATCCAGTAGTTTTTTTATTTTCTCCAAGGTAGAGTTTTCATTGTGCAGCAGAGTGTCAATGATAATGCAGCCAAACTTGATCCCCAGATACTTTATATGTCCTATTTGCCATGTCAGGCAAGATGAACCTAGGATCTCTTTTGAGCAGTGAATGTTTAATGGTTTTACTTCCGATTTGTCTTTATTCAGTTTGTAACCTGAGTGTATAGAGTAGGTGCTGATTGTATCCATCAGGGCTGAAATAGATGATTCTGGGTTTTCTGTAACTATCAGGATGTCGTCTGCGTAAGCAGCTAGTTTAACTTGAGTATTATTAAAGTTCACTCCCGTGATATCAGAGTTCTGTTTTATGTCCTGCATGAGGGGTTCTAGAGCTAATAAAAAGGGAACGGGGACACCCTTGTCTAGTACCCTGTTGAAGATTGAGGGACTCAGAGAGGGAACCGTTGATTGCGCTGCGTACAGAGGGTTTAACGTAGAGTGCCATGACCATTCTAATGAAGGGTTCTCCCAGATCGAAGGAATGCATGCAATGCTTTAAAAAGGACCACAACACCCTGTCAACGCCTTTTCTGCGTCAAGGATTATGGCAATGGATGGGATGGGGTTAAAAAGCGCATTTTCAAGATCATGGCATAGCAGACGGGTGTTGTCGTTGGACATGCGATGTCTAATAAAGCCGACTTTGGAGTTGCTTATAAGTTGCGGTAGAAAAGTGTTGAGTCTGTTGGCCAGAATTTTCGCGTAAATTTTACAATCAACGTTAATGAGGGAGATTGGTCTATAGTTTTTCAGAAGTAGGGGATCTTTGCCATCTTTTGGAAGAACTACGATGTTAGCTTCTGTCATTGAGTCGGCTGTAATACCCCCACTTCTATATTATTATATACCTTAACATGGTTGGTAAGAGAAGCTCATTGAAAGATTTATAAAATTTGGCTGTGAACCCGTCAGGGCCCGGTGCTTTGTTATCTTTTAGTGATTTAATGGTCGTGGACACCTCCAGTTCATTAATCGGCTTTCCAAGAGCAACTCTACCAGTATCTGAAAGTTTAGGAAGATTTAGTCTTCTTAGGTAATTTGTGCATTCTTCGGGGTTGAAAGCTTGGTCGTTATGATAGAGATCCTCGTAAAACTTTTTGAAGCAATATAATATTGCTTTAGGTTTGGTATGGGTTTGGTTATTTGTATCTTTGATTGAGTTAATGATGAATTGATTCTGTTTATGTTTGAGTTAGGATGCAAGCATTTTACCGGCTTTGTTGGCTTCGCACAATTTTGAGACTTGTAAAAATTTGATTATCCATACCCCTGCTCGTTCGCTTAGGATTTTGTTGTATTCATATTTCTTTTGTGTTAGGAGGTTGAGGGTATTATTGTTGAGGGAATTAGTGTGAGAAATCTCCAATTGTTTAATATCCTGTTCTAACTTAATTAGTTCTTTGTTGTAGGATTTATTGATTTTCGTTTGGATCTCAATGAGGACACCCCTTAATGTAGCTTTCAGCGCGTCCCAGAGAGTGTTTGGGTTAGTCTCTGGGAGGTCGTTATGCTTGAGACAGTCCGCGATTGCATTTTCAATTTTCTTTTTGTCATTGGGGTCAGATAAAACATCATTATTGAAACACCATCTTCTAGGAGCTGGTCTATTCTGGTTACCCTCTAAAAGAGTATTAATGCATGCCTGGTCAGATACTAGCATAGGTGAAATGATAGTCTGGTCAATTAATTGTGTGCATGAGCCTTATATTAGAATGTAATCGATTCTTGTATATGTATTATGTGGCGCAGAGAAAAATGTGTATTCCCTGGAGTCGGGGTGTTGAAGGCGCCAAGTGTCTTTGAGATTAAATTTGGAACAGATCTTCCTTAGAATACTATGAGATTTAGTGGGGTGGTACTTGCAAGAGGATTGACGGTCTATTAGAGGATCTAATGGGAGGTTAAAGTCGCCTCCAACTATGATTAGATCGTCTTGGGGTAATTCCTCTATGATTTTGGAAACTTTCTCCCAGAAGCAGGGTTCATCAATGTTTGGGCCATAAATATTTAGCACGTGGATGAGGTTGTCTCCTCTGCGTAGATGTGTTATTAAGAGCCTACCCTCGCCGTCATGGGAGTAAGATTCAAGGGCTATATTAGCTTTTTTTGCTATTAAAGTGATCACCCCTCTCTTTTTTTGTTGCGCTGGGGAGCATGAGACATGAGAAATCCCTTTGTATTTAATGAATTCTGAGTCCTTAGTGGAGAGTTTTGTCTCCTGCAAAAGAATGATGTCACCTTTGGTTTTGGCAACGTAATCTAAGGTTTTCCGACGTTTGATGGGATTGTTAAGGCCCTTTACGTTTAAGGAGACAATATTTAGATTATCTGCAAGCTTATGAGCCATTGGGTGAGAGTATTATAGCGGATGAATAAGTGGAACAGCGACCTTGGTATGTGGGTGGTTTAAGATCGATCAAGAGCCGAAATGTGTTCGATAAATGTTGAATGGGAGTTTTGATGAGCAAGCATCGCCTCACGTCCGAGCGTAGGCGCATGGAGGAATAGGAGCTCCCCCAGCAAGACCAATGTGTATAAGATGTTATGGTGTATAGCAGGCCAAACAAAAAAATACAGTAGGGAAGGGAAAGATGAAAAAGCAGAAAAATGCAGGATACAATTAGCAAACCCCAGGGAACCCTCCCCACACCCCCCGGCCTCCCCAACTTGAATACCTTGAATAACGGAGGTGCGACAGCAGGAGCGTCAGTCTGTCAACTTGGAGAAAAAAACTTATTAGAACATATTTAACCTACTAGAGTATATCAAGTCGGTAAACCAGCATTGTGATTCTGTTATTGAACCTATCTTAGGGGCCGATTACGATTGCAGAAGGCCCATCACTGCCAGCCATGCGGTGGTGGTCCTTCCGCTATCGTACCGCGTTTTCCCCCCGCCACATTACGATGGCAGAGGGAATCGTGCTCGGACCGTGGCAGACTCAAAGACCATCCGCCACGGGTCCGCCAAAAGCAATCTAATAGATTGCCTGGTGGACGGATCCGATAGCCCTAAATGGTGGCGGTGCCTAGCAGACACCGTCCACCAAATTAGGATGCTTGGGATTCGTCGCCATGGAAAGGCTGGTGGGGATTACTGACAGGGGCCCGTTGTGGGCCCCCCTTGTGTTGGGGAGGTGTGGGTGCACTTGGGGGAGTACCCATGGTACCCCCCTACATTTCACAGCACTATGTGGCAGGCACCGTGTGGAGCCTGCCACGTAGTGCTGTGAAATGCACAACATGGCATTTTAACATCGCAGCGGGTGCTGCTGTCAGCAGCACCCGCCGCAATGTTAAAATGCAGGATCCGTCCGCCATGGTGGCGGTCGCATCCTGATCGGTTGTGCAGGACTGCCGCATGCATGGCGGACGGTTCCGATTTACACCAGGATGGTGGACGGACTCCAGTCTGTCCGCCATCCTAATGAGCCCCTTAGTACCGTGGCGACTAAATGTACCTACCAAAGGGCTAGGTATGAACTTAGCTATTTATACATAGCAGGTAGAATCAAGAAAGAAGTCTCACCCTCTGAATTATTTGTTATTCGTTAACCCTTGTATACACATAGTTGTCTTATATAAGCTTAATGACGTAATGATTTTTAGATGGATAGTGTTATTATCTCCATAAAGCATAGTGTTAGGAACAAAGGAACAAATTCAGCCTGTCGGTCAGCACATAACACAAGGCAATAGTTGGTAGGCAAGGAAAGTGACGACAGTCGTCTGCTCTAACTGTAAACAGATAACAGCAAGTCATAAAACCTTCGTAACAGAGAAGAACTGTTGACCCGTGAGATGGCATTACCGTGAGCGTGAGCAGGCATATGTTGCTAACACATTATTTCTAAGGGGATCTGAAAAAGGATATCATGTCTTCCTTTTGTTAGAGGAGGAATTAGTGTGGGCCATGTTTTCTGTGGCCGGATTGTCTAAGAATTTTGACAGGTCATTAGGATCCGTGAAATAGTGTTGTCTGCCATTTTCTATGATTCTAAACTCTGCAGGACCGGCAAAGGAGAACTGAATATTTTTGTCTCTCAGCTTGTCTCTTAGTAGGAGGAAGCCTTTTCTTGTATCCACAGTAGATTTAGAATAATCCTGAGTGAAAGTTATTTTTTGGCCATTCCACGTGATCTGACGGTTTTTACGGGCAAAAGCGAGAATGGCTTCTGTGTGTTGGTATCTCAAAGGTTTGCATATGACAGGGCGAGTTGTATTCCTCGTTGAAGAGTTATAAGTCGGAATTCTATGTGCTCGGTCTAGTTCCAGATTTTTGTGAAATTTTATGCCCGTGATCTGAGGGATCCTGCTCTCCAGAAAGGCGATGCATGACTCCGCAGAGTCCTCTGAGCCCTCCGGAATTCCAAAGATTCTAATGTTGCCTCTCCTGTTTTGGTATTCAAGGTCAGCTGCTTGTCTTTTTAGGTTCCTAGTAATGTCTAGGAGAGATTTTATTTTCTTACTGGCCTGAGAAGAACAGTCTTCTACGTCGCTAATCCTTTGTTCTGCTGCGTCGAGTTTAGAGTTGATTGTATTCATGTCTGCCCTTATGGCTGTTAATTCTAGCTGCATAGCCGTGAACATCGGCCAGCTTTTTTAGAATCATCTCCATCGTTCTGTTTATGTCTGCTTTGGCTTTGATAGGAGAGTCTGACAGCGATGGATCTCCTTTGGTTCTTTTGTAGTGAGCTTTGGGTTCCTTTTCAGCCATAGTGAGGAGATTGGAAGGTAATAAGACTTATGATGATGGTGTTGTTAGTAGAGGCTCTGGTATTGGAAACTTCTTGCAGAGGTTGTCTAAAGATGGCGAGAAAAGGTAAGTTTAGGTGCTCCTGGCAGATCCTGGCAGGTCTCAGTGAAACTTAGAGCTGGGTTGGTAGTGAGATAACGCTGTGAGAGCGCTGTGCTTTGGTTGTTAGGCTGCGTTAAAACTTGGTGTTGGTGCAGGTTACACCCTTATGAGATAGGTGTTAGGTGAAAGACGTTGAAAGCAGAGTAGCACAGTAAATGGAGCCATATACGGATGCAGGAGTTGTAGACACACTAACATAACAAGCGGGCTGATGTGGCCAGATGGGAAAAGGTTGTGTCAATCCAGGAGTACTAGTTTATGGAAGCCAGGTCAGACCCCCAATAACAGTGTGGGCTACACCGTTTTAGGATCAGGCAATGAGGAAAGGCACCAAGAGTAGACAAGCCTGAATGATCAGACTCCCAAGCCTCCGAAGTAGCTGCAGGACAAAGAGGTGTTTAATTAAAGAAGGACAATTAGGTTACTAAAGGCTTGACCGGCTAACTACTGGGTCGTTGTGGTCCCCCAAATCTATAGAAATGCTTAGCAGAAGCTAGGCGCCATTTTGTTGAACTGCTGGAGGCGCTGGCAGGTTCACCACGGGCACAACAGAGGGCTGAAGCGGTGGAGATTGCGCTAAAATCATTAGTGACCCAGCGGGTACGAAGTGATGTTTATCGCCGCAGGTTAGAGCGTTAGCTGACTATCCCTTAATTATGCGTGTTGAGAGTCTGCCACACCATGCAGCATAGCGGTATGGAGTGAAGCGCACTTTATACACTGCAACAGACGAATCGGTGATTGAATAAGTGTAACACAGTAGAAATAGGGTGAAGCACTAGTTTCCAGCCCCAGACGATTAAGACTCCGGGTGGCTTTACATGAGTGACTGTGTCACGGTGTCACGGTCGCCATCTTAGGGTCAGCTACGTTGCAAGACAGATCGCCACGAAGATAAGTAAGATTAATAGGCAGTGAGGTGATTGAATCTTACTTATAAGATGAGACAGCTTAAGTCCTCATGGAATAAGCGTTCAGGTGGGAATTCGGGCTTATCATCGTCCGCCGTCACTGCAATTACGGGCACCGCTCGAGAGCCGCCATTTTGAGGGTTCGTAATATTCCGGTCGGTGAAGTTACCAGAGGAGAATGCGCCCCAAATTAATGCGTTCCAAAGTACAATGATGGTAGCAATAGTGGCAGCATTTTATCCGGAGTCGAAGCCTGATGTTTGAGCAGTGAATAGCCTTGATACGCCCCAGCAGGGAAGGATGATGTCTCCATGTTGGACCAAGCGACGGGATCAAGCAGCCATCGGCTCTGCCGTCCAAGCCACGCCCCCATATTATATATATATACATATACATATATACATATATATATAAAATTCGATAGTTTGTTCAACTATATTTTTTACATCAATATTTTTTTTCTCTATATTTTTGTACTTACCTGTTTGAGTATAGGGAGTCGATAGTTTTGCATTTTATATTTTTGCATCGATATTTTTTACATCTATATTTTTAACATTGATATTTTGTCAGTGAACCATTTCAGGCCCTCATAGCTATAAGAATGGCTTGGGCTGCAGGTAAAAGTAATTTTTTATGTATATTGAATTAAAAATTAACTGTTGTTGTGGTCATCTCTAAATTAGCCACACGGCGCCACCGTGTGGCAGACTGTCACAAGCACCATGTTGACAATTAAGTGCGGGTGCCGAGCACTGGAAGCCACCAGCTCAAATTAAGCACTGCCTTTTTCGCACCCAATAAATTCCGAGTCGACTGAGTTGTTTTATCAAGTACAATTAACATCATACCATTTACCAGGCCGCTTTAAATGAGGGTCATAGAGTTTTGTGCATCCGTTCAAAATGAAGACAGATTGGTCCTCATCGGAGAGTATTGCTTTTAAAGTGGTTCATGTGTGAAATTTGTAGCATGGTGTTGGTTGTTTTCAGCAGGATATGTCCTGCTTTATTGTCTTGTATTTTGTTTGCTCAATTTTGTTTTTACCCCCATCTTTTTCCTTTCTGCCCAACCTTTACCCAACTCGCGCACATCCCTCTGCTCTGATACATTACCCCAACAACTCTTCCCCATCATCTACTTTTGTTCTAGGGCTTATTTGACCTTCTGTGATCAGTGGGAGGAAGTGGACATTGGGGTGGGATATATTCTTTTGTATAAATCACTGTTTATGCGTTTAATATTAAGGTACTGGGTATCTTAAAGCATAATTAGAGTCAAACCCTCATTTACTGGCTGGATAAAGATACTGCATACCCATCTGACAGCTGCAGTCAAACTTAAGACAACATTATCTAAGCAATGTCAACTGTAGAGGGGAACTAGCTGGAGGCGCCTATTGACCCTTTTGCTTTTTGCACTGGGTGTGGAGCCTCTGGCAATTCCTACAACATAGCTCCATAGAGGGCCAAGTTATATTAGTGTGAGATAAAGCACACATCATTTCTCTATATGCTGACGGCATGTTGATATACATGGGGGGATCAAAGAGGACGGTTGACAAACTATGGAGGATGCTGTGAATATTAAAACAACTATCAGGGCTGTGAATCATCCCTGAGATATAAAAATAGTGCATACGAGAGCTACATCATTGACGTTCGATATCCAAGTATGACACTGAAATAGGAGGGCATAATATGATGATAATTAGGAATAAAAGTAGTGCACACCAGGAAGGAATGGTACACGCCTAATATGGCCAAATCTGTAAAAGATATCCAGAAATCGTGTGAGTTCTGGAAAACTTTGCCTCTCTCAGTGGTGGGGTGAGGGGGTGGGTCATTGGCAAAAACATTTTTGCTTCCACACTGCTTTTATTAGTTTAAGTGTCCTATCGCATCGCTTAAGGAATTAGATTCACTACTGAACAAGTTAGTAAGGAAGGACAGACACTGTAGAGTGTCCCTGAACACACTGAAGTTGTCACACACTAGGGAGGACTGGATCTATAAAGCTCTTGCTGGGCAGCACAATTCAGCTTTACACCAGGCTGCTTAGCTGAAGAGCAAAGGTTTGACAAAACACTGCACGTAGATTCAGGACTAGTTAAACCTAGTGTCTACTATTTGTGAAAGAGGTCAAAAAGGATACCTTTCAGTTCCTAAGGATGATGGGAAAACATATATGTACTCAACACTTGACTTCTGGTAAAGATGGAACTGAGCACTTGTCTGCTTGGCATAACACCATGACAGAAGGTAAGATGAGTAAAAATCCTTGTTGCTGGCTGAATGCAAAATAACCATCCAATGGATAGATACAGAACAACCCCCAACAATGAAATGGGTCAGGGATAGGGGTGATTTGGCTTTTGCAGAGGAAGTATGTCCAAAGCATATACGATCAGCTGAGAAAGTTGGAGATGTTCTGTTACAATGTAAAGCATTCATAAGAAACATACTGTACCTGCCGGATATGAACCAACTGAAGTGAAAATGAAAGGGATAGCACATACCACTTACAGGAATGGCAATATTGGATACATTTTAGTGAATGCAGAACATTAATTGGTTGGGACAGCTATGGAAGGTGGAGGTTTTTGTGATGGAAACTAAGGTCCTAGTGCCTGGATTATGAATTAGTAAAGGTTAGTGACAACCCTCTCACAACAAATTTCTGCGTGCTCTTTCACCCCCTTAGGAAACCAGCTTTGACATAGTGAAGCCCCTTTAGGAAACCAACCTGGACACAGTGAAAACTGAAATTAAACAACTGTTCCCACCTTTTGTACCATAAACGCAGGGTTATGCATGTGCTTCATGTTGTGCTTGATAACTAAATTGTTTATGTAATGAAAATACAATAAAAAATAATTAATATGTTAAAAAGGGTTGTACTCTCTACCAGACCGCACTTGCCTACTAGTGTATTTGGACTGGACAGACCACACATCCAGCCCCCGACCTTGCCCACTTCAGGCCAGCACATCACAGCCAAACAAAGCCCTACATGGACCTGTTCCACTCATTCAAAGTCTACCCTACACTGTAGTAAGATCTGATTATTGATGACGCTGCATGAGACCCCCCCTCAAATGCCAAATCCAAACTCGATACCCTCAACCATATGCTCCATGTCAGCATAGATTCATTCAATTCCATATAGTCCCGTTTGACAAAACCCAAGCCCTTAGCACCCCGCTAAACTCAAGAGAACACAGTCAGTAAACTCACCGTTCATATGCAAAAAGAGTGACAAAGGTCACAGCTTCAAGAAGATGTCAGCCATAAACAATGTATTACAATAACACAATAAATTGAGCCAGTAGAAGCATAAAGCTCTTGAACACATCAAGCATAGTGTTAACCCCATCCAGGATCCTCCAACAGGACATTCCAGTGAGAAATGTAAGGAGAGCAACCTCTTCTTCAAAGAAAGAATATGCAAGGTCTGGATGCTTAGTGATGACACAGAGTCAACAAGAGCCACCTGACATTTATCATCACACAACACAGCCAAGTCAACTTCAGCCACCCAACCATTGGTGATCTGATCATCTTCCTCATCTGCCTCTAGGCAGAATCCTAGTAAGTCCACATCATCACATTCTCATTAGTGAAATCCATCACAGATACAGCCCTATGCCACTACTAAACACTTTCAGTTCCTCCATGCCACATAGTATTTCCCTGGTACCATAAAACACAAATATATCGTTCCCTACAAATGAAAGTCAACCATGAACCCGATGACATCTCCAATCACCCACTTGATTAGTAAATTAATTGAGAAGACATTTGCAAAAAAGTTATTTTAGCAGCTCAAATCAACACCATCCTCCAGGACTACCAGTAAAGATTCAGACCACATTGCAGCACAACAACAGACACCATCCACCCAGGTAGTGGAGGACGCCCTGCTCATCGCTGACAATGGCAATCCCTGTCTTCACATCCTCCTGGACCTCTCTTCAGTATTTGATATTGTCAACCGCCAAGCCTTGTGCAACACTGACTTTATCTAGGGATGTCAATGACACTGTCTTTAAATGTTTCTCTTTCTATCCAACCAAGAGATATCAACTCTCCCAAATTAATACAAGGTTTCAATGCACCATTGTGACTAACAGCAGCATCACTAGGTCTAACCCCATCCCCTGTCTTCTACAATCTCCACATAGAACCTCTGGGCGTACTGCTGTAAACAAAAAGAATCCAAGATTTATCAGTATGGCCATCATAGGATACAGACAAGAAGGCCATTTTTTACTTAATTATATGAAATGATTCAGTAGTGTCTCGATGTAACAGACCCCTGAGGGCACCGCGTGCTCCATAACTGACCAATTGACAGAACCAAATGCTGCATCACATGGGGCAATTAGTAAGGATTCTGAGGTGAAAGAATTAGATGGAACTTTTAGAAGGCACACCCTAATCACAAAAACAATTTAATTTTGAAACCTTGAGAGTTGGATTATAAGGCCCCCAGCTTGATATGGCTTGCGGGCAAGCCACCACTAAAATGTGTACCAGTTGGAGGTTTGTCCTAGCTGGGTAATGAGGCACAAACTGACTGGAAGGGGAAGGTGGCACCATGATGTAGGAAGTTGTTGGGGCCAGCAAATATTCCAAGCCCTCACACCACCATCATCTACACGACTTAGAGATAAAGACTGAAAGAATTGAGCGAAAAGAGCAATATGGTGCATAGGGCTATAGAAAGAAGGCCTGTGTTGAGGTCAGGAGTAAAATCAGAAAGATCTACTCCAGGATGAAACTTGAGCTTTGACTCACTTTGCAGAATTAAACTACTTCCCAAGACAGGGATGGTTTGTTACTGACCCTAGAGAGGAAAGGAATTAATGACACGAACAAAGCTCTTCTGATGTCATGTAGGCTCCAGAGGTGGCACCTCAGGAAGGTTTTTGCAATGATGAAATGTTTGCTGTGGTTTGGCAGAGAGGTCAAGCAACTGCTAGTGAGAGGTTAAGTTGAGATTTTCTATGTTTGCCCAAGTTGATGAATTGCCCACTTGCCTATGAGGTTGTGAGAGCTATTTTATTTAGGAAAAACAATGCAAATAACTTCACAAATACATAAACAGATCTAATTCTTTGATTTAACAGATTCTTGCTTAAGTGAAAATGTAGCTGACAGGGTGTAATGATAATGTTAATTCAAGACTACATTTTTAAAAAGCTAAGCATTTCACACATTTGTGCAAGAATTTTCATATTAGACAATGCCAATAAAAGTGAACTGGGGATTATACTCTGTTTTGATTTCCCCTTGGAGGTGAGGGCAGTGTGAAAAGGAAGCAGGTACGACATACACTGACCACAATTTATTGCTTAAATCAGAAGCTTATAAAGTTTTGGGAAGAGTTTTGGGACAAGCTGGATTGATTCCAGGATGATGAGTTCTCACGAAGGGGAGGTTTTATCAGGAGTTATCCCGAAGTAAACAAACTGGTGGGCAAAACACGAGATGAATGAATAAGTTCACAGAAACTGTGAGTAAAGATGTTTGAGTCAGTCACTCTAAAAGGCTGCTTAATTGATGTACCCAGAGAATGTCACCAAAGGGAAAGTCTACTTACTTTTTATTACTGCACATACTTCTTGGTCTGGTATAGATTTACCTTTTGTCGAATAGACAAATGTTTCTCAGGTTCTGGGAGTGGATATATGCATCCTGGTCAGATCGAAAAGTGTAGAAACAAAACAGCCCCACAGGGAGGGTAATGTCACCTGCCTAGAAATAGTGATAGGACGTTAAAATGTCTCTGGATAACATAAGGCGGAATAGAGTGTCCAGGGGAGAATCACTAACTAGATGTACAGCCTGTCAGATATAAACAGTTACAAGTCTAAACATCAATAAATGCCACTTTGTGAAATGTAAATTTTTTATTATTGTTTAAGACATTTAGAAAAATTATTTTGTCACTTTTTGTTAGAAATCAAATCAACAACAATACATTTACATAAACATGTACAAATAATAACAAAAGAGTATAACAAAAGAATGTTCAAAGTTGAACACGAAAACTACCCACCATACTCCCAACATGGAATACACAATAAAAATAGCACCTAGACAATTACATTCTCCATCAACAATCAATCCCATACATTCTGCATGCTCACAAACAATTAAAAATCAAATACTCCTCAGAAACCAGGAGAACTGGTAAAGTAGTGGGAATACATTCACAGGATAGATCCAATGATGCCACTATATGGTTTCTGTCCTTCACGGTGCCGACGTGCGTTTCGGTGCTTGGCTGAATACAGCCTTCACCTTCCTCAGGGCACAGGAGAAATGAAGAGTCAAACCAAAGGAGTATATGGTGGGGTAGGGGAAAAGGATGAATACAGATACGGTTCCGGCTGCCAAATAAGCAGTCACAGCCACTTCTTGATAAAGGTACTCCGAAGGTGGCTACAAAGAAAAAAATAATAATAAATCGAAAGACATATTTCCCCTGGAACAAGATACTCAGTCCGATATCTATAACAGATAAAAAAGGCTAATGGAATTAATAGAGTCATTCCAGTGTTTCTATTAGTGCCGGCATGCAGGAACAACATGTGTGATCAGAGGCCAGTAGCCATTACAGAGAATACAAGATTATAGGTTCAGCCCCTGATCTAGCCATGATACCATAAAGACTCGAGACAAGATAAAAAAGGAAAAAGAATGTAGTTTACGAAAAAGACAGAAGAAATACCAGAGAAATCGATCAGAAAAGTAGAAGAGAACCACGTGCTCCAAAGATATAGCATACGTGCTTTCACCAAACATGTAAAGTCTAAAAACGATTCGAAGAGAACAATTGTAAGACAGCCTGTCCTTACAAGTAATGTACTGCTTGCAGGTAAACGGTACACAGAGGGGTTAAGAAAGTCCCTCCTAAATGGATGCTCACTCGTCAACTAGAATCTGGGAAATGTAACAAAAGATGAAAATAGTTATGGGCGTGTCCTAACGATGGAATTCAAAAGCGATGTAGGCAAAAATATGGCAGTACCTGGCGTAATAGGCAGGATAGAGTGCCACAAGTGCACTTTAAATCTCTAATGGGTGGTCCTAGTTCAACAATCTGAATAGGTCGTCCAGTAGCCACATGGGACACGATCAAGGGACACGATAGACAGAGCACCAGGACTGGCTGACAGCTGAAACAAAACCACACAAACAGACTCAGTGATTGTGTCTGGAGATGATGAAATAAAACACCAAATTCACGACAGGGCAGTCTGTAACGACATGCTGTTTCTGGGCAAATGTTTGCCACAGAAATGCAGGATTCCCTAAAAGGTATTTTGTGCGAATGATAATAAAAAGATTTCAAAAACCACTCTTTGGGGGGCAAAGAAATGTGCTAAGCGGGCGCAATGTTTTAGAGATGCTTGGCAAATTTTTTGATTTTCATTAACAAATGACCATGAAGCGCTGGAATTGACTCCCAGTAGATGTGGTTTCACTTGTGTATTTTCGTGGTCAGGGCCACCATGCTTTTATCTGCAGCTCAGAACAAAAGAAAATGTATGTTGGAAGGTCCACTGTAAATATGGATAACAGAGAGGTGTTGATGTCCCAAGAAGTGGATAGTATGAGGATTAAAAAACTTTAACAGACCATATAAGTGAACTGTAGGAAGCACTAAAGTAAAAGATAAAAGTGAATGATAGGGACTGCAAAAATCTCTCGGGCATGCAAGTGAAAAGATTGAGAGGAAGTCTCTCTTCATTGAAGATTCAGTGAGAAGAAGGCGAGAGATGACTCCATCCCAGCAAGTATAATGAGAAAACAGCAACACTAGAGAACTGTGTACAAAATTGTGGATGGAAAGTGTTCACATGGCAGGAAACGCATCTTGAGTTACAGTTACTTTAGGGCATGAGTTATAGTTACTTGAGATAACTATAACTGATAAATTTCAATGATGTTTTAAAGTTTAAAATGTTACATTGTCACTCAAAATTTCACATAACTATAATGCTAATTTAACCTTTGTTTTTTTCAGTGAATTTCTAGGATTTTTTTTAATGTAAAGTAATATTTTTACTACCATATGTAAAACCAGCCTCATCTTCGGCCGTGTGTGGTGTGGGGTTGCCCGTGGCTAGGCCCGTCATCTGACTTCCTGCGGGCAGCCAACCCCAGGCTATGCATGACATTCTGGCATGCGCAGTGTGCGGTTAGACTCACAGTTCCTGGTCACACTCAGGTAAACTTACTGACTTTGTCAAGGAGTCACAGCCCCAAAATATAAAAAGTGGGTCTATTGGTTTTATCAAGGGGGGAGGGAATCAATATGTACATAAAGCAGATCTATTACCTTTTTCCAAAAATCACCAATATTTTAAATCAAATGTATATTTCAGTAATTCACACAATGCAATGTTTAATGATAGTGATTATCATAAAAATGTTGAATAAAGTTGTAATTTAAAAATCTTGTTTGTGAGTCTTTCTGTTAACATTGTTCTTATGATGCATTTTGTGGGCTGAAAAATGTTAAAATAAAGACTCAGAAAAATGTTGTTTTTTTAAAATGAAACCAACATGTCTCTGAGTCTTTCTTTTAAAATTTTTCAGCCCACAACATGCAATCATAAAAACAACCACTAAAGGGCCTTGCACTCCAGCTGAAGAGCATAGAGCACAAGTTCGGAGTGCTTTAAAAAAATATGGTAAATTCTCCTAAGGTCATGGAGTAAATGATCCAGGAGACCTGCTGTTTTTAGGTCTCGCCTACGCAGCGCGCATGCGTTACTTAGGAAAAAGACCTTTAGCCATCGGCACAGCTTTGCGGGCAAAAACGTGCACGCGTTGCATTGCTTCCAATGGCAACGTGTGCACGTCTGGCGATTCCCTTGCGGGAGCGAGCTTTTTCGCCATGTGTTATCAATTATCTCTCCTGGTGCCGCTCGCTCCCGCAAGGGAAACGCTGCCTGCTCTCGGCCGCACTCCCCCCCACCCCCTACTTGGCTTGTTTTCCGTGTGTTTCCACTGACGGACATCTGCCTACTCTGGTCTCCAGCTATAGCCAAAGCTTCCCACATGAATGTAACGGATGTTATTGGCCGTTAAAGGCAACAACACTATTTCCTTAATCTCCCAGCAAGGCGCAGTTACCTTTAAATAAATGAGCTCACTTCTGCTACCTATTTTTGTGGTGTAATGCTGTGCTAAAGTTGCAAGACTGTTACTTTTGGGGTTACCACTGTCAGAGTGGTTTCTTGTAGGCGCTAGCGTGATTTCAGTTGGCATGCAGTTGATGTGTTCTGGCCCTCTTGCAATAAATGTGTTTCTTCTTTCAGGTTGACCCTCTGTTTACAGTGCCTGCCCCTCCGCCACCAATTTCCAGCAGCATCCCACCTCAAATTCTGCCTTCCTATTTTTCTCCATCCTCCGCTAACATCGCAGCGCCAGTGGAGCAGCTCTTGAGTACGGACTCGTTCAGTGGGTATCAACACTTGTGACGTCGGAATAGTGACAGAGCCTGAATGCCTTGGACCCTGTGAGCCCGGGACCAGCGTCAACCTGGAAGGAATCGTGTGGCACGAGACCGAAGAAGGTAATCACTGTTTCATATACTCGCTTTGCTATGGTATTTTTTTAATTGGTTTGGTATGCCACGCTCCCTTATTCGGTCTGGTGTGATTTATCATCAGCTCTTGGATGCTACATCTGGTGGGATGTTGTTGTATGTTCTAGCTGCTTTATTGCTATGTGTTATAACTATTTTCAGATGTGCTGCTATTAAATTATGTGGGTTTGCTTGCAGCAGTGTGCAAGTTTCCCATTTTGTTTTCATGCTTAGTGGCTTTCTTGAGAACAGTCATTTTTTGTGGTTACAGGCATGCTTTTGGGTAACGTATTTTCCATCATACCATGATTTATTGGCTCCGCTTGTATAAAAGTTCCTACAATTCAAGTCTCTTCCTTGTCGTGCCACGACAAGGAACCCGGTTGTTTAGCTCATCAGTTCTCTGTCGTGTACATCAACACCCGGTGTGAGAGACCTGGAGAACACCTAGCAAATTCTGGGGTGCTTCCGAAGTAGAGGAGGGTGGCTGGTGGAAGCTAGAAGGTCACGGACAAACAATAGGGAGCTGGCTTTTCATGCTGCTGTCAACCTGTGCAGGAAATATGAGTGCATGAACAATGTTACCAATTATTTACTTGTTTTATGGATAAAAAAATTGTTAGAACTGAGCTGTCTTTAAAAAAGCAGAATTCTAAAGCTTTTCAAGTCTGCTGTTTCCCGTCACCCAGTTAGACATTTAAGGAAAGCACATTTGTTGTCTTTTTCGCCTGGGAGGTTTCCAAGAGTTTTGCTGAGCTGACCCGCAAAGCTCATAGAAGAAATCACTCTATAAAACACGTGATTATTGTTAGTAGAGGTCATCAAATGTAAAACAGTGGCAGTGGCTTAAAGTGGAAGTGGCATATCGTGTTGGAACACAGTTGTTTTTGACCCTTGCTTCCTTCCTCAATGACCCTAGTCATCACTCATGGATTTGAATGGAACTTGACATAATGATCTTGCACCAATACAGGCCCGAACAGTTCACCCAGCATTATTATTCATATTGTAAAACGCATTTTATTGGGCCACCGTTCTTTTCACTGGTGTTGCATAAATAATGATGTGAAATCTTACTCTCTGAAATGCTTTTGATTAGCTACTGTTTAAAATAGTTTGATTTTTTTGATAACTGATGGGAAGACATCTGTTGTTTGCTTTACGTTTGATTTCATATTGGTCCCATATTTTTCAATTAAGTTTCGAGGCAACATGGTGTCCCTGGAAAAAAAAGCTGAAAGATTCACACTCCCCTCTTCCTGACCTCTCACCCCGTTTTAGGTCTCGCCTACGCAGCGCTCTCTCACTCTCTCTACCTCTCTACCTCCACCTCTCTACCTCACTCTACCTCTCTACCTCTCTCTCTACCTCTCTCTCTCTCTACCTCTCTACCTCTCTCTCTCTCTCTCTACCTCTACCTCTCTACCCCTACCTATCTACCTCTCTCTCTACCTCTCTCTCTACCTCTCTCTCTCTACCTCTCTTCCTCAACCTCTCTACCTCTCCCTCTCTACTGCTCTACCACTTTCTACCTCTCTCTACCTCTCTCTTTACCTCTCTCTCTATCTCTCTCTCTCTACCTGTCTCTACCTCTCTCTCTCTACTTCTCTCTCTACCTCTCTACTTCTCTCTACCCCTCTCTCTCTACCTCTCTCTCTGTACCTCTCTCTACCTCTACCTCTCTACCTCTCTCTACCTCTCTACCTCTCTCTACCTCTCTCTCTCTACCTCTCTACCTCCCTCTACCTCCCTCTACCTCTCTATCTCTCTCTACCTCTCTCTCTCTACACCTCTCTCTACACCCCTCTCTCTACACCCCTCTCTCTCTCTACCCACCTCTCTCTACACACCTCTCTCTACCCACCTCTCTCTACACACCTCTCTCTACACACCTCTCTCTCTCTCTCTCTACACACCTCTCTCTCTCTCTCTCTACACACCTCTCTCTCTCTCTCTCTACACACCTCTCTCTCTCTACCTCTAAGTGGCAGCCGGAGCCTGATAGCACTGCTTGTCCTTTAAAAAAAAAAAAAGCAAGCAATGGCATAGCCAATAGGTCTCGTCTTTGGGGCCTTATAAGTGTTTAACCATGCAACAGTTAATGTTGTTGCACCAAGGATATTGTGCTGCATAACTAAATACTTATAAGGTCCCAAAAGCGAGACCTATTGGCTATGCCAATGCTTGTTTTATGTTGTTGGTGGGGTGCTGCACTTCCTGCAGCTCCTCACAACAATAAAAAAAAATGCTTGGTGTTGCCCCTGTCTCTTCCGGGGGCACCACAAGCATGAAAATATGCAATTTTAAAATGGCCTAGAGCATTATGGGGTCCTCCTTCTTTTTTAAAAATTATTTTGGGTGTCTCATTGCCCACCTGGGATGCCAGATCCCGTTTTTAGGTCTCGCCTAGCGTTGCAGCGCGCATGCGATGCTCGCTTTGCGAGGCATTCAGTATACAATATAGCGTGGAAGCTTTGTGGAAGCTCCGCCCACTCTCCGCCCATCTTTTTGATTGGCTTAGGACCTAAATGCTGCCTCCCCATTGGTTTTAGCCTTGTTAGTCCCTCCTCCTGATGGCCATGTCATCATTTGTATACTTCCATGGCTACTGGCCCCATTACTTTCAAAACTATTTTGTTCCCTGGCTCCCCCCCCTCCCCTCCCGCAGTCCGTGACTTCTCGGCCCCCCACCCCCCCCCCCACTCCCGTTCGTGCCTTTTTGCCCGCCCGCACTCTTGTTTCAAATGCAATAGGACTTGCGTAAATGCGAGTTCTATTCCATTGCAAGTGCTTTTTTTTAAAGTAGTGCGCAGTCATTTACATTTGACATGCGCGCGATGCCTTACATCACAGCCACCGCCCCTTCCTTCCGCACAGCCCTGCTCTGCTGACTCAGTGCCTTAGTCAGTCGCCCACCTCTCTCTCTGCCTCCACTGCCGCGCCCGGATCACTCGCCTCCTCCAGCTCCCGGCACCGCACAGCTCACCATGGGAAGACAGCAATGGGTCAGAGTGAGCCCCTTTTCTCATCCTGCGGGACCAGACCTGCCCGGCCGGAGCAGCGGGGGCCCAGTGCAGGCTCAACGTTAACATCCACGGAGCCGCAGCCCGGCCCCTGCTGGAGCTCCGGACTTCCCGCAATTTATGACCTGCTGGTGCGTGAACGCCATTGATATGTCTTTTGACGTTGTCGTGGTGAGTTTTTGCTTGAATGTTCCTGTAAAGCCACCGACTCCAGGCTGTCGGTGCAATAAAAGCTGAGACATGAACGTACACCACAAAAAAGCACCCGGATTGATAATGTTCATTTTCCACAGCATTAAACGGTCCCAGGCCTTTTCGCAGCGAAGCCACTGATCCCAAATCACTCAGCACTCAGTGAACGTCTTTTAATTTTTAATCTGTGCCTGAATGTGACAATCATCTGCTTTTAGGGGTACAAACGCACAGAGGGGCTGAGAAAAGGTGTGTTATAGAACAGAAAAACAGGCATTATGACGCAGAGGGTGGGCGGGGTGCTGGTGAAGTGTAAGGAAATGGGGAGTGATAACAGGACGCAGAAAGCGGGTGTCCGGAGAGGTGAGGCGTGAGACAGTGGCTTTTCATAGTGTACATATTTCAAACATACAGATTTCAAATCATTAAACAATGTTGACAATGAATTCAGTGACTGCTGTTTGATGTACTGTGTTTCTGTATTTTTGGCAATAAATTAAAGTACTTTAATATATATTTTCGCCATTGATTTTGCAGACCCCTTAGGTTTTCCCCTTAGATTTTGCATCTTCCCTTGTTCTCAGAATGTTTGGAATACTTCTCAATCATAATCACTAAGGCCGTTATCTGTATATTTGCATTGTTTATGAAAGTCCCCCAGCGCCAAAGCGCCGGATGCTCCCCTGAATCTGGGGCGTAAGTCTCACCCACTTCTTTAAATGGAGGACTAGGGTAAGGTGAGGCTGGCCAGCGTAAATTGAAATGTTGTGGCTTCTCCCGAGAAAGTAAATATATATACAAAGGTAGAGTTGCTTATGTTGCAAGGGGCGCACTCTACAAGCAGATACAGAGTGGTGCCTAGGTATGAAGGGGATAAAGATGGGCGTTTCTGTAGAATGAGAATGCCAAGAATTGCCTATATACAAAGGGGTGGTACAGAAAGGTAATGTCACAGTGGGAAACAATTACATATTATACCGAACACAAGAAAAACATTGTTACTTTAATCAAAATTAAACGCCACCATTATTAGTCATTCACCATCAATGGTTGTGATTTTATTGCATCACAAAGTTGCATGTTAGCCAGATTATAAACAACGTATGCCAAAATCAAACATTTATGAAAACTGGTGCAAAAGGGAGGGGTAGTGAGTGCATGAAAAGGATTGTGAAAGTGAAGTGCAAAAGGAAGGTAGTGTGCATATGTGACATCAATAATCAATATATACAGCCTATCCAGCCAGATGTCTGGCGAGTACGGAAATAATAAATCATAACACGGGGTATCCGATGCAGATAATAAATCTCTGTCATCAGTGTCTGAACAAAAGGAAAATGTCAACGTTTCGACCCCTGAAGTAAACAGCTGATTTGATGCCTTGTGAATGGGGTCTTCCTCAGGACTGGGGTGAAGGAGGTTAAAAAAGCACCTAAAGAAATGGAATAGTGTTATTGCGATGGCGTAAACACAATGAAGACATGGAAGTCTGTCATTAAATTATGTAAATTACCAGGGGGATCAGCCAGAAAGCTTCAGGCTGATGGTTCAACAGCTGGGCCTCGTGAGCTCCTAAGAAAGTGGGGATAGACAGAGACATTTAACACTAGGACTCGAATTCAAGCTAGTGAAAAACGGGGGGGGGGGGTAAGGGGAGGGAAGGAGGGCAGAGCCCAGGGCTCTGAAAACTTACTCAGACTGTTCAAAATTCTTCGAAGATTATAACGATACGTCGAGGTTGATCAGTAACCTCTGACTGAAAAAGAGAGAAAAATCATCTGGATAAAGGACTAGATAGAAACATGAGCCGGCTGGCATCAAGTATTCCCTAAATTACATCTGACAAATGTGCAGCTACTCGGAGAGCAATGTAATAAATTGCTAAAGCTGCGCTGGGGGTACAGTCCCATCGATGGCTGTGATGGAAGAAGCTTACTAACTAAACAAAATAAAATAAAATATGCCACTCGAGGTCGCAGCCCGAAAGGCATTAATTGGATGTATTGCAGCATCAGAGTGAAATGGGAGGCCGCTGTGGGGGTCTACATGGTCCTGCAGCAAGTGCTATCAAGAGTGGTGGCAGCGTGAGTCTAGTCACTGCATAATTATACAAAGTAAACGCGCTGGAAGTACAATTTCATCTATTACTGTGGGGTCTGAATCTCATTAGGGGAAATTGTAAGAATGAAAAGCGGCCGTGTAACGACATACCTGTTGGCTGCTGAGACATCAACTGGAGGTCAGCTAACAGTGTCTCACGGTCACCGCCTGGGATTTATAAGTCCCGGTCAAAGCACGTCCGATCTGAAACCAGATCGATGGTTTACGGCCAGTGTCATAACAGAGGATGACACCGTAGATTTGCAACATATTTGAAATTCAGAACCTGTTCACGTTTTCTACAGGAATAAATTACAATTAACCCCATTGTAAAAACCATGATTTATGAAAAAATAAAAACCACTCGAAAGTTTACGGCTTAAAAGGAAAGAAAAGAAACACTGTCTGCATCTATGGGCGCACATTAGATGACCTAACCATGGTAGTTTTATATGTAGCCACACCGTTATGTGCATGATTAGAAAACGGTAACCAGACATGAAATCATGCGGGTGGCAGATTATGAAACATTAATGCATTTAACAGTCAAATTAAAGGGAAGACATACTGTCTGTACGTGGCAGCGCACATAATTTGAAAATATGACCACAACGTTAAACACAAAATATGTTTACAAAGAAGCATCGAAAAAATGCAAAACGATAGAAATGGCCATAGAACAAAATTAATTACAGGGCAGTACATATTGTGTGGGGATGAAAACAACGTGAAACACATGGTTATAAGTTGTTCAGGGTAATATTTAGAAAAAGTGGAAACACATTTCAATGTACAAATGCATCATGAAGTAATGTATAAATAGCCACAGTCTAAGAACCATAATTGTGAAATATGGAGGAAGCACTGTCTGCGTGTGGCAGCACACATTATGTGGGAATGTAATCACAACGTTATACAGAGTGTGTTTCTAAAAGAATTAGCTTATGGAGGCCATGGAACAAATCAATCCAAAGGGGTGCATCCGAGCAAGCTAGTGTAGGGAGTGCTTTTCTATAGAGGGACCCAGAGCGTTGGCCACGTACAAGAGAACACACCGGGCTTCCTATGTACAAAGGGATTCAGCTGTCTGCTCCTCTCTGACAGGACACAGAGATCTCCTCTGCACAAGGAATAGTTACTGTATAAAGGGGTGTACAGAATGCAAAAGTGTTACACAGTCCCTAAATAAGCGGAACTAGGGGGTGCATGCAGGTACATCATTCGTATTTCTTTTTCCTCATGTTTTTGTTAGTGCACAGAATTGTAACGTTGTGTATGACACTGATTCATAGCATTCTGTGTTTAATATGGTTGCCCGTGCACGGTGGCGTTAATAGAAGTGGTTTTGTGTCTGGATAATACTGTGGCTAAGCAGGGTGTAGATAAGTGATGAATGGGGAAGAAAAAACATCCAGCAGTGGTTTCTTTTAAAGCCCATTTAAAGGACTGTCTCTTACACAATGGAGATGTGCCCCGGGGGCACGCGCAGGCCCTGTCACTGTGTTTTTATTTCGTCAAGCATTGGTGTCACCCCCTTAAACAGTTGGCACATCAAAGCGGCTCAGTTCCATGTGGATGCGGCATTGGCAGCCCTCCTGCTTCTAGTGATGTTGTGGTTCGGGCCCTTAGTCCTGTCGGTGCCAGGTCCTAGCTGGCAATTTGCCTATCGATTTGGCAGCCCTTATTTTCCGTTCAAGGGGAGAGGGAGCAGAAAGTACCACCCTAGGGTCTTTACAAAGTTGCACTCTGCAGGAAGGCCTCCCGAGCACATATTTAACACATATTTAGCACTGTTAGTGTTTCTTGGGAATGTCTCAGGTGTTAATGTACACATAGCAGTTGTCGTATTGCATGTGTTCAATCTGTAGTCCCAATTTTAATGTTGCAAAGTATGGGCCAGAAATGCGTTGCGGTGGTTATGCTTTGTTATGAAATGTAGCCATGTTGTTTTGCTCTCTACATAAAATATTGTCTTTCCCACTCAAATCACGCTGTGTAACTGTAACCAAATTCACTCGTATGTCTTCCTTCTCTGGCGATAATAATCTGGTGCTTTTTGTTCATCAGAAGCAATTGTCACAGGAGTCACTGACAAGTTCCAAAGTATTGAATGTGTTGTGGTGATTACCGTCATCTGGGAATGCCATTGTGCTACAAATACATGTGAGCGAAGCTACGTTGCAGTAATGTGTTGCATAGCCAAATACTTATAAGGCCCCAAAGGCGAGACCGATTGCATTGCAAATGCTTGTTATGGTGGGGGCCAGTGAGGGAGCCCCAGGGCCTCCTGGCTCCACAAGCTTTCCTGCACCCTCCTCGAGCTTTTAGTGCCCTGGGGACCTCATCCCTCGGTGCTGTTTCCTTTAATTAAGGAAAGGGGGAAGCACAGCCCTGCTCCCTGACTCTTTCCTGGCCCCAGAAACCCCATATCCAGGGCCGTATTGTTTTTTAAGGGAGGGAGAGCTCTGCACCCCCTTTCTAAGCCTCTACAGGTCCCGGGGCCCGATACCTCATCCCCTGGGATCTTTTTCTTTAATTAAGGGAGTGTGGCACGCAGTCCCCTCCCCAAACCTCTAGGGTCCAAGGGACCTCATCTCCCGGGGCCTTTTTTTAAAAGGAGACAGGGAACACGGTCCCCCCCGAGCCAAAAGTGGCCCCAGCAACCCAATCCCTGTGACCTTAGGTGAGTTCCACGTTGCCCACCTGAGGCAACCACAAAAACACTACGGTAGAGGCTGCTTGGGGGAGCACGAGGGCCCCTGCAGCCTCGCTAGCTCCCCAAATACACCCATTCTGGGTGCATCGGGAGCCAGCATTGCTCCTGCGCAGTGGCAGCAGCAGTTTTTATATGCTGGCACCAGGCAGAAGCAATCCGTGTTTCCCTGACGGCAAGAGTGCCTGCAGGGACACAAAGGTCTGCTCCCACCTGGCAGGTGCATTTTTGTAGCTCCCGCACCGTGTGAAGAACGGTGTCCCAGGGGTGGGCTTCCCGGAACACCACAGTGGAGCCAGCCCAAAGACTCAGGGAGGGGGTCCACGCAGCCCACTCTCCTTATAAAATAATACCGCCCTGGGGGATGGGGTCTCTGGGGCCAATCCATAAAAGGGTCAGGTAGGGGGGGCTGCACGCCTCCTCCTCTTAAATTTGTGCACGGCCCTGGGGGATGGGGCCCCTGGGACAAAATTGGCTTGGGTATGGGTCCCCATGCACACGGCCCCCTCCCCAAGTTTTTATATACATTGACATCCGGGCCCTGGCCCAACCAGGGCGTCATGTTATTTTTAAAGAAAATGGTGGCCGCCATTTTGTTTTTTTCTGCAATCCCGCAGGAATACTTCGGGAACGCAGGCAGAAAAACTTGAAATTAGCCTCAGAGGGTCTATGGGTGCAGGGCATATCTAACCTGCCCCTTTATATCTTTTTCAGGAGTCAGGGGACTTAGTATCCGGTGTCCTGTAATGGTTGTGGCACATTTTCTTTTATGTTGACCAGACAATAAGAGCACTTGCTCTCATGGGAGCAAGGTGACTCAAGTGTCATGTAGTTCCTAAGAATCCCCAAGACCTGCACGTTTTGGATGACCTCAACTGAGGGCTTGATGTTCAAACCGCTTCCGGACACCACACAGGATATGTCAGCCGTTAGACCAGCTAGCTCTACAGTGCCACTACCACCCCCCTGTATCTTATTGTGGTGTAGGTAGTTTCTGGCAACCACTGAACATGACAACCCTGATTCCTCAGGGATCGTGGAAAACAGTACAGTACTTTTCACTCAGTCACTCGTGCTTTCTTATTCTCAGAAAATGCACAGGATGGCGGTTAGGGCGTTTCAATAAGTATTTATTGGTCCAGCGTCAGTCTTGTGGAAAACATATTTGCTGTGACAATCAGGACAGAAATCGCAAGTACTAATATGGTAAACAATAGATACATTTCTACCATAGTGCTAAGAAGATGAACATATACAGTTCAGATAAGACAATAGCATTTGCATACTCCTATAATGCACGCCCTACGTAATTCGCCTAAATGTACCTAGCCTAGATATGTAGGTGTAGCATGTACATGTGTGTAGATATATATGTATATAGCCAAGAATTCCCTAGGGAAGAACCATCCCCCTCACCTGATGGTAGAGAATGAAGGACCCCGTATCTGCTTCGAGGATGTCACCCCGCAAGGGATGTCAGATCTCTGCGTGTCGAAGATTCAGCATGCAGGACCCTGTGTCAGCTTGGAAGGAATTCTCCTCTAATTTGCACGAGGAATAAGGGTCTTATATACTAGAGTGGTCACTCAAGGGTTTCTTCTAGAATCGATATGTTTTGAAAACAATCATAAATGTTTTGAAAACAATCATAAATGTTTTTCCAAACAAATGCAATCATGCACAGTGGGCTGTTGGCCAAGGATGAAAAAAGTGGTGACCCTTATGCAGAATAATTATGCAGTGCCTGAGGACATGTTTATGTACATCAGGTACAGGGATTATGATAGAATACTAAGAGCCTGGTGTTGAACAGACAGGAGCAAGCTACTAGGTAAAAGGTCACCTGTTTCAGAGCCGTTCTTGTTGTCGGGATGGGACAATGTATGTAAAAAGGGGTATGCATGACAGGACTAGCCTAAAGGACATGACACAAGGTAAAAAGGCCCCCTAGGCCAATCAAAAAGCTCTATTTTTTTTAAGTTGAGCTTGCAGGACTCTCGCTGGAATCCTTCGAACTCAACCGTCCAGATATACAGGCATTTTTGTACCTTAATTTCTCAAAAACTACTGGACAGATTTACACCAAATAACAAAAAGCATGCTTTCTGGACCAAGATCTAGCTTCCTGGCAAATTTGGTGAAAATCCGTTCAGCAGTTTTTCGAGGTAGTACTATAAAAAAAAATAAAAAAAATCTATGGAAAATGCATGTGGATTTTGAGTTTTATGACCCCTCTGCCCCCCTTTTTCTTGACGGCCAACATTTTCCATGAAGAAACTAGGCAAAAAAGAGCACTTTTTTTAGAACGTTTGGTGAAGATTCGTCAAACGGCGCCAGAGTTATTAGCAAACCAAAAAAGGCATTTTCTATGAAAACACAGACCTAACTATAACTACCCAAAATGTATTAATATATTGTCCACCATTGTTACAGGCATTGAAGGCCAATCGAAACAGATGAGACCAACTTTAGATTTCCTAACTGCATCGTATTACCTTAGTTAAAATGAATTTGCTTCCTTTGTCCATTTGCTGTTTATGTTATTCCCAACAGTTTCTTTGGACAGATGTTTCTGTAAATTAAACAGAAAGTTTGTTGTCTTTGTTGGGGTGAAAACAAAGGATAGGGTAGCACACAATATGCTATGCCTCACCAGCAAAGGAGGCTACCCTTTCGCATGCCTAGAGGCTTATCATAGAGTTGCCCAAGTTAGGACTCTAGGGGACCAATCTTGATTGACAGAAAATGTAGACATTGATTCAAACTAGAGCACTGCACAGTCTTCTCCCAGGGATAATTGTATTTTTTGATACACAATATGGCTCTACAAATTGTACCTCTGCAAGATTTTCCACATGGCCTTTTCCATAGAGTTTCGTCTAAGACCTTTCATTCATCCATCCACCATAGGTGGATGGATAATGATTTGGAAAAAGCAGGACCAATGATTAGAGATGGGCAGCTGGGCCACTTCTTGATGGTCTTCCAAGCTGTGCTCCACATAGAGCTGTTCACAGTCCTTCATTATCTTAGATTACAATTTTTTTGTGGAGAAAGTGGGCACAAAATCTAAAGAGATAGTTAACAACGACTAAGAAATCCTTCATTCTTAGTTTTAACATGGAAGTCTTACCGCCAGGTGGATATGGCCCCAAGAGGTAGATCACCTGGAATTGTCCACAAATTAAATCCAGACAATCTTTTAATTGCCCTCTCTCCTTCTGTATCCCCCATTCCCAAGCACTCCTATTAACCTTTTCTCATTCGCTCCTGGCTCTTAGTCATGTCTGTTTGTTGTAGCACTTATTCTCACAATGGATCAACAAGCCAATTAAATATATGAATATGCACTGGGAGGATCTGGGTGTGGGTCAGTACCTACAAGACTTAACAAAGCTGTATTTAGTCATACTGGTGTTTTTAAAGAACAGTGGTCAAGATGAGGCCAGAATGGTCCTCGGGTAGCCAGAGCTACTATTTAGTCGAGATAAAGCTTTCGTCTGAGCTCTCGTGTTACAAGAAAGAAGGAGGAGAAAAACAGCGTATGGAGGGACACAAGGTTGTAGGGATGACAAGACATTTATTACATCATAAACGTTATATCATCCACACGTATTTTAGGATCTAGTCCTGGTGCTCACACATCGAGTGAGGTTGCGTGAAAAGGTGAAAAAGTGCTGGTGACTTAAAATTACATCACATTGACAACATAAGCAAAACTGAAGTGAATTTTTACAGTTGAAGTTTTGGTTGTAATAGGTCGACGGCGTTTCGATCTCTATAAATTAGAGACCATCATCAGGACGAGTAACCGTGTGAGCAAGTAGAATCTAGACAAAAAAAGAAAAAACATAGGTCCCCTAGACATAGATCAAATCTGAGCAACATGTAAAACCTATTTGTTACAGAACGTGTCGTGATGACTAATAATCGACATCAGGAGCAAGTAATATCCATTAAGCAATTGACTTGGATCTGAGTATAATAATTTGTTATAAGTGCACGAAACAAGACATGGACTCCGGTGCCTAAGGGAGTGATATGAACATATATCATAGCTGGGCAACAAGCAAACCTATTACAAGGGAGACATGTCATGATCACTAATGAGTTCCAGGAAGAGGTAAACAATAACCAATTTGAAACAATGCGACTTGGACAAGTACGTAAATGACTGTGGGAGTACAGTATATGGTATGGACTACTGTTGACGGAGGCATCCGGGAAAGTACAGATAACGCAAGAAGTCTCAAGGGCAGTAGCGGGAGTACATTAATTACGTGTTGAACCAACTAATAGGCGTAGGGTGAAGCGCACAGAGAAGGAACAGTGAAGGTACAAGGAACAGTGATAGCAAGGCGCGGTGGACGCGTGATCGGGAAAGCAACCGAATGTTTACCTGAAGGGCGGTGAACCGCTACGTTCTAAAATCTGGAAAAGGAGGAGGTATATTAGGAACACAGGAATTAAGGCCATGGTTCACGAGAGGGAAAGAAGGGGGTGCTGGGTTCACTTACCAGATGATTACTTCACGGGTTCCGGGCAGTGTGTCCCGATAGCTGGTAGGTGATCTAAAGGAGGGAACGAGGAGTGGGGGGTCAGCGAAGGCGGAGCGCATCGACATGCTCGGTAGGACAGTGCAGGGAGCGGAAGGACTTACTTGGTTAAGGGCAGAATGCCGGGTCTCCTCCGGTGATTCCGAGCAGGCGGCGAGGCACTGCAATGAAAGGCCTGCTGGATCAGTCTGCGGGGCTATTCTGGTGGGAAGGGGCGTGTACTTAAAAGAGGAGAAATGCGCGTGCGTGACGCGTGGCCCGGGCTTGAACCGAACGTCCTATAGCGGCGGCCATGTTACGTGAGGGGAGTGAGGCCAAGAGGCACCTGGGAGAAGTAACAAGACATGGGGAATAGTTACACACATAAACAATTAAACGTGTGTGACCAGTGCACTATATACATGGTGATGGCTACTGATAAAAACATATTGAGAATGGGGAAATTACACATATTTAAAAACCAGGTACAAAGCACTGATATGGAGTATCATTATATTACAGTATCTGGTTCCATTCTTCTATGGTATTAAGTCCATGTTCAATAGATCGACATCTGAACATCCAATTACACTCCAATCTGTTAAGAATGGCTTGGGGATCACCACCTCTGGGACTTGGGTGTAAAATGTCAATAACTTGCCAACGCAGATCCTGTTCAGAGTGTCCTTTCTCCATGAAGTGAGACACCAAAGGTGCAGTGATGGTGTTGCATCGGATTCTGCTCCTGTGTTGGCTGATGCGGGCTTTGATTTTTTGCGTGGTTTGTCCAATATACATGAGGTTGCACGGACATTGGATGCAGTAGATCACATTAGTCGAGTTACAGTTAGAGAAAAATTCAAGTTTGTGAGTAGTGGTGCCATAAACAAACTCTTTCGTGTTTTTTGTTAGCGGGCATGCAACACAAATACCACATTTGTAATGTCCTATAACAGGGGAAGGCCAAAGCATGAGCGTATGGTGACAGCATTGTTAGATGGTTTATATGCCCTGACAAGATGGTCTTTGATATTCCGACCTCTCTTGAATGAAAACAGGGGAGCCTCTTTAGTGATGTTAATGGATATAAGAAGAGGCCAATGTTTTTAATGAGTTTGGTTATTTTGTTGCTGGCTGAGCAGAAAGTAGTCACACAGGGGATACGTGTCATCGTTTTTTGCCAGCAGGTTCCAGCAGGGTCTCCCTATGTGTGTACCAAGCCCTTTTCATGGATCTCCTAACTAAACGTCTGGGGTATCCTCTATTCATAAGTTTTTTGCACAGGGTATCGGCCTCCCTCAGATAGTCTTCTTTGTACTTGCAATTTCTGCGAATCCTGAGGAATTGCCCGAACGGCAGGCCATCACGTAAAGCTCTGAGGTGATTGCTTTTATAGTGGAGGAGCGTATTACGCTCTGTGGGTTTTCTGTATAAGGTGGTATACAGACCACCTTCAGCTGATCTAACAGTAACGTCGAGATAGCTAATTTGAGCAGAGTCAGAGCAGTGTGTGAACCTAAGGTCGGGTTGGCAGTTATTCAGCCAAATGCAGAAGGAATCAAGTTCCGTGGTAGAACCTTTCCAAATCATGAATACATCGTTGATGTAACGATGCCAGCTCCTGATATTGTTGCGAAAGGGATTGCCGTGGTTGAGTACATACGTAATTTCCATATCGTCAACAAATAATATGGCAAAATTTGGGGCAAAAACAGCGCCCATAGAAGTTCCCTTACACTGTTTATAGTATTTTTCCTGAAACATAAAATAGTTTTGGGACAGGGCGATTTTTAATAAATCCGTGATGAAATCAGTAGGGACCTTATGGGGTCTGGGTCTGTTCTCTAGATGGTTTTGGATAACTAGAATCCCTTTGTCTTGTGGGATATTAGTATAAAGTGATTCTATGTCTAAGGTGACAAGAAGCTCTGTACTGGGATCAAATGGTTCTTGTTCGATTAGTCTAATGAAGTGTGTGGTGTCCTTCACGTAGGCTACTGTGTCTGGTACCATATCATGAATAAAGAAATCAATGTAACGGCCTAGGGGTTCAAGGATGGAACCACAACCGGATAGAATGGGTCTACCTGGGGGGTTGTTGGCGTTCTTGTGAACTTTGGGCAGTGTATATATAACTGGTGTTCTCGGGTTTTTGTTATTAAGGAATAGAAATTCATTGTGGCTAATGAAGCCCATTACCTCAGCCTCTTTTGTAGTGTCTTGTCATCCCTACAACCTTGTGTCCCTCCATACGCTGTTTTTCTCCTCCTTCTCTCTTGTAACACAAGAGCTCAGACGAAAGCTTTATCTCGACTAAATAGTAGCTCTGGCTACCCGAGGACCATTCTGGCCTCATCTTGACCACTGTTCTTTAAAAACACATATGCCATATTATTTGTTGACGATATGGAAATTACGTATGTACTCAACCACGGCAATCCCTTTCGCAACAATATCAGGAGCTGGCATCGTTACATCGACGATGTATTCATGATTTGGAAAGGTTCTACCACGGAACTTGATTCCTTCTGCATTTGGCTGAATAACTGCCAACCCGACCTTAGGTTCACACACTGCTCTGACTCTGCTCAAATTAGCTATCTCGACGTTACTGTTAGATCAGTTGAAGGTGGTCTGTATACCACCTTATACAGAAAACCCACAGAGCGTAATACGCTCCTCCACTATAAAAGCAATCACCCCAGAGCTTTACGTGATGGCCTGCCGTTCGGGCAATTCCTCAGGATTCGCAGAAATTGCAAGTACAAAGAAGACTATCTGAGGGAGGCCGATACCCTGTGCAAAAACTTATGAATAGAGGATACCCCAGACGTTTAGTTAGGAGATCCATGAAAAGGGCTTGGTACACACATAGGGAGACCCTGCTGGAACCTGCTGGCAAAAACGATGACACGTATCCCCTGTGTGACTACTTTCTGCTCAGCCAGCAACAAAATAACCAAACTCATTAAAAAACATTGGCCTCTTCTTATATCCATTAACATCACTAAAGAGGCTCCCTGTTTTCATTCAAGAGAGGTCGGAATATCAAAGACCATCTTGTCAGGGCATATAAACCATCTAACAATGCTGTCACCATACGCTCATGCTTTGGCCTTCCCCTGTTATAGGACATTACAAATGTGGTAATTGTGTTGCATGCCCGCTAACAAAAACACGAAAGAGTTTGTTTATGACACCACTACTCACAAACTTGAATTTTTCTCTAACTGTAACTCGACTAATGTGATCTACTGCATCCAATGTCCGTGCAACCTCATGTATATTGGACAAACCACGCAAAAATCAAAGCCCGCATCAGCCAACACAGGAGCAGAATCCGATGCAACACCATCACTGCACCTTTGGTGTCTCACTTCATGGAGAAAGGACACTCTGAACAGGATCTGCGTTGGCAAGTTATTGACATTTTACACCCAAGTCCCAGAGGTGGTGATCCCTAAGCCATTCTTAACAGATTGGAGTGTAATTGGATGTTCAGATGTCGATCTATTGAACATGGACCTAATACCATAGAAGAATGGAACCAGATACTGTAATATAATGATACTCCATATCAGTGCTTTGTACCTGGTTTTTAAATATGTGTAATTTCCCCATTCTCAATATGTTTTTATCAGTAGCCATCACCATGTATATAGTGCACTGGTCACACACGTTTAATTGTTTATGTGTGTAACTATTCCCCATGTCTTGTTACTTCTCCCAGGTGCCTCTTGGCCTCAATACCCTCACGTAACATGGCCGCCGCTATAGGACGTTCGGTTCAAGCCCGGGCCACGCGTCACGCACGCGCATTTCTCCTCTTTTAAGTACACGCCCCTTCCCTCCCGAATAGCCCCGCAGACTGATCCAGCAGGCCTTTCATTGCAGTGCCTCGCCGCCTGCTCGGAATCACCGGAGGAGACCCGGCATTCTGCCCTTAACCAAGTAAGTCCTTCCGCTCCCTGCACTGTCCTACCGAGCATGTCGATGCGCTCCGCCCTTCGCTGACCCCCACTCCTCGTTCCCTCCTTTAGATCACCTACCAGCTATCGGGACACACTGCCCGGAACCCGTGAAGTAATCATCTGGTAAGTGAACCCAGCACCCCCTTCTTTTCCCTCTCGTGAACCATGGCCTTAATTCCTGTGTTCCTAATATACCTCCTCCTTTTCCAGATTTTAGAACGTAGCGGTTCACCGCCCTTCAGGTAAACATTCGGTTGCTTTCCCGATCACGCGTCCACCGCGCCTTGCTATCACTGTTCCTTGTACCTTCACTGTTCCTTCTCTGTGCGCTTCACCCTACGCCTATTAGTCGGTTCAACACGTAATTAATGTACTCCCGCTACTGCCCTTGAGACTTCTTGCGTTATCTGTACTTTCCCGGATGCCTCCGGCACCAGTAGTCCATACCATATACTGTACTCCCACAGTCATTTACGTACTTGTCCAAGTCGCATTGTTTCAAATTGGTTATTGTTTACCTCTTCCTGGAACTCATTAGTGATCATGACATGTCTCCCTTGTAATAGGTTTGCTTGTTGCCCAGCTATGATATATGTTCATATCACTCCCTTAGGCACCGGAGTCCATGTCTTGTTTCGTGCACTTATAACAAATTATTATACTCAGATCCAAGTCAATTGCTTAATGGATATTACTTGCTCCTGATGTCGATTATTAGTCATCACGACACGTTCTGTAACAAATAGGTTTTACATGTTGCTCAGATTTGATCTATGTCTAGGGGACCTATGTTTTTTCTTTTTTTGTCTAGATTCTACTTGCTCACACGGTTACTCGTCCTGATGATGGTCTCTAATTTATAGAGATCGAGACGCCGTCGACCTATTACAACCAAAACTTCAACTGTAAAAATTCACTTGAGTTTTGCTTATGTTGTCAATGTGATGTAATTTTAAGTCACCAGCACTTTTTCACCTTTTCACGCAACCTCACTCGATTTTAGGACTAGATCCTAAAATACGTGTGGATGATATAACGTTTATGATGTAATAAATGTCTTGTCATCCCTACAACCTTGTGTCCCTCCATACGCTGTTTTTCTCCTCCTTCTCTCTTGTAACACGAGAGCTCAGACGAAAGCTTTATCTCGACTAAATAGTAGCTCTGGCTACCCGAGGACCATTCTGGCCTCATCTTGACCACTGTTCTTTAAAAACACATATACCACCCCAGGTCGTACCGTTGGGGTTCCCTTGTTCGCTAAATGTATTTAGTCATACTGGCATAGAAACTGTGGCTGTAATAAGACAGATGCTACATATCTAGACATGAATTTGAAGCAATGTGTGAGGTTCAATCCCAGAGAAACTGTGAGTTTTGTATAGTAAAACTTTTTTTTTAAAAAGATCAAAAAAAGACTATTCAGCATCTAATTGACACCAAGCTCGACTTGAAGATCTCAACCAGAAGCAGCTTTAATCACATAAAAATCTGCCTCCCCCACGCTAAGGCAGGATGTCAAAGACTTGCTTGAAACTGAAAATCCTGAAAACTGAGCCTATCCAGATTGCCATTAAAAAACAAGTACATAAATGCAATGGACCTTGATGGATTCACAACCCAACTCACTAACAGAGTTAAAATTCCTAGGATGCCATTTGACAGTAACCTCTTCGTGACCCACATCACTAAGAAGATTCACCAGCTCTTACTTCTCAACAAACTCAAAGCATACTTCCCAAAGCACAAACTTAGAACTGCCATCAAGGGCCTGATCCGATCACACCCCGACATTGGCAAAGCATTGCTTGTCTCCGCCGTAGATATCCACACTACACCAATAAAGACTGTTTTCTACATAGCAGTAAGATGCCTCAATGGACTGTGGGAATACAACCAGATCAGAACTAAACTTAGGGAACTACATTACTTCTCCTGCAAGTCTAATTATCTTCAGAATTTTTGCGTCATATTCAAGTATGACACCATCAACAGAAGACATTTCCTAGCAGACATGATCAATGTCTCCAATGAAAAACGTAACCTATGGAGCCAGGATATGCTAAAATTACCATAGGATAAGCCTTCGCCTACTATGCACCTAGGATCTGGCACTTAATTGCCCCAACAAACGCCTTCACTCATCCACTTCAAGAAGAAGCTGAGGACTCTCCCCTTCAATGAAAACCTCTTTCAGAAGTAACCAGGTAATTACTTGTTGTAATGGCCTTATCTTGTCATGGGGCCTTTGTCTGAAAATGTGTGTGTGATGAATTTCATCGAATGTATTCTGTATTGGAAAACATTTTATTTGCATGCTTGGAAGAATCCATGTACTGGCCTTTTTTACCAGGTGATGTTGATAGGTTGTTTGTACAAAAAAGTTCTCTGTCACATGAAGTTCCCCAAATGGTTTCACCAAACCTTTGTTACACTTGCCCTACCTGGATGTAACTGAACATAACCCTCTTATCTGTAAGTCTTACTTGCTTTTGCATAGTATATCACCCTTTTATTGTAGTGTGCTGTTACTTTATGGTTAAATTTGCACTACTACATACTCTTAATTCTTCATACTATATTAAGGGCTGTTGAAGTCTCTTTGGAAGTACCCCTCAATTTCACCTCACTGAACAGATTTCTTTTGTCCATTTAAAAAAAAGTGCAACTTTAAATTCCATGATAACCATAGTTGATAGCCTTTGCCAACTAAGTGCACTTGCATGTGAGTTAGCCTCTAACGAGCGTTGTGCAGAAGCCTGGGAAAGGAACTATGGGCCTGATTTTGTGCTGAATGATAATTGAAAACCCTCCAATTTCTGGACAAAATGCTAAAAGTGGAGGAGGGGCCAACTGTGGGAGTTCCACCACCATCCGGCCTCTAATGAAGAAACTGATTTTAGCATTTGCGCCAGAAACAGCAGATTTTGTTTACTTTGGCCAACCTCTAAATCCAGCCTCTAGTACCGTTTCCAAGATGTTTACCTTCTCCGATTGACTATCAAGTTGGTTATTTTCATTGGTTACTGTGGGTGAACCTCAAAATTTTATCAAAACTCTGTTTTTCTTGTTTATATAGTAAATAGTCATTAATTATTATTTATTTATTTTTAAATTAAAAAATGCATTTAACGTGTTGTAACAGCACTTACTACTCACCTCTCTCTTGTTTGTGTTTGGCCACGCCAGAAGATACCCTTACTGGAAAGGCTGGTCTAGTCCTGATCGGAATGTGCCTGAAGAGTGTTGCCAACCCCCTGTGTAGCGTGCCTGGGGGATCTTCTATTTTACATGATATGTTCATTTTTAAACAGTATAATCTTTTATGTTGCTAGGAATTTATGGATGATTCAAGGTTTTACAATTGTACTTTATAAAGAATAAATCGTGTTTGGAAAAAAAAAACACCACTGCGATTTGGTAGAAAAGGACGACGTTGCCTCACTGCTTGCAAATTGTAAAACTAGTTACAATCTGCTAAATCACATGCAGTATTACATGTATGCTGGAGTTTTTACTGATCTCGAGAGGTCTGTGGGCATTTTGAGTTTAGGTTCTTGTGGCTCTGCGCTTTTCCACAGCACAGGTGTTAAGCCCTAACAATGTAAAATCATTCATCATTTATGGAATACAATTTGAAAAAGAGTGCAGATTATGTTGCAAATGCACTACAGGGAGATCTGCTCTGCCAAGTAGGCTTTTATATGCTACTTACTACTAAACCAGGCAAAAAGACAAAGGCACAACTGTGCTCACTCACAATTCATGCAGTGTTGTGCCACACTGCATATTTCCGGAGTTGAATTGAAACGTGTAGCACTGTACAATGGATTTACTATACTGTGCTTTTCTCATCAAAAAAATCCTTTTTAATACTATATGCAATGCGTAGAGTTCGGTACGCTTCTTCCTCCTAATCTCCACACAGCCCCCTGCACTCTTAGTCATGAGAAATGACACAATAAACACAGGATAATATAGACTGTAATACAACAACATTGATTTAATCAACATTAGCGCGTGCTATCCACTGACAAATGCAACATAATATGCCCTTTGTTCATTTCACCTGTAAAGTGGATTTTGCTAAAAAAAACTGCCCAAGCCCGCTAATCAGCAAATCAAAATGATGCTGAAAGACACAATGAGGTCTATTGGGCACACAATGTGCGGACCAACAATGTTGCTGCGCTCCACGGTGTGTTGTGGGAATCCCTCCTGCTATCGCTGGGATATGTTTTATTCCACAGGAGCGGATCCCAGCACAGGCGGATTTGCTCTGTGATTTGCTTCTGCATACCATGGATCAAAAACTGATTATTTTCTCCACCCCCAACAAATATGTGTTGCACAACAGCAAGTCAACCCTCCTAGCAACAAAAGAGAGACTAGAAGGTGAATCTAGAGTTGAAGTCGAGGATGTATTTCTGGAGCCACTTAATTTGCTAAATGAATCTACATTCCTGGCATGAAGGCAAACACCTTCTCCTTTCATATGCCCTTGGCTTCTCAAGTCACCCACACTTCCCATGGCAACGTCAGCTCCCTAGTATATGTACTGCCTGGGTTCACCTCCCTGGGTATCCCCTCCCCAGCATGCATTTACTTTCTGCAGCCCGATGACTCACGCATAATTAATTGAATTCACAATTCCTAAAAACAGCTGGCGATTTCAGAAACCCAGTACGTCTGGAATCGCTGTAAAGTAAAAACCCTTTCTTTTCAGTCGCCACAGACATTTCTTGATGCAAAACTGTACACAAAGGGACACAGTTGACAGCAGTGACATTACAAAAGGTCAGCACAGCCATGGCAACTTGGTTGGTGTTCAGTATCGAATAAAAGCTCTCGCATAAAGAGCTGACCTGCCCTCAAGTGTGAGCTGCATTTCAGAGAGCACAACTTTTACAAGCAGCAGCTACTGCTTGCCCTTCAGTTGCCTGGGATTTAAGCTGCCTTGTTATTTATAACTGCTGTGCACTTTCTAAAAGCATGTAAAGTCAATATACCACAGATACTACCAGGGGACTTCAGTAAGAGTACTTTAGAACAGCAATTTCAATTAATTGTTTAGAGAAACCACAAACAATAATGGAGCCTGTACTGTACCTTTCTCCAGCTCTGCTGGGAAAAGGGCAAGTCTTTCCACCCGCTTTTCCAGTTCATACTCCGCGGAGGCGGCCACGGGATCCACCTCGTCATTCCTTCGATCGTAGTCCTCATTCGAGTATGTATTGAAAACCTGTAATAAAGACAACGGAATTAAAATGTGCACTTCAACCAGTGATGACATCAGTCGCGGTCCGTGTAGGAGTGCCGGCCGGGCGGTGACGTGGGGCGGGGGAGGGGCAGGGTGGGGGGTAGCAAAGTACGGATTACGGACCAATACAGGTAAGTAGACATCTAAATCAATAAAACGAATTTCGTTGTGAGCGTTGCATCGCCAAATGCGATGCAGTGCGCGCAACGAAATTCGATTATTGGTCCGTAATCCGTACTTTGCTACCCCCCACCCTGCCCCTCCCCCGCCCCACATCACCGCCCGGCCGGCACTCCTACACGGACCGCGACTGGATGACATTACACAAAGTAACATCACACGAAATTTGATCCTGACCCAGTGCTTAATTTGTAAACAAACAAGTGCCAGGGCTCCCATCAGGAGGCCACTGTAGCTTGCAGCACCCATTGCCCCTGCTATTGGGGCAGTGATAGTAATAACACAACTACTAACCATCACACTCCTACAAGTGTGACAATTCAGACTATTCAAGGCCCCCTGAGCTATAAGAATAGCTTGGCCAGCAGGAAAAAGTCACGTTTAATGTATATTGAATTCCTAATTAACTGTTGTTGTGGTCATCCCTAAATTAGCCAGACAGTGCCACCTTGTAGCAGACAGTCACAAGCACCAGTGTTGACAATTAAGTGCAGGTGCTGAGCACCAGAAACCACTGCCTCAAATTAAGCACTGCCCTGACCACGTCACAGGAAGTGGTGTCACACGACTGTCCATCATGGTGATGTCACAAAAAGTGTCTTACAAGTGAACTTTCTTTGGTGTAAAGATCATCAAACGAAATTGCTTTGAGGAAATGGTGAATAATACATTTTTAAAGCAAAACTAATATACACTATGGGCCTTATTTCCAGTTTAACAGACAGTATACTCCGTCACAAATGGGGCAGATGTCCCGTCTCCTGTATTACAAGTGCATTATATCCTGTAGCTATAATGCACGCTATGAGAGAGTATCCTCTCTGCCAAACTCGAAATCAGCCGCCACGTTACCTAAGTATCAGTTAAGGAGCAGGAAATAAATATCATCCCTAATCCCACTCAAACATTTTCTGTACTAAGCGTATATATGTCCCCATGTGTACCATGAATCCCAAAAGTTAATGTGTTAAAAAGTACTCTGCCTAGTTATACAAGCACAAAAGCTGCAGTCAGTCACTGACAGTGGCCACAGAATTAAGTCGATCTACCCCATAGACTAATGATCATGGGCAGTGATGTTTTAGTGCCAGTTGTTACTTCGCAGTACTTTATATCAGGACTACTTTTGTTCATAGATAAGTTGGTAAGCATTGTTTGTATATGTATATATCTATATATATATTCACAGAAAAAACAAAGGTTATAATAAAATTATAGTTAGGTGTAGAAATAAGATGGAATGAAAAAATAAGATAAAAACTAACGTTTAAAAAACAAAAAATACACTGCAATTCACTGCAGTTGCTGACCTAACTAAAACTTTCACCCTCACTGTGCACTGCTTATGACCTCACATATAACATCATTCATGACTTGTTAAATGATGTCACTGATAGCATCACAGAAGACATCATACAATCATAGAGTATGTGGACTTGAGATAATTCAACACACTACCCCTGTGGGCAATTTTCTGTTCACCCTAATGGGATTACCCTCTTAAAGACTTCACAAAAAACACAATTTTAAGTCAAGAGGTTGAGAGGTATAAATTTGCTACTGAAAAGACACCTTCTTTTCAGCTGTGCACAGCGAGGGGTTGGTTGCAGGGCCACCAGAGCCCAGTGCAAGCTCCCTGACAAAGTTTTGACGGTGCAATGGAAGCATAGGGTGAAGCTTGAGCTGCAGCGTCTGTGAGAGTACTGTGGTACCTCACTGGAGGGTTGCACTGGGTCTTGTTGGAGTACTGTGCTACACGTGGTAAGAATTTTCGTTCAATTTTGGCACTTGGGGGGACCCTCTTCGTCCCCACCTCTAGTGTCAAGGGGTCAGCGTGTCCATACCCTGTCCCCTTATACATTTTTTTTAAAGCATTTTCAGGACTTGGGGACTGAGTTCCCTAGTCCTGTAATGGCAGCCATAACAATTTTCTCTGGGTTGCGGGCAGCCAATCAGATCATTCGGTACGGCAGAAGCAATCAAGATCCCGCAGTACTAAAGTGGCCGATGGGAGAAAAAGCTCTGTCATACAGAGGAATGAATTTTATTTCTTTATGGTTACCGGCAGACTCCCGCAGTACTCTAGCAAGACCAACCATCCAGATATACCTAACTTTTTAACCCCTTTTTAACCCCTTTAAGCCTAATCCAAACACTCTTTAAATGTGAATTTCTGGAACATGGCTCAATGGATTAACACCTAATCACAAAAAGCACTTATGTAACTGTCTAGCTTTTTGTCAAATTTGGTATTATTCCATTAAGCCATTTTTTCTGTATCAGAGAGCAAATGTTTGTTTTAGAATTAACATGGGAAATCAATGTTTTGGGATCTCCCCCCTTTGTTGGCCCAGCTTGACAGATTGGCACTAAACTTTACAGGAAGGAGCTGATGTGAATGACTGTTAGACCTGGCACCATTGGCGTGGGTCTCCCTCCCTTTTTTCGCTGTTGTCTCCTCTGTTTTTGCTGGTGTTAGATGCTCTGGGCGCTGTGCCACTGCCATTCAGTGCCACAGCGTGAATGCTCCCTGTGTAAATATGACATGTGAATTGGTATATCCATGATTGGCTTATTTGGTTTACCTGTTAGTCCCTAGTAGTGTGGCCTGTGTGTGCCCAGGGCTGGTAAACCAAATGCTGCTGGTGGGCCTGCAGCGCTGGGTTGCGCCACCCACAGAAGCAGCTTGTAAAGTGTGTCTCAGACCTGCCACTGCAGAGTCTGTGTGCAGTCCAGAACTGCCATCTTGGCTGTGAAGTGCACCCACTTTCCAGCCCCTGAACCTTCCCTTGGCATCATGTAAGTCACCCCTATGGTAGGGTGCATTGTGTGTGTAAGGTAGGACATGCCTTGGTGTGTGTAGCATGTCCTGGTAGTGAATTACACCCAATTTCGTTTTTCACTACTGTAAGGCTACCTGTTCCCCATAGGCTAGAATGAGCAGTTTGACTATTACATTCTATAGTCCTAACTGACCCCAGGAACATGGTAGAAAAACGAATTTAGTATGCCTGAGCTCAGAATATTAAAATACATCTTTTAGTGAAGTTTATTTTTATATTCTGTGTTTGAAAATACCACTTTTAGAAAGTAGGTATTTTCTTGCCTAAGCCTTCCAGTGTGCTCTGCTGTTATGTGTATTGTCTGTCTGGTTTTGGAGGGACAGGGCAGGCTGAGTCAGACCTGGGTTGAATAGAGAGATCTGCATTTAGAGTACGGGGAGGGGTAGCTCCTTGACCTGAATAGGGCTGTGCCTGGCAAGGTGAATTCTGGCTCCACCTCCTACTGTGTGTCTGATAGCAGACCACCTCTTTCTGAAAGGAAGGATGCAGCCTGGTAAACAAAGTGCTCCAGGACTGAACAGAACTGGTTCTGGCTAGGCTCAGTGACTTGTAGCTTTTGAGAACAAAGACTTTTGGGGTATAAATATCTGTGCTGAAACCCCTACAAGGTGTATTGCTCCTGGATGTCAAGACGAACCTCTGTCCGTGTAACTGAAGGAATCTGCAGGAGGTGACTATCCTTGTGCTTGTGTGCTGTTTCTTGGATTGGCCTGCAGTGGTTACCATTGGACTTGGAAGAAGAGGGAAAAGGACTTTGAGAGAACTGTTATCAATCTTGTTAAAGCAATCACCCAAGGGCTAGTAGAGAGCTAGCCTCCTGTTGAAGTCTCAGGCACATCAGACTTCACCACCAGCCTCCTGATTCCTCCCAGCGAGGATTTCTATCTGCAGGTGAGGCTCCTGTGAGTTCCAGGGCCTCTAGTTCTACTACAGAGAAGAGAGTGCTGAAATCGTCGCTAACGCACGTTTGCGAGCCGCCGCAGCCGAGAGCGCCCGAAAATCATCGCGCTGCTGCCGCCGAGTGCTCGCAACCAAAGATCGAGTCATCGCACCGAGATCATCGCTTCACGACATCGCAGCACGGACGTCGAGCGTCCGCCATTTTCATCGCATCAGGATCATCGCTCCTCGCGGAGCTCACTTCTTCGCATCGCAACCCGATCGCACACGCAACAAGATCGCCGCCTCGCCTCCTCCCTTGCGGCAGGGAGTCATCGCATCAACGGTCTAGCGTGCAGAAGTTTGTCGCATCGTCTCTACACGCATCAGCTGATCGGCGCATCATCCTCCTCGCGGCAAGGATTTAACGCATCGCCGGCCTCGCGTGCAGAAATTCATCGCTACAGCTTCTTTGCGACAATTTGTTGATTTTGCTACGAAATCCAGGTACTTTGTAGGTAAAAGGGTCGCGGAGACCACTGCTTTGAACTGAACTCCTCTTTGCGCACTTGAACTATTTTTGCAGCATTCCAAGAGTAATCCTATTTGACAGTATTGTGGCTTTTTATCGTTATTGGTCTTGTGTTAAGTCTATATATAAAGATACTTATTTTTGATAACTACTTGTGTGGTGTCCCTTTGTAGTGTTCCTCACTGTGTTACTGTGTATGGTCATAAATGCTTCACACACTGCCTCTGAGATAAGCCCTGCTGCTCGTGCTACGTTACCACAGGGTTGAGCAGGGGTTATCAAAGGGTGGAGCCCTCTCACTCTGACTTAGGAAGAAGGGTCCCTACTTGGACAGTGGCCAGCCATTGCCAACTAGAGACCCCCATTTCTAACAATGACGTTTTATTTTTTTAAAAATTTTTTAGTTTCATGCAGAATCATCAAACAGTGCCAAAGTTACAAACAACACAAAAAACTTTCCTCCTAAGGAAACTCTGATCTAACTATAAACCCACAGTGCCACCAACCTCTGTTGCCCATCGCTGGATTGCTAAGTAAAGTGGGTAACTAGGCGGAGGCAGTAGCGGTCCGTGCTAGGAGTGCCGGCCGGGCGGTTACGTGGGGTGGGGGAGGGGCAGGGTGGGGGGTAGTAAACCACGGATTACGGCCAAATACAGGTAAGTAAACATTTAAATAAATAAAACGAATTTCGTTGTGAGCGCTGCATCGCCAAATGCGATGCAGTGCGCGCAACGGAATTCGTTTTATTTATATAAATGTTTACTTACCTGTATTCGGCCGTAATCCGTGGCTACTACCCCCACCCTGCCCCTCCCCGCTCCACGTCACCGCTCGGCTGGCACTCCTAGCACGGACCGCTACTGGGCGGAGGGCATATACCACTGTTAGAGCCCCCAAAATAGGGAAATAACGCTTGCATAGCAACTGAAACCAATAGAAACATTTGACACGTTCCAAGATCCAACCAGGATCAACTGGGATTTGCTCACTGTATTTTGAAAACCCACTTCCCCGCTCAGTTTTCTTGACACACAGGAGCACCAAAAAAACAAACCATTTGAATGTGAAAATGACTGCAGACGCACGCTTTGAAAAGAATTGTTTATTTTCATGTACAAGCCCTAGGTAATGAGTGTGCTTCTTGTCTTAGCTGTAAGCACTTTGTAAATGGCAGAACCTATCAATTGCCAAACCATTATAAAATATATCTTTATATGAAGCTCTTTACCTAAATTGAACAACAAGATGCAGTGGAAGCTCAGAAACAAAATGAGCTGCTTTCTTCTTTTTAACATTACAGTATTCAAGTTAAAAAGGGTTCAGAAATATTACCCTTTGTTATTTTTCGGTTTCAACTCCTATGCTTCTAAACAACCATGAAGTAAAATGAGTCATCACAGTTGCTTCTGTACCTGACATCGGTGTACCTTTTGAGCTTTTTCGATTTCTGTGGTAATAAAGGTACAAAGGATTGGAAATGTACCTCAGAGAGTCAGATCACAGATTAAGCAATACTCTCATTTGCCACCACAGGAATGGTGTGCTTAAAAGTACCACAGAGAAAATAAATGGGGGGGCAAATACTGTGAATATGGTAACTCGCATAAAAGACATTGGAGGATAGGGAGTGGACATATCTAAATTGATGCTTGTTGATATTTTTAAAACAGAAGTACAATATCTGTTGTTTATTGTTTTAAGTGTTATTTTTAGAGCGGCATATGTAAAATGTACCAGATATGCATACAAATGGAGAACAAAGTACACATGAAAATTGTTAAGTGGGTACTGCAGTATTATACATCAAAAGTTAATGGAGTGTTTTTTAGTAAAGTATTTATGTTATGCATGTTTATGAAAAAACTCCATTTATTTGTTGAAAGTGGAAGAGCATATTGAGGTAGACCATTAAAAAGAGAGGATGTGGTGTTACGGCCAGAGCTGGCAACTTTAAAACTGGATGTAACATCAGTCCAGTCTGCCTGGCACAGCATGGTTTCTCCCACCATCTCAGTCTCCATAGCTTTAATTAAAGGATCAGTCCCCCCTAGTCTAACAGACTAAACAACAAGTCTATTCTAACTTAACAAGGACATTGATAAGGCACCTGCAAACGGGAGAAAACAGGCACTTGCTAAATATTTTATATAACGTAACGTGGACATTAAGCCCTAAATACAAGTTAGGCCAACATTAGATTTGAAATAAATTCTAAATGCATATAGTTAGCATAAATGATTATATTAAATGTAATTTAAAGAAAGCATACATTTTCTGTCATGGTAAAAACATTATTACAATTCAACTAAATATATAGGTGTCTCTCATTAAAGTGAATATAATATAGCCACTAACTACAGTTGATTAATAAAAGACACACAGATTAATGCAGTTAAATACACATTGGGGCATATTCTCAAGAACGTGTGATAACTACTGCAAAAGTTGCTTAACGCTTCCCTTCACATCGCAGTCCATCGCGGGAAAATAACACTGTGTCAACGTGGTATTCCCAACCCTGCGGCACCATGCGATAGTAGCAGGATAACGCGCCAAATGAGCGCCCAAAAACCAACGCGAAGCAGAAACAATGCGAAACACGAACGCGAAAAAACCTGCGATGTACCAAACCGCGATACAAAAATCTGCGACAACCAGCCACAGGCCCGCAAATCCCACGCGTCATGCGTGAAAATGCACTATAAGAGCAACCAAAAAATAAACACCAAAAACAAAACAAACTGCGTAGCACCATGGATGCACCCGGACCGAGTGCAGAGGACAACCCGAACCCCACAAGCCTCACGGAGCACCACCCAGGAACCCCGTGTTCGGGGAAGGGCAAGGAGAAGAGGAAGAGGAAGACGGAGTTCAGTCCGCAGGAAGACCGGATCATCGTCACGGAGGTGATAGAACACCACCAACAACTGTTCGTCACCTCCACTGCGTCATTGGCAACACAAACGGAAATATGGCAGTCCATTGTCACCAATGTGAATGCAGTCGGAGTGTCGAGGAGGTCAATGGAGGAGGTCAAGAAGCTCTGGCATGAAGTGCACAGCCAAACCAAACAGAAACTCGCTGCCAACATGAAGGCAGCAAAGGCGACTGGAGGTGGGATTCCTGTGCCACAAGAGGAGCTGGATGAGCTGGAGGAAATGGTGGCCACAGTCATCAGCGTGGAGACAGTGCAAGGAGTCGGGGGTCTGGACACAGCCCGATATGACCTGACCCAACAGCAACAGGGTGAGTAACGAACAGGGACTGGGGGGACGGGGGCAGATGGGCACAATGCCACACATTCACAATCATGTGCAGCACACTGCACACCCACAATGACTGTGGAACATGTCCCTGATACCCTGGGCACACTGCAGCACACATAGAAACACCAAGTAGTCCCCCGTCCACAATCTGCACAAATGGGCTCCCCTCCATATCACCAATGTCACAACCTACCCATGCACATGTGCTGAATCCCGAAAAACAGCGGCTCTGTGAGCCACACCGACAATGCAAGTGACACTGCATGACAGATAGCATGGCTGAAGTCACAATACTTGACATGGTGCACGAGACGACACTGAGGTGGCTGAGTGTGGACCACATCCATAAAGGAGCAGGTCACACACTGACACATCCACGTGCACCTACGAACCATGATGTAAAAAACACATTTGCAGACAAACAATGCACAAGAGTACCAAATATCTCCAATAGCACAAATGACCCAAGTCGCAAACATCCCAGCACCCGAAAAGCACACAAGTCAAATGCACACCGACTCAAAGGGATAAGGGTCCGCCAATGCAGAGCTGCAGGGGCGAATCGCCAACAATGCAGCACACACACATAGCAATCACAGTACATCAACATTGACGACAATGTGGGACAGAGTGCAACCCCTACACCACAGGACAGAGGACACAACTGGTGCCGCTCATGCGTAGAAACTGGCCAATCACAACTGGCAATGCATGACACTGTGAGCTGATAACGTACGAGTACAACCACACATCCGTCATGTAGTCGAAATGTCCACTGACTCCCATCAAATAGCCAGCTTCACCAAAACAGTCACAATGTACATCGTCATGCAGTCTGAATGTAAACATCTACAATGCGTCAACATACATGGAACACACTGTTAACCTGCATCTCCCCTTCACATTGCAGAGGGACAATCAACACCTCCTACAGAGCAGACCACACATCTCTTCAGTGATGATGAAGAGGACACCCTGCACATTTGCACCGACACCCTCCAACGGCTCATGGACAGCCTCCGCACCCAACCTCCAGGAGCAGGGCAGCCCACCTGCATCGCGGTGAGCCCACACCCTGCACAGACCACACCGCAGGAAGCACACACCACCACAGCTGCCTCCCAGGACCCCCACAACCAACACACGGATTTCAAACTCCGTGTGTTAGGGTGCCAGGAGAAGATGGCAGATCAGCTGCGGCTGGGTTTCGAGCTCATGACAGACAAACTCAATGCCATACGTGGGTGCCTGAGTCCCATCAGGGAGCACCTGCAGTCCCTAACGGGTACCAACTGTCCGCACCATGCTCACCAACAATCCTTGGCTGACATCGCTGGGTCCATTACTCGGTTACAAGAACTGTCTAGGCAGACAGGCCCAAGCGATGACAGCACAGAGATGGCACAGATGCGGAGGTCAATGGAGACCATGGAGCCGATGCAGGCTGGAAGTATGGCTGCTACTGCTGAACACCAGCAAGATGTAGCTGCGATCTTCCATGTCTTGCAGATCCTCATCTTGCCATTGCTGCCACTGAGCCTGTTCAAGGTCACTGCTGCAGGAACCTTGACACACACATATCCTTCCCCTGATGTGTCAGTGGCACACAGTGATGCAGCCCAATCACCTTCGCACCCTGATGTGTCAGTGGCACACAGTGATGCAGCCCTATCACCTTCGCACACTGATGTGTCAGTGGCACACAGTGACGCAGCCATAACCCCACCACACACACCTGACACACCGGACACAGAAGACGTCTCAGAGGAGTAAGATGTGGAGGGTAATGACTGTGTGAGGAAGGAGGTAGTAGCATCCGTCCCCGCCATATGGCCTGTCCCTGCCTGGTCATGCTCTCTGCATCATGCTCTGGAACAACACCTCCCACTGTCCCCCGAAACACTCTGCGACCTTCACATGGACCCCGACATGGACTGCCATATCTGTTCTGGTACCAATGACACAGCAACCCAGCGGCGGACTGCACCCTTCCTCTTCAGATCAACTTTGCCTTGCCAAAAGAACTCTGGTTGGCCCACCACTGGGCAACCAGGTCATGTGGGCTTGAAGTGGCCATGTGCTGCTCCAGGTCCGACACCCCCCAGAATGTGAATAAAACATCCCAAATCACACAGATGTGTCATGTCTATGTTCACTCACGAATAAATGTTTGGATGAATGTCGAGACATCGATAGCACTAAAAGGTACACCCTGGTAGATGTCATCAATGCGCATGTTTGACCCTGACCCACATGGCCACTTAGATGACTGTGAAGGTGTGAACTAGCTGTGGCCACATTGCAGTGACAACAATCCCGTTGCCCCCAAACGTAGCACCACGTCCATGTATCAAATAGGGCTGTGTGTGGAAATGTCACATTCGGTAGCAGTCCTTAAGTGGTGTCCCCCATCACATGTGACAACAGAACGTCTCTTCGCATGCCTACTCACACACATCTGTGTGGACACAGTCTGTTTTGATGGATGACCTTGTTCTACATGGCGAGAAGTTGGACACCATACGCACATTGCTGGGGACACGTAGGAGCACAGGTCTGCCACCAACTATCCAAGCCACAATGTCTGGCTCACAGAGGTGGAGCTGGCAATAGGGACTCACCCCCAATTCACAAGCGTCAGTCAATGCCTCCCTGTGTACGGACAATGCACATGTAGGCACATGATCTGTCATTATAATCAACACTCATCACAGTTGTACACAGGTGAAGTTGCGTAGACTTTATTAGCATGTGTGTGTCAGTACGGGCAAGGCAAGGGCCACAACATGCAGACCAATGTTTAAGACACTTACAGGCAGCTTAGGAACATGTCGAGGTGCAAGTAATGGGGTGGCAAAAGTGCACACAATTCATTACGGATGTCAACGGTCTCAGCACACCTTGCCTTGCTGGACGAGTCACGTGATGTTTAGCGTCTGCTCATCGGCCCGTCTCAGGGGACACGACTCACAGCCCATGGGATCTGCATAGTGCTGTAGCACCGGACTGCGCTGACTTTGTGCTCTGCTGACAGTGAGCAGGTGAAGGGATCCTGCAAGGTCACATGTCGTGCTACATTGCCATGTGTGTACTCTTCCCCCAGCAGTTTCTCCGCTTTTGGAACGTTGCCAGGCGACGCTTTGCTGCTCCACCCATGGGACTGCATCACCTTGCACAGGTGTGTGTACACATGCGTAGGTCCACGCACATGCATTCTGAGTCCAGGCGACGGCAGACAAGTCCACTGTTGTGGTGGGATATGTGGAAATTCCTCCGAGATGCTACAAGGTGTGGGGACCTGTGCTGTGGGTGACAATCAATTGTGGCTGCAGGAACGTAGTTACTCGTCCATGTATGCGAGCGCTGCTTCATGGGCAATCTGTTCCAAGAGTACATCGTTGTTGAGGTCAAGGTACGCGAGGGCGAGCCAATCCATTACCTGGTCTGGGCAGCTGTGCTCCGTCCATGCCGTTTCACCAATCCGCAACACAGCCCAATAGGGGAGCGCCTCGATGTGGTCACTGCACACGAGGAGTTGTGCAATCTCCCATGCCCAACTGCCTGCACATACGCCAAATATCAAGGCATCCCATGCACGGGTGTCACGGTTAAACTCCTGTTCGTGGGCCAATAGGGGGTGCACACACGTGTCATAATCCAGTTCAGCTACCGTTGTGTTGGATAGGCAGACATCCATGGGCCACTCGAATGTGCATGATCGACAGTGGAACCAGGGCTGGACGCAGGTGACGTACGCAAGACGGAAACTCAGACGGTAACTGATGCGGAACACTTCCAGTGGCAGTGATCCCAACAGATGCAGCATTCGTGCACGGTACAGTTCCACATGACAGGGGTTGTGCATGTGCCCCGAATTGCCAGCCATTGCCTTTGTTGGTCTCGTAGCACCGGCACACTTCTGACAGGCGGCAGTTGTGTGGATGAGATTCCACTGCTCGGAGCAATGAGTCGTGTTTGTGTGCAACGTTTGGGCGTATGGGTTGTTTCTTACTTATGTGTCAGGGGCATCCCAAGCAGGTGTGCCTCAGACAGGGACAAGTGTGTGTGGGGTGTGGACACGTTGGTCTTTCATTCGCGCAGTTCGTGGTGTGGGAGTCGTCATGATCTGGTTTGGTATCTCTCGCAGGGAGTGCCAGCCGCATTCAGGACCAAGGTCGGGGGTTCAGGTGTCCTTCAGCCTTGTGTATTGGGACAATGGAGCTTTCATTCCTGATGTTGGTCTGACTACTGCTTGCATTTTTGAAATGTGATGTGGCCTTCGCGTTGCTATTGATGCCAGGCCTTTGACTTAGCGTGCGCCAATAGCGTTACACACACAACAGTTGGCATGTATGAGCCAGGAGCCCGATTGGCCTTGTGCTCCTTGTACGATATCTCAATTTCTCTCTCTCACTCCCTCTCTCTCTCCCTCTCTTTCTCTCACTCTCTTTTTCTCTCTCTCTCTCTCTCACTTTCGCTCGCTCTCTCTGTCCTTTGATGAGCGCATGACACACCTTCTTATCTGGAAATTTGTTTTGCAGGCTGTGACTTCCAGATTGTCCTGGGTGGACCCGCCATGACTCTTCAAAATAGTTATTTTGTGTTTATTCTGTATGAAACTAATTATTTGCTGAGTCTAAGATGAATGTATGATTCTCATTTTTCTGACGACACATGTAGGTTAGGTGTTGTTATTGTGCGACATCGGGCACATTGTTTTGTTCATGATTTCGTGAGGTTGATGTGACATATCTTTGTCCGGGTGTTGGTGGGGGGGGTGCCCGGAGTGGGGCCCGGGGGGGGTCCTGGGTGTTGTGGCGGTGGGTGCTGTTGCCCTCTCAGGGCTCCGGGATGCATGGTGAGTGGCTCCATGGCATCTGTTGTTCTTCATGTGTGGCTATGGGCTGTGCTCCCTTGTATGTTGCAGGTTGTCATCCGACTTTGCACCAGGTAAAGCAGGTGTTAATTTCCTGCTACTGACGCGCCTTATCGCATGTTTTGTGATCTTATCGCGGATCGGGCTGGTCGTTGAGAATGTTGTGGAGTGGTGTTGTCGCAGCTTTTTGCACGGGTACGCCTACACTGCATATCATTAGCGTTAGTTGCCGGGGGCATCTGTGGCGATGTTTTTTGCGACTGCTATCGCAGGTAAACTGGTGTTATGGGCTGTTAGCACCAGCTTGGGAATGGGCAGATAAATTTATAGCGGATTTGGCTGCGATAACGTGCCGATAACTCGGCGATAGCTCCTTGAGAATATGCCCCATTGAGTAAATAAGTTACATATCAAAGGGTGGGCACTAAATTGTGCTGCTACAGATCTCTCAGGTATGGGTTTACGTCCCTCAACATCTACACTCCCAAGATGGGTGAAATTGCCTATAATTCAGTCTTATGAATCCTCCTGGGTTGAACTGCCTTCCACTGCCAATCTAAATCTACACACAGTGTCTCTTCTTCATGGATTATCTTCAAGGATGCCTCCTTGAAAGACATTTGTAATGTTGCAAAATGGGCCTGCCCAAACACCTTTATGCTGCATTGTAGGATTTGGCCTATTTGGCTAAAGTTCTCTAAACTTTTTGCTTTCCCCCTAGACCGTTTTCCTGACATAGAGTTGCCAATTTAGATGCTTTGGGTACTTTGCCACTGCTGATCAGTGTCAAAGTACAAGGGTTCCCTATGTAAGTACAATGGTAATTGGTTGGCCATGATTGGTATGTTTGCCTTACTAGTAAAAGTCCTTAGTGATGTGCACTGTGTGTGCAAGGGCTAGTAATGCAAAGGCGCGCAGAGAAGGGAACTCAGGCCTTCAGTGTAGGGCCTGCGCGCAGTTTGCTAAGTTAGCATGTTGTCCTGACAAGTGCAACCACTTGTCAGGCCTTACTTTCCCTTTGCGTACACTGTGGGCACCCCTGTGGTAGGTCCCGGGTAACCCCTGGGCAGGGTGCAGTGTAGGTAAAAGGCAGGACATATACTGAGGTGTGTGCTATGTCCTGACAGTGAAAAAACACTCCATTTCGTTTTCACTGGTGAAAGGTCATTCTGCCCATAGGACAGAATGGGGGAGGCTGGGTATGGTGTTTTGTTAGCCTAGTTTCCTATAAGTTTATAATGGAGAGGTGAAGTTTAGTATGTATGAACTCACAGTGTCATAACACATCTTTCTATGAAAGTGGCTTTGTCACTGTGTGTTCAGAAACCACTCTTTTAAAAAGTGGCTGAGTTTTGTGCTTTAAGCATTTCTGTGTGTCTCTGCTGAATGTGGATTGACTGTCTGGATCTGAGATGGGAGGGGGTGAGATGGCACCTGGCTGACCTGCATCTGGAGAGTATGCGAGATAAACCCGGGAGGTGAAGAGGCCTGGGTTGCAGCTATAAAACAATTGACCCATCTCCTGCTGAGTGATTAAGGGTCCAGACCCCCAGTATCAAAGGGAGAAAGGTGACACTGGGAGGGGGACACCCAGAACTAATTTAGGCAGTGGTCAGGGACCCCTGAGCACAACGAACTTCAAAGACATGAAGGGGTATATCTAAGAGAACTGAAACCCCAGGAATTTGGTGTAATTTTGAATGGCGAAATGGACATGTCGAGTCTGCAAAGGCTTTGACCTCTTTCGTGGTCAAGAAGAACCTCTGCCAAGGAAGAAGTTGCTGAAGAGACTGCTGGATAGGACTGACCCTTGCTTCGTGATCTGGGGCTGGCCTGCAGTTTGTAGCTTTTACTAAGGAAGAGACTGAAGGGACATTGCAGTGGGTAGTGTCCCCCCCCTTCTTGAACAGGACTGTGCTTTGTGCTGTGTCCTGAACCCCAAGGGCCTGAGGTGAGCTGGCTCCCTGTTTGGAAACACAGGAACATAAAAGTTTCCGGAGAAGTCCCAAGCAATGCGGTGTGCGCGTGCTTTTGCAGCTTGAGACCCTCAGAAGTTGTGCCTTGTGATCGTGGGCCCGCAGGAGTAAACTGAGTCTCGAACGCGCAGGGTGCATGTCGGGGTGCAAGCCGAGGCATTGGTGAGGAGCGCCTGGTCGTTGTGTGCACCGGGAGACGAGGTGAGACTCGGACGCGCAGGGTGCGTGTCGGGGGTGCAAGCCGAGGCGTTGGTGAGGAGCGCCTGGTCGTTGTGTGCACTAGGAGAAGAAGTGAGTCTCGGACGCGCAGGGTGCGTGTCGTGGTACAAGCCAAGGCATTGGTGAAGAGTGCCTGGTCGTTCTGTGCACCGAGAGAAGAAGTGAGACTCGGACGCCCAGGGTGCGTGTTGTGGTGCAAGACAAGGCGTTGGTGAAGAGCGCTTTGTCGTTGTGTGCACCGGGAGAAGAGGTGAGACTCGGACGCGCAGGGTGCATGTCGAGGTGCAAGCCGAGGCGTGGTAACGATCGCCTGGTCATCGTGTGCACCAGAGAAGAGGCGAGTCTCGGACGCGCAGAGTGCGTGTCGCGGTGCAACCAGAGGCGCTGGTGAGGAGTGCTTGGGTAGCGTGTGCATCGAAATCGAAGTAAGTCTCCACAAGTGCTGGGGGCGGGTCTCGGTGTCCACTGAGACCGCCGGAAGGAGGGCCAGGTCATTGGGCCCTCGGAGTGCAACAGTAGCGGCCCGGACCGGCAGTCCCGGAGGAGCGGAGTTGCCGGCCCGAGCTCGCCGTGCCCATTGACGGAGTTCTGGATCAAGGTCCAAGTCGCTGAAGGAGGGGAGGAGAGTGGGGTCGCGCCCCCCCAGGTAACGTGGATCATCACCTGGGGTGGGGTGCGGGCTCGGAGGGACACTCTCTCTGCCTCTCGCTCCTGGCAGCTGCGTGAGCCTGTTGCTTCGGCTCGGATCGAGGCCCGTGCTGGCCCAAGGAGGGGCAGTACTGGGGCCGGAGTGAGAAGCGGTACTTTTGTGTCATCATTGATCCATGTCGGGGGCAACTGTTAACGGAGCACCTAGACTGTCGTATTACACTTCGCATTATTGCTGCTAATGAACTATCGAACTGTCGTATGACGCCTGACTCTATTTGTGCCTGACGAACTACATGCTGGGTGCGCTACGCACTGCGTTATTTTCCCTTGCAGAGTACATGATTGTAAGCGTGGCGCATTGCATTATTTCTTCATCGCACAGTACCTGATTATAACGTGGCGCATTGCATTATTTCTTCAGTGCACAGTACATGATTGTAGCGTGACGCATTGCTTTGTTTCTTCCTTGCACAGGGCATGCTGGTGGTGATACGCATTGCATTATTCCTTCTATTGCAAAGTACATGACTGTGGCGCTACGTATGGCATTGTTTCTCTATTGCACAGTTCAGGAGTATATCGTTACGCATTGCATTATTTTGTTTCTTTTGCAACGTGTGTGATTCTAGCAATACGACCTACCTAACCTTTTGGAAATGGTTAGAAGTCAGCTTAACTGTTGGTTAGAAGCGGTGGTTGGGATTAGAACCTACCAATCCCCCGGAAGGAATACTACCCATTATTATATGTTGGTTTTGTATCGTGTGGTCATATCGTATATCTTCTTGTATAAAGATTATACTCATTTTATAAAAACTCGTGTGGAGTCTATTTGTGGTGACATCATTGGGTTGCTGTGAGTGTGGTTGCACGTACTGTACGCTCGTGCCTTGGAGATAAGCCTGGCTGCTCGTGAAAAGCTACTAAGGGGGTGAGCAGGGCTATCTCAGATGGTCTCCTTACTTAGCCTAACGTTGAAATGAGGTGTCCGGATCTCGCACCTGGCAACAGCGATGTGGGACAGGGACTCCCGCCTCCAGCATTTGGTGGCGGCGGTGAGGGATAAGGACCCCCACTTCCAACATGCATTATCCCTGCAGTAGGGTGGTGGAGCATAGTTGGAGTTTGGTGCTTGTGCTTTTTCTTCTTTTCATGATCTTTAATTTGTGTGTAGCATCAGAATTTGCCTGTGCACTAAGTTTTCTTTTTCTACGTCACCACTAACATCACTCATCACCAGCTTGGGTATTAGCTCATTCTCTTAGGACTGTGGCAGGAAGACGGACGAGCAGGTAATGACCCAGTTACTTACAGGTAATCTTCATTACTCTGAGTCCAGGTCTTTCTGTTGCAGTCCTTCCCACAGATTTGATCATTGATCTCTTTTGTTTGGTTATTGCAGCAAGCGGTCATCTGCTGTTCCTCCTTTCATGCTTGATAGGTACAGCAGCCATCTAAGGGGAACTTTCTAACTTCGGAGTATGTAATTGTATTCTGTGGAGCAGAGGGACTGCTCACTTTGTTAGGACTGCAGCAGGAAGACAGATGAGGAGATAATGACCGTGGACTCCTTTACACTATACTAAAGCCAAAATAATTAGCACTTAGAAGAAGTGGTGGATAAAGGCGGCATGTGGAAGCTCAAGGTTCAAGTGAGAAACTCTGATTGAAAAGGGGTGCTATCTTCCTTTGGAAGCAAAGGACAGGCATAACACAGGCAGCAGGCATTACTACCTCCCTCCAAACACACATAAGTTTAGAAGAATTAGTGCCAGCAGTGCAAGATTTCTCTTCCCCACATACACATAGAACATCAGCACACACAGGATTTCTAAGACATGGTTCACTTATTTCTTTTTAATTTTTAGACAGAACATATTGCCATAACATATGTAGTGAATGATGATCAGAAGCACTTCTCTTGCAGAGAACCAATCAATCACCATGATCTGGTGGGTAAAGAAAACAAGTAAAGTAAACCCAGAAAAGGAAATATACATGCCCTAATATAAGTACTTACAACATAGCAGAATGCACCCTTTCCAATCTAGGTGCCATTTACCGTGGAGCCAAAGCACAAACAAGAGTTGTGCATGCACATCTTTTAATTGAGGAACTTTCCATTTTAGAGATCTGTTCTGTGTGTAAAGTATGAATCTAGGTGAAAAGCTGCTGAAGCTTTGTGCCGCATAATAAAAATTCAAAAAGTGTATATAAGAGACTTTGAAAAAACGAAAAACTAACATGGTTTTCAGTTCTTTCACATATCATCCTCTAAAGTGAATCGAGCACGAAGTGCACATTCTACAAGCCCAGGCCCCCCTCCTGAACAAAGGGGGCATGATAATTCAGACTGTGGTGCACATGGCCTGACAGCCTTTGAAAGACAGCTCCTTCTCGCCTGTTAAACATGCTGGTCCTGAAGCTCCTTGTCTCCAGTAACTGATAACACCTTGGCAGATATTTCTTTCTGGACTCTTGCCAGAATGCGAAATAATTTCCCGAATTGAAAACTATCTTGGCAAACCTAGTGCCTTCAAGCACGAAATAGTGTCAGAAATACCTCACTTAATTAGCCAGCAAGATAAAGAAGGCACAGATAGCCACCATCTCACAGAATAAATTAAAAATTACAAATCTGCCAGAGCACAGACTGACTGAGATATATCTGTGAAATTTGACAAATTATAAGAAAACTGTAGGACAAAGTACTATTGAAAAACTATGACATTAGTTATTTGAACGCCCCAGTTAATGACGCCCTCTGGCGGTCTGCTACTGCAGGTGGAGACATAATTCCCCAGGCTACTTATGATTGACACTTGAATAACCACACCCAAAATAAGCAGACTGTTCAAACATATGACCTACCCAAGCTATCATTACAAAATTTGTAGACATGTGTGCATTCATCCATCCATATAATCTTCATTATCCCACCCTTCAAATTTATAAATACTAAAAATTACATAGGCATGAGACATTAAGGCCGGGATTACAAATGGTGCGGAGTGGATTTTCCAAATAAAACTCCACTCTGCATATTTAAAGGTGGATAACTGTTCATACACCTGGTTTTCCTGGGTGCATGAATACTGCATTCAATGTTATCAGATGGAAAAAGCAGTCAAATCAAATCAAATGGGGCTTGTGTCCAAGCGCTACAGGTACAATAGAGAGAAAAAATCTAAAAGGCATAATTAAAAAGCCAGGTGGTTTTCAGGCTACGTTTAAAAGAGTCCACATCGCTGGTCGCATGAAGATGAAAGGTGCTAAGCTGTGAAGGGTTTTCCGTACATCAGGGAAATGGCGCTCAGACTCGTACGCGTTTCTGTAACACTCGCTGCTGTATGTGTACGGTGCTAACAGGTTGGGGGAAATAACCCAAAACCCCCGTAAATCGTGTGAGTCAACAACTCACACTGGTAATATGAACACTGTCCTGTGCACACGTAGTTGGGATAACAGTACAAAGCAAAGTCTCAAAAGTTGCCCAATTCAAGATCGACATCCGTTGTGTGAATAAAGATTATTTAATGATGAAACAAAGCAAAAGGAAGAACCAGCCGACACGTGTTTCGTCACAATGGGTGGTAATCCCGTGACTCTTCAGGGCTGGAGTGCAGCTGAGTGTGCGCGGCAACGGGGAAAGAAATCAAGGCGGATGAGCCCGGGACCTGCATAGAATCAGAGAAGAAGTGACGTCCGTCTCACGAAAGACTGCCGGATGAAAGGTAAGTAAATTCCAGCTTGCAGCAGCTAGCGCCGAGAAGGAATTGCCTCCCGATCTCTTCAATCTCATCTTAGGCGCAACAGTCAGCAATGCATCACCTGAACGAAGGGTTCTGGAAGGATGATGATGGGGGAGTCTCTTGGACAGTTATTTAGGGCCTATACCATAGAAAGCTCTATGGGCAAGCACCAGTCCCTTAAACTTCACTCTCACCCATATGGGAAGCTAATGTAACTCCTTAAGATGGTGCTGAACAGAAACGTTCTGAGGAATGTTGAGTCAAAGCCTGGCAGCAGCATTCTGCACCAACTGGAGTCTCTTAAATTGGTATAGGGGGAGTCCCCAGTATAATGCATTAGCGTAGTCCAGCTGAGACGTATGAGGACATGGACTACCATCTTCTGACAAGGAGCCGGAAAAAGGAACAAGAACTTCCTAAATAAACAGAGAAGGCCAAAGCAGATTCCAACTGTGCTCTCTACTTGTGGTTTAAAGGACAGGTTACTATCGAAACTTCACTCCCAGTTTCTTAACCACCATAGTTGGAGTCAGAAGAGAGACAGCAGAACCAGGCCAAACCTCACCACCCCTCAAAGTGGATTGGGGGGGGGTAGAGAACCAAAAACCAGTACCTCTGTTTTGCTCATATTACACTGGAGGTTACTCTGGCACATCCAATGAAACACTGCTGACAGACACGCTTCAAATCTGCATTGGGCACCAGAGATGTTCCCGCCCCAAGTTAGAATAATCTGCGTGTCGTCATTGTAAGAGATGATCTGCACTCCAAATGATTGCACCAGGGTTGCCATAGGGGACATATAGACATTGAACAATGTTGGATTCAAGGCAGAGCCCTGGGGAATCCCAAACTCAATAGACTTAGAGTCTGGCGCAAATAGCGGTATCCACACCTACTGACCTCTGTTCGATAAAAAGGAACGCAGCCAGGCCAGAGCAGTCCCACCCAAACCGAAGTCCCGCAAGCGTTGCATCAAGATAGGATAGGAGACCGTATCAAATGCCGCTGAAAGGTCTAAAAGCAGCAAGGCCACTTTCTTCCTGTTGTCCACAGCTATTTTAATTGTGTCTGGGACCTCAACAAAAGCAGATTCAGTGCACTGTCCAGGGCAAAAGCCAGATTGAGAAGGGTGCAGCAACTGGTTAGTATTGAGATAGCTGGAAAGTTGGATGTTGACTAATTTTTCGAGGATCTTAGAAAAGGCTGGTAACAGGGAAATCAGCCTGTAGTTGGCCAGAACAGACTTATCTGCCAAAGGTTTTTTGAGCAGTGGGATCAACCTGGCATTCTTCCAGCAACTAGGAACAAAGTCCTGGTGCAATGAGTTGTTTATCAACACATTCAGGGTGGGGTTTATGGCCTCTGCATTACCACCCAATATTCAGGGAGGGCAGGGTTCGTCAGGGGACCCGACATACAGGCTCTAAGGGCATGCTCAGAATCCTCCAATAAAATGAGGGGAAATTCTGTAAGGGAGCAAGAAAATGGAAGAAGAATTGTCAAGGGCCAATCTAGAAACCAGACTGCCTCACTGCTATTAGTGCTGGGGATACTCCTTGGCCATCTGACCCATACGAGCCAGTGCTGTTGTTAGTACCAGCAGCTGAGAGTGAGAGGGGGGGTTGGCAAACTTCTTAGTGATTTTAAAGACCTATTTAGATAGAATATTAGACCTGGTGATTTTTTCAGTGAAGTACTTTGCTTGGGCATTTTTGATGCCTCGGTAATAAATAGATAGCTCCTTTTTGTAGCACTCCTTATCCTCAGGCAGATAAAGCTTGAGCCAAGCTCTCTCAAGCTTTTTGCAATGTTGCCGCATTCATTTAAGCTACACATTGAACCAAGGAGCTGATGGCCATCGCTGACCACCCAAACCTGATCTAATGGGTGCCACCTTGTCAGGCATAATACATAATCAGGCATTAACTACCAGTGCATCTGTTTCAATATTATCAGAGAGCACCGAAGCATGGTTATTATGGCTAAGGATGGTTACCTCAGTCTTAACCTTGGCCCAGTTACGATAAGGAAGTGCAGCGTTAGGCCTTCTGCATCTGGGGCCCTGCTTTAATGACCAGCAGAAATACACTGTAGAATGATCCGACCAGGTGCTGCTCAAAACCTCTACAACCTTAATACAGCCATTGGAAAAGATTGGATCAAGCAGATGACCCGCAGCATGGGTAAGTTTATTCACAAATTGCTTAATGATCCAAGCGGACATAATGTCAGAGAGAAGGGAGGCATGATGGTCCTCTGACTTGTCCAAATGGATGTTCAGGTCACCCAGTACCGATAAATTGAAATATTTTAACAGGTAACTGGACAGACAGTCATCCAATGAGGATAAAAGATGGGGCGATGATAAATTAGCGTTCCAGACACAGATTTGTTAGCTGATGGAGAAAAACAAAAGCACAAGGATTCATCCCTGAAGAGTTAAGAGTATCAAAAGAGGTACGTTTAAGGGAGCGTTTAGAGATTATGGCTGCCCCCCTACCCCTCTTACCCACTCTATCATGGTGAGCAATGAAACAGCTCGCAGGGACATCAAGAGCCATATCTGGAGCAGAACTGTCACTCATCCATGTCTCAGTGAGGAAAAGAATATCCAAATGTTCATCCCTAAGAAGCTCAAATATGGGCAGTGCGTTTTTATGAGGAGAACAAGCATTTATTAATGCTGCCTGAATCCTTAGCGTATTGGCACAATTAATAGTGGCCTTAAGGGGGCTATTGGTCCGAAGGGCATTCACAAACGGCCAACCGTCATGCAGTTTGAAGGAACACAAAGAGCAAGTGAGTGGCAGAACAGGGGAAAACAGGTCCAATCGCCCTGAACATACAACACCAGGATTCAAAGCTAAGATCTCCGAAGGAGAGTACTTTCTACATGAGTCTCACTGAATAGAAGTTTGACCAGCATTGCTTGCGATGAGCGCGGATGGGCACAGACGGGTTTGTATTAGGCACGCCTTTGGTACACCCGCTGCATGCATCCGCTGCGTGTCCACATTCTGCCTCCTCTTATGTCCCTAGAGGACATCCCCCTGCGGCAACTAGACCGCAGCTGTCAAAAGATGGCGGCCCAAAATGGCCAAAAAGGAAGTGGCGGCACAAATGCACTAAACACTGCGTTCTGCAAGTGCCAAGGAAGCCGTGAAAGAATGTGGCTCAGAGAAGTCCGGTGAATCACCAAAATACTCTAAAATGCTTTTTAAATGCTTAAATTGTTTTGGGAAAGGGCTGCATAGCATCCCTGATCCATTACACAGCCCCTGCTCAACCCTGTGCCAAGGCATGGGTTAGCATGGAATTGTTGGACCGGGCCCTTTCTGCAGGATCAGCCCAGATTTTTCCCTCCCTCTGTCTTCCATTGCTGAACACATTTTTGTTGGCTTTTAGGACTCTGTGCACTTTCTTCCATCTAACCAGTGTTAAAGTTCTTGTGCTCTTAAGCATTATAAAATTGGCCTACACCTGATTCCTATTTTTAATTTAGCTATAAGTCCCTAGTAAATGGTACTACATGTACCCAGGGTCTTTAAATTAAGTGCAACTAGTGGGCTGCAGCATTTATTGGGCCACCCACTAAAGTAGCCTTAGTTTTAAACCGCCATTTCAACCTGGCTAAATAAACCTCTTACCAGGCCTAAGCCTTCCTTTTTAATACTTATAAGTCATCCCTAAGATAGGCTCTTAAGGCTTATAGTGCAGGGTGCATGGTATTTAAAAAGCAGGACATGTGGGTTTAAGTTTTACATGTCCTGACAGTGAAGAGTGCCTAAAGTAGTTTTTTACTGTTGTAAGGCTTTCTCTTCCATAGGACCTGATTACGAGTATAGGTGCTATTTTCTTGCATCTGATAAATGATGATACTATTTCTAGTTTCTGGGGAATAACATGCGGATTGTGGTATTTAATGCACCAAAATCCTCATAATACTGTAAACACAGGTTTGACCTACTGAAATTTAATGAAGGTCAAGGTACTTAACGCATCAAATATTTATCGAATGCGTTAAATCAAATTCAACTCATAATTCCGACCCTTGCACAAACAGGGGTTTGCGCAGGGTTTGGAAAATAATGACCCACCCGTAATCAGGCACCGTAGACTAACACTGGGTTACCTTATTACACTTAATGCATGCTAACATTAAGATTGGGAACAGATAGAGTAAGTTGTTTACACTCAAATAAATGATAATTTAAAATCCTCTTCAATGTATAAGTCGGATTTTAAGTAACTATTCTGAAAAGACTACGTTTAGGAAGTTGGCATTTTCTTGTTCAAACCAGCTTTGCCTTTCTGCCAGGGTTCTGGGTCACATGACTCTGAATGGCGCTGCTATGGTGATTTGTGTATTGCTTCCAGATATGGGAACAAAGAAAGCCTTGGGGTGAAGGGTCTGCCTGACAAGATGCCTGGGGAGGAGTTGGGCTCTGCCATGTTTGCACTTCAAAGGGCTCTGCCTTTAGCACACACAAAGGAACCTGACACAGCCCTGCCTATTGCCACCCTCGACAGTTTGGAGCCAAACTCAGGGAAAATGGCAAGAGCTGACCAGAAACAGTTTTGGGGGTAGATCTGGGAATTCCCCCACACAAAGGCTGGAACCAGGTATAAAAGTGGGTCCTTCAGAACCTCTCGTCAGAACACTCCTGGATGAAGGACTGCCCTGCTGCCAAAAGGACAGCCTGCTGCTGGAAAGACTGCCTTGCTGTGTGAAGAAGGAAGAATGGACCTGCTTGCCTTAATCCCAACCTACCCAGAGTGACTTCAAGGGTCCGTTGGCTGACCTCCTGTGTGAGCTACAGGGACACAAGAAACATCCGGAGGCCTCCATGGAACTTCCCACTAGCTGCCTGGAACTAGCTGAGCCCTGCTGCTGGCCTCTGCAAGTCCTGATCCCCAAGAGATACCCCCAACAGTCAGTCAGTCATTGTTTTAAATTTTTATGCAAATATAAAAAAATACACATAGATTAATAAACATATATAGACTTACAGAAAGAAAAGCCAATGTATACACCCTCAATAGTGTTTCCCGACCTAAAAGGGCCACACAACACTCAAAGGTCTCACAGGGCATGTAACGACCTAGATGAACGCTGGAATCCTATGCCTGACGCACTTATTATCATGGTCTGTGTACCAACAGGACCTGACACCATACTCTCACCTTTATGTGTCTAACACAACAAAAGGGGTTTATTAATAAAATACCTACTAGCTTTGTCATGGTAATACTATAAACCTCAATAGTAGAACATACACCATCACATATAATGCATTTAAGTCATGAAACATTCCAAGGTGACATCAGGATATGCACTGATTTTTACTTTCACATATTGCAGCAATGAACCATTTAACAATTCTCATCAAAGCCTTACTTCTATATCACAAAATTGCCAAAAAACACAGAAAAACCAACACTAAAGGTCTACGCCACATGAAACTCTGGGTAAAAGCTCCACCTCAAAAATGTTTGATTTCATAGAAAGCTTTTTCTGGGTCACTTTATGTGGACCCCAGGAGACTTAGGACAATGTTTCAAAAACCACCGCCTTCTGGCTTTCCCACTACTGCTCCTGGATGACTCCCCAGCAGAATCTCAACTTTTTCTACGTGTTCCTTCAATGTTTTGGCCCGACAGTCCCCACATGGGTCATGTTGCTCGCTGACTCAGGTGTGGGTGGCAAGATGAAAAGTGGATATCTCCGGTCTGTTCTTACAATGTTTTCTTTCTGCTCCTTATGGCAAGCTTGTGTTGGTTTCTTGATGGAGCTTTTTGAAATCTGCTCTCCTCAACTTGAGGAAGACCTTCAGGGACCTGCCCTCCTGCTCTTCAACTCTGAGAATTCTCCTGCCCTGGTTCCTTCCAGCAGCAGCATCCTCCTACGGTCCTTAGGCAGACTACACCACCTGCCTGCCCTCCTGAAGTTCCGATAGTCCTGCCCACTTCCAGGACACCTGTGTGTGTTGCAGGAGTCTGAAGTACTTCTTTCAAGGGCACCTCCAGGTAGATCTGGTTCACAGACTCATTTAGGGTCCCCAGCCAGTCCACCATCTGGGGCCTTATGATGATCCTATGCCTTGAACTGCACCGATGCTGAACGGGTCCACATTTTTCTTTTTTCCATCTTCAGCACATGCATTACCTTGAAAAACCTTGGAGTTCGTGCATGTGCTGCTGACAGCAGAGCTTGGAAACACAAAGAGGCAGTTGCCAACCTGTGTTTCAGAGCTCTGCTGTCTGCAGCCTATGCACTAACTTGCTGATTTTTAGACTTAATATATGTGCTGAAAATAGAGAAAAAATACCACACAGAACACTCCTGCATCAGCACAGAGAAAAGGACCATGGCCCCAATTGTCCCTCAGAGAGTGGGGAAGTCAGTGCCACAGCTCATGGAGGCAAAGTCCACTAGAGTTCAAGGATATGAGTCAAGAGTATTCTTCCACTTCACACGGGGATTCATCCAACAGAGGGTCTGTTGCCTTTCCTTTTCATATGATCTTCTCTTTTCTTAAGGTCTCGGTCCCTGTGTAGGGGTTAAAAAGTGGAGCTGGGGAGTTCAAGAAAGTGGGTGTCACTGCCAAATTGACAGATGCCACATCACCCTTTCCATCCCTAACTTACATTTACTAAGAGCAGCCCACAGCCTGATCCACCACCCGGTACAGCATCTTAGGATTGTTAAAGAAGGTAGAATCAAGTGGTGGTATTCAAGAACTCTATTTGTATCTTAGCTCCACCCCTACCAGACACTGCAAACCTGGCTCCTTCCTTTCAAGATTTAAAAGGGAAGACCCTGGTGTGATTATCATTTGATCTATGAAAGGAAACTCAATAAGGAAGTAGTCCAAGGTAGAGAGAAGGAAAAAAAACGGCAAACCAACAATGTGCACTCCCCTATCCACCCCATAGGGCAAAACAATGTGCGTTCACGGTCTGTTGGATAATATCAAGTGAGGCATTCACTGAGGCATACCTTCTGCTCCTCCCTCCAGATGACTGAACTAGTCTGGCTTAGCCTGTACCAGATTTAGATGGCCCCAGACTCCTCAGTTCTATTCCCTGGCTTGTGAATGTCTGGCCTCATCATGCAGTGCGATGGTGGTCAGGTGTAATATTTTGAATTACTTGGGGCAGGTCAGTTCCTTGAATTCGTCTGCAAGGAAGGTCAAAAAAGGATTATATTCTTTCTTAAAGAAAGAATTCGTTTGGCAATTCTCACAGAGATTTTCCCCATACCAGGGAGCTCCCACAGTTGAAAAAATGAAACTGCGGTGCTTCAGGGCCATATCTCTGCTCCACAATCTCACCAATACCTGCAGTGCACCACAAAGAGCCATTGCCCTTTGCCTGTCCCTGATTGAATGTAGCAGATTTGATAGCCTATTGGGTAGGCCTAGTAAAATGTAAGAGGGAATCTTGGAATTAGGTTACAAAAGACAGTATCAACATCATTCAATACATCATGCTAATACTGAATGAGCTTGGGACACTGCCCAAAGAAGATGAAGAATTGGCCCTATAGCTCGGGATCCTCTAAAGCAGAGCTCAGATTTATTAGGGTTTCATTTACTCATTACATCTGGAGAGTAGAGTAGCAATATGTACCAATTTTCGTAAGGAGTCTCCTATTACAAATGCATTTAGCTGTTGTTTTGTTATTTATATATCACCCTTTGCTTGGCGACTTACTGAAGGCTTGCAAGTGTGAGAGGAATAAATACATTTCAAACAGAATGCACTTATCCCCAACTTTCATCAGTAACCACCTTTTCAAATGTAGTCAGGTGTTGGGAGGCTCCAAGCCAGGCACTACTGACCCTCCAAGCCAGGTGCTACTGATGTGTATGTCACCTCAAAGAGCCAAGGGCAGGAAATCCCTCTGATGCTGGCACCAGAGGGATTCCCTATTTCAGTTTTCAGGTTAGGTGCTGGGGAGGAGCTTCTGCAGCAATAGAAGACAATTCTTTTTAATGACAAGCCACAAAGATTTAATACCGTGAAATTGAAAGTAAAATGAGTCGATTGGGTAATTTTTCCTTTTATTTGCATCTGCGCTTGAGGGCATATTTCAGCCCTGGGCACTGATTTCAATGGGGCGCTATAGTTGAAAAAGGGGGAAACTCCCCTTTCCATAGCTGTCCCTCCCTAGAATATCCCTGCTGGGGTTCATCCTTAGACAGTGATCCTCAAGTAGAGAAACACACCACTAGACACTAGAATTTCTTTTTTTTTGAGGGGGCAGTCCCCTGGGCCATAGGCCTTTGCTCCTCCACCATGGGCACAATCAGTCTTTCTACCCCCGCTGGGGCCCACTAGACACCAATAAATTTAATAGAAAGAAATAAAAGGGGAGGAGGTCCACGCTGATTTAGGCCCATGCTCCCATCCTAAAAGTGGTCAATTACAGTCCTTCTGCCCCCACAGGAAGTTTCCCCCAATCTGCCTGCTTGGGGTAGGAAAACCTTCTAGACCGAAGGGATTTTACACTGTCCAAAACAATTAGACTGCCCACCCAACATCAGCCTGTACACACAACCCCTAAAGGAGCAATAGAGTTGTAGAGTCTTTATGCCTCCCCCAGGGAGTAAATCTGAGTTTTGCCCCAACTGGGATTTTGCTCCTAATTTACTCTCATGGGAGAAGAAAGCTCACTAGAAAAAATAAATTGTGGGGTCTCCCACCCTGGCACTGAGCAATGGTCACATCCCAAAAGGGACAATAAAGCATTTCTGCCCCACCCTGTTGGGCAGTTTAGGGGTTAACCCTCAGACTGGCCCAGGGTGATAAAAAGATCACTAGAAGCCAGGGGTTTCAAAATGGTGCCAAAAGAAACAAAAGGATGAGGATTGACAAAGGAGTGAAAGAGTCTTTCCTCTTAGGGTTGCTCAGAGGATTTCCCAGATTGGAAATATGCAAAGAGGTAGAAAGACCACTAGACACCTGGGATTTTACATTTGAGCAAAAAAAGGGGTAGGGACCCTGGCAATGGGCCATACTTCCATCCCCAAAAGGACAAAAAAATCTTTCTGAACCTCCCCCCCGTCCCCCCCCCTCCCAGGGCCAGATAGGGTTTATTCCCATATTTTCCTCCAGGCGGCATAAAGCACACTAGACACCAGGAAAAAAATGTACTCAAAAATTATTTAGGGCCCCTCACCTAGGCATCAGGCCATGCCTCTACCCAAGAACGAGTGCAACAGTCTTTCTGTTCCCCTGGGGACTAAAGCATCCCCATGGTACGCAAATGGAAGTTTTTATTCTATGGGGGTAGTTTATACATGTGAGTCGGCAAAGCGAGTGGAAATCCCAATTTCCTCTCACTTGTCATACACAATGGCTGCACTATTTGGCACTTGGGGAGCCTGCAACCAGAAGGTTTACCAAACCCACACATGTTTGAAAACTAAGCATCAAGGGGAGTCCAGGGTGATGTGCCTTGAATGGATCCCACAACGTTTCCTTACCCAGAATGACCTGCAAACTTCAAACTTGCTTAAAATCACAAATGTTCATCACATTACTGTGAAGGAAAGTTTTAGAATCTGCTCAGATCCACAAAATTCCTAATACCCAGGACAGTCCAGGGTGGTGTGCCTTGCATGAATAACTTAACTTTTCTAACCCACAAAGCCCTCCAAATCTCAAACTTTGGAACAAAGTGCACATTTTTCTCACATTTCTGAGAGAAAGGTCTGGAATATGCAGAGATCCACAAATTTCCTACCATCCAGCATTCCCACACTGTTCCCTATAAAATGGGTACCTTGCTTGCGTTGTTGGACCTAGAACTTGCATTTGGACGGGCCCCAAAACACAACATGAACAGATACAATTTTGCCACTCAAAACTAAGGGCCTATATTTTATTTAAATTATATTATATTATATTTTGGCGGACAGCCTACTGTTCCGGCCTGTGGACAGAGCGAACTACTCCATCCACATGATGGAGGGACCGCCCTCCAAATTTTTAAATGCACAGCAAGCAAGCTGTGATTTATAAAGCATTGTCAGGAACCGCCGTCACGGTGGTTCCTACCAATGTATCTCACTGTTTGGTGCAGGGCTGCATCAACATGACACAACCCTGCACCAAACACCTCTATTTTTTTGTTTTCAAAAGAAGAATCCCAAAACAGGATTTTCTTTATGAAAATAAAAAAAGGAATGCTCCCCTTGCCATGTGAGTCATCTCCCATGGCAGGGGGTGTATTATTTGGTTTTTACTGTTCCTCACACAAGGGTTTGCCTGTTGGTGACGGACAGCAAAACAATGGCCACATCTGCGCATCCTGATTGGACGGGCAGACATGTAGCCATTTCTCCCATGGCCCTTACTCCTTCAGGCTATCTGAGAGGTTTGTCTATGGTGCTGACGAAGTAGTCACCGCCGCAGCCATACCGAAGCATTTAAATCAGGTGGACAGACCTTCTTGTTGGCGGTATGTATACTCCATCGCAGTTGCGAAGGAGTATACATACTGCAAACATATAAGTCGGGCCCTAAACCTTTATCTGCAATGTGGATTTTGGGCCTGGGGCTCGGACACCATCCCTGGCAACCCAGGTATTTATGAAAACTAGGCAAACGGGGAGTCCAGGGTGATGTGCATTGCATGAATTTCACAATGATTTCTCACCCACATTGCACTGCAAGACTCATGCTTGGCCTAAAATCTAGCATTTTCATCACATTTCAGCAATGAAAAGTTCTGAAATCTGCACAGCTCCAGTAGCACTCTCAAACTTCTCCCCATAAAAATGGTACCCCACTTATGTGGCTGGGCCTAGCACATGTGACAAGAATGAATCAAACAAGGTACCATGCCAAGTCAATATTGTCTTTGCAAAGTCCCTCATTAGATTTGTTCCTGTTGCGGGTGTTAGGCCTAACCACACAAGTGGGGTGCTATTTTTATTGAAACAAGTGTGAGAATGGTGGGTGACAAGAAATTTGTGGTTCCCCACAGAATGTGAAACTTTATCAGCAATGCTAAGAAAATGCATGCTGTTTGCCGAAGTTCAAGGTTTGAAGGGCATTGTGGGTAAAGTAAGCCACATGAGATACACACAAAGGCACACTGCCCTGAACATCCCTGGTTGACTAGTTTTCAGAAATATCTGGGTTTGGTAGATATCCCTGGCAGGCAACTGGCAGGCCCAATTCCCCATCTACACACACTGCAAAAAAAGGGTTGGTGTAGAATGGAAAGATTTGATCTGTTCATGTTGTGTTTTGGTGCTTTGCATGTTGCAGGTGCTAGACCAATCCATATACATGGGTGTACTGTGTTTATTGGGACATGTGTGGATATGCTGAATGGTAGTAAACAGATTATGGAATTTTCCTCACAGAAATGTGGGGAAAATGCATGTTTTAGCCAAAGTTAGAGGTTTGCAAGGGCTTCTGGGTAAAAAACACTGTGAGATCCAAACAAGTCATACCACTCTGGACTAACCTGGCTGTCTAGATTTCAGAAATGACTGGGTTTGATAGTTTTCCCTGGGTGGCGGGTGAACCATGGGTCAAAATCCCTCGTTACCCACATCGGCAAATTTGGGCAATTGTGCTCTCAGATTTTTTGATTTCTCATTGTTACATTTTGCCATTTTTGGTGTCCTGGGGCTCGGCCCAGCAGACATGTGGGCCATCATTTTTATCTGCAGAAGTGTGGCAATACTGAGTACTAGGAATGTTGTGGATCCCTGCAGCTTTCAGAACTTTCTCTCAGAGAAATATGAGAAAAATGAGTCTTTTAGCCAGTGTCTGAGGTTTGTATGGCCTTCTGGTTAAATAAAAACATTATGAGATCCCTACGGGTCGTACCATCCTGGACATCCCTGGATGGCTAGTTTTCAAAAGTGTCTGGGTTACTAGTTTTCAGAAGTTTGTGAGTTTGGTAGGTATCCATGGGTGGCAGTTGAGTTATCATCCAAATTCTGTAGCCCCCCACATTGTACAAAAAAGAGTTGATTTGGTAGGGTCAAATGTGATGTCTCCAGGTCATATTTTGTGTGTTTTCTGTTGTGGGTGCTAGGCTCAACCTCAGAAGTTGGGTACTGTTTATATCGAGAGACATGTGGAAACACAAAATAGTAGAACATTTGTTATTACTAATCTGATTTCTCTGCATTTCTAGCTTCCAAATGTAAGCTAATGTTCAAGAAAGAAGACATTTTGCAAAAAGCACTCTGAATCACATGATAGTATTGGTAACCCCAAATACACAGGCTTACAAATAACCACTTTTTTCTAAAGTCAATATCTTGTGTACATTTCAGAAATACATAGGTTTCCTCCATATCTATTTTTCATTCATTTGATGTTACCATATGAATTACAGTTTAGTCGATACATAATGAAAGATCATTATAAATTGCAGCTGAATCTTTCCCGGGTTTTGGGATGACCGAAATGAAAGCATTTAACATGGGCTCTGTTAGGGTTCCTGTTTTTGCAAAAGAGTTATATAGCAGGGTTACAGTTGCTTCAATGGCTTAGCAAAATGTTTTGTAGAATGCTGGCGAACAGCCATTGAGGCCTGCCACTTTATGGAGCAACAGGCGTGAGGTACTAGAAATAACCTCCTTAGTGCAATTTGCTAATAGATTCAGAGCACCATTGTGACTCTGAGGGGTCTCTATGTATGTCCTTCCTGTGGATGTGTTCCTCAGTGTAGAGAGAGGCGTAGTAATATCAAAATTCCTTAGCTATGTTCTCGTCATTAGTGTATGTCTCGCCCTTCGTCCCTTTTATGTGTGTCATTCTGTCTCTATGTAGCTTGGCTCTCGGTTTGCGTGCTAATTATTTACAAGCTCTATTACTCCTGCTTTGTATGGAGAAATGCATATCTGCTTTATCGGTGTCAATCATTTTGACCTGCACTTTTACTGCTAATAAAACACGCCATATGTTTAAGGAGCCAGATCTTTTATGGATGGTTTCCAATTCTTTTAGTTGAGAGCTCAGGTCCTCTTTCTTTTCTTGTCTGGTTTTGTTTATATTAGTTGATATGGCTAGGGGTCTTGCACCACCGCTTTAACAGCATCCCACAGGACACTAACTGACGTCTCTACAGTGTTGTTTGCTGCCATGTACCTGGTGATCCGCTACTGCATCTCTTTCCATTGTAGCAGACTGTAAAGCAGCGAATTTTGCATTCTCCAGCTTCCCGGGTGACGTGGCTCTCCACTTTATATTAAATGGATTGGTCAAACTGCGCTCCAACAGCTAGCTTTCAATATACCAGTTATTCATGTTTTAAACAAGCGATTCTTAAACTGTGGTCCGGGGTGTGTATATAAAGAAACAAAATTGAAAATGTTAAAGCGTTCTGTAAATGTGAAGGAATTTGAAATTGAAGGCTAAAAATGAAGTTGGTATCCTCAGATTGATTCTTTGGGAGCAGTATAAGTGCATCAAACAGAATATAGTACGGAAGATGGGTAACCTTAACTGAATTTAGCCAAGTTCCAACCTTCCCTTTAAAAATAAATTTTAGATTTTTTATTTGTGAATTAAATAAAAATATTTCATCGTTTGTGTGTTTGTTAGATGAATGCTTGTTTCCATATTTTTGTGTATTGTTTTACGGTTCAAGTCATGGAAATTGCATAGGCGGGGGTCCATGGATTCCAATGATTCAGTGGGGGTCCCCGATTTCCAGTAATGATTAAGTAGGGGGCCACAGAAGTCAAAATGATAAGAACCACTTTTCTAAACTTTACTCCGTCTGCGTAGTGTCCTGACCTCATGTCTGATCAGCCCTACAATAGCAAGAGATGCACTTGGAATGACCAGTAATGCATTTATTATCATCCTAGAGTGGCTGGAACTAGTTCAGTGGGTCTCGACTACAGCAAAGTTAAAATCTAGTGGCTCAAAAAACTTGCAACAACACCCGTAGAGGGAATTTCCTACAAGAAATCAAAAAAGAATAGGACAATTCATTAATGTCAGGGGGCAAGAAGGAGGAGGAGAATAAATTGCAGCAACGAAAGGGTATGTTGTAATTAAAATAAGGTTCAAGGTAAACCAAAAAAGAGAGGCTGGGGATTGACAGATTCTCATTAACTGAATAGAAATGAAGGCGCCTGTAGGGACCTTGACACCAAGTAAAGGACTGCATGGAGTAACGGTGGGCAGGGGATTCATGGCTAATCCCTCACTGCATTCAAAAATCAAATGAAGAGGAATAATGGGAATTTGTCCCATGCTGCAGCTAAATGTCAGAATAAGGGGGGACAAGGAAAAGTGAAGGCCAGTTAAATGTAATATTGATGCAGAGGTTGAGTCAGAGTAGTGGTAGGATGAAACAAAGTTCAGGTTTTCAATTTAACCCATTAAAAAAGAGAGCTGCAAAAAATATTATACCTAATGTATATTTGATTTGAAATATCTTATCTAGCGCAGTTTGGCAAAATCAGCAAACATGAGCCTGCTCACTGGGCCAGCACTGGAAAACAGATGGAACCTACATCTGAATTTAAGGAGATGATAAAGTGAAACAGTATGATTAGGGATATCCCCCTGGGCGGTTTCTAAATACTAACCATGCAGAAAACATACTCAGAAGGACAGGATACTGTTTTTTCTAGATGCTGCAGAACTCATATCACAGGCATGAAAACAATGTTACAAATGTCATGAAGAACTGTGTCTGATGGAATGTAACTGTTGGCCCTCTCTCCGAGACTCTGTCAGCAATCACAAAGGAATTACCCAGGAGAGATCAATGCATCATTAGGAGAACCATGCAGCCTCCTTTAGGCTCTGATCACATTGTGTCCATTTTCTTCATGATATTATTTCACCATGAACTTGTCAAGCTGAATCTGTGCTGTATCCACCTCTTCTAATATGGTTAGATGTTCATGAAAAAACTTTCCTATGTAAATGTGCCTGCAAAGTATCCGGTTGTAGGAGATTGTCAAGTTCCTTCGAAGTGCTGTGCACATTCTCCTGCCTGGAACCTTCATCACCACGGATTAGCACTGACTGGGCTGACCTGTCTTCATTTGTAGGCTTTAAACTATTCTCACTTGGGTGACAAGTGTTTTTATGGCCTATGGCATAAAAAGATGATTTGACCATAACAACAGTGACAAACATTTTTAAAATGACTCTAATCAATATAAAAAAAATAGGACATGATACATTCATCAATAGGCGGCAGGGTACGATTAGGAGTATAGTATGCTAAATTTCTTTACGTAAAGTTTTAAAGTATGGAATATTAACTAGGGAGGTTATGAAGGTTATGAGGAAGAGATGACACAAAAAGCATGAGAGTAGCACTGCAGAAAAAGTGTGTATATTGGGAAAGTTCATGTCATTGATATGATATACTGTGGTTCAGTAAGGTCCAACTGGTCTGCCTTATCCATCATCTCTGCCTAAGGGTTATAAACATGTGAAAGAAAGAGGGAGGGAGTCAAGGAAAAAAGAAAAAATTTAAGAAAAATAAGGAAAGAAAGAGGTAAGGAAAAATAGTGGAAAGAGGGGAAGAAAGAAGCAAAGAAGGAAAGAAAGAGGAACAATAGAAAGAAAGAAGCAAAGAAAAAATTGAAGAGAAGAAAGGAAAGAAGGAAATAAGGAAAGAATGACAGAAAGAAAGAAGAAATAACAGACAGGGTTGCAAAGATAGAGCACCCCTATGACCTTATATTCAGAGATCATGTGAGCTGCTGGTAGGTATGGTGTGAAAAATCAGCAGTCAGATAAAGCAAAAAAACATTTCAAAAGGAATTTACAACAGCATTGGCCGGAGACAGGTACTTATAAAGCTAAAATGTGCACTGTGCACTCATCTAGTAGAAAGTGTCCTGCTATAATACCAGGCTCTACAAACAATGGCAACACTAAAGTAATATTAAACTAAAAACAAAATACTAGAAAGAACTACCTCATATGCGGATGTGCTCCTTGTGAAAGGGATAAATGCAGTCACTTAAAGTGAAGTGTGAAGTTTGCCAGTGGCTAAAGTAGGCTGACCCATTGTCCCATGCTGTATGCTGTAGCAGGCAGAAGAAAAATGTAAATGACAGTAGACCAATGGATGAGGAGAGGTGGCTGAAAGCCCCTTTATGAAAGTATGTAATACATACAAGTTCAGCAAAATCGAAAGGTCCTGGGTAACGCCAGACCTAAAACAAACTGAGGCTATCAAGACTGAAGCCAAAGGTAAGATGTCCCTTATATTCCAAAACAACGTGTTTATTTGATGAAGAAGCCATACCAAAACCCAAGATAAAAAACATAGAGTTTGTTTTTGATGATACCTCACCACCTGAGACCAATTTTGGTATGATTACTTGTTAATTCTCAGATTGTCTTCAGGGATACTTTTTACGTGGGTCTATAAGGCATGAATATGTCAACATCTACAAACAGAATATGGGCCTCTTATTAATTATTGCTCTTTACATATATAATCATCTGCTGAAGCCTGATGTGCCTCGCACTGTACTCTCGATGGGGTCTAGAAAACAACATAAAATCTTGTTCATTTTTTGAAGATGTCAGAAAGGTACGGATCCTGCAAATATTTTGGAAGCCATAAGAACATAAACATTCAACAGAATGCTAGGAATTACTGTTAAGCATTGGAGATCTAAGAGGCACCAGGGATTGGAGAATGGCTAGGAGGCTTGGACCAATGTTCATTAGTGGAAGCACTCTTATACTAAGCAAGAGTATGTCCACAGATACCAGCCAAGTTACGCTATCCATAGTGGAGGAGCTGTAATAGCTCTGCAAAGAAATAAAAGACAGTGACCTTTTTATTATTGTCAGTGTCCCTATGTGGATTAAGGGCCCGATGTACTAAGACTGTTTGGGGTCGCAAAGGGTCCATTTCTCAAAAGCGGCCCATTTAGGACCACTAAATTGCACTTTGGTATGTACCAAACACACATTACGACAGTGTAACAAGTTACCAAATCGCAATTTGGGTTTGCAACTACATACCAAATCAGTATTAAAAAGGTGCACGTTTAGTCCCTTTCAAATTGCAATTGAGAATGGCAGGTATTAATGTTTTGCAATGGAAATGCAGTCACAAAATATTAATAATTTGGCAACTACACAACAGTAGTGATAACCCATTCGCAAATGGCAACTGGTCCCAAAGGACCACTGCTTGCTTAAAACATGTTTGTAAAACTTTACTCTTTTTAAAAAAAACATCCCATTGAATGTGTTAAAAAAATGTGTTATTTAAAACACTCATAGACATGGTTGTCTGCTGAACCATGAAGTCCACAATCCCTGTGAATCATAGTGGGTTGCAGTTTGGGACCTGCCTCATTAATATTCATGAGGTAGGTCAAATTGGGACCCAATACGATTTGGTGCTTTACGAACTATGCTTTATTGCATAGGTCGGTCCATAAAGTATCACATTGGTTCAAAACATACTGCTCACAAAGTGCGACCTAAATTTCTCAACAAGTCTTTAGTACTCCGGGCCCTAAATGCTTCAGCTACACGAATACTATATATGTGATCTCCGCATGCCCATATGTATTGCTGCTGTTATTGCCATGGAGTGTTTTGCGGTGTGTTGCATATGTTGATTTGAAAACAACAATAAAATAGTTTATTTTAAAAGTTCCAGGAGAATCAGATCCAATGTCAAAAGTGTGTTAATCAGATCTCCTTCTAAACTTCCTTCTATGGAAGAGGAAAGCTGGGATGTTTAGACTCCAAGTATTGGAATCAGACTCCTTTGAGGATACACAAACAAAAACTGAAATTAAATATTTTTTATAGTTTGGCTTTATTAACATTACCTTGGCAAATTTTTGTACTGGGTTCCTCCCTGTAAACCAGCTGGTAGGGTAGTTAAGGTTAGCGCCTATGGGCAACTTTTGTTGCATTGTGCGCTATCAAATAATCAATATGTAATTCCCCTTTCTTCTTAAAGCTATTTTGCAGAGATGAGATGTTATCAGAGCTTAATTTTCTGCTTCGACCAAAGCGAATGTTTATTTCTCTAACAGTAAACTTCGGCCTCTGCATCACCAATAAAATGACGCCCAATTAGTGGAATGAGCCTCGGTTTTAACAAAACTTTGTTTTATTACTTCCAGAGAAAAAAAAGAATATCAAAATAAACCAGCAGCAAGGCATAAAATTAAAACCACAATTGGATAAAGAAAATCGGAGTGAACTAAAGCATTGTCATAAATGTATGTTTATCATTTAGATTATTCTAAAATGTATTTATAATTACATTTATCATATTTCAATTCTCTTGGCCTAACCGTCAGAAAATAGAGACAACGGTCAAATACAGCCGCTCCTATTTTAAAAAAAATCAGTCCAGCCAGATGCCTATTCAATAATGTGAACTTCTGGCAGTAAACAAATGAAGTGGCAGAGGCTAAGAGGATTACACGAAGAGCGCTGTAATACAACAAAACATGTCTTGCTTAAATTAAAGTAAAGATGTTTAAAATGCAGATTGGAGCGTTCCCATATGCAAACAACGACTTCCTATTTTGCATTGGAAAATGCATTTTCTTAAAAATAATTAGACCTGCAGGCTATATATTCATCTTAGGAGAAAGATTCTTTGCTAACGAAGACTTACCCTGCGAATTTTGAATTACCTCCAAATAAACTGCATAATGAAGCAGTCTAAAGAAACTATTGTACATCCAAAGTGCACGCCTGCAATGGGCATTTTATTATAGATAATCACGTGAAGTATTTTTTTTTATTTTTTATTATGAAACAGCTTTCTCCTTCTAGAGGAGCGCCTCCGCCCCTTGCTTCGTTCCATAGAAGAAATACGGCTTGGCCATATGGCGTGAGGGTAATTATCGATCTCAGGACGCAGCCAAAATGCGTTTCATTTACATTCGCCTTGCCGCACCACTGGTTTGGGGGTGCCTGCTGTGAAGGCGAGTCCCCCACCCCCCTGCGCTTGCATCTGAGACAGATCGTTTTATAGGCTGTGGGGCGTGCTCTCAAACAGTGGCGTAACGAAACTTGAGGGCACTGCGGCGCGGGGGCTAGTGTTACGCCACTGCTCTCAAAATGCCCTACCACCAACTCACATAAATAATTTAAAGTCTACGTTTAATATGATTTGATTCAGTTTCTAAATCTCACATATGTATTACTCATTGGATGTAATATAATCTATTCTTTCAATTTTTCATAAAAATATGGATCTTATGGTCGGCGTTATTGCTCTAAACGTCTCAAACGTATTCACTAAAATAATTAAGAATGTTTTATTAATGCACTATTTTGTACTTTAAACTCTTAAGTCTATTTAAATGTATTATTCTGCATAAAAATTCGTGTACATATTTTCTTTGTTTTAATACATATGTTACATTTATTGGATTTAAGTAAGTACTTTTATTCTGTATGCTTCATTTCTCTTTTGTTGCATATTTTAAAATGAATGAAACGATTTAACTAGAAAATATATTTTCAGTATGTAATTTGGTGCAGGCAGTTTGCTGTTTCATAACCACCAATTTCAAAAGAGAAACCACCAGCTTTGATAAATCTGAAACAGATTTTGAGCTCAGAACAGTTTATCCCTCAGGCAACGGCTGGAAAAACCAGACTGCAAATAAAAAGATCCAGGGGGGTGCCCGGATTAGCATAAACCCTTAAAATCATCCTCTGGTTCTCATGCAGGAAGGCGCTGGCTCATTAACCTCAATGCCATTAAAAGCAGACCAAACCAAATCAAGATTGGCCATAACTCCCAAGAACCACCCATAGCAAACTATATGCAAATATTTTCGACATTAAACCTGATTAAATTAATTGGAATTACAACAACCCAGTCTTCGATCTGCATCAGTTCCTGGCAGCATACAATAACCTTCCTCCATAAAGTCGCTTGTGTTCAATAAAAACAATTGAGGTCCAAAGGTGATTATAACTTTAAAAGCCCAGAAATAAAATGTGTTAATATCAGCTGTTTGCTTCTCACTGAAGGGTCCCAGCTAGTCAGTGATAGACTGATTGACTGCCTTGTGAACAACAAGAGGCTGGTTCCTAAACTCAGGTGGTTTTGTGGATGGAGGAAACATCTAAATGCTGGTAGAAAAAGAATGGAGTGTCAGAAGTGGAGGGGGCGAAGTCATCATCAGAGATCTCCCCGAATCCCGCGTTTCTGAAGTCTGAGTTTCTGGAAATGTGTCAAGGAAAGACAATCATGGTAGGTACCAAGGTTGACTTATCTTTGACTGTGCCGACTTTGAAGCTGGTCTACCCTAGCATCTGATCTAGCGCACAGACTTAGTAATACGAAAGATACTGACGCCAAAGACACGATCAATAAATCAGTCTGATCTTCTTGCAAACTCTCTTGTTAAACACTGGATAAAGGCATGAAGAATGCTGATGTTAGTGTAATTTTGTTTCCTCAACATCAGTGAGTTGAGGGAAAAAAATCACTCTGAAGACACCTTTCCAGGCTGAGGACTAGATCTCACTACATATAGCGCCTCTCCGCTGATTGGCTAGCCACTGCCATGTGGGACACTGACTATGCTCTGCGTTGATTCCTTGTACCCAAGAAAGGACAGCATGGAAAAAGGATGATGGGCTCAAAAACTTGATATGTTCCTGTAGGTTTCCTCCTAAAATGGGAGTATATTTCTGTTTGTTTTTGGAATGCAAAAGGGCTACCTGGGAAACTCTGGCAGCCACACGTACGCAAGAGTCCTCTTGAAAATCTTTATTATTTCCAATGCAATTCAAATGCTGCATTTGTAAAAGAGTACACACATGTGATGGAAGGAATGCTCGAATTAAGCCCCTGGTAAATGCTCGGTTTGCATCCCAATCCATCATTATTTTGCACACCATGCCACCTTAGTTTGGACCCAACCACATGCTAATCAGTGTTGACCCTGCTCCAATAAGAACAGTCCAGCCCAAATTGCCAGGACAGGCCCTCCCTGAACTGGAATTCAAGCAACCCAAGACCAGTTTCACCATTATTAGGACTCAGCTGTCGGGTATAGCTTGGTCCCACATCTGGGCATGCCAGTCCCATTTAGGTAGTTGCACTGAAATTTACATTTGTAAATGTTCATAATAAACAAGTAGTTCAAATTATGAAGTTCATATTTTCCTCACTGGACACTGGTAGTAGACAGGCACCATAACCAATTATTCCCATGATTTGTAACAGTAACCATCATTCTTGAAAACAGAGGATGCAACAGCAGAAAGTGTGGCTAACTCCAACCCAACAACTGTGCCCTTAGTCCTCTTTCAACCCTACACACAAAAGATTGTGCTGCTACAGAGCCTGTGGGAACTTACGGCTGCTGAGTCCAGGCAAGACAGCAAGAGATGAAGGGAAGGCTTTGTACATCAATGCACATCGGGACATTAAGGAACCAGGGAGTCTGCATCCTGGGCCATTATGAACCACATCAATTGGAGCTTACTGCGGCATCATGGAATATGGCCAATCTTACTAACTGGGTAATTTTTCAACATGGAAACCTGTCATTAGTTGAACATTATCAAACTAATACATTCTGAATGAACTGGAGCTTCATTGGCCAGCAATTTGTGTAAACTGGGGAGTTATGTATTCTTCAGACTGTGCTATCAGGGCTGGTAAAGAACCCAACAGCCTATTCTAATGGGCATGGCATTATCATAACTAAAATATCGTTTGACAATATTGTGTGCTAAATATAGTTTACAAAAATATTGCTCTATAGGATTTAAAAGCTATATCTAGCTGTACGATATTTTTGTAAGCGATATCTAGGTCAAGATAGTTCTGTCACAGATATTGTTGCTAATAATATTCTGGCATACAACAATTTTAGCCCAGGAATGATAATGTTGTGTGCAACATGAAATTTGAAAAACCTCTAAACAAGGCGTACTATTACCCCGGAACCTGAGGTAATATTTGAGGCTACTGCACAATATGAACTACCTGGACCATGAAAGAAATGTTGTACTGTATGGTAACTGAGTCAGCACACCCTATGATGCTATTTAAATTGGCACTTGGGAAAACTGGCCAGTAGATGACATAATTGCCTTGTACTGACTGTATAATATGTGTCTTTATTGAGCAGTAAAGCAGCAATGTGTTTATGACGTGGTCAGCATTCAATATCATATTGTGATTGGCTTGCATTATTATGCACTTGTAGCATGGGGTAAGCAGTTTCATCAATGGTGCTATTTTGACTATGTGTACAGGAGTGGCAATGGGAGACCTGGGGTCACAGAGCACTGAAGAGTGTTAGTCTTGGTTGTGTACTGCCACTGACTGAAGAGATAACATGAGTACTGTCACATATTGATGTACTGGTAGCCTCCATTGGGTGCAAAACTGTGAGACTTCCAAACTGGCCCAACCGCGCACCAATTGATGACAATACATTATAAGAATGCTGTTCTGAAGCCCCTCAAAGAAGACACTTTAAACACAATCCAATATTTTGGGTTAATGTGCTTCAAAATGCACAGAATGCCACTGTGACTGTTAAAGCTACCAGCAGGATAACACAACCACACACGTCAGAAAGTGACCTTTAAATCTTACCTGGTTGTGGAATGTTAACATCCCAAAGTGCTTCATAGTACACCATTTGCAGATACAATTTCCTCAAGTTTCTCAGGTGGCATCCACAAGCCCTATGTAAAGTGGTCCTATCAAGCACCATTCATGTTTACTATCTAGTGTGATTTAAAATTCACCATTCAGTACTACATTTCCGAAATCCGCCTTGAGAATAAACCTTAAACCCCCCCCCCTTCATTGTAAAGTGCTCTTAGAATCCAATCTGGGCTTGACCACCATTACTGGCTCAAAGTCCTTTAACAGGTGCCATATTGGAATACATTTCCCCACAGTGCCTTGTAAAGAACCCTAAATCCCAGAGAGAAATGATCTTTAAATTCTATCAAGTTTGCAAGATGTTACATGGGCCGGTGTGATTTAAATAGCATTTGTCACAAATAAATTGCCCAAAAATTCCTTTTAGAGTGCCGCAAATAACGCTCCAGCTAAATATAATACATTCCATGGGTGCACCATTGAGTGTCTATATGTCAAACTGGAATCAATCTGCAGAAATAACAATGACATAGAAGCTGCCATTGTCCTTCACTACGTTGCTCTCTAGCTAGCTTCATGCTCCACAAACACCTAAATGTACATATATCAGTACATTAAAAACTTCCTTTTAATATTGAAGATGTATATGGGGCACATTAAATAAAAATCACTTCATTGCCTCGTCAGGGGTAGCAAGCCCTATATAAATACAATTTACAATTACAATGAGAAAATCTCCATGGCGACCCAAAATCATGCCATTTTCTAATGCCAGGCACCATATCTGCAATGTCACCGGAACAGTCCAAGATTCTGCAGGTTAGCCATCAGGTGTTCGCTTTGTTTAACACGAAGGACAAAAAAAAGTTACTGTTAGAAATGGTGGTCTCTAGTTGGCAGTGGTATGCACCCTGGCCAAGTAGGGACCCTTCGTTCCAGTCAGGATAAGGGAGTTATACACCTAGATAACCCTTACTCACCCCCTTGGTAGCTTAGCACGAGCAGCCAGACTTATCTCAGAGGTAATGTGTAAAGTATTTGTACAAAACACACACAGTGAAAACACTACAAATGGACCCCATGTTAGTTTAGAAAAATAAAGTATCTTTATCTAAACCAAAAAAGACCAAAACGACAAAAATCCAACATACACAATTCAAAAGATGACTTTAAAAAGGTTTCAAGCAATTCTGTCCATAGAAAACTATGGATGCGTGATTTCTACGCAAAGTACCTCAAATGCGTCAAAATCTTCAAGGCAAAACAGCCATAGAGGACAGCAGCATCAGAAAACACAGCGATGCATCAGTTCGTGAGTCCTTGGGGAGGCGATCCAACAGTTCTGCTTCCGCAGAAGTGATGCGTTGAATCCGTACTGTAGGGGGAAGTGTTGCATCGATTCCAAGACGGTTCTGGTTTGCAGGTGCTGCGTCGGAGATGCATGGTGCACAGGTGCGATGCGTGGAAATCCAGATGCGCTGGAGCTCGATGCGGCGGCGACAAACAGGCGCTGCGTCAATTTCTACAGCAGTGGTCCCACGATGCGTCGTTTCTTTTAGCTGCATAGCAGGGCCTGCGTCGGAGTCAGGGCATGGTCTTAGACTTCGGAGACTGGTGCGCAGGACTCGGCATGCGTTGATTCTTTGGGGTGTTAGCAGGCGCTGCGTGGATTTCTTTGGCCACACGGGGCTCTGTGTGTCGGGAATTTCATGGCAGTTAAAAACTGAGCATGCAGACACTGCAGTGGCAGATCTGAGACACAATTGAAAGGCTACAGGTGTGGATGGCACAAACAGTGTTGCAGGACCACTAGGAGTTTTTGATTTATATGCCCTTGGCACACGCAGTGCATTTTACTAGGGATTCATCAGTAAATCAAATATGCCAATCATGGATAACCAATCATAATTACAATTTACACAGGGAGCACTTGCACTTTGGCACTGATCAGCAGCGGCAAAGTGCCCAGAGTACCTAAACCACCAAAAACAAAATTCAGCACCCAGTCAAAAATACAGAAGGTAGAGGAAAGAAGACAGGGGAAAGCATGCCAAGGATGCTAGGTCTAATAGTTTCTTTTTAGTATCTCCCTACCACAGCTGTGCTGTTCTTAAATCAGGCTCAGATAGATAATTCTTAAACAAAAACTGTAGGTGGATGTCTTTAATTTTCCTTTGCCTGCTTGATAATTATACTTAAAGGCTTCGGGGCCGATTCACAGAACTAATCTGAGATAAAATCCTAAACGTACTACTTTTGGTATTCACAGAAGCCATTTAGTAGTAGTAAAGTTAGGACTTCTAACTTTACTACTACTAAATGCCTTCTGTGAATACCAAAAGTCATAAATTTAGGATTTTATCTCAGATTAGTTCTGTGAATCGGCCCCATCATGACTGGTGAGATCTACCTCGGACAAGAAGGCAGAAAATCAGCCTCATATAATAATACCAGCTATTGTAATTAAAGGATCTATTCTACATCATATCCCTACAACCAGCATATCTAATAAATTCCTAAATCTCCGTTTTGCCTATAAGAATAACTGTTGGAAACACACAAAGGTGATTATCACTGAAACATTTCAGAGACTCTCTGAACACTGATCCCAAATGAAATAATTTTCAAGAACCTGGGAGATGCTCAGAAATGTTTGATTGAGATTTGGGCTCGTAGATTTTGACCCTTTCGGGTGCCTGCTAGGAATTTCTTACACTGCAGTTGTCTGGATCCCCTGTACATCTTAACGGAACCTTGATTCTCCATGCAGTCCAGTTAAAAAAGCTCTCTGTGTTTGTAACACGTACACTTCAAACCTGCTTAAAACAATCTGGTAACTTGTCATGTCTTGATATCTTCAATGAGATGAGGCGTAATCAGCGCTGCATGAAATATTGCACACACCAAAGCATCCCCCCATGCTATGACCTAAATACTGAAACTCTGTTCCAGCCCATTTAGTAATTCTCTTTCAAACCAGTAGCTTTTCTCTGCAGCAGGGATTTGTTGTGATTATACATTCTGTGATTACCTAGTAATATGCTATTCTAAAACCACTGCATTTAAAAAGCAGCAACATTCGGTGCATGCACACAGGGAGCGCGTCTTTTCCTGCAAACGAGGCCATGCGCGCCAATGAGTATCAATGTGACACAATCTGAGCAGACAGTTGTCTGACAACAATGCTCCTCACCGATTTAATTTTTGTAGCCAAGCAGCTATTATTTCAATTCCAACTGAGCCAGAACAATGTGGGCAAATGGATAGCAGGGGCGGCGAGCAGTTCTATTTCTAGGAGATATCCACAGGCCTGCTAAGCCAGAGGGTTACAGAAAGTAACTTTTATGGAAATACAGACATATACAATCTATTGTGAGAAAAATGGGATGTGGACTAAAGTTAGAATGCTGGGTTATTTTACTAACATATAACACAATAAGTATGCTATTTTTAACCATCTCCTAGGTACTCAACATAGAGAAGTGTTACTTAAGATACCTAGGTTTTTTGCTTTAACGTATATTCTCCACTAAGTGCTTCCTACTCACATAGGAAGCTCGTTCGGCCATTATAATAATTGTTGGTGAATGAGGAGGCTCGAGGATGAAGCATGACAACTGGGCAGATTGTGTGAGGTCCAGACCTCAGATCTCAACCAACCTGGAAGAAGGACCAAACAAGGACTGCCCTGATGCACCGGGGAACCAGCAAAGAGAGGCTGCATAATTGAAGACTGCGCCTGCAGCATCTGTTGGCTAGAGAGGGGTACTGTGCCTGCCATGTCTTGCTCTCAATAAGAAGCTCTCTCCAGAGCCCAGTCTAGCTAAGAAACCCCAAGGTCCAGCCAACTGGCCTCCTGTTCAAAGCACAGGGACACAACAGCTAAAGAAACCTACTGGGGCAACTTGGTAGCCTAAAGTCTTCAAGCTGCTACCACCACTGCTGTGTAGCTCCAAGGACGAAGTCTGATGCACAGAGTTGCACCCAAGTTCACTGAGCCTGGGAGTGGTGTCAGAAAATTGCTGGGACCCCCAGAAGTCGAGTTATTGAGCCAAGAAGTATTGGCCTGTGGCTGTGACACCGGGTGACTAGTAGTCCAGTGGCGACTGGAATTTGGCCAGGCCGGAAAGGACCTTGTGGACATCAACCCTGCAACTTGGACCCACACACCATCTTCGAGGACCAAGGAGTGCCTGCAGGAAGGCCCCCAGGTTACTGCATCGCATCCACAGCATCCTTAGAGCATCTTCAGCATCCTTCAACTCTTGCATCAGGACCACTCCATAGGAATTCATTGCAACGCAGATAAAGAGCCTAGAACTGCTAAAGGTCTGCTTGTTCTGTGGAGGTGACTGTTTCTAAGGTCCTTGCTGGTCCCCCTGACTAGCTACCTACTGGAGCCCGTCACCCCAAGTATTTCTCCTTGATCGCATTGACACTAACCCAAGTTTTCTTTGAAAATGTTTCAAAGTGACATATTCATTGAATTTGCCAAGGCTTGTTCGCGGTTGAGTGAAAATGCTTTGATTTATTCTTTCTTGTACAATCCCTATTTCTGGAACCCTCCATTGGATCTTTTCTGTTGTGGTGTCTAAATTCTTATAGAAATACAGTCTATTTTTATAAATTGGTGTTGGATTTCTTGAGTGTTGTGTCAATTGTTTTGGTGCTGTGTAAATGCTTTACACTAGTTACTCTGTGTAAGCCTTGCTGCTCAGTACCACAGCAACCCAGGGTCTGACAGAAGAAACTGATTGGACCTAAAGGGGTTGGTAAGTGTATTACACCGTGAGGTTGCACAACCACACCATATAAACACCCCATTTCCTCACAATCCGCTAAACCAGGATTGCTTAGTGACTAGAAGGATGCAATCCCTGGTGACTCTGCTCCCTCTATTTCCTCCCTAATCCATGGCGTATGGGTATCCCTGTTAGACGGATTATTTTACTAGCCAGTAATATATATATATATATATATATATATATATATATATATATATATATATATATATATATCTTGAGGTTTACTTTTTTACATTTGTTTAATGTATGTACATTTAGCAGTGTTCTTTTGTCTGTGGGCTTTGTTTTGTTCATTTGGTCTGCTACATGTGTTCACTTTGCTTTCTCATTCATGCCATTTTCTGCACTCATGGATCTTTGCGCAAGTGGGCGTTGGAATTCTTTTGTATGTACATTTCTAAATGGGCCCTTGTGAACTGACATTATACGTTAGCTGTGATTGTACACTTAGCCTTCTATTATCCATGTATGCAACTGCGTTTCTCAATGGAGCAAAAATGCTTCAAAGCAAAACATTTCCTCGCCATTTTATACTTGCAATTAAATGGTAAATAGATTGGTATGTAACTGAGATACCTTAGAGCCCAGAATTACATAAAACTCATGCAAATCAGGGCAACAAGTAAAGTGGCTGTGGTGCATTGTGTGAACGGGAGACAGCAGAACAGCACCATCTCTGCTAAGATGTGGTGCTGTTCTGCTCTGTCCCTGCACTGGCGCACTTTTGGCTGCCATGTGCCAATGCAGATATACACCTGCACCATAGTGGTAGGGTGCCTGCGTTGTAGTACGTATAGTTTTTGTGCTGGAAGGGGTCTCTTTCAATACAAAAACTAAGCTTTAACGCATTTCCCACTTTGTATGTATGCGGTACCCATGGAATGCCCCCTTGACGCAAAGTAATGCACTGTAGCCATTGCGCAGATTTGCGTTACTTTGGTTTACAATCCAGTGCAAGTCGCGATTTGCATTAGATTCTAAATCTCACCACAACACTATGCATTGGGTTTGCGTTATAAAAGTCACAAACACCCGATGCAAAGTGCTGGTAAACCTGGGCCTATTTATACCGGTGACTTCTGCAACCAATTTGATCGATTCTATCTTACAAACACCATGCCTCACTCAGTTCAGAGGTAAATTCTACAGCTTTTGCTTGCCTCTTTAATGTTTGTGAAAGAAGCAGGCATATTTCATGAAAAGCTTGATTGACTGGTGGCCAGAGACACTCCTTGGGGAGTGAACATGGCACGTGAGAGAAAGATATTGGTAAAACATTTGAACTATAGCATTTTAACACTTTAAACGGGTATATATTTGCAAATATATACATCTAAACCACGTTCCTAACCCTGAGATAATCAATGTAATTCATTAAATTTAGCAGCAATGCAGTCCATTAAATTTATCATTAAATTATAACCAGAGAACACTGTCTCCTTCAATCAAAACATCCTTATACTATGTTAACGCTCTGTAACCCTGAGGTGTTCTACATAACCGTGAAAGCATAGAGAAGGGGCAGGCTCAAGGGGTCTGTGCTTTTTGGAAACAACTTGAGATTATTAAATCAGCACTGAACAAAGTCCAAATTTGAATATAAGTTTAGAATTTGAGCACCTGTCACTGCTGTTTGCTTTTAGGATGCAACATAAGTCTCTACACAAGGCTAGACATAGAGCTGAAATAAGGTGACTTGGAACCTTGAAAAAACACAAGTAACAAGAGTGTCTTTCCGTCTTATTATCTAAGGGAAGATGCAAGAATGTACCAACAGTTAAGGTACAATAGAAATCTCTTTCCAACATTTTACCTAAATAAAGCTAATATGATGAAAACAACACGAAACCGGAGAAATCTCTTTCTGTCATACTAACTGAGAGAAGGTCATTTCTATTGGTACTTGGTTTTATCAAATGAATGCTTGTTTGTTTGTTGAAGGGGAAAAAGTTGATTTTCTCCTGGTGAAGGAATGGAGCTAGTTGTCTGAAAACATGTGGAGGTTAAAATAAAATTCAAATTTCAAGCATTTTTTCAATGTGGCTGCTAAAGAATGTCATCTGAATAACAGAATAATATTCACACGGAAAATAAAAATTGATTCCTTTAATTCATTGCTGTCTTGGAGTGGGTAAGAGTGCTTGGCACTGTTAGTCGACGTGATTTGGACAAAAATGGGGACCGGTATTTAGAGATGCCCCCAGGCAACATTAGAAATATTCACCATTAACCACATGTGTAGAGGAAATATTACTTTATATAATTAGCCAGTGCCTACGCAGAGACAGAAGTGACCCATGTATGGGCTCCTCTTTGGGAAGCCATACGTATTCCCTCCTGATTGGCTACATAAAAACAACCTGGCAAGAAGAAGTAGTGGGGAGTGAGGCTGTCTTCTGTGAGCAATAGCCCTCCTCCATCTTGAAAACGTCCTTCTTACCATCAAGTAAATGGTTATTTGTTTACCTATGATGAGAAATCCTAAAAGCAGGTACTCTGGTAATGTTTGGAATGCTGTGGCTGAAATTTATGTCCTCTAATGTTTGCAGAGGGTTGCTGTAGTAATTGATGGAGGCAACGCTGTGAGATTAAGGATAAGTAAACAAGGACGTCTGCCATGTATGGGACTACCAAAATAGTCCCTAGGAGGATCACCTATCTGCAGTTTCCTCGTCCATACCATAGAGATGAAAAAACATGAGAATACCACAACAAGAAACATATCTGTATCACTCTCAGTCTTGTTTCTAGTAATACCATCCCCAGCCCTCCCTCGATCTCATTCTACGTGCTTTTGGTTTCATTTCAGGGGAAAGTCTCCCTAGGGTTCATTAAAAAGCATAACAAGAAGCCAAAAGACATCAAAAGTGTTCTACAACACACATTTTTACTGAGTCCAGAATGGGATGAATGCTATATCAGCATTCCGAGCGTGAACCAGGTGCTGCTTTTACATCATTCATTAATCCCTGAATCTAAGATTTGTTTTAAAGGAAATGGAAACTGACTCCAACTAAATAATGTAAAATCTCTGGTCATAAATTTGTTAAAAGCAGCTTCAGGATGCCTTGTAGTGAATAATTTCAAATGGTACAACAAGGCAGTGAGCAATCAAGAAACACTAGGAGACAATTATATAGAAGGAAAAGGAAGTTATGTTATCTCTGCACCAGGTTTTTGTGCTGCCTGAACTCGAGTATTTTATCAAATTTTGGGACACAATTTGCTTCACGGAAGGGGTTCATGAAAAATATAAGGAAAGTCTTTACTGATCAGGAGGTAGCCCATATATATGTATCAATAATACATCAAGGTAATGATAATTTTCAAATTGTTTTGGGGTATATCACAAAAGAATGTTGGAGGGACCACAAACTGGGTCTCTCCTTAAATTGATCTAACATGTAAATGCTGTGTTAGGCTCTGGGACAGTACTCCTCTTTAACTGCCACTTCCATCACACAACTTTTCTATGTAGTAGCTAGCACTGGGAAACCCAAAGGTGTATATTTGCATCTAGATAAGGAAATTAGTTAAGCATTACCTAAAGTGCAAGATTATAATCAATGATAGGATATTTTTTGTTACTGGTTTAATTATATTTAATTTTAATTACATCAATGAAATTTACTGTTATTCTTAGCATTAAAATAAACAAATATAAATGAATTAAGAAAAATGTAATACAAGTTCTATAATTTGACTTAAATTATATATGTATTGAAGTAAAAATAAAGTTTACACGGAGAATAGTACATTTTGAAATTTAATTAAAAGAGTTGAAATGTTATGTACATTGAAATTGTTAAAACGAGGTAAAGTTAGCACCGGGGATATAATACACGCACTAAACATTACATTTATACATAGGGTAAAATAGGTTAAAATATGATTGCTAAATTAAATGATTAAATATAATTGTAAATTAATAATTTATTACAGTAAATGATTTAAATTCATTTCTTTTAGCATCAGGGTTATTATTAGCTCTAGAATAAGGTAACTTATCCATTTACTTAGGCATAAAATTGTAATTTAATTTGCTTTTAGGCCAAGGGAAGAGTTAGCAAAATGAAAGTTAAAATAATTACATCAAAAGTAAGAATTAAAAATGGTTAACATTACTGTGCTGTTTAAGGATAAGGATGGGGTGAAGTGATGGTAGGACAAACTAAATAGGACAGAGTAAAGGGCATGCCAATTTTAGAGATAGGTGGGTAAAGTAAAGGGGGAATGAAGTAAAGTTTGAGAAGTAAAGGTTTGGGGAAGCTAGACATTGGAATGTTGAGCGCTCCATTGAAGACAATGGAGTGCTCCGGGCTTCTAATGGATGGTAGAAGCCCGGAAAGCAACATTCCAATGTTTGTTTTTAATTTCACAGCTGCTGCTGTGAACAAAGGCCTCTCTGATCCCGAGGGGATTTAAACCCCCACGGGCTCAGAGAGGCCATTGTTTTTACAAATTGAACATTCTGCCCTCTAGAGGCGGAATGTTCTAATAGCCTTAGAGCTCTCTGTACCGGGCTCTACCGGCCATTAAATTAAAGGCCCGCTCCCCTGCTGGAGAGGGCGTTTAATGGCCGGTAGAGCCCGCTACGTCGGCCTCTAAGACTATATTGGTAAAGATATACAACCAGTCCAAAGCAAAGCAATTCATAAAGCATATTTGCAAGTGTGAAAGTGCAAAGGAAAACCTTAGGCAGGTCATTGGCCTGTGCTCTTTGTACCAAACAGAACAAAGGAGACAAATACACCCACTGTTGAGAAAAGAATGTATTATGATATCAGCATGGCTGTATTTTACCTACTAATGACCTTGACTCATATTTGAAAAAGCAACTGTTAAGGAACCTACAGTGACATTTTGAAAACAGAGTTGGCGCTTGCCCAAAGGAAAGACTCTAACCTAACTAGAACACGGCCAAGTTCTTGATTTGGAATGGACACAGGAGACAGAGAGGCCAAGACGGACCTTGAAAGCATGAGATGGAGGTGAGCCTTGAAGCATGGTATAGCATGGTAATACTTCATTGCTGCTTTGCATGATTTATTTTTATTTCTAATATTTTTTAATGTTTTATGACCTGGTAAATTCCTCTATTCCTCTATGTTTCTAGCATAAAAGGCCAAAGAGATAAAATGTGAGAAACGTAAAAACTGTCAAACGTGTCACTAATGTGGGATAAAGGTGAAAAGCTAATTCTGAAAGTGGGAACACAGTACTTACTTGGCACGGCAAGTGCTTGATTTGAAGAAGATTAAAAGTGATCAAAAGGTCAGAAGTGGGAAAAGGTGCTGAAGACGATGATGGCCAAAGCAGGCCATGAAGCCCTATGACAAGCCTGGCAGTTTCAATCAATTTCTTTGTAGGAATATTTATGAAGCAACACCCTCTGAAGGGCAGCCATATACTTAATCAAGTCTGTTAAAGATTCCATTGGCCCAGATGAGCTTGATACTTTTACGCAGTCATGAGCTACTGTGACAAAGGAAATGTTCCAGGTGGGGAAAAGTGCAACACATTGTTGAAACACACTCCCACTTGTCTATGTCATGTGGTCACTTTTAAGCCTGTGTAGATACACCTCCATTTTACATGCTCATATTTTAAAGCATCATGAAAAAGATGGATGAATTCAGCATTTCGTCTGTTTAACATAAATTCGTTGAATGTATATTTTTGTTAATATTGAGTATATTGTATAAAGTAGTTTTTTAAGAGTATTATTATTGATTATGAGTTTGATAAGACACTCATTTTGAGTGTACAAGTGGTAGTGCATACTCTGTCTGGGTCAGTCTTGCCCCAGTTATTATTTTCCATGTTTTAAAGTTGCCATCTTTTCTTAAACGCTGACATTTGACACACATTTGCTTGAATGCCTGTGCAGGATAATATTCTCTGAAATGGCTTTGCTTACATTTACACTTCTTCGTAGGCATATTATTGAGTGCCTTGAACCAGGGCTTGGTTCACTACGCAAAATGTTGTAGTTAGTTATTGTCCGCTAGGCTACTGAGATATCACGAAAGAATCAACAATAGTGGCCTGAATGGGTCTTCGGCAGGATTGCATGAGTGCAGTTTATTATATAAACAACATCACTCCCTTGTTAAGACAGAGGAGCATTTCACTGATACTCCGTGTCGGAATTCCAGCCTAGCTGATTCCTGTTTAACCTCCCACGAGAGATGATGCCCCGCCCTCCACCAAGACTGAGTTCCTGGTGACACTTACCCACAGGTAACGGGGGAATTAGATCACCCTACAGGGATTCTGGCAGATTTATCCACCCTAGGCACACTAGGATAGGTAGCGCTAGGTAGAAGCACAAAATATAAGAGTACTTATATGTAAGCATATATCCTATGTAACAGCACAATGGTTGAATTGATTATTTTCTTTACCATTCTCATAATGCTGATTACAATGTTCTGTTTCCTTCTATTAATAACTGCAGTGCTCATATTTTACACAAGAATCATAATGCTTCAAAGAATATTGAAACGCCATGTTGTGTATTTCTCTTTTATCTCTTTGGGTATGCATGAGTTACAAAATGAAAGGATTATAGACCTGTTTCCATGATTTCCTTGGGGAGACAGGGTTGTCATGTTCTGAGGTTGCACATTCCACCTGTTACCCTGCCAGGTTAGGGATACGGATAGTGCACTGTGAGCTAGCAGGACTAAGGCCAACATGTCCTGATGGTTTGCGTAGAATCAGTCTTGCACAGTTTTGATGTTTATGTAGTCCAATAAACGCACAGTTTTACTGAGAAAGTATGAACTGTACGACAGCTAATGTTTGTGAATTGCCTTCACTATGAAATTCAACTAGCTGCAAGTTACTATTTTGACCACTATCATATCATACAACTACTGCTTCAATATCTTAATATCTTTCTACCTTTGCCTTGACTACCACTACATCAGCCCTTGCTATAATCTATTTTTCTTTTTCTTGTCCATTCTTCTTCGTCTACTCTTTGGGTGTATAAAGAGTGGAAATCCACCATTTCTACCCCAGTTACTGGGCTGTAAAGAGGCAAAGTCTCTGTTATGTTATTATTTAGTTGTGCAGAGCTTTTAACTTCTTAGCGCTTTAGGAAGCCACTACCTTAAAAGAGAACAGATGCCAGGGAAAAAAGACTGGAACATAATTATTAAAAAGCTAGGTTTAAAGCTGGTATCTAAAAAGAGAGTTCCACAGTTTAGTCACTATTGTAGAAAAAGCATGATCTCCATAAGTGACCATATTCGTCCAGATGGTGGTAGAAATAATTGGTTTGTCAATCTGATGGAGTGCGATGGTTGACAGAAGGAAAACATATTGGCCAGAAAGGAGGTGTAGGGTGCAATGGACAACTTTTAGGGCCTTAAAGTCTATGACTATGGGTAACTAGCATAGTCAAGACGTGAGTGAATGTTAGCTTTCACTACTAGAATATGTAGAGGCACCAGTGAAGGATAGAATCTTTGGTGGATGAAACAGGTGAGGGCTATATTCATGGATTGGGATTCAGGGACAGGATGCTCCCAAAAGATATCCTAAATTCCACATCACTGTTGAAAGATCTGGGGGAGGATATGCATTATATCTGGCAATAAGCACAGGTGATTAGGATCTTGGTTATGGTCGGATTCATCTTGAGGATGTTGTTGGTCATCCATCCCCTGAAGATGGTGTGTATGCCCCAGGTAAAGATCTCATCTTTTGATTGCAAGACTCTTGGGCATTAGATAGTTGAGTACTTTTAGCATACATTTAAAAGCACATCCATGCTTGGTGGAGCAAATGGGAAATGGGTCACATGTACATGTTAAACAAAAAGAACCCTCCCATGACCCCTCAGTGAAAGTCATATGCCTTCGAAGAGTACAGGGAAGAGTGATCACTTGTGATCTCCCTTAAATGGAAGTTTGTACTCAGTCAGTCAAAAGTACTTTATTCGGCAGCCAAGAGCCATAAAAGCAAACAGTTTTATAAAATACGCATTTCATCAAAATACATTATATGATAAAAGACATCCAGCGTTCACTTCAGGACCATAAATGTGATACCTAGTACTTTCATGGCCTTAAACAGAATATTGTGGCCAGGGCATATAATGCGCCAAACAAGTCTAAGAGAAGCAGCATGCCAGTTTCTCCTTTATCAATGAGCTGGCTAAGATCATCAAGGGCTAAGAAGACCACCAGTTAGGTGCTATGACCACGATGAAAGCCCACTTATTGCCCGCTCATTAAAACCAACAGTACACTTCAATGACCCAATCACCTCCACAATCTTAAAAGCTATCAGTCATCTAATCACACATATCTGGAAGAAAATCATAACCACATTAGGTTGTTAGATTCTGCAAAGTCCTAAATCTAACACAAGGCCACTTTTTCTAGAAGTGTGCCTATGTAAGAGAGCAATGACGTGGGTCTAGTATTATTCATGTTTTTGACTCCCATAGTGGGCTTCTTTAGCAGAGATCACTATGACTGCTTTCCGGAGGTCTGGAAAATGCTGTGCTCTAAAGAGCTGTTAAAGACCACTAGATGTGTCCCTGTCTGCAAAATAGATTTAAATAGTAAAACGGCCATAGGAATTGGATCATGGATGATAGAGTGCCAGGTAGTAGAATTTTTTATCAGAAATAAATTGACATGTCACAAAGGACTTGTGATGGGAGTATTTAAAATGTGAATTTCATGCTGAAATTTAGAGATAGTGAGAAAGAGTTCTTTAGAGAAGTTGGTGGAATCCCGAATCCTGTAAGAGAAATGAATATTTTCTCATCTTTCATTTTTTGCTTTGTAAGAGAGCGTCATAGATTGATATGCCTCCTAATCTGAGGTGGAATAGTCTCTTCTTTGTGTCGGCTCCCTCAGATTCTAGTTTAAGGTTTTTTAGCTTACCTAGAAACTGAGGATTATTTTTGCTTTCCATGTGTGCAGATTTTTGTTCCTGTACCAGCAATCTTTTATTTATGGTAACAAGGAGCAAGGAGTTGCAATGATGAAGAATAATATTAGGATTGGAATCTTTGAGTAGACATCTTATTGTGCCCATATATTTATTAATTTGGCAGAAATTTTGGCTGGGATGAAAAGGTTCCAGTTGTGTTTGCTGGCCATCATCAAGGGTTTATGGCTCATGAGGGGATTTGGTAATTTTATGTGAAATCTGATTCCGAAGTGGATGGACCAGATTAGAGGGGTGGCTTTGTGCACTGTAAATAAATTGGCCAAGGGAAAAATAATACACAGCATATGGCCTGCAATGTGAGCGGGCTTCTGGTTTAATAATTCAAAATTTAGGGTGGCCATGTTATTTCCTAATTAGATTTGTGGGACAACGTGAGGAGTTCTCGAACCATAGGTGTCAAGTCCCAAGGAGGACCAGTTTTTAACATTAGGCCTGTGGGAGTAAGGTGGCCTGTAAATCAATAGAAAACTTAGCTCATTTAAATGAAATGCTAATAAGAAGAGATTATTGCGCAGAATTCAGTTGTTGAGGAAACGTTTTGATCTTCTGTTCAACCGGTCCATTCCAAGGAGTCTAAAATTAGGAGAAACTAGCTCATTCAAGAAAGAAGTGCTATCCTTAGTGAGCCAGATTTCTGTTGAAAAAAAAGCAAGTCAAGACGATGCAGATTGATAATTTCAACAATTTAGGGGACCACAGCTTTCTCCCACAGACTTGTTACAAAAGTGTTATTTGAAGCAGCCACAGTTACGTTTCCAGAAACAAGGGCTGTTTTTAAAAAACAAGTTTGTTGTTTGGGAATGCAAACCCAGGGATGGTAGTCTGCTGTTCCAATAGGGCACCATCACTGTGCTTACAGCCAATCACATGGAGTTAAAAAATAGCAACCTGCTTAATTCATTTCCATTAGGCAGATTCTTCTGTGGCCCCCCTCCTACTTGACATATTGCTAAGTGACCTATTAGTACACACGTCACTTTGCAAAATAAAGGCTGGGCTCAAAGAGTACACAATTTGCAAACACTTTTGCAACCTGCTTTAAGATACATCTAGTCCTTAGTTCTTGGTTATGTTGCTGTTATGTCATTTTTATTTATTACACACACGATTCACCCCGGGAGGGATATCTTGGCGCGAATACCAAGATAACAGGCGGAAAGTAGTAGAGTTAGCATAGGTTAGTCTTAAGCAATTTCCTGAATTGGAGATGATCCTCACAGATTCGCATTTGAAGAGGCAAATTATACCAATAAAAAGGGGCAAGGAAAGAAAACGACCTTTCCCCTAACAGAGACTTTCTGAACCTAGGGTCAGTGAGCAGAGCTTTGTCGCAAGATCTTAAAAGTCTTGGAGGGTAGTATCGAGTAAGCTTTGAAGATAGATAGGTGGGCCCTTTACCAAATAGAGCTTTGTGAGTTAAACATCAGATCTTAAAGATAATTCAGTTTCTCACCGGTAGCCAATGTAGCGCATGTAAGAGAGGGGAGGATGCAGCTCCAGAAGGGAGGTTGCAGATGAGACATGCAGTGGTGTTCTGTACCACCTGACGTTTAGATAGCAACGTCTCATTAGCTGAGGCCAAGAGTGCATTACCATAGTCCAGACAGCTGATAACCAATGCCTGGACTAAAGTTTTCCATGCTGTAAGTGGTAATAAAGGAAAGGCTCTTCTGAACAAAGGTATCATGTGGAAGCATGAGCCTACAATGGCCAAAACATTTTTTTTCATGGTAAGAGATTGATCCATCCCGACTCCCAAATTTTTAACAAATAGTTTAGGTGATGGGGGCATACCTGGTTCTGGGGCCACCAATCAGGCTTCCAGAACTGTTGGGCCTTTCCAAACAGCATAATATCCATTTTTGCTGCATTTAACTGGAGACAATTTTCAGTCATCCAGGTAGCAACTGCCTTCATTTTGGCGGAAAAAGATTCTTAAGTTCTAACCAGATTTTTGTTTAAGGAGATTAGTTGCTGTGCATCGTCAAAACTTCAATCATCTAGCTGCTAACCGCTGCTAATGAATGAGCTCTCACTCCTATCTAAAACTGAAATAATCTATTTTCAAGCCTCTTGTGTCCCTTCAAGGTATAGCAGAGGCACTTCATCACCCCTTACATTCAAGAGTACTCTAAATCCTACCTTCCAACCAGGAGACCCACAGGCATTAAAGTAACCCTGGGCGTAGTTTGCGGCGTTGCGCTATGCTACGCAACGCTACGCGAAGCGGTAGAAAAACTCCGCCGCTACGCGGAGCTATGCGAGCAGCGTAGTGCAATAGGAAAATGCTGTTCGCGGTGATTGCACAGTGCCGGATGCTTGTCCGCACTGTGCAATCATTGCAAACGGCATCATGCACAGTGCAAGCGGTCGTTTTCTGCCGCACGAGTAGATTTTTACTCAAGCGGCAGCTTTCTCAACGCGAACGGGCAGTTTCTCATCGCGAGCGGTCGCGAGCATACGCGACCACTCGCAATGAGAAACCTGACCCCCTCCGCGTTGAGAAATCTCGCCGGGAGGTTTATTTTCCACGCTCGCGCTCGCCAACTTGATGTTGCCGATTGCGAACGAGGAAAAATCTCGCCGGGATGTTGATTTTGCTCGCTCGCGGTTGCCAACTTGACGTTGAGCGCGAGCGAGCAAAAATGTCCGCTAAGCTACGCGTAGCGGATTTTTTCTGCACTCCGCGAGATCCGCGTAATGCGGAGTGCAGAAAACTCTGCGAGCGGAGCGTAGTTCACCACCCAGGCTTACATTAAAGTATATCTCACTCATCGCACCTGCCCATAATCATTATGTTATCTCCTGGAAATACTGCAATTGTACAACTATTATTATTATTACTTTATTCGATCAAAAGTATGATCATTCACTTCATAAAAACAATACATCAGAATAAAACCAATAAATATTACATTAAAAAAAAAGATTCATTAAAATATCTAATAAAATACAGAATTATGAGTCCCATAAAAACATAGTAAGCACGATCAATCAGAAAACAAGTAGGGCTAGATAGGCACAACGATGTTCAGAGACTAGTTAACACATTTTGACCTCTTCCACCAGGCAAATAGCAGGAATCTCGAAATAGCGAACACTAGCCAGCTTGTGGTATCAGATTTAAAAATGCGTGTGGCATCCAAAGGACACCTAATAGAAAGCATACGGCAGACAGGAGCTATCCAAGTTCTTCTAAAATCAGCATAGGAGGGACAGCAAAAGAGAAAATGCTCAAGTGTCTCGGGGGAAGTGTGGCAAGAAGGACACAATGGGTCGACCGACACATTTCCCCAGCAACTTCTCCTTACATTTAAAGGAATGGTTCCGTATCTAAGTTGGGTATACAGTGCTCATGCCTGTGGGGGTTCGATATCATCCAGGAAAGTTTCGAAACCAAAACTACCTTTAACATTTAGGAACCTCACTGTTAAAGTGCCATGTGCAGTACGTTCAATGTTTTCCGAGACCATCAATCCCCAAAACCTTTTTTTAACAAGGGGGACCATAGATTTAATAATGGTCCCAGGTTCCTCCCAGAGCTGCCCCAACCCTATTTTTGAGAACTAAGCCTTGATCTTTTTGAACCACTTAATTCGGCCTGTTTGCTTGTGCAGGGCAATCAGATCAACCATAGCTTCCTTCAGCGGTACCTGAGTATTGCTTGTCCAGACCCTAATCCAAAACAAGAGTGCCCTGAGAATGGCAAAGTGTTCAACAGGTTTTAAGCCAAGATCTAGCCTTAGCGGCAAAAGTGGTGTGTTCACTGGCAGATTCATGATGGCTCTAATAAATTTATTTTCAGCAAGGGTTAGGTCCGTCAGATTTTCCAACCCCCATAACTCGGCCCCATATAGGGCCGCTCCTAATGCTTTTGCCCTGTGCAGTTCTAGGATGGGTGAAATGGGCCGGTAAGGGGAGGCCCTAGCCCTGCATACTAAGGCACAATCTACATGCTGGAGGGTCAAAGTACTCTTTTCCAGCTGCGGATTCCAAACCAACCTATCGCTAATACGAACTCCCAAGTAATCAAAGGACTTAACTTGCTCCAATACTTGCGTGCCCAGCACGAGTTTACCCTTGCTGGATTTGTAGGGATTGAAAGACATATTTAGTTTTGGAGCAGTTTATTTCTAGGCCCTTTTCTTTGCATACCTTAGCAAATTTATTTAAAAGGTTTTGGATTCCTCGGGGTGTTCTGGCAATAAGCAGTGTGTTGTCCGCAAAAAGCAGACAAGGCACTGCGCTGCCTGCCAGTTTCGGAGGATCTCCACCACAGTTATAGAGTTCACCAATTAGACCATTAATATATAGGGTAAATAATGTAGGCGCAAGGACGCAGCTTTGGCGCACACCTTTTCGGACCAGTATGTTATTGGTCAAGCTTCCTTCGGAATTCCACCTAACCTTGGCATAGGTGTCGTAGTGTAGCCGAATCAGGATTCTAAGTATGTAAGACGGTATTCCTAATTCGCTAAGTGCGCGTCATAGTTGGGACCGATCTATAGAATCAAAGGCAGTCTTTAGGTCCACAAACACCACATATAGATGACCTCCTCTGATGGTAACTTCCTTCCATATTAACAGGAGGAATCTAAAGACTTGGTCAGTGGTGCTTGTGGAAACCCTAAATCCTGCCTGTAGGTCAGACAAAACATTATTTCCCTCAATCCAATTATGGATTCTAGTCAAAATGATTTTAGAAAATATTTTTGGGGAAACATCTATTAAACTGATGGGCCTATAATTAGCAGGCGACCCTTTGTCGCTCTTTTTATGAATGGGAATAATTTCGGCGCCCCGCCAGGTTTCCGGAATGGGCCCCCCAAGCAGGATGGTGTTAAAGACTTTTTGGAGCAAAGTGACCCATATGATAGGTTCGGCTTTGAACAGATCGCCTGGAAGCTTATCTAGCCCCGGGGCCTTCCCACTCTGCAACGAATTTATGGCCAAGATAGTTTCGTCTACAGTTATGTTGTCTCCCTCTAATATTTCAAAACCCTGTGGAATCATGTATGTGCCTGAATCGTGTAGTAGCCCCTGGCCTGCAAATAAAACCCCAAAATATTCCTCCCACACATGGGGCTGAATGTGGAAGTCTGTTTCCATTTCTAGGTTTGGTGACCCCTTCGACAGAAGGTGCCAAAAAGTTGGCTATTCTTATGTTTCGCAGCATCTAAAAGCATGCTCCACTTTTCAGACTCCCATTCCCTTTTAGCCTTATTTTGTGCCAATTTATAAGACTTTCTGCAACTTTTGACATCTGCGGGAGACTTACATTTCACCGCTTCAAATAAGTAATCCCTGGCTTTTTTGCAGGCTTCATTATACCAAGGCGCTGTGTTCCGCTTCGATCTAAAACATTGTTTATAAAAGAAAGGTTTTATATTTGAGATCAGCTTCAAAAAAGTGGTCATAACAACTTCTGGCCATGTGGTGGAGGCACTCAAGACTATTAAAGTCTGCTCCACCTCTGAGTATATTTTAGGGAGTGCAATTGGATCAGCTAAAATATAGGGCCACTTAACTCTTCTGTTGTTATTTGTGGTGATGACCGGAGTGCTCTCTACCCTGGAATGACCATACATTGGGGCTAAACCGGTCAACGTAAGAGACGGGCGTTGTGATCACTGTCATCCCGGGTTAAAATAGCCATATCTTTGACACTAGACCAAAGATCGAGATCGACAAGAATATAGTCGATCCGAGACTTTGAGGCCCCCCTTTTAAAAGTGTGACACGCACCTTTATCAGAGTATGTCCGACCGTTACAGGCTCTAACCCCAAATGCAATAGTGAGCGACAAAACTTGTTGTCCCACTCTGGTACATTTCTTGATAGGTGGTATATGAAGTTTAGCAATCCCCCTGGCCATATCTTCGCCTGAAATAAGATCCTGGATATAATCAACCGGTTCAAAAGTTGTATTAAAGTCTCCGGCAATAATCAGTCGATGACTCCCCGGGGCTGACTCAAGATAATTAGTCAGAGTTGTTATTGTCTCCGATGGTCTGTGGGGGCTATTAAACCGGTTATAGATATTAAAAAGTCTAACTTTCACATTTTCCTTACCCAGTGAAAGTTCTAACCCAAGTATTTCATCTGAGTTGAGATCTAAAACCTTGATTTTACATAATAGCGAGTTTTTAACCCAGATTAAAAGGCCACCTACTGGACGTCCGGCTGCCGGCTGTTTGGCTTCAATACTATAAGTGGTAAAACCTACTCTATGGGTACGTCCTACTGCCCAGGTTTCCTGCAAAAGGCAAAAGTGAAAACCATCCAATAACTCGCAGCAATCAGGATCGGTTAATTTGGGCTTTATACCGGCTATATTCCAGGATAAAATGTTCAAGTCATGGAGGTCGACTAAGGATTCCTGTGTAAGCCCGATGATGTTGGTGACCCCCCCGGGCATTAGTTGGGAGTAGAGATGAGTACCATTTATTACAGGATTACTTGAGACAGGATCACTGCTGGTGCATGGCATGGAAATTGCATCAGACTGTATAGCAGATATGTCTTCTGCAAAAGATGAAGATGCTCTGGATAGTCAATCTTGAGAATCCAGAGAACTCAGGAGATGGTACCTGTTTCTAGTTTCCAGAGGGGGGCCTCCTGGTGTATAGGAGTCCTTACACTGACCATTTCACTGGCTAAAACGTTCCTCTCACTATTTTCTAGGTACCTGTAAAAGAACCCAAGTGGTAAAATTGCGATCACTTTGCTCAGCATCTGATTATTTAAGTAAGACCCCCCTCCCAACAGCCGACTAGCAATAATGGGGATCTACAATTTATAACAATGCAATCTCCACAAAATGACTTGCGTAACGGGCCAATCCAGCTGAACCATCTCACAAGTAAAATATCATGATAGTCTGAGTTAAAAAAGTTTGTGTTCTGTTGAAGCCAGTAGCAGGTTTTATTTTTTAGTTGGGACTGTGATTCAGTCTGGTTTTCCTGCAGGGTGGGAACATTAGTGAGAATGGCTACATAAGGACAGCAATTTGGTGGAAGATGTAGGGTTGCTTTATCATCTTGAATAATTGGGCCATTCTTATGAGACAGTAATGAAGGTATTAGCTGATGTGTGCAATTTGTGCGTACATCATTCTCAGTATTAACTACAGGTGGTAAACCAGGCTTATTTTTACTTGGAGGCATGCATATATTTGCCCCTTGACTAGTACTAACGGACCCTTGGTGCTTCTGTGCAACTGCGCGGACTGAATTTCTGGGGACAACATTATTCACAGGGCATGGTGATTCAGTGCTACATATAACAGATGGCCCCTCAAGTTGATTTAAAGTCCCCTTTTGAACAGTGCCCCCGACCAGTGGATTCAGTTTTGCCCCTGCCTCTGTAATTAAATCCATAACCATAGAATGCATAATTGCCACAGTAGACTCCAGTTTATCTAGTCTGGCTAGAATTGGTAGGAAATTTCTAGAAATCGTCTCTTCTATCAGGGATATTAGTGCCATAGTCATTTGCTGAGGAATAGCTACTGGCTGAGTTGGTAATAACACATTAGTTCCATTCGAGGTAGCTAGTCCTTGTGGGAGCGAGGTCGGAGCTTCTGGGCATGTGTCCTTGGACTGTCTCTTGGACCTGGTCCGTGTGCACCTTATGGGCTCCATATGTTTAACTTTTTTCTTCCTTTTGCCAGCCGTCTCTCGTACTGGTAAAGTTAGAGGTGTTGTGCAGGGCTGCTTTGTAGGAGATGGAGCCACAAAACTAATCGTGGGTGCGGAATTTATTTGATCATCCAACAAGTCTGGGTCGGTGGCTGGGCCAACCGGACCTCCTCCCACTGATAGCCGCTGTTCGGCAACCTCAATCTCATCATCAATAGCCTTTGCCGCTCGCAATAAAAAGCAGTCAAGTGTGGAGTTTGGCATGGATTTTGGCGTGACCATCTTCCCTCCCCTTACTCTCGAATTTACCGGCATGACAGTTTAATTAATTCTATACAGAAATGAAATAGAATAAAAACGTGCTTACTAGTACAGGAGCAAACCGGAGAAATGAACAGGTAAATAACCAAAGTCCACGGGCCAAGAGACCTGGCCCTGCCCCGCCTCTTCCTGCCGCTGACGGGCGCAGATGGGCCCGCCCTTGGCCCGGGCACGCCCGCGAGCGTCCCGCGCTGCGAGAGTACAGCAGCCCTTTTGTGCGCCTCCTAGTGCGAGTGTATCGCGTGGGCGGCCCTCCTGCCGCATATAGTGCTGGGGATTGTAGGCTCTGTCCCTGGTGCCCCGGTGCGCAAAGTACTGGCGTCCCGCGCTGCGGGAGTACAGCAGCCCTTTTGTGCGCCTCCTGGCGCGAGTGTATCACATGGGTGGCCCTCCTGCCACGGATAGTGCTGGGGATTGTAGGCTCTGTCCCCGGTGCCCCGGTGCACAATGTACTGGCGTCCCGCGCTGCGGGAGTACAGCAGCCCTTTTGTGCGCCTCCTGGCGCGAGTGTATCGCGTGGGCGGCCCTCCTGCCGCGGATAGTGCTGGAGATTGTAGGCTCTGTCCCCGGTGCACAAAGTACTGGTGTCCCGCGCTGCGGGAGTACAGCAGCCCTTTTGTGCGCCTCCTGGCGCAAGTGTATCGCGTGGGCGGCCCTCCTGCCGCGGATAGTGCTGGGGATTGTACGCTCTGTCCCCGGTGCCCCGGTGCACAAAGTACTGGCGTCCCGTGCTGCGGGAGTACAGCAGCCCTTTTGTGCGCCTCCTGGCGCGAGTGTATCGCGTGGGCGGCCCTCCTGCCGCGGATAGTGCTGGGGATTGTAGGCTCTGTCCCCGGTGCCCCGGTGCACAAAGTACTGGCGTCCCCGCTGCGGGAGTACAGCAGCCCTTTTGTGCGCCTCCTGGCACGAGTGTATCGCGTGGGCGGCCCTCCTGCCGCGGATAGTGCTGGGGATTGTAGGCTCTGTCCCCGGTGCCCCGGTGCACAAAGTACTGGCGTCCCGCGCTGCGGGAGTACAGCAGCCCTTTTGTGCGCCTCCTGGCGTGAGTGTATCGCGTGGGCGGCCCTCCTGCCGCGGATAGTGCTGGGGATTGTAGGCTCTGTCCCCGGTGCCCCGGTGCACAAAGTATTGGCGTCCCGCGCTGCGGGAGTACATCAGCCCTTTTGTGCGCCTCCTGGCGTGACTGTATCGCGTGGGTGGCCCTCCTGCCGCAGATAGTGCTGGGGATTCTAGGCTCTGTCCCCGGTGCCCCGGTGCACAAAGTACTGGCGCCCCGCGCTGCGGGAGTACAGCAGCCCTTTTGTGCGCCTCCTGGCGCGAGTGTATCGCGTGGGCGGCCCTCCTGCCGCGGATAGTGCTGGGGATTGTACAACTAATTTTATTTGTTGGATTGATGATATTGCTTGTGTGATCCGTCACCTTGCAACAGGTTATGTTATTGTCTGTGAACCCACTCAAATAGGATATTTGTTATATGTACCATTATAGTTTGCTATGTAAATCTTTTCTTCTTAAATTGCTCCTATTTCAAGTATGTAAACACATATACATATTTTTCACAAAATAAGGAACATGCACTACATTATTGTAAAAAAAATTATTGCATGTGAAATATGGAATAGTCATCCACATGGCCAGCTTTTCCTTGTACATAACAATCACACAAAAATTATAATTATGCAGAAAACTGATGAACAGTAGGCTATAAAATGCTTGAACTGAAGGACCACTCACTCGTATTAATCCTATATAAATCAACCCCAGCCCATAGGGAATATGTGCAAATTCATGTTTGTCATATTGCCAAGGATGCACATGCTTGACATCCGGTATAGTTTAACCATACAAATGGACGTCATACTTTTTATCACACTGATAACACTTGTTACTAAGTATACATTGTGCTGTCTGTAGAGAGCCACCCGGCCTCTCCACAAAAATGTTGCACCTGTATCAATCCACAGGGCGGGCTCGCACCGAGGAGATAAATAAAGGGGTGAAAGTCCGCTTGAGGTCTTTGCCCACACCCTTTCAACTGAGTGTGTTGTGTACCTTTTTGGGGGCACTGGGTAGGCCTCACATCCATGCAGGCTGACCCGCTACACTGGCGACGAGACCGATAACAACTCGCGCCTCTCCTGCTCACCTCTATTGCCACCTCGCTGGACTCCCTGCTGGCCCGAAGTGCTGCTCGGCGGTATGTGCCGCGATAGGCACCCTCAGGCTCTCCACACCGGCGGCAAGCCCGTGCCCTCCGACGAGCCTGCTGTGCATCCTGGCCCCCAGTGGTGACTGCCGGAGGCCCCATTGACGCAGTGGCAGACTGCTTGGTGGGTGTGTCCCCAGAGACAGACGGAGTCATCCAGAGATCCCTGCTCATGCACTATGGTGGGGGAGAGCTGTATGACTTTTTTGAGACCCTCCCAGACACGAGAGATGAGGATGACTTCGACGCCGCAGTGGCGGCCCTGAACGGGCATTTCAATCCCCAAATCAACCCAGATTTCGAGCTTTTCAAGCTGCGACAGGCCTAACAGTCCAAAACAGTATATGTTGCGCCTTCTACGGCCGACTGAGGAGGCTCTCTAGTACATGCACATTCCAAGACCAGAGGCCAGATCATCCAGGGATTCAGTCAGTGCTGTTACGGCGGCTAATCCTTTGACAACCAGGAATGTCACTTGATGACATCCTTATACTGGCCAAATCCCACGAGTTGTCAAATTCCCGAGCCGACTAAATGGAGGCAGCCCTCAACAGGGGCGCAGTTGCACCCAACACCCTCCGACACGTCCAGGTCAAGGAGGAGAGAGTGGAGGCCATCCAAAAACGCCAACGCACTGCTCACGTCGTCCCAAAGACGCCGATGGGCGGGCCCTGCAGAAACTGTGGAGCTGAACACCCCCCAACAGGTCTCTGCTACGCAAAAGGGAAGGTCTGCTCCCAGTGCAGAAAACAGAATCACTTCGCCAAAGTATGCCAGAACGGGAGATCCAGAACGACATTCAGCAGGCCACGTGGCCCCCCCATCCAATCTCAGGCAGCTGTCAATCGATTAACCCCTCACCCAAGAGGACGTCACACCACCAGGGCAAGGGTTCGACAAGGAGGTAGAGGATGACAATGTGTTCATAGTATCCTTTTCCGGTCGCGTGGACTGATGGCGAGGGCCGCTCCCCCATGTGCTCTCTCCAAGTGGCAGGATCCACGGTGCAAGCACTCATTGACACCGGGGCTTCGGTGAATGTCATGGACTCTGAGCAATATGGATGCCTCACACCATGCCCCCCCTCTCTCACCCACCAACGCGAAGATCTACACCTACGGCAGGACCCACCCACTCCCTCTGAGAGGAGTGAAAGAGGTGGAAGTGGCCAACGACAAGCATGCTACATGGGCAAGGTTCCATGTGAAGGACGGAAAGAAAGGCACTCTCCTCAGCTGCCACATGGTGGAGGACCTGGGGCTGGTTTTCTCTGCCAATCAGGTTCATAATTTCCATGCCGACGCCATCCTACGTGAGTTTCCACAGCTGTTCGAGGGCCTGGGAAAACTAAAATGCAAGCAATTCAACCTACATATCGACTCCTCGATCAGGCCAACAGCGCTGAGGCACAGAAGGGTGCCCTTCCACCTACGACCGCAGGTGGAGGAGGAGGAGTTGAGGAAACTTGAGGAACTGGGCGTCATTGAAAGAGTTACAGGCCCAACCCCATGGGTGTCGCCTCTGGTCATCTCCCCAAAGCCCAAGCAGCCTGGAGCCATCGGCTATGTGTTGACATGCACTTGCCCAACCAGGCCGTGAAGAGGGAACGACATCTGACACCCACCATGGATGACATCGTGGCTGACCTCAACGGGGCAAAGTGGTTTTCCAAGCTCGACCTAAATGCTGGATACCATCAGCTGGGGCTTGCGCCAGAGAGCAGATACATCACCACATTCTCCACCCACGAGGGACTGAGGAGGTACAAATGACTAAGCTTCGGGGTGTTGTCAGCCTCAGAGGTCTTCCAAAATGCCACCCGGGAGACCCTGTCGGGCTTACAAGGAATCATAAAACTCAATGATGACATCCTGGTATTCCCGAACACTCTAGAAGAACATCACATATACCAGAGAGACACACTCCAACGACTGGCTGTCAGTGGCCTCACTCTCAACAAGGCGAAGTTCTCGTTCTATCAGGAATCAGTCGATTTCTTTGGATACATCTTCTCGCGTGAGGGGCCCCAGGTAGACCCGAAGAAAGCTATTGCCATCCGGGCAGCCCAAATACCCACCGCCCTGACCAAAATCCGCAGTTTCCTGGGGATGGCCACGTACTGCGGGCAATTCATACCAAACCTGGCCTCCCTGTTAGAGCCTCTGCGAGCCCTCACATGCAGTGGTGCGCCCTGGGACTGGACCCTGAAACAAATGCAGCATTCCACGCCATCAAGAAGGCGCTGATGGACAAAACTGTCATGGCATACTTTCACCCAGGGAGGCGCACCGAGCTGGTCGTTGATGCAAGCCCGGTTGGCCTAGGGGCTGTTCTCTTCCAAGAGAGTGAAGGAAAGGAATGGGCACCCGTCGCATATGCCAGCAGAGCACTCTCAGACACCGAGACAAGGCATGCCCAAATCAAGAGGGAAGCTCTGCCATCAAGTGGGAATGCCAGCACTTCCACCTGTACCTATTCGGGCACAAATTCCAGGTGGTAACCGACCAAAAGCCTCTGATTCCCCTGTTTTCCAGAACGTCCAGGCTGCCCCCCAAGGATAGAAAGATGGGCAGTGCAGCTTCAAGCATATCGTTTCGAGGTTGTGTTTCGCCCAGATGCCAGCAATCCAGCTGACTATCTATCAAGCCACCCCATCGCGGTGGATACGAGGCAGCCTCATGGCGACGAAGAGCACACCGAAGAATTCATAAAGATGATCTCCCAGGAAGCGTGCCCCAAGGCACTGACGCTGGAGGAAATCGGGCAGTGACAACACGAGATGAAAACCTGGTGAAGGTCAAAGATGCACTGCTCTCCAGAGGATGGCAACACTTCTTAGATGGGGACACTCCCTGAACGTGGAGGATAACCATGCGAGGCAGCAGCTATGGAGGGTCCGCAGCGAGCTAAGTGAAGGCGAACATGGAATCATACAGCGCGGCCATGCCGTCGTAATACCAAACAAGCTACAGAACCAGGTCATCGGCCTTGCACACGTCGGGCACCAAGGGATGGCCAAGACTAAAGCACGCCTCCACAGCAAAGTGTGGTACCCGGGAATGGATGCCCTGGTTGAAGAAGTGATTCAGAACTGCCATTCCTGCACAATCACCGGAAGAGAGCCAGCTCCGGCACCGGTCATCACGGATGAGCCCTGCGCTGAACCATGGTCCAAAGTAAGCATCGACTTTGGTAGTTTCCCCGATGGCCGAAGTACTGTAGTCTTGATAGACTCGCACTCAAAATTCCCTATCGTCGAGGTGATCACATCCACAGCATTTCCTCAAGTTCAAGCCATCCTAGACAAGACGTTTGTGTTAATGGGCCTTCCCGACGAGATCAAATCTGACAACAGACCCCAGTTCCAGGGCAGGGAGTTCCAGGAGTACCTAGCTGGAAAGGCTATTCAACACCAGAAAATCACTCTGCAATGGACACAGGCGAATAGTGAGGTCGAATGCTTTATGAAGACCCTCAACCGGGCGCTAAGGATTGGAGTGGAAAAAGGGGAAGATGCCGAGAGTTCTCTCAATCAGTTCCTGAACACATATCGACAGACACCACACAGTACCACCCGCTGCATCCCATCCCATCTGCTTTTCCGGCGCGCCCCGCGTGACAGCATCCCGGCGGACCCGTCCTGGCCCCCAGACGAACTAGACTGTGTAGCCACGCAGACCCGGAGAGAGATCACCAACCGGAAAGCAAGCCTCACGCAGGGGGCCCAGTCACCCTCTTTGTGCGTGGATGACTATGCTGTCGTGAAGATCAGACACTCCGGGTGGAAGTTCCGGATGCCCTACAAGCCTGAGATGTGAAGGGTCATCGCCATCCAAGGGACCATGGTCTCAGCTCAAAGGGACACGCGAATGGTGACCAGAAATGTATCCTGGTTCAAGAAGGTGGCCGGGCCTCGTCCTGGTCAGGAGTGGGACGCCGATCTGGAGATGGAATCCAATTCATTTATGGATCCTGCACTACCCCCTGTGGCGGCCGGGGAAGGCCGTGGACTTGCAAGTACCGACGGGGTGACCCCCGATGTTGATCCGGTGCGCCAGAGCACCCTAAGCATGCCCATGACCTGCAGCCCAGCTGGGGCGAGACCCAATTCCAATTCCCGGAGCCAGACGTATGGTCTCTGGCCAAACCCTGCCTCAGCCAGCGGCTCAGAGACTTTGTATGTGTTGTACCTCAACACTGATGACCATGTAAATGGTGGACGCTAAAGAAAAGGAGGGATGTAGAGAGCCACCCGGCCTCTCCACAACAATGTTGCACCTGTATCACTCCTCAGGGTGGGCTCGCCCGAGGAGATAAATAAAGGGGCGAAAGGTCGCTCGAGGTCTTTGACCACACTTTTTCAACTGAGTGTGTCGTGTACCTTTTTGGTGGCACCGGGTACGCCTCACATCCACGCGGGCTGACCCGCTACACTGTCCATAAAACTCTAATTTATTGGGTCATTTATTTCTGAGTTTTGCAACTACAATTTCACCTGCTCTTTGTGCCAACACCTGCTAGAACTAGCCTGAGATAACAGGAAATGGCTCCCATCAAAGTACCCTGCCGTTCTAAAAGAACCTGCTGTTGAAAAACCAAAGGCGGGAATTCGGCCATCTTGAAAACTGCGAGAGCAGGGTTAATGTGACCTTCACAGAAGCACTTAAGAAGGAAACATAATGAGAGCACAGCTTCGAATTGTTTCCAAATGGTGCATAATTCCCGTACAAAAAAGAACGCGCGCTGCAGCAATAATATATTTCTTTCCTTGATGCATATGGCTCACTTAGCTCCTAATGAAATTCTATTCTACAATTTCGATTGAGTGCTCCATGCGCTTAATTTCTATATTGGCGCGTACAAGTTAATGTGTTATGTGCTGTAACTTGTATCAGCTCCATACACTGCAAATGCCGCCCTGAGAATGAAATTCATGTAATAATTGTCTGGCACTTCAGAATGATTTGGCATGCGGCCGACACAGGAACACCGTGTGTCGGATGTCAGCTTGCAAGAAGGGTTTTTTCACACATTTAAATTAACTTTGTCTGGCTTTTGGGTTTTCTCACAGCGCATAAATCTGTTTGAACGAGAGTTCCTTCCCTTTTCCTTAATCTCCTAAATGTTACTGCTACTTTCTGATGAATAAATATGGGGAAAGAGTAAAGTAACGTGTGCATTTCAAGAGGGGATTTTAATTGACTAATGAAGGGAAATATGGTATCTGAATTTCCACTATTACTCAAGCACGTGCCAATGCAGCTTATTTCATTTAAAAAAAGAAACTTGCACTCCGAGCAGGAACTGGCCAAAGGTTAAACGAGGCTAACCAAAGCTATCTGGCGGCAGACAGAGGTACTTAAAAAGGGTTGAGTTTCTTGACGTGAAAAGTTTTGTGCAGAAACTCTCAGAATGCAATGGTCATTTTATACCCCAGCGGTGCGTAGTTATCTTTACAATCATTGCAAACATTACATTCACATCTTATATTTTAACACACGGTAGCATTAACGGTGATAATCGTTGTGGGAGCATACAATGAAAGCAAAGAAGGACAAATATGAAACAAGCATTGGTAAATGCAATAGGTTTTCCCTATGTGATTAATAAGAAGCAGTTTTTGTTGTAAGTTGTAGCTTGCTGAGTAGTTGCCAAATGCGTTTCAGCGCGCGCAACGAAATTCGTTTTATTTATTTATTTGTTTCCATTACTCCGGTCGGCCGTGACCGGAGTTTACTACCCCCCACCCTACCTCTCCCCCGCCCCGCCCCACCGCCCCGCGGCACTCCCTCCACGGGCCGCTACTGTGTCCCTATTGCCTTCAAGATAACTGCATTTGTGACTGCCTGTTTAGTAGCAAAATATAGCAATATTTTTTGTTTAGAGTAGTTATGACAACTTTTGGCCCCGGTGCCAATGCACTTGCTGCACCATTCAAATCACGACCCTATTGCCTGTAAGGTAACTGCACTTGTGACTGCGTGTTTCGTAGTAAAATATTTCAATATTTGGTGTTTAGAAGGGTTTCTAGAGCTTTGTGGCCCAGTGTCACTGTACCTGCGGCACTATTGAACTCATGACCCTAGCGCTTGCTAGATAACTGCACTTCTGACTGCCTTTTTAGTTGTAAAATATAGCAATATTAGGTGTTTAGATGAGTTCTGCACCTGCTGTACCATTCAAATAATTACCCTGCTGCCAAAAAGATAACTGTACTTGTGACTGCCTGTTTAGCAGTAAAATATAGCAATATTTGGTGTTTAGTGGAATTATAACAACTTTTGGGCCTGGTGCCACTGCACCTGCTGCACCATTCAAATCAGGGCCCTTTTGTCTGCAAGGTAAATGCACTTGTGACTGCCTGTTTAGTAGTAAAATATAGCAATTTTAGGTGTTTATTGGGGTGCGTAGAGCTTTTGGTCCTGGTGTCACTACACCTGCTGCACCATTAAAATCATGACCCTGTTTTCTGCAAGGTAACTGCACTTGTGACTGCCTGTTTAGTTTTACATTTTAACAGTAATCAGGGTTCAATAGGTTCTCTAGAGCTTGTTGCCCCGGTGCCACTGCACCTGCTTCAACATTCAAATCAAGTCTCTTTTTTACTGCAAGGTAACTGCAATTGTGACTGCCTGTTTAGTAGTCAAATATAGCAATATTATATGTTCAAAAGAGTTCTGACAAATTTTGGGCCTGGTGCTACTGCACCTGCTGCACCATTCAAATCATGACCTGAGTGCCTGCAAGGTAAATGCACTTGTGGCTGCCTGTTTAGTAGTAAAATATAGCATACCTCTTGTATATTACCTTTATTTTTAATGTGCAATGTTTATTACAAAATTTAGAATGTGATCATAATGACCAAATAGATTAAGGTGAAAAAATCAATCCGATAATGCCTACAAAGTGCAAAGAAAGGTACTGAGGCATGAATAGGAAATGCTACAAACGTTTTAAGGCTAAAGCATCTGCTTTACAAAACTAAGTAATAATAATAAAAAGCAAGCATTCCAGCATACTGTTAGAAGCTGTCTGCCTTTTTCTTATTTTGACAGTGAATGGGGCTTAAACAGTGTGAACAACTTTAGTAGAAGTATAGTAAATGCGTGCAGCCAGGGGAAGAGAACAAAAAAAAAGGCACACACAAAAGCAAATGAACGCGGTAATTCTGCTATGGAAACTGATGAGAGCCCCCTTTTAAGCTATAATAAATACAAGAGATTTCATTAGCACAGCGCAAGCACTGTGCAGGCGGACTCTAAAAAAGATGTTGGCCCATTTACTGACAAAAAGCGCCAATTAGATATTAAGGGATAAAGATTTAACAATAAAATTGCTCTGGCACTGCAAATTCTTTAGATTGATCTTGGTCTAAAGTATGTGGCAGGGTCTGTGTCAGCTTCCTTCCAGGAATCATTAACTACATCCGGCCGATTCGGGTAGCTCAAAGTGGCAATGACCAAAGGATTTTCATTGTTGAAAGTTGTATAGAGATATAAAGTAAACAATATGAATTTGATTTTTTTTTTAACATAGAACAGTGCAAGCGGTTAAATGTAGAATAGTGCAAGCTGATCAATACTAAAGCTCATTCTCTTGGCTATGGCATTTGCTGGGAAATGTAATCCAAATGCTAATGAATGCCCCTGTGAGAAGCATCTTGTCTGGGCAATTCTGCAGGTTTAGACAATAATGTGGGAGAGTACTTTGTTTTTCGGGGCAATATTAAAAGACAACTGGAACTAAATAAATAGAATGACCTGCTGCCATTGCCTGACTCAAAGGTGAACATTTCTTTGACATAACATAGCAGAAACAGGGATCCTTCACAAAACATAAGGTCATGAGTAACTGCAATTCATAGAAAATAAAATAAACATTTTGTGATTTGTGAATGCCATACAGCTAAAAAAGGGGCATTATGCCAGCTTGGGCACTTTTTAAAGTCAATTATGTTTCCTGATTTTAAACATTGTTTTTACATTCATGAATTGTTGATTTTTGCATCCCTCCCACAGCGCTAAAAAGAGATCATCAGACAGATGAGATAAGGGCACCTTAAGGAGTCCTTTGCTTATCTTTCTGAGGCTTTATGCCAAGAGCTTGTGGTGGCTCCACTATAGCCCATTAAGATGCCTCTAACTACTCTCCTACACTTCCCTTTGAGGCACATTTTGTTACATGCTGTTGACACTGTTAACCAGTGGTTGGATTTGTGCATAATGTTTCTTTTCAATTAGCTTTGGAAGAAAAGCTTTACAGGTCCAAGCAAGCTGTACAATCGTGGAGGATCCCATCAGAAGATTTAAGGTTTGAAGATGAGTCTCTAAGCCTGGTGTGGCCCGAGAAATACAGGGGAGTTCTCACATCAACATGATTATAGGGGAACCCGCAGATAACATTTAAGAGGATTAGACATTTAGCACCCAAAACACCCTTCAGATGTTTATTAAAAAAAATGTGAAGAGTAGGTTCTGATCCCATGAGGGAAATTGTCAATAATGCATTATTGTTTGTGTAATGTTCTCAGTTAGACTCTATAAAGGCAGGGAGTCTTGGGGGTCGTTTTTGGGATATTATGAATTGATACTAAGGGGCAGATTCCGATTCAGGCCGGAAATCTCTCCGACCGAGCCGGACCCGGAGAGATTTCCGACCGAATCGGACTCTGGCAGTCGGACTGAACGAGTACGATGCGCACGCATGCAATCGGACTCGAGTCGGTCGGACTCCCATTGAAGTCAATGGGAGCCGGACGTACCACGCGTACGCGGGCTCCCATTGACTCAATGGGTGCGAGGCGAACAAGGGTGCCCCTACAGCGGGTACGCCTCGGAGCGACTCGCGGCGTACATGCACAGGTAGGGGGGACCCATGGGTCCCCCTGTGTGCGACTCGCGTGGCTACGCAGCACAGGGGGTCCGACACGGACCCCCAAAGTCCGGCTCCGACTGCTCTTTCGAGCCGGACGGCGCGAGTTGGTCGGACTGCTCAAGGCGCGCATCGTACTTGCCCGGCCGGGGAACGTCTCCATTGCGCGGTGCGAGTCGTGTCCGTGCGAGTCGGTCCGAGCGCCTCGGACCCACGAACAAGTCGGTCGGTGATTTCGCGTGCGCTCGCATCGTACTCGCTCGGCCGGACGCACGTACGAATCGGTCGGGAAAGAGGGCTCCGAATCGGATCCGTTTAAGCCGAATCCGATTCGGTGCCCTACCGGCCGAGATCGGAATCGGCCCCTAAGTATTTTAATGATTCATCACGGTAGTTTTGATTTGTGTAGGACTGATCAGGATTATTGATATGCCTTTTTTTAAATTTGCAGCCCTGATGATGTCCATATTGGACGAAACGTGTTGGCTGGATTGATTTAACTGATGGCTGGATTGATTTGACTGCTTCTTTTTTGATGTATCACGGATTGAATAAATTTGGAATTGAAAATTCGACTAAATGAGACTCCCAAGAGACCTTTGTGTAATTGAATGATAAAGAATATACAGATCAATATTATACTGTAGTGAACTATTGTGCTTTACACGCTCCTTTTACATAGATTTGAACTTTGCTTGGACATGGCGCAGTGGCAGTGGGACCACATTAAGTTGAGCGTGACAGGAACATTATTGAATTTCCCAGATTATACACCTGTGCGCCCTGGGTTGTAGCCCTCACTGCCAATGAACTGTGTTTATATTGCACAGATATCGTCATTGCTAGACCTGGCCCTTGTGACTGGTTAAACCCCAAACTTTTTGCCTTTTGCCTCCTATTTTTCTGACCCTGTTTTTGTTGGCTATAGGATTCTGAAAGTGATTTATGATTTACGTCTTGTCATAAGTGCCTAGTGGCACCTTGATTTATGTGATTATGGTCTAATGTGTTTTCTGTACAATACAAAGGATATATTTATATAACCTTGTGTGGAGTCTCTTTTTTGTGGTGTGCCTAGTGTGTCATTGGTGTATGTGTGGGTTGCGCAAATGCTTTATACATTGCCTCTGAGATAAGCCTGACTGCTCTGCCAAACTACCAAAGGAGTGAGCAGGGGTTATCTTGGGTGTGTAACTCCCTTACACTGACTAAAGTGTTGGGTTCTTCCTGGTTTAGGTGCATACCCTGGCCAACCAGAAACCCCATTTCTAACAGTCATTCAGTGTCTTTCCCAGCAAAGCTAACATCTTTGCAGTGACATGTTAGGACTGGAAATGGGAAACGTGGATGCTAATGAGCACAAATACACAAGATAAAATCACTGATGTATTTTGGAAAGAGAACAGCGAAAAAAGGGCCTGATATGAGAAACTGCAAACAGAACGAGGGAAAGCAGCTTTCCATCTGTCAATCTCGTGGTCTCATTCTTTTCCCTCTGCATCACTCCCCCCCTGCCTGTCCCTCAACAGATGGGTCTCATTGAACTATGTATGTCAGCGTGAATGCAATTAAGCAAGCTTGAGGACTTAGACACATATGAATCTAGGAATGCTTGGAAAAATTTACAAGGCGGCAACTCATTTCTGCTATTACTATTTCTACTGTTGTCAGCCAGGCAGAACACAGTAGGATTTCGTTATTCTAACAGTAGGAAAATAATTTATTGCCATGCCCTTTCTGTTGTTTTTATGTGGGGTTTGCAAAAGTACTAGATACAACCTCAGAGCGCTTTGGAGTGTGGATACATTCAAGGTGGAAAGTCCATGGAACTGGTCATTCCTGACAGTTCTGGAGTGTTCCATCAATATGCCAGGATTTGGCTCCTGCTACCTTTCACTAACCTGCTTTTGTATGGTGGATCTATGAGAAAGACTTGAAATTGGGTTCCCACTGTATTTTGGACTTAACATGTTGTTTACAAGTGGTAGTGGACATTCGAAGGGCATCTGAATGGCACTGATGACTATGGGTGTATCAGTTCTTTACTAGGGGTCAGGCTGGACTGAGTAAACGTTTAATGCATAAACAATGGATCCACAATGTATTCTGTCCTGTCATTCAGATCTTGTGAAAACAGGTGTTCTCTAAAGCTTGTGCTGTCAACAACTTCAGCCTGTGACATCCACAGGTGACAGTGGGTGACTCCAAAATAATTTCCACAAAAACGCCTCAAGATTTACATAACATGGTTTAAATGTACGACTCGTCTTTATAAGAGGTAGTTTGTGTACATTATACAAACAAGGGTAGTTATATACATCATGCAAGCAAGATATTTAACACTACCTGGGGTGTTCTATTCCTATTTTGTAGCCATTGATAGGGGTAAATATCCCTCTAGTAGAGGGTGAGATTGGGTTGGAAAAAAAGTTTGTGTATACTCACAAACACATATATCTGCAGGTGTCCACAAACGTTCCGGGCATTCCCACATTGCAATCCCAATCCCACCTGAGTGAAGATTTACTCACAAAAAGTGTTAACCTATCTTCTGCAAATTGCAGAATTGGGTTTACACTTGAAAAAGGTTATTTGCAAGATAAAGCTGACCTTTCTCACGCAAATAGATTTGTGAATCAGGCCCGCACATGCAACAGGGAAAGGAGAATGTGCTTCACTAAAAGCTGTGCCATAAAGTTTAGAGAAATAACAAAAAGCAAGGCTAAAGCTTGAAACGTGAAATTTGTGAGCCTGTAACTTAAACTTCACATTAACATCCAGATAACTTGCTGTGAAATCTTCAGCCTTAAGCTTGTCTCCAGGCTCATAACAATAAAAGAAGGTACAATACACAGAAACCTGCGCAGGGCTATTGACTTTGTCACTGTTTATTTCAGTCTTGTTGTAACATTTTATGCTGAACCGCACATCTTTCAGATGTAAATGTACAAGCGTAAACTCATGAGCTCACCAACAGATGGTGTGTTTAAGTGAATTAACATATGCACATACATTCTTACACAATTGATCATAAAAATACGACAATAATGAATTTCAGTGATTCATAGTATATATTTTACATGATTGATAAGATTTTTTTCAAACTGCACGTTGTGTTTATGCATGTGGCTATTTGTATGTGTTGGTTTGTGACTTTGTGTGTGAGACAGAGACGTCATCATTTGGGTGTGCCTGTGAATTTAACACACAGACCCATAAATGGTATCAAAATGGCATCATCGTCCCACAACCTCATTCACACCCAAACAAGTTCTATGAGAATATCCAAAATATTTTTCCAAATGTATTTTGCTGAATTAAAAACGTACTTAAAGAACACTGCTGCCTGTTTGACTGTGCATAATTCTGTATTGCTTGTTTACAAAAGACTATCTTGTGGCCCACCAGTGGGTTGGATTAGGCAGTAACACTCAAAGTATGGGGGCCGCTTACGGCCCTCCTGATCTTTACATGTGGCCCCTAGCTCAACAGCAGCACTGGGCTGCTGTTTAATTGACTCAGCACAAACATTCAAAGAAATGTTAAATAAACAGGCAAGGGTTTATTTACAGTTTAACTGAAGTTAAAGAAAGAAGGCACTAAGGTGTCCTGCACCACTTAAATGTAGGAACAACTTCATTTTTATTCTCTTCAAAATAAAAAAAATCAGTGTACAAACAGGAACTTAGAAACATTCATGGTTCTGACAACAATACCAATAGTGAACTAAGATGCAAGTCAGTTGGTATGTCCTCTCTCTGGGTGGCCTGAGTTGCTGTTCAGCATGGACAACATTACATTTCCTTAAATGAAACTCAAGAAAAGGTTTTCTACAGTGCGCATCCTGAAGTTAAGTGTTTCATGATCCTTTTATACGTGGTAATGAAGAAAAATTAAGCAAAGTGAATTAAAAACAATTGCCCAGGTTCACACAATTTGTTCAAGTGGGCACGCCGGGACTGATCCCCGTCTTTTTTGGGTTTTACATTAGATGTACATGCTTTGCTTCCCTATGCCCACCTTTCGCCCCCCAACATTCCCCCAATGCCACCCTGCGGCCCTTGGTCACATCACAGACCAATTGGTCTCTGGTGAAATGTTTGTGAGTACCCATGCCTTAAAGGCTGTGTGGCGCTCCTCCCCGGCAGGCTATTCCCCTGCAGATCTTGGGTTTCTGCAGCTCTGCATTTCGGCCTTGGACCGACACCTATTTTTCTGGCCCAGATCATCACGGATATTTGAATATGACACTAAATGATATGAATGTTTCAATAAAAGGATGTATGTTTTTAATGTTATTTGTTTGATTTTGTTTATTTGCCTGGATATCAACAAATCAGGAGGTCTAGCAACTATCATGAACAAAGCATTTTGCTATTTATCAGTACAGTACAAAACATAAAAATAGCATAAAATAGCTGCGAAGAGGAACAATAGTACAATACAGTGTAGCGGGGCTGCATGGTTTGAAACAGTAAATTACGTGTAAAGCTAAGAGTACCCTGAGGGAAGTAACAAAGGAAAGGAATACAAAACAGACAAGAAATCAGTCCACCATAAATACGCTCTGAAGGAATTCAGATCTCAGTAAACGTCTACTCTTGGTTTCGAAAAAATAAATCCTTTGTGGTGGTCAAATCTGACATTTCTGTTAACTCTCATTCAAAAGGCAGACTAGCGTTGGAATACTAGCCTCTAAGGACACATTTCTTGCCTGTCATGATGCCTTGTTCTTTCCAGAATCAACATAATGAAATATATCTATTACAGGGATAAAATTAACATCTCAATCAAAAATAATAAAAAAATATCTCAGCTTATGGATTGTTATTGTGTTTTTTTACCAGCACCAGTTACTCTTTTCAATTAACTGTGATTTCAGTGTCTTGTCAGGATATCTAGAAGTACATTTATGGACATTATAGAATTCCCATATTAGGGCTGTTCTGCATGTACTCAAAACATAAGGAATCCAGACATCATTGGCAATAGTTGGTTTAACTTCATTCCCTCAGAGATTGTCCTGTTTTGTTTAGGGTTTCTAAGCTGATCTGTACTATGCTTTCGAACAGCGACTCTTAACCTGTGGCCCACGGACCCAGGCAGCCCACAATGCCTACTCAGTGGGTCTGAGACTACTCAAAAAACGAATTAATATTAACAGAATATTAAAGTGTACATAAATAGAGGAGCAACATGTAAAATTGAAAATGTAAAACATTCTGTAAATGTGAAGGAATCTGAACCATTAAAAACATTAAAATTGAAATTGATATTTGATGATATTTATTTGTGAATTAAATAAAATATGTAATCATTTGTGTATTTGTTTGATGAATGCTTGTTGATGTATTTTTATGTATTGTTTTGCTGTTTAAATCATCGAAAATGCTTAGGCCAGGGCTTACGGATTCCAATAATGACTCAGCGAGGTTCCCTCTACTCCAGTAATGATAAGGTTGGGGTCTACAGAAGTCAAAAGGTTAAAAACCACTGCTTTAGAATACCAAGGCAGGCAACGGAGCAAAGCCAGATGATGTTAAACCTATAGCAATCTATTAAGAAGCGACAACACGGCTGAAAGGTTAAAGCGCCTTCATTGCTTCAGAGCCACAGAGCAGGGCAGCGACAATGTTTACAGGAAAGCTGTTCAACTGCTGTTTCCCAACTGTCAGATACATTCCATCAATAGAACCTACCACGCGGAGCAAAAGAGGATCAAAGACCAGCGCGAGCCCAGCATCAGGCGCAAACAGACAAGATAACAGGACACAACAGATCTCCTTTCTTTTAAACACAAAACACAAAAAGACTTTCACAAGCATTAAAAGGAAGGCTCAACAAAAGGAAAACAAATACATAGGCTCTATGACTAAATATCGTGGACGCAAATATTATGTTACCTAAATATCATGTCAAGGGGCATGGCTTACGTGCTTGGGCAAGATGGCGGTGGTGTGCTGAGCTCCGTCACCACTCGGAGCTCGAGAAGGAACTTTAGCCGCTTGGAGCCTTCGCCCTACGCTCACCAGGCTGGATATGCCTTTTAAAGTGTGGCGGCTCATTTTTCTTGGCAGATGGTGAGTTTGTGACCTGCCGTTCCTCTACAATTTTGCGATGTCGTCTTCGTGAGGAGAGCGACCGCCATTTTGTTTTTTGTTTTTTTCTCCTCTCTTTACAGTTGCGGGCGCTGCTGTGACCAGACTCTCTTACACAACTGAAAGCATGAATTTGTAATACTACAACTCTTTTTACTCTCCTTGGCATCCCTTTTTTTTCTGCGGCCACAAGACCTACTCTGTTGCACGTCTCGAGTAATTATCGCTGAGTCCTGGCATTCATTTCCTTCTCCTGCTGAGCGGACTCTCAATTTGCTATGCAATTTATTACTGGAGTGCACTCAATATTGTTTTTTGGAGCAAATCAAATGCCAATTCTTTTGAGTTAGAGCTTGGCTAAGAATAACGTGAGGGTCATTGAATCTAGAATTTCTGGAAAGTTCTCCCTCATTGATGCCAGCTTACTCTGCCTACCGTTCATTTTGAATAATATACAGGGTCACATCAACAGGTTTACATTTTCTCAGAAGAATTTACCAGCTACTTCTGTGTTATGACACGTCTTTGGTGCTTCTGAGTGCGACATTTCTTTATCCAGCTGGTACCTCTACATGTCTTGCGGCTTACAGTCATGCTTTCACGACTCATATAGTTGGCTCATATATATACCATATTGTCATTGATGGAATGGTCTCACCCTTCTTTTTTCTTAAAGTGAATTGGGTAGGGATGTTTAAGGGTGCACATAAGTCATGTGATGTTACCTCAGTTGCCTCGACATTTTGCTTACTGTTCACCTGCAAGTCTGCTGATACCTCTACTAATCTTTATTGTGTAGTTTACCATTCTGATATAACCTTATCACCTGTGGCCTGGTCGTATCATTTTTCAAACACAGAGATTGACATTTCATATTTTCATTGAATCTTGTGTCATCGATCATCGGTCATTTGTTTTAGGGGCAGGACTTGCACCATTAAAAAACCTACCCAACGACAAGTGCAAGTGCACTTTATTAAGATGGCTAGTGACTCTCTATCTCTTGCGAAATCCTCTTCTTCTGGCACTAATCAAAAAAAGAGCCAAAAATGACCCTCCATCACGGGTCCAGTCATCCTCAAATCCGGTCTTGGACTCAATTCTAGATGAACTACGTGCTCTGAAACCATTTATGAATACCACTAATGAAAAGCTACAGCTGATTGAGGACAGATGGATCAACATGGAGGGTAAATTGTCTGTCATGGAACAACGTATAAGTGACTTGCAGGATGTAACTACTAAAGTACCCTTGCTGGAACAGGAAATTCACAAGCTTAAACTTCACACCGAGGATCTTGAAAATCGCAATAGAAGGAACAATCTTCGTCTATACGGCTTGCCTGAAAATGTTGAGGGTCCAGATCTTCTTAAAGAAATTTCTGTCTGACCTTCTTGACCTCCAATCTTCAACACCTCTTAATATCCAGCGGGCACACCGTCTGGGTCGACTCCAACCTCAATCTAGCAGACCACGTGGTATCATAATGCTCTTTCTAGAGTTTACCGACTTGATGCACGTACTAAAAGTTGCCAGAGAAAAACTCCGTCTTGTATGGTCTGGTCATAACATCTACATCTCTCAGGATCTCTCCAATGTAACCAATGCCAGACGCAAGGAATTCTTAGCTCTTCGTCCTCATTTGAGATCTTTGAACATTCGTTATGGCATACTGCACCCTTGTCTTTGTAAAATTACACATGAAGGCGTCTCTCGTTCTTTCGAAGACCCATCTAAGCTAGAGCACCCATGGACACAAATACTTAACAGTTTTAAATTGTTAATTGTTGTTGCATCTGGTTTCCTCATTTCTTGTTATGGTTTTTTACTTTCTGTTTTAGGTTTATGCGGCCTACTTATCCTTTTATCCATTTATCTTTTTACCTTACTTTTTTCTTCTTCATATCTATATTTCTTTTTCTCTTGTCGTTCCTCTTCTCTCCGTTGTTGCTCTTGCTTCCGAGTGTGAAAATGCACGGCTCATGTCTTTCCCTCTTCTTACTTCAGATCTGGCTTTTTGTCCTTGATCTGTATCCGTCTCTCTGTATTGTTTTTTCTTTCTTTTCACTCACTTTCTTTCTTCACTCTCTCTTTTACTCTCCTTTTTCTTTCATCTATTATGTCCCCTATCCTTATATTAACAAGAGTGCATATTTGTTTTACCTCCTTCTGTGCTTGTTATTTCCATCATGTTACCCACCTTTTGATGATTGGTTCCCTTTTGTCCCCATTGCTATTCCTACAGTTCGTCAATATTGTACCTATACCCCTGTCTCCTAAACATCAACATGTTCAATGTTGTATCGTGGAATGTTCGTGGTGTGGGTCATCCTGTCAAGCATCAAAAGGTACTTTCTCAGTTATCAAAACTTAATTGTCAGATTGCTTTTTTGCAAGAAACCCATTGTAATGATGTCGAATCACTCAAAATCAAACGCCAATGGGTGAGTCAGGTAGTTTTTTCTCCTGCTGTCAATCGTAAGGGTGGTGTTGCCATCCTCTGTCACAAATCTTTAAAATTGCAAATTATATCTACTGAAAATGATACGAGTGGACAATGGGTAATTCTTAATGCTACAGTTCATAATAAGCAGGTCACCTTCTTTAATATTTATGGACCAGTTAAATTTGACTCAGACTTTTGGAATACTATTAAATTAAAAATATCTTCCATCACTAACCCCAATATTATTGTCGCTGGTGATTTTTTTTTTTTTTAATTTCAACATGTTTTATGACTTTTTTTACAGGAACACATTAGCACATCTTTACAGGGTTTGCATCGATTATTCCATGATTTTAACAATTGGATGGACCCCTTTTCTGACTGAAAATCAGATTGTAAATTCAAACCAGACAAAACACACAAAGCATTCCAAGCTGCTATTACCTCTCGTCCACTCTATGATGCTTGGAAAACTAGTAATCCTGACAAACAGGAATTTACATACTTTTCAAATGTCCACCACACTATGTCACGCATAGACTATATTTTGATTTCAAAACCCTTACTCCCAACACTCCAAACTTCTGAAATTGGCTCCATTTTTATTTCTGATCATGCCCCTCCCTGTTTCAGTCTCCTTTGATTTATCACTTGCTATTCCTAAGCACAGTAGATGGAAATTCAATAATTCCTTATTATCTGACCAAACCTATATCTCAGATGCTACTTCTTTTATAAATGAATTTTTCCTAATTAACAACCCAAGTGATTCCAATGTTCATAATTAATGGGATGCCTTTAAGGCCTCTTTTAGAGCCTTCACCATTGCATGTACTGCCAGAAAGAAAAAGTGATTAAAGTCCCAATACCTTTCTACTCTATCACATATTAAAACCCTTGAGCATGCTTACTACACTTCTAAGTCTCCTGATCATCTCAGAGATCTCTTCAAAGCTAAATCTGACTTAAACAAATTAGCTACAACTGATGCCTTTAACATTCTACTCAAAATAATATCTAAATATCATGGGGGTTAAAATAAAGCGGGTAGAATGCTGGCCAACTATCTAAAAATCAAATCGGAGAGGAAAACCATTGGACCTATTCGCAATTCATGTACCAATACTCTATTACATTCTGACTCAGATATTGTTAATGCTTTTCAGTCCTATTACCACTCATTATATTTGGAAGTCACTCACCCTACTGAAAACAATATTGAAATGTTCTTTGATGATCTCCCTCCCCCTCGTTCTATACCAGATGATATGACCCTCCTGGAAAAAGACATAACCCTTCTGGAGATTTTAGACGCAATTAAATCTCTTAAGAGAGCTACAGCCCCTGGCCCTGATGGTTTTTCTATCGAACTCATCTCTTCTTTTTCATCTAGCTTTGCTCCACATCTACTCGAACTATTTACTTCTTTTTTACTACACTCTAAACCTGAGAGTTCCTTTCTTGATGCTCTCATTGTAATCATCCCCAAACCTGATAAAGATCACTCCCTTTGTCAAAACTATCGTCCAATCTCATTAATCAATTATGACTGTAAACTTTTTGCCTAAATTCTTGCATCCAGATTAGAAGATGTTATACCCCTACTGGTAAAATCTGATCAATCTGGCTTTATTAAGGGTAGGCTTACCTCTGACAATGCTAGAATGTTTTCTAATATCCTTACAATGGCAAAACGATTCCCTGATCCCCTAGCTGCATTATCCCTTGACGCTAACAATGCTTTTGACCGTATAAATTGGCAATTTATGTTCAAAACTCTTCACTGGTTTGGTTTTGGCCCTAAATTTATCTCTTTTATCAAACTTTTGCATTCTGAACCCCGTGCATGTGTTCCCGTTAATGGTTATTTATCCCCTTATTTTAATTTACATAGAGGTACTAGGCAAGGCTGTCCCCTTTCTCCCCTTTTATTCCTTTTATGTCTCGAACCTTTCCTTGAACGCATTCGTTGTAATCCTTCGATAACTGGGTTCCAACATAAATCTCTTGAAATTAAATTATCTGCTTATGCAGACGATATTTTGATTTACCTATCAAAACCATTAACTTCCTTGCCCTTTTTTTTACAGGAAATTGCTTATACTCTAAAATATCTGGCTATAAACTGAATTTCACCAAAACTGAGATTTTACCTTTAAATTCCTTATGTTACCAATTTATGTTTTCTGATACCAATTTTAAATGGTGTCCCTCTAAAATTAAATACTTAGGCATTTGGTTTTCCTCTACTATTTCTCAAACTCTCTCTCATAATTTCACTACTTTAAAAACCAAAATTCAAAACCTACTTTCTTCCTGGTCCCCCCTATATCTTTCTTGGTGGGGTAGACTGGATACTATCAAAATGATGATTGTACCACTCATTCTATTCTTACTTTCCATGCTACCCTTCAAAATCCCCAATTATTATTTTAATCAAATCAACTCCATTTGTACTAAATTTCTTTGGAACAACAAACCTGCCTGTATTGCTCTATCTAAATTAATTAAAACAAAAGGTGAAGGGGGGGTACGATTCCCTAATTTTAAATTATATCATACTGCTTTTTTAATATGACAAATTTACGCTTTGAACAAACATTATAATGATGAGCCAATACCTAGTTGGATTAATTTTGAACGCTCTTTATTACATGAATTCTCTTTTTATGACACTTGTTTTATGTCCAATTGCACTTTTATTTCCAAACATCCTATTATAAAATACTTCCAACACCTGATACATTCACTCTTTACAGATGACTCTAATTTTTACCAAGCTTTTCTTGCTTCCTCTATTTGGTACAATAAATTTATTAAGTTTCGCCATAAATCTTTCTACCTCAAATTTTAAGGAGAAGAATATTATATATGTTCACCAACTTGTTTCTAATAACTCTGTCTTACCTTTTACTACATTACAAGGTTCTTATGATTTATCCCCTCATTGTCTAGCCCAATATTCCCAATTATCACAAGCACTTCAATCATTTCTAACGACTAAAAATTTCCCTCCCAACACTACTCCATTTACCCCCTTGACGCCTTTATATAATATTTCTCCTGATTCTAACCCGAAAGCTTCTTTTATACATAAACTTCAATCTACCCCCATTTCTGAAAGACCTAAATCATCAACTGAGTTAGCATGGGAACTGGATCTCTCTGTCTCTTTCAATTAAAAAATGGACCAATCTATGGCACAAAGGGGTTGATTACGATGGCGACCGGGTCCGTCCGCAATACCTGCGGCGGTTCCGCACACCGAATTAGGATGCGACCGCCACCATGGCGGTCGCACCTTGCACTCTTAACATTGCGGCGGGTGCTGCTGACAGCAGCACCCGCCGCTATGTCAAAAATGCATGTCGTGCATTTCACTGCACTACGTGGCAGGCACCACACGGTGCCTGCCACTTGGTGCAGTGAAATCCCGGGGGTACCATGGATACCCCCCAGTGCACAAACACCCCCCCAACACATTGGGGGCCCGCAAAGGGCCCCTGAAACCAATCTCCACCAGCCTTTCAATGGCGGTTTACCCACCGCGGAAAGGCTGGCAGAAGACCGCATCGTAATTTGGAGGACGGTGCCTGCCAGGCACCGCCACCATTTTATGGATGCAGACCGCTCCGCCAGGCAATCGGAATGATTGCCTGTGGCGGTTCCATGGCGGACGGTCTTTGCGTCCGCCACGGTCGCGGTCTGGATCCCACCGCCATCGTAATCTGGTGGTGGGAAAATCACAGTCCGATGTGGGAAGGACCGCCACCGCTGGGCTGGCGGTGACGGTCCTTCCGCCATCATAATCGGCCGCAAAGTTTTTACTACCTCTAAAGCTGCTAATATCACTCAATCGTTATTTTTCTTATATAATAGGGCAATTCGGACACTTATATTTATACATAAAATCAACCCTTCTTCTTCTCCTCTTTGCTGGTCATGTCTTTCCGTTGATGGTACATTAACTCATTTGTTACATTATTGCCCTAACGTTTTCAAGTTTTGGGAATCCATTTGGACTAAATGTTCTAAGATATTTCTTTTTTCTACTCCATTGTCAATTGAATTCACAATGTTTTTCTTGGCTCCTTGTCTGCTGTTTTTCATAATTCCTCGTTGAAGTTTAAATTACTTGACCTTTTTATTGCTCTTACTTTTAAAGTTATTCTTTCTTGCTGGAAGGGCAATTCTAAAATATGTATGCTAACATGGTGGAATTTTATTTGCAATGAACATAGAATTTCTAGTGTTTCATCATCAACACTGTCTCAAAAAATTAAATCTGACTTACTATGGTTACCTTTTACTACTTTCCTATCTGCACACTCTTACTTACAATAATAATTTTCTGATCATCTTCTTTCCTTTTTTCTCACCTCTTTATTTCTTTCTTTCCTCCTTTTTCTCTCTCTTCTCTCTTGCTTTTCTCTCCCTATCCTCTTTCTTAAAATATGTGACTAACCAATTAATAAATAGGTACCTTAATCTCTTCTATTTTAATCCTTTAAATAACGTTGTATTTCTTACCTGTTTGTATTTATTACCATGTTGTTTATCTTCTGTATACAACATGTATCCTTGGTACCCTATTTTCTATTTAATAAAAACTATTTAAAAATATATATATATATATATATTTCATGTCAAAAATATTCTTTACCAAAACATTGTGTTTCTATATTTGTAATAGAAAGAACAATAATATTATGTCAACAATATTGTTGAAGATAATATCACCAAAAGTAAATTATTTAAAATAGATATTTACTTGTAAATAATGTAATGTAAAATAGCTTCAACCAATAATTTATATATATATATATATATATATATATATATATATATATATATATCTACACATACACACACACACACACACACACACTTTAAGAGTATATTAACAATAACTAAACCATTTTTTAGTTTTAAATAGTAACGTTAAAATAAAGTGAAAATTAGCAAACATATAAAATCAACAACAATATGTAACCTTGCTTAAATATTAAGATAAGCATAAAAAATTGTTTGATTTAGTATTTCACACTAAATACATAAATAGTATACCCGTTCTAAACAGCAAAATATTAACAATATTTTAAAATAAAAAATACAAATATAATAATAACAGAAAAATACATTAATTAAATTAATATAATTAAAAACATTTTCTAAAAATAATATAAACATTTCAGATACCAAAATATTTAAAAACAAAAACAAATGAAATCAAAAAATAATTATGCACATGGTGTAGGAAGCAGTCTAGACAGGATGGATCTTTGAGAAGGAAGCAGAATGTTTACAATGTAGACTTTTCCATGCAAGTCAGCAAGTTACAAGAACGCTTGCCTATCGTCAGAAGGTTGTGCATCCGGCTTTCAAAGGAGCTGTCAACACTCCAAGCTCGGTACTTCTGGAGCCGAATCCTTAACCAAACACAACCACATCATATTTGTTTCCACCTTTGATCGCATTGTGTATCAAACCAAATAATATATATCAACAGAAAGAAGTGCTATATTCTGGATACTGGCAAAGAGACCATGCCTCAGCCCAGGTTCGCTTTAAGAAAATCTAGCTGCTGTCAAAAGGGAGAAAAGGAAAACACCCTAGGATACAGTCCCAGCCGCCTTACTGATGACAAGGAGTGACCAGGAATACGCCAGCTCTCTAGTTCGTATTCCTTAAGCAGTAGCCAAACTAGTTGCAACCAGGATCCTTCCCTATTGAGACTGGTGACAGTTTCTATGGTAACGTGTTCATCAGGACTACTCTTTATGAGCAGAGCTTTGTCCTTCCAAACCCACTAGCATTCCTTTCTAGTGTTTGTGTTTTCCTTGTAGTGCCCCCAATTTCAATTTCCTTAGCAAGTCATGATTCAGTTGGGGCACACTTAGGCACCTTCTTAGGTGGTGTCCCTTGCACACTAATTGTCTTAATTATTTTTTACCAGTCTTAGTAGTCTGGTACACCTACATTAATTTGCGAATGCCTCACTCAGTCCTACCTATAGAGATTCTCTATTATCGATCATTTTATGTATGAGGATTTATACGAACCACTATCACTATTTCCTTTTTCTGCCCTGGAAGCTGTTATGTTTGCCAGTTTTATTAGTTGTTCCAACTTCCATTCCTTCTTCCAAGCCAGATTTGTAGCTGCACTGATTGGTGTGGTGTTTTTCCACCACATAGACCAGGCCGGCTGCAGATACCCCTTCGATCCTCTGCAACTGCGTTCTGGTATTCTGCGTTTCTATTGATATCAGTGCCCAGGCCCCATATATTGCATTCCTTTAAATAAGCTCACTGCTGAGAGCATCATATAGCGACGTAAATGTTCTTGTTGATAGTGTACGTTTATTCGGTGTGCATTGTTTAACAATATGCTATATATTAATCACTATTGATCATTGAGACATACATTGATTGTGAGCACTATAGTCACCCATATATAGAATGTTCATGTCTCTCATATGGCACACTATAGGTTGTGGCTCAGCGATTACATTTCACAAATTTCTACACGCACCTTAGACCAATCTATTATTACTGTAAATCTGCCTTCTCCAACGCGTAGCTCGTGAGCTACTGGTAGCTCTTCTGTGTGTAGCCCAGACTACTAAATATTAAGCTTTTGCTTGACTGGATTCATATATGTATACCAAAATTGAAAAGTGTGTACTCAAAAGGAAATTGTGTGTATTTCAAAACTCATAATATGATGTTTGGAGAAAATGGTGAAATTTGCAATATATTTTTATGCTGATATTTGAGTGATAAATAATGTGGGGTTGGGAAGACGTGTTACTAATATTATTACCTTGGCACCATAAGCATTGCAGCTATGTATTACATATGAAAAGGCATTCCAAATTGACAAAGACTTTTTTACTTTGCTGCTAGCAACCTTGTCTGATGCACTTAGGTGATCACTGCTGGCAACTTTGCATAGCGTGGCCACTAATTTCTTGTCTGATGTGGCCACTATTACAACACTAATAATAGGAATATGGGATAAATTTCAATGCACATAAGTAGCTCTTGTTACAGGAAATTTTGGAGACCCCTGCTGTACATTAAGCTGAATTGAAATACAGTACTATTTGCACAACACGAAGATTCCTGTCAAATGGAAATGTGTTCTCTCGTTTATTAGTATTTACAAGATGTTGCGGAGAGGATATCTCTAGTTTTGGTGGTGCGACATTTCCAGGTATGCTTTAACTCACCTCCTACCAAGGTATTTACTAACCATTATTATTATATCATCATTTTTGTTTGAGCTTTTTGGCACATGAAAGGTCTTTTCAATTTTTTACTTTTTGCTGGTTTGTCCCATAAGCCACTTTTATGGGAGGGCACTGCTTTCCACTTTTGCACATTGCTTTCACTGGTGAACCTGGTTAGAGTGGGGAATTCTGGGTCCAGCTACATGTGCTTTCTCTTATTAATACTAGTGATGAATCACATATGACAAGCCTTCTGCTGTACTGGTCCGTACTGTGCATACTTTCATTTATATTCTTACTACTACTTGATCCTTTTCTTGATTTTATGAGCATTTCTGAGACAACCTCCATGTCCCTGTCAGTCCTCGAGTCCTGATGATTTGCCACCAATTAACAGGCAAGGAAACATGTCCATCTGTCCTCACAAAGGACCTGATTCACTAAGGTAAACTTACACTTTTGTGTAAGTTTACGATTTTTTGTAATCTCAAAGCATTTTATGAGTAGTATCTTTACGACTCCAACATGAGTGCGGAGTCTCCGCAATCGTAAACTCTGTGTTTGTGAATACCAAAATAAACGTAAACTTACACAAAAGTGTATGTTTACCTTTGTGAATTGAGCCCTATATGTGGACTGAGTTCAAGTTCACATTTGACACAAGGGCATTTTTTACCTTTTGCAGTGGTTGGCTGTCTAAGACGAAGTTGAACTTTTGAAGTGTATAAAGTGTTCTTAAATAATGAGCATTTGGACTTTTGGTCTTTAAACTTAGCATCCATTATTTGATTGGGGCATGAGTATTATGTTTTTGTTTACTTTCAGACCACCTAACATCTACTATGTGATCACCTGAAAATGAAAGATGTAAGCAATCTCAAATTCTGATAAAGAGCTCTGTTGTTTTAGTATACCAGTCTGAATTGTATTTCAAAGAGATCCTGGTGAGGAGGTGCAAAGGAAGGAACCCTCCTCGATGTAAGAGCCATCAAGTTGGTATTACTCCCCTTCAAAACAAAAGAAAGCTCACCTGCGTCATTAGAGTGTTAGTGCACTGTGACACATGGTACACATGCAGCAATCTTAGCAGGCTCACATGAGGGCTGAGGCTGTTATAGAAAATGTGCTGGGGTCCAGAAAGCATGAAATAGCAAACGCAAAGTGTTAGCAGGTCTCTGGAAGCAGATGGGTTTGTTTTTAGTTGATTCTGACAGTGCTTAATTTGTTAAAATATAAGTGTCAGGGCTCTCTTCAGGAGGCCACTGCAGCTTACACCACACATTCCCTATGCCAGTGCTACCAATGACAGTACCAGCTCAACTACTAACCATAACACTCCTCCAAGTGTGCCAATTCGGACTATTGCAGGCCCCCAAAGCTATAAGAATGGTTTGGGCAGCAGGTAACAGTCATTTTTAATGTATATTCAATTTATAATTAACTGTCGTTGTGTCCTCTCTAAAATCGCCAGACAGCGCTACCTTGTGGCACACTGCCACAAGTGCCTGTGTTGACAATTGAGTGCCGGTGCAAAGCACTGGCAACCACCGGCTCAAATTCAGCACTGGCTTCTGAAGAGTAAACATAATTCGACTTAAGTGAAATGCATTAAGACCAGAGAAAACACTGAGGCCCGATTCCGATGTGACGGGTACACTATGGAGGGCGGGGTCAGTCACAGCATACGACTGCGATGTATGGAACAGGGGGCTGGAAGGCCGGATTTTAATATTAGCCTTCCTGACCCCCCAGCAGAGTGCTGGTGAGGCAATGGGAAATAGTGTGACAGTCACACATCCACATCCCACAGCACAAACAGGGGGATGAGTACATTTGTGGTGGGGCTGTCCATGCAGCAGCACTGACCTGAAGATACCTTGTTGGCTTAGGTAACCATATGAGCAGACATATCCATTTAAAAACGTAGACCCACATTGCAAAGCATTAAAAACAGACATAGGCAGCCTGCACCTAAGATCATGATGATGTTTAAGGGACATGCTTCTGTACAAGACTACTTCTCCTACACAAATAAGACGTGAGAGGAGCTGAAGGCCCATAGTGATGTGGCACAAGCACAGATCCCATTGCTACTATAGTGTCATACATTCTGCACTCAAGACATCAGCATATACTACACTTTGGTAAGCGTCATGTACAGTTTTGCTAATAATTTTATAGCACAATCTGATCAGAATCTGGTATTTAAAGTTTTAGCCTGTCAACAAAAAAAAATACTTTTTAAAGAATTGCTAGCAGCAAAAGTCATAGGATCAATATACCTACTAGCATGCTGGGCCAGACTGGGAAACCAAAGCAGCCCTGGTAAAAATGCTCACACCAGCTCCACTTCCTTCGGCTCCTCTAACAATCTCTGTTTTCATCTCTCTCTTTCCATCCATCTATCTATTCTCTCTCTCTCCTTTTCTCCTCGCTCTCTTCTCCCTCTCTACAAGCTTTCACTCTATCTTACCCCTGCCTCTCTTTCTCTCTTGAAGGTTCCTCATTCCTGCTGCAGTTAACCTCGGGGAGCTATGGAGAGTAACAGAGGCACCAGAAGTGGTCCCCTGACCATAAAAATGGAGCCTGGGGCCTCCAACCCACTGGGGAAATGCCTGGTGGAATTAAAGGCCTGTATGGTCCTGTTAGCATGTGGGCAGACAGTACAGATTATCCATCACACATCTGCTCAGAAGATAAGATGCCACAGTGTTATGCATCCGCGACAAGCATGACTGAAGGACAGAATATAACGTCATCAATTGGTTTTGAAAGAACTAGAACAATATTCACAATTCCCTCACATTCAGCTCATGTCCATGCAGTGCATGTTGTGGAGGGGTTGATTTAACATGTCGCTGTAGCAACCAATAAACGATCTGACTGAAATTGTTATTGGACATATAGTGACCACCTCCTTTAGGTCAATTTAGACACTGTTTCCATTCAGGAACGTTTGTGTGCTCTCCCAAATCATTCTGGGTTGTTTAGTCTTGTTTTGACCTAATTAGATTAACACACATAAAAACAATAATTTGAAGATGAGAAGCTCAGTACTGGTCCTAATGACCTGAAGTCGGTTGCTCACCCAATTTGGACATTAGAAAAATGTAGCACTGAAGCATTTCTCTTGTTCCATACCGTACAGTCTTCTCCAAAAAGATGTTCTGTTAACAAAATGTGAAGACTAAACAAGGTATAAAACAGCCGCGGCAAGTGCAGGTAAGAGCGGTGGGGTTGGGTGGGTTAGGATTTCGACAGACGATGACGAGGGAAAATTAAATAAATTTCCCCTCATCGTCGTCTGTTGAAATCTCTCCCACCCGGCTCCACCGCCCGACCCCTCTTACCTGCATGGGCCGCGACTGGTATAAAAACAAGCATTGGAAATATGTTTCTCTGCCAGGAAAATACCTTGCAAGGATCAAAGCTTAACTCTTCTATTTAAAAAAAAAAGCTTTCCAGTTCCGAGCAGTTTCACTAGTGTTGGGATGAAAAGCTGAGGCCTCATTTTTGATGTTTCTTCTAAGACATCAGTCATGAATCCACAGGTCCAGATTTTTATCAAGCTATTTTTTACTGTTTTGAAGTGTGCCACAGTTATTGTTCATTGCTTTCTTCTATGAGCTTTGCTTGTGGTAAAGAACTCTCAGTCTCTGAATATATACATATACCCATATGTGGTTAATCTAAACAGCAAACACTGTATGCAATGCACAATGCACACCATACCAGATGTTGCTTTCCATGTTTTGCTAATGGTAGCCAGTCTTTTTTCCCTCTGCAATCAGCAATGTGGTGTACCGTAGCACTGCAAGAGGTATGCAATATGGTGTGCGAAGTGCGCCTTATACCATAAGTGGTGACTTTTATGACTGTTCTGAGTCTGTGTGCCAGGAGCAGGGGCAGCTCCTCCACTAGGGTGGAGGAGCGTCGCCCCACTGCTTTCTCGCAGTGCGAGAAGCAGAAACATAAAATGGTAATAACTTTCAGTTATTACCATTTTATGTTTGGTTGCAAGCGGGCGGGTAGGAGGGGCTGCTCTGCGAGCAGGCAGGGCAAGGGAGGAGTGGCGTGCCCACTCCTGAGTGTGCAAAGACTGTTTGGTCGGCCCTCTGGGGCTGCCCAAACCAGTCATACACACTCTGCCCTACTCCATGCAGGCTGCAATGAAGCCTGCATGGAGAAAATGGCCTCCCCATAAGCCCCTGGCTGGGCAGTGTCCCGACCAATCACAGCGCTGCACTGCAGCGTTGTGATTGGCTGAGGGGTGGGAGCCTGGCTGCCTGCTTCTGCTTCCTGTTCCCGCCAGAGACAGGAGAGCAGGAGCAGAGAAGATGCGGGACCCGGTCGGCGGAAAGGCAAGTACATTTTTTTATTTATTATTAAATTAAATCCCTGTGCGACCCCCCCTCCCCGTGCGACCCTCCGCCCCCCCCACCCGCGAGACATGCCGGCCGTGACTGGCCAGGAGTCTCCAACCTTTTCTGTAATACAAGCTTATTATGTTCCAATGAAAATCACCCTGAGGCACTAATCATATTTTTAATTTTGTAACAGAGTACACTATACTAATATACAGTAGTGGCGACACTGCACAGTTACCAGCTGGGCTGCCAGTAGTATTGTAAAAAGGCTTTGTCAATTTTGAATGCCTTTACATGGGTAACCCCTTACAGTCATAGCTACAATGTGTCTGGAACCAACGTTATATTATTAGCAATATTTCTCTCCAATGCCACATGATTTCTCAGTAAAATATCAGCTGTAAATATATTTTGGAAAATCAACCATTTTTCTTATTTTTCGTCAAACATCAGTTTATGAGTCCTGAAAATACACACATTTTTGTCTGCAATACTGTTAGAAATGGGGTTTCTGGTTGGCTAGGGCGTACACCCAAGCTATGCAGAACCCACCACTCCTAGTCAGGGTAATGAAGTTACACACCCAAGATAACCCCTGCTCACCCCATTGGTAGCTTGGCAGAGCAGTCCGGCTTATCCCAGAGGCAATGTGTAAAGCGATTATGCAACACACACACACATCAGTGACATACTAGGCGCACCATAAAAGAGACTGCACACAAGGTTATATAAAAATAGCCTTTGTATTATTTACACATACACAAAGCACATTAGACCATAAATCACTTTGGAGTATGTAAAACACATTAAACCACATAACATAAATCAGTGCGCCACTAAGCGCTTGTCATAAAGATGCAGGTAAATCACATAGGATCATAATCACATAAAACACTGCGCCACTAGGCGCTTGTCATGAAAAATGCATGAACCCTAAATCATCATCACTTTGCCATAAGGCAGTGGTCATAATATTGCAGGTAGGGCAATCACAAACATCACACTGGTAGATCATACATCTTATCCAACCTTGTGAAAAACACCATCACTGGGGTGCTCATACCGTCCCAGTACACCTTATTGCCTCAGGACTGCAACACGTGGAGTAGGTAGATCATGCCTCCAGTGAAGCATCCAAAGTATCCTCCGTGAATGCGGGTCCCAAGTACCAGAAGTGGGAAGTGCAGGAGCACCTGCACTCCTGTTAAGGGCAACCAGGATTATTTCCAAAAGCCAAGATGCCCCCATCAGCGGGGACACCTCACTTGGTCCCCCGCATCCGTAATTTGAATAAAGTGCAGCTGCCCATGATGGCACCAAGGGGCAGCTGCAGCGAGACCACATGCAGAGACCTTTTCTGGCCTCAGTACATAACAGCCCTTGTGGAGAAACCTCGCAGGACCCTTCACGCCCCCTCAGCAGCTCCACACGGCTGCCCCGAGACCGCGGTGCAGCCAAACGAAGTCAGGCAGCCTGGCCCTTGTTGTGGCTGTCTGTGTGGATCTCGAGGCCTCGAAAAGCTCAGGTCTCACCTTCCCGGCTTCGCACGGAGCTCTCCTCGCTGGGGTGCGTGCAGGTCAACTTCCTGGTTGCCGCATTAACCCGCCACCGTTCTACAGCCTTCCTGCGTTGCTCTCTCTCCCTCAGAGAGCTTCCTGGTGCGGGGGGGGCTTTGGCTAGTTGTGGCGATCATGTGCAGCCACTGCTGATAGCAATGAGAAAGCTCAGCCCCACTCACCAATCACTGGGGACTGAGCAGTTTTAGGTTGCGGCTGTAGGCTGCCCAGCCGAACACCTCCTTACTTGTCAGCGGCATCCCGGGGCTAAGAGTTGTTGGTTGCGTCGGAGCGCGGGGCGCTCTCCCCTCCAGGCTTCAAACTTGTGGACGGAAGGTAATAAAAACAAGGAGCACTTCACATGTGCTAAACAGCTTCACAAGTGCTTCACAAGCACTAAACAGTTTCCCAAGCGCGTCACACGCGCTTCCAGTTGGAGGCGGTAGGAATGACCAGGAAAACACCCACCCGCACTCCACGCACTTGATGTGGAAATTAAAGAAATAAGGACAGTCCCGTCCTTTTAGTGCTCCAGACAGGAACAACAACTGCCCTCACATCAGGGCAGCACTCCGTGCATGGTTTGCAGTCTTTCCTTTCAGTTCAGGCAGGTTTTCTCTGAAGATCCAGCAAGAATCTTACCACAAAGTCTTTTATATCCCTGAGACTTTCAACAGGAGGCCAGCACACACAGGCCCTTGTTGATTCCCTTCACAAGCAGGATGCAAAAGCAGGGCCAAAAGAGTCAGGCCTCTTCCTCCACCACAGACAGAAGCAGCAACTGCAGGCCAACCCACCCCTTACTCAGAAAAGGCAGCGCTCCTCACACAGTCCTTCCGCTGTTCTTCTTGGCAGGGTTCTCTTGTTTCTTGAAGCAATCCCAAATTCATGGGGGTTTAGGTCACATACATATACCCCAAAGTTTCTTTGATGTCTTTGTAGCAAGGGTCTCTGAACCCAGTCCAAACCAGTTCTGTATTCACTGGTGCAGCATGACCACAGGGGGTGATGACAGCATTGTGCAAAAGGAGACCCAGCCTATTCAGGTGTAAGTAGCACTCCTCCCACCACTCCAAAGTGCAGACCAGGTCTATTCAGCTCTGTGCTGAGTCACCCAGGCAAGGCAGGGCACACCTCAACCCCCCTCAGGGGCTGTCTAGAGTGAATGTACATCTCAGCTCCTGTCACCCAAACACCAGACGCTGAATCCACAAACAGCCAGAGGCACACAGAATAGTGAAGTAAGAAAATGCTCCACTGTGAGTAACCCCCCTTTTTTATTTCCAATTCTCCCCCGCCTCAGTCTTCAGCCACCTCAGTCCCCTGGTGTTTTCCACTGATCACACTGGCAGTCTAATGAGACTATTTAGGTGTCCCATACTATAAGGTCCTGATGAGACCCCCTCATTGCCCGGGGGGTCGTAACGTTGTCGACACACTTTACAAATGAACCACCTACACAGGCTTTTAGCATTGTACTAGAGGACTGTCTCTCTATTTGAATACAATGTATTGTGGTCGTTGTTTGTACATAGAAACCTTCTTACCACTGACCCACACCCCTTCCCTGTTGTAAGGTTCTATTTCACTTGGGCCACCATGAACTTATTGTTGTTTTTTGTGATAAATATAATCACTCAGTAAAAGTGTTCATTTTGATAACCTCATCAAGTGTATGACTCTGATTCTCCCTCTGACATTCACTGCCCACACAAATATTTGCCATCGTGCGTTCAACTATCAAGAACCCAGATACATAGGCACATAAACCACTGTTCCTTGTTACGTTACACTTTCTAAAAGTGGCATTTTCAAACACAGGATTTAAAAACCACCTTTACCAAAAGGTGCGTCAATAAATTCTGAGTTCAGAGAGTCTAAATATGATTTTCCTATTTTGTCCCTAGGGAAAGTTACACATGTAAACATGGAACAGTGCAACCCTATTATAAGCCTATGGGACAGGTAGCCTTTCAACAGTGAAAAATGAAATACACTGTATTGCACTATCAGGGCATGTCACACACACTAGTACATGTCCTACCTTTCACATACACTGCACTCTGCCCATGAGACTACCTTGGGCCTACCATTGGGGTGCCTGACATGTAAGGAAAGGGAAGACTTGGGCCTGGCAAGAGGGTGCACTTGCCAGGACAACATGGCAGTTCACAACTGCACGCACAGACACTACAGTGGTAGGTCTGAGTTACATTAGCAGGGCTACTCATGTGGGTGGCACAACCAGTGCTGCAAGCTCACTAGTAGCATTTGATTTACAGGCCCTGCACACACCGTGCACTTTACTATGGGCTTACCAGTAAATCAAATATGCCAATCATGGATAGCCAATCATATCACAAGTTACACAGAGAGCATATGGACTTCAGCACTGATCAGCGCCCAAAATCCTATAGCCAACAAACTTAGGGTCAGAAAAATAGGAGGCAAAAAGCAAAAAGTTTGGGGGTAAAACCTGTCAAAAGGGCCAGGTCTAACAAATACACACTTTTTATTTTGTTTAATTTTGCAATTCAGCCAAGCAAGAGCTTCTACTTTAGTAGCCTGGGCTACACACAAGATAGCTAGGTACAGGTAGTTGGCAAGCTCACGAGCTACTCCTTGGAGAAGCCTGGGTATGCTGAACCATAACTTTTAACCAGAAACGTTTCTGTGAACTTCCAGGATTTCTTCTGTTGAACTTTATTCAATTTCTACATACTCATTCTGAATTTGCACAACTTTTGCCCCTGCATAAGAGGTTGGCAACAGTGCCTGGCCAGTGAATTTCTTCCCACAATGTTAAAATGAGGATTTTAACATAATTGTGATTTTCAAGCTGGTGTAAAAATATTTTGAACCCCCCTTTCATCAACCATTCACTTTCTTTGACAAAATTCAAACGTGGTAAACAGGAACCTCAATTTTAAAGGGGCACGATTCACAAAAGTGTTAACCCTTTCAAGTTCATCTGCACCTATTTGAAAATTAATATTTCAAAAACTAGTGCATGGAATTTCACCAAACCACAAGAAGCACACTGTCTGAGTCTACAATTCTACCAAATTTTGTGTAAAGATGTTCAGTGCATTTTGCAGTAGCAGTCAGCAAAATTTCCAGTGGGAGCAAAACAACAACAAAAATGGGAAACCAAGGGGCATATTAGCAAGACCCACGTTAAAATTATCGCCGTTTTAGCGGCAGGAAACTGCCGTTAAAACGGCGATAATGGGCTTGCTAATATGCGTTATAGAATTCCAATAGAAGCCCAGGTTAGATGTGCAGGACATCTAACCTGGGCTTCTATTGAATTCCATAACGCATATTAGCAAGCCCATTATCGCCGTTTAGCGGCAGTTTCCTGCTGCTAAAACGGTGATAACTTTAACGTGGGTCTTGCTAATATGCCCCCAAATCTTTTTAAACTCCTTAACTTTTTTGCCACTTCACTTCACAGACTGCATGTAATTTGTCATGTTGAGCCTTAGCAGCATATTTAAATGAGTAGCAAATTTGGTATAGATCTGTTACAGGCAATTTTTAAATGCCTTTTGAATGGAAAGTGTGGCTGAACTATAATTTGTGTAATAAGGTCTTATACTGCCATCTCAGGGCTCTTGGGGCATTTAAAAACCACTTGGCCTTCTGGCTCATGGTCATGATGTCACCAGAACCATTACATTATGATACATGGTGTGCAGTTAGAAATAAACAAATATGTGAAACTGTGTACGATTATCATAACTTTTTTTAAATATACGTGTGTTTCAAACTGGAATGGTTTCTATTCAGAAGAAATGAAGATACTTTTACTACGTATATACAGCCACATATTCATGTACATCAACATCCAATTATTGTGAAAGTGACAAACTAGGTCAGATAGTGAGTCAACACTGAGTTGTTCCCATAAATAAAACTGTGTTCACATGAATCTTGCAACAATATTCAGAAAAAAAACCTTGACCTTTTCCAGAAAATAGACTCCACAAACATGTTGTTTACCAATGTGCCTCTACCCTGATGCAGCACATTCACATATTGCACTGAAGACACCTACACAAAGCGCTGCCAGTGCGCCTCATTCCTGACATGCTGCATGTCTGTTATTCCAGAACTGAGACCCACATTAGTTCTGCACAGCTGCCTCAACCACAATTCTCACACTGCCACCCATCCAATCACCCCCTATTCCCAGGGGTTACTAAAAAGCTTTGCCAATGCACCTCAGCGTTGACCCTAATCTTCAGCACCCCAGCTATGTCAGTTTTGTGTGTCCATTCACAGCTCTGCCAAAGCACATCAATCCTGGTTTTTCAGAACCCTAAGCTATGCACCACTTTGCTCATGCACTGCAGTTCTGATCTGTAGCACCCAGTTCTCTCACAATCACCTGCAAGGTATTAGTAGTGACTGAGATTGGGCGAGTAATAGGGGTTGGGAGTGCAACAAGGATTGGGACAGTGATAGAATTGGAAGAGTTTCAGGGATGGGAAGTGTGACATGGATGTGGAGTGTGACAGGGTCTGAGCAGCTGCCGGATGGATGCGCCTTTGGCACATTAAGCAATCTGACACGAATGGCTTTTTAAGCGTATTTCACAAGACTCCAACCGGCTGGTGGAAGTCGAGTGAAGATATAGATGAGGCTCCAACCGGCTGGTGGAGACCTCTTTGAAATTCCTGATTATCTCATAAGAATTACTCATCGGTGCAGTCGAATCACCTCATTCTGATTTCATCTACTGAGGCTTCTGCACATTGGCTGTCCACTCATCCTTCCATAGTCCTGAGGAAGACCCGCTCTGATGCACTCTATTTTTGCGCTACTTCCAGGGTCGAAACGTCGACATACTATATATGTCCGCACAATCCTCATGATCACGATTTAATTCATCAATGGATCTTGCAGCACATGTGTAAAAATAGACAGGACAGGACCTTAAAAAAGCTTCCCCCCCCCTTTTTTATCTCACGTGTATTCGTCATGTATATAGTGTACTGTTTATATCACTAATCACTACATGTCACTTTTTCACCACAGTCACTTGTTGTTTCTTGCCGCAATTGAATTTGTAATTGTGACAGCCATCAGTATTTGATACTCATTTTGAATATACTATTGAATCTTAGTTTGGTGTGTGTTTTCCTTCTCTTTCATGAACTATTGTTGTATGCATTACAAATAAGTGTTTGCTGTCTGCATTTAAAAACAGTATTCTAAGCAATTGTAAACATCCCGACAGAACCAATTGTTTTACTTAATACTAATACCCAGGTTCTGAGGGACACCGGGTCGCCCCATTATTTTTAATACTAGGGTTGGGAGTGTGACAAGGATTGGGCGTGTAACTAAAACAGGAAATGTTACTATTATGAAGATTGTGACAGGAATGGGGACTGTAACAGTGAACTCAAGTGTGACAGCTATGGGAAACGTGACACAGATAGGTGGTGTGAAGCAAATTTGGAGTGTGGCAGGGATAGGAAGTATGAAAGGAACACCCGTGTTTGTGTGCTGGTGGGGGCAGGACCACAAGCCCCAGAAACGCCTGCAGCAGTTACCACCACCGACGCCCTTCAGCCCATGCCCAAAGGTGCGTATTTACTTGCCTGGGGCTCTTGCTTCACAGGACGCCTGTGTTTGTGTGCTGGTGGGGGCAGGGCCACAAGCCCCAGAAACGCCTGCGGCAGTTGCCTCCACCGACGCCCTTTGGCCCGCGCCCGGAGGTGCTTATTTACTTGCCTGGGGCTCACGCTTTGCGGGATGCCCGTGTTTGTGTGCTGTTGGGGGCAGGACCACAAGCCCCAGAAACGCATGCAGCAGTTGCCGCCACCGACGCCTTTCAGCCCGCGCCCGTGTGACAAGGATAGGGCATGAAACTAAAACAGGAAATGTTACTATTATGAAGATTGTGACAGGAATGGGGACTGTCACAGTGAACTGAAGTGTGACAGGTATGGGAAACGTGACACAGATAGGTGGTGTGAAGCAAATTTGGAGTGTTGCAGGGATAGGAAGTATGAAAGGAACGCCCGTGTTTGTGTGCTGGTGGGGATAGGACCACAAGCCCCAGAAACGCCTGCGGCATTACCGCCACCAACGCCCTTCAGCCCTCGCCCGGAGGTGTACATTTACTTGCCTGGGGCTCCTGCTTCGCTGGACATGCCCGGGCCAAGAGCGGGCCCGTCTGCGCCCGTCCGCGGCTGAACGAGGCCAGCTAGGCCATTTCCCTTGGTCCTGTGATCTGTGTTTGATTAGACATAGCTTCCTTAAGGTACTGTATTTACATGATTCTACAGGATTTTGTTAACCTTCTATTTTATACTTCCTCATCCTTTCGTTTGGATGTTTCTGGTCGCCTTAAGCCCCTGAGATATTTTAAATAAGGGGCAGGCTTTTCAATTCAGGCTTCGGGGGTGTGTGGATCATCTGTAAGGATAATGCTAGACAGTCGCAAACACTTGGTTGCCCGTGAGAATGGGTAAGAGGAAGCTTAATGTGGGCGCATCCGGGGGAGCTACAACTACCACATTGGATTATTTTTTAACTAGGGCAACAAACGTCCTATCAAAAGAAATTGCTCTTACTGAGAGGAGACTGCCGATGGAACTTATAAATCATCCCGATGAGCCTTCATCTGCTGCTGATCCTTTGTTACCAGTAGACATAGCGGGCGCACCATTGCTTACAAACCGTATTACAGAATTGGTGGACAGTATTGATAATACCCTGGATGATGCCTTACTTTTTTTCAGCACCACCAGTGAAAAAGAAGAGAGGTGGAGTAAAAAAAGCTGATCAGCTACCCAAGAAGACTACCAGTCTGCTAACGACTGACAAGTTGGACTTGGCTGCGGGCACACTAATTTCCAAATTTGAATCTGCGTTACAATCACTCTTGGCCCCTAGCATATTACGGCTAGCAGGGATAGAAGCCACACTAATGCAAATCAAGCAGTCTATCAGTACCCTCCCTAATAACTCTGTGGCTGTAGTGGCGGTGGGGGGTGTGGGGTTTGCTCACGCAGCCGCATCTGTAGCTGCTGTACCCTCTAGTGAGGGCCGCAAGCCCATAGGGTGCAACGATACCTCACAGACTGTTCAGGGAGATAAACAATCTGCTCAGGGGGTGCCCCAATCCAGCAGGGGTCAGGGCTCATTGAAAATTGCAGGAACAACAGGGGTAGTGAGGGTTTAGTAGCTCAGAGGTACCCTACTGACCAGAGGACAGATCCTTATATTGTGCCTCCATTTTGAGAGCCTATCGTTGAAGGGACCAACTGATTGGGTCCACCCCCAATGACTGTGGGGGGAAGGGCTCATTTAAATTTCCCATTCGAATCTGCTGCTCTGGTGGCTGTTTTGACAGGTGTTCCTCCCATTAAGCAGGGTAAAATGGAGTCCACCATAGACCTGTTGCATAAGATTACCCACGGGGGTGACAACACGATAGTAAATGGACACTATATATCTCCTCATATCATCATTGCCAGAAGAGTAAGCTGGGTTGGCTCTAACGTAAAAAAGGATAGGGAAGGTGACTGTACTGTCGTTAACCTTAGGCACCACATCTACACGAGAACTATGTTTGACAGCCAATACATGTAAGGGTCCCAATCTTCTATTGGGGCTGTCCGTTTCACTTTTCCTACCCTAAGGGTATGTCTAACCCTGTGAGTCAGCATATTAATAGGGCTTTACCCCCTGTAAAGATATATCAGCGCCTGTTGCTAAGTTAACTTATTCCTTTGACCAACAGATATGCCCCACTGGAGGACCTAGGCGCTATAAATTGACAGCTGAGATCTCCTGGGGGAGGGCACACCGTTGGGTCCCCTGCTCTGACAGTTGAATTGCCTAGGACATTGCTCCAGACAGACCCCCCCCGCCCTCAGTGCTCCCTTCATTAAAATAATGACCTGGAACATTGTGGGCCTGAGGGCCAAGAGAGATGAGGCGCGGTGGTTAACGACAATAAGGTCCTGCCATGTGGTCGCACTGCAGGAAACGTGGGATACGTCTGACTCATTTGTCTTGGATGGTTTTAGTTCATTTTTTTAAACAGCTTCTCCCTCTATAGCAGGTCACGCTAAGGGTGGCCTGCTAACCCTGGTATCGCTTGAAATTGCTTGCTCTATTAAGGTGGTGACCTGCCACTCTCCCAATTTGCTAGCAGTAGAATTAATATTCAGTAAGCGTCCTACCTTGTTGGTGATTAGTTTCTATAATTATTTCGCTAGAACTAGTGATATTGACCACATTGTTGCCCTAGAGAGCCTTTTAGAGCACTATGGGGCGGTATAATGTCCATACTAGGAGGTTATTATTCTGGGGGACTTTAATGTACACCTCTGTCAACATAACTGTGCTTTAGTTAAAGGACCTTGGGATGTCTTATCACCTTCAGCTCATTTTGAGAATTTGCCCCAAGGTCTTTGGGTAGAGAGTCTTCTTGCAGCTAATAACATGTACTGCCTTGAAAAAACTGGGAAGGCAGATTCTGTACCAACATTTACTGGCAGGGGGTGTTTTTCTACTATTGATTTCATCCTGGTAGCTGCCTCTTTGCTCCCCGATGCACTTAATTTATATTCGTGTTGGACTAGTTTTAGTGATCACAACCCTCTAATTATGGAATTGAGAAGGGCTCAAATCTTTCATGGTGTGGAGGAAAAGAGCATAGCAAATGGGGAATTAAAACAACAGATCAGGCACGTAGAATCAAATGCGAGAAGATAATACCGGATGTTTTTTTAGATAAGCTGTATGCAGAAGGAGCGGAAGACATTGAACTGTTTGAAAAGAACTGTGGAGTTTGACAGGTATTTCTAGTAGGACAGAAACTGGGAGTTTGATAGAGATGGGAAGTATGGCAGTGACTGGGATCAAGAAATGGATTGGGAGTGCTGTAGCGCCACTGGCCCTATTTACTTTGATCTTAACTTGTCCTGGCACTACACCTCATAGTCATTCACTTGGTTTTCCGATGGATCTTGAACCGTGCCCCAGAGGAGTAGGATATAGGGGATCCAATTCAGTTATCCAATGAGGACCAGGAATTGGATAACTGCCTCACAAGCTTGTAATTAAATTCAATACTACACTATACAGGTACAGGATTATTACTGCTAGGCCGAATCTCCTGAAGAAATTCAGTCGGGCCAGAACCATACAAACAAGTAAATGTGTTAGAGCTATGCAAAATATTAACGTTAGGACCTGATGACTAGAAACCTCTCAATTAGAATTACCATCCCTCATTAATACTATTGGAATGCACAATCAATTATTGGAGACAAGTCATAGAGAGACAGAAACAGAATTTATGAATGGTTAGAATGTCATCAGTAAATTAAGGAAGTAAATACATTAATATCAGGCATTTGGATTTAAGAATAAAGAATTATCAAATGTATCACTTTCAGCCCATCAATTACCAAAGTTCCAGAAGGAGAGTTCAGGAAAGGAAATACTTCATGTCAGCTCAAAGATTCTCTCCCAAGGGAGAAAGAAGTCTGGGAATAGTGCACACAGTGTATGCGCCAGCCAAGAGAGTCTGTAAGTCTGAAGGCTGTCTTTCAGTCCAATAGAAAGCAATCCTCATTGGAAAAGTGGCAAAAAGAATGTGTATGAATGAATGGTCTGTCCGATCATCAATCCAATGCATAATATAATTTCCCAGTACTGGGGTCATCTCATCTGTTCACACCACTCAGTCCATTGGTCAGTTTGTATAGCATGATTGTTATGCAGCATAAAGAAGACACATTTCATGGCAAAAAGATCATCACGTAAGCTGTCAAAGTATTCAAAATGTATAATTATAACCAATTGGCTTTCAGCAAAGGCACATGAGTGAGCTGAAAAGGACAACTTCTCACAGCAGATATTCCCAAAGTAGCAAACTAGCTGCGAATAGTCCTAGTATGTGCATGGGGACTCTTCTTATGAAACATAGTTTCATCCCACATTGCAAATGTGTGAGGCTTTCTCATGAGAACAGAATTGAGCAGGAGAAAGAAAATGCAGGCCCAAATAGAATTTTAGTTCATGAAATACACGATGTAAATTAATGGAAAAACATAGTTAATTCTAACTTTTTAAACCTTATATTCTTTCTGAAATCTATGTCACTTTCAAAGCATTTTAATTTCATTGCAATTTGCACGTGTAACTATGGCACATTACTACAGTTCAAAGGTACCAACATATAGAATTATTTCAAAATATGAAGCATCTAAATTGTTTCTAGTAATTCTCATTAGTACATGTATGAAGATCATTCTTTGAAAGTTTCAGTGAAATCAGATTTAGCTTTAACGTACAGCACCATTTCTTTTTCCCGGTTGATGCACGCTTACCATGAGCAAAGATAGTATTAAAACAACTCTTCAATAATCATTCATAAAGTTATCTAATTTACATTTAGTCGTGTTAATTCTTCCCATATATCATTAGTCAAAGAAGACTGGTTAATGAAACTTCAACAACATGTGAGTCCTCATTTTTACACTGCTAATTCACATTAAAAGAGTACATCATGAAAATTTAGTAAACACAAACCTACGTTATTCAAATCGAACATTTTCATCTAGTCTACACACTTTGGCATGCTTTTGCTATGCAGTAACTACGTTTCTTTATGATCTGTTTTGCAATACTCTTCAACATATAATGAGCACCAATTGTGCATGTTTGTCATTTTCTTTCAAAAGATGTCAAATTCGTTTTCATGTGTCAAGTAGGGTTTCAGCAGTTTATCTGCTTCACCAGGAGTGCCAAATTGTTAGGAAGTGTTAGACTTGGCATCTTTGGCATGGTTTCCCCTGACTTTTCGCCTCTACCTCCTGTATTTTTGATGCTGTGCTGGATTTCGTTTTTGCTGGCTTAGATGCTTTGGGCACTTTGTCACTGCTGATCAATGTCAAAGTTCAAGTGCTCCTGTGTAAATTGTTATTACAACTGCTTCTCCCTGATTGGCATATTTGATTTACTGGTAAGTCCCTAGTAAAGTGCACTGAAGTTTGCCAGGGCCTGTACATCAAATGCTACTAGTGGGCCTGCAGCACTGATTGTGCCACCCACATGAGTAGCCCTGAAAAGGTATCTCAGACCTCCCACTGTAGTGTCTGCACATAGTTTTAAATTGCCATGTCGACCTGGCAAGTGCACCCACTTGCCAAGCCCTAGCCTTCCCTTTTCTTACATGTAAGGCACCCCTATGGTAGGCCCAAGATACCCCCATGGGCAGGGTGCAATGTATGTGAATGGTAGGACATGTACTGGTGTGTGTGACATGTCCTGATAGTGAAATACTGCCAATTTCGTTTTTCACTATTGAAAGGCTATCTGTCCCATAGGATAGAATGGGAGATACTTTGTAACATCAAACAAGTATACCTTCCCATTGGGACAAGATGGACAAATAAAGTTTAGACTCTCTGAACTCAGAATTTGATAACACATCTTTTAGTAAAGATGGTTTTTAAATAATGTGTTTGAAAATGCCACTTTTAGAAAGTAGGCATTTTCTTGTTTAACCATTCTGTGTGCCTCTGCCTGTTTGTGTATTGACTGTCTGGTTTTGGAGTGACAGGGGCTGGGGATGTGCATTCACTGTACACAGCCACTGGAGGGGTTTAGGTGTGCCTGACCCTTCCTGGAAGACTCAGTGCTGAGATGTATGGGGGTTGGCTGCATTTAGAGTAGTGGGAGGAGATTTCCTTGCACCTGAATAGGGCCTGTCTCCCTTGCACAATGTTGTCTCCACCCCCTGTGGTCATACTGCACCGGTGAGGACAGAACTGGTAGGACTGGGCTCAGAGACCCTTGCACAAAGAGGACAAAGACAAAATGGGGTATAAGTAGTAGACCTTAAACCTCAGAACTTTAGATCACTTCTGGACTCAAAAGGAGCCTTTGCCAAGAAGAACAGCTGAAGAGGTGTGAGGAGGAGTACTGCCATTTTGCTGTGTGCTGTGTGGGGTTGGCCTGCAGTAGCTGTTTCTGCCAAGGAAAGGACAAAGACTGGAACTTTGCTGGGAACCTGCTTGAATAAGATCTTCAAGGGCCTGTGTGTGCTGGCCTCCTGTTCTGAAGTCTCAGGGACACAAAGACTTCACCCCCAGCTCCCCTGAACTCTGCTGCTGAGAGTTAGTTCTTACCTGCCAGGAGGTGCATATTCCAGTTGTGGGCCTCTGGACGTTTTTCCTGCTGTTGGGAGCTGCAAGAAACCTAAAGAACTGAAGAAAGCAAAGCATCGCTCTTCTTGCGGCTGTTTTTCCCGAAGCAGCACTGCCGTGCGAGAAGAATCTCCACGCATCGCTGCGCCGTTGCTGAGCTGACGCATCGCCTGTCGCAGCTGCAAAAACTGACGCACAGTGGGATCGCGGCTGAAGAAACCGACGCAGCGCCACTTGTCTTCGCCGCATCGATCGGCAACGCATCCGGGATTTCCACGCATCGCACCTGTCTGTGCGGCAAGGTTTCCCGACTCATCACCCGCGGTCCAGAACTATCTTGGAGTCGACGCATCACTTCCCCCTACAGTCCGGATTCGGCGCATCACTTCTCCTGCGTGCAGCAGAACTTTTGCATCGCCTCCCCAAGGACTCAGGAACTGACGCATCTCTTTGTTTCTTGACGCTTCCCATCTCTGCGGCTGTTTGGCCTCGTGAATTTTGACGCATCTACAGGCACTTTGTGTAGTATTGCGCATCCAGAGTTTTCAATGGACCCAGTTACTTGAAACCTTTGAAAAGTCATATTATTTTTACATATATGTTGGATTTTTGTTGTTTTGGTCTTGTTGAGTTTCGATAAAGATACTTCATTTTTCTAAACTGGTGTGGTGTCCATTTGTGGTGTTATCACTGTATTACTGTGTATTTTGAGTACAAATACTTTACACATTGCCTTTGGGATAAGTCTGTCTGCTCGTGCCAAGCTACCCAGGGGGTGAGCAGGGGTTATCTAAAGTGTGTATCCCCCTTACCATGACTAGAAGCAATGGTCCCTATTTTGACAAATGTACCTACCTCTGCCAACTAGAGACCCCCATTTCTAACAGGACGTTTGGTGACAAATGATGTATTTGGATACATCTGCACTATCTCGGGTGGTTTCAGCTGGTGAGACCTCTTGTTTGAGTGCCTGCAAGATCTCGCTGGCTATGTTCCAGATAGTGTCCATATATTAGAAGAAAAGACCACCTGCGTTGGCCAACCTCAAGACCAGGCTGGCCAAAGAGAACATTTGTTTTCTGAACACTTCAATCCTTTTCAACTCACTCTCCTGGGAGGTCATGAAGAATGAATTACGATTTACCTTGCTGGTAGAAGCTTGGACCACCAACCTCTCAGGAGTAAAATGCTGCATAAGATAATGAGGGCCACCAGGTGCTGGCCTGTGGCACCTGGACAATTGCCTGTTCACCGGCAGGCAAGTCACCAAGTGCCCAACAGCATGTCAGTCAGAGCTTCATTGAATGGATGTTAGGGCTTTGAGGAAGCAGGCCCAGGTTGCAGGACTTCTGTAAGGATATTTGTCTTAACTTGAGCAGAAGGCATATGAAGGTCCAGGACCTCAGCAGCACGTCGAATTACCACATGAAGGAAAGCCCTCTCTTCCATTGGTGGCCCCATGGGGGAAATCAACACTGTATCAGGGGAATTGTCAAGCACACTGGTCTCCTGTAAGTCCATGTATAATCTGTCATCACCATAATGTGGGGGTAAATTCTCCCCATTGTCTCTATTGTCATCTCCAGGTAGAGGTAAGCTCTGGTCATAATCAAAACCAAAAAGGTGATGGAGCCTCAGACGACAGTCCAGTGAAAGTGGTGGTATTTTGTCTGAATCAGGCTGTACTGGAACTGGGAGCACTGGAGTGGTGTTGGAGCATGACCTCAGAGGGGGTCAAGGTGGATTTCACTTCGGGTTTGATTATTGGAGTCAGAACTGGACTCTCCTCCCACATCAGCAATGTCGGGAATTACATCAATGACAGAATTACCGGCACAGGTATTGGAGCCTTAATGTGAGTTGGCACCGAAGTCAATGCAAATTCCGAGGAAGGTTCTAAGGGCTCAGATGGCGCAGAGGAGGAATCAGCCGGTGCCAACTCGACTGGACGCCCCTGTGGGTCCTTGAGGCCTGAAGGTGCACCAGAGAAAAGCAGTAGAGTGCCAGAAATATGCAGCATGTCCTCCTTAAGGTCCTCCACCTGCTGCTGTGTCCCGATGGCCCAGGAGAACTCAGGGCAATGTCAGAAATGCCATCAATGTCAGAGGTATCAGCACAGATATTGGAGCCTTAATGTGAGTTGGCACTGGAATCAATGCAAATCCTGCACCAGGTTCTAAGAGCTCAGACAAAGCAGAGGAAGAGGCAGCTGGTGGCAACTCGACTGGAGGCCCCTGTGGGTCCTTGAGGCCTGAAGGTGCACCAGAGAAAAGCAGTAGAGTGCCAGAAATATGCAGCACGTCCTCCTTAAGGTCCTCCACCTGCTGCTGTGTCCCTGATCGCCCAGGAGAACTCAGGGCAATGTCAGAAATGCCATCAATGTCAGAGGTATCAGCACAGGTATTGGAGCCTTAATGTGAGTTGGCACTGGAGTCAATGCAAATCCCGCACCAGGTTCTAAGAGCTCAGACAAAGCAGAGGAAGAGGCAGCTGGTGGCAACTCGACTGGAGGCCCCTGTGGGTCCTTGAGGCCTGAAGGTGCACCAGAGCAAACCGGATGCATGCCAAAAATATGCAGCATGTCCTCCTTAAAGGTCTCCACCTGCTAGGTTGCCCCTGATGACCCGGGAGAACTCAGGGCACATTGGGATCAACTGTGGAATTTGCTCCTCAATCGGGAATTAGGAGAGAGATCGAGGGGCGCCTTGCCACCCCTGCACCTTCTCTTCACATAGAAAGTGATGGGTTGAGGTCAGGTCTTGCTTTGCCTTTTTATGTTTCCTCTTCAATTCGTACTGCTTACCAGACGACTTTGACCATGAAGAAGACCAGTCTCAGGAATGGCCTCAGGAGCAGAAGCAGGTTGATGCCTACGACTTGGAGCAGAATGTACATGAGGTTGTGACTTCTTCCTATGTTCAAAACCAAAGGGGATGATGGACGGAGTGTTGAACATTGCAAGCACTCACCCCCAGTCAACTGATCTGGGTTTAATCCATCATCATTCTTTAGCTCACTCCGCCACCCCAGTTCAGACATGGGCATATGCAAATCAGTCTGACCCTGTACCTCATGGGAACAGTCCAGCCCGAACTGCCAAGCCATGTCTTCCCTGGACCGGAAACAAGCATCCTGGGACCGGTTTCTGGCTTACAGCCGTCATCAGCCAGGCTATATTGAATCCAGTGGCAAAATGAGCAAGGGACCCACGTCTGGGCATACCCTGCCAACTTAGGGCGAACATAGCAAAACCAAAGGGGATGATGGACGGAGTGTTGAACATTGCAAGCACTCACCCCCAGTCAACTGATCTGGGTTTAATCCATCATCATTCTTTAGCTCACTCCGCCACCCCAGTTCAGACATGGCCATATGCAAATCAGTCTGACCCTGTGCCTCATGGGAACATTCCAGCCCGAACTGCCAAGCCATGTCTTCCCTGGACCGGAAACAAGCATCCTGGGACCGGTTTCTGGCTTACAGCCGTCATCAGCCAGGCTATATTGAATCCAGTGGCAAAATGAGCAAGGGACCCACGTCTGGGCATACCCTGCCAACTTAGGGCGAACATAGCAAAACCAAAGGGGATGATGGACGGAGTGTTGAACATTGCAAGCACTCACCCCCAGTCAACTGATCTGGGTTTAATCCATCATCATTCTTTATCTCACTCCGCCACCCCAGTTCAGACATGGCCATATGCAAATCAGTCTGACCCTGTGCCTCATGGGAACAGTCCAGCCCGAACTGCCAATCCATGTCTTCCCTGGACCGGAAACAAGCATCCTGGGACCGGTTTCTGGCTTACAGCCGTCATCAGCCAGGCTATATTGAATCCAGTGGCAAAATGAGCAAGGGACCCACGTCTGGGCATACCCTGCCAACTTAGGGCGAACATAGCAAAACCAAAGGGGATGATGAACGGAGTGTTGAACATTGCAAGCACTCACCCCCAGTCAACTGATCTGGGTTTAATCCATCATCATTCTTTAGCTCACTCCGCCACCCCAGTTCAGACATGGCCATATGCAAATCAGTCTGACCCTGTGCCTCATGGGAACAGTCCAGCCCGAACTGCCAAGCCATGTCTTCCCTGGACCGGAAACAAGCATCCTGGGACCAGTTTCTGGCTTACAGCCGTCATCAGCCAGGCTATATTGAATCCAGTGGCAAAATGAGCAAGGGACCCACGTCTGGGCATACCCTGCCAACTTAGGGCGAACATAGCAAAACCAAAGGGGATGATGGACGGAGTGTTGAACATTGCAAGCACTCACCCCCAGTCAACTGATCTGGGTTTAATCCATCATCATTCTTTAGCTCACTCCGCCACCCCAGTTCAGACATGGCCATATGCAAATCAGTCTGACCCTGTGCCTCATGGGAACAGTCCAGCCCGAACTGCCAAGCCATGTCTTCCCTGGACCGGAAACAAGCATCCTGGGACCGGTTTCTGGCTTACAGCCGCCATCAGCCAGGCTATATTGAATCCAGTGGCAAAATGAGCAAGGGACCCACGTCTGGGCATACCCTGCCAACTTAGGGCGAACATAGCAAAACCAAAGGGGATGTTCAACAATGAACAACTCTACTTCACTGTCCCTGATCACCTTTGGGTGCATGAGGGCATCCTCCAAACACAACTTGGAGTCCTGGCCTGAGGCCAAACACCAAAGACATACAAAGTGCAGGTCCATTACCAACATTTGTTTCAACAGTTCCAGCATGGTTTGAACCCAATAGTTTTAGGTGGGGGCATTGTTCCCTGCATACTGGGTACTGCTAAAAGAGGGAGTGCAGCTCAGGATCTGCGTTCAAAGGTGGGGAAAGAAAGGAACTGATGTTGACGTGCAGGGGTGGCACTTATATGCGGCTCTGCTCCATCAGTGATGGAACAAAGCTAACGCAGAGCTGCACAGCACCACCTTGCGGAACATGGGAGTACTGGTTTGGAGAGTTTCTGGATCCAGCCTGGCACCTGGGAAATGTTCTACAAGTGACGAACCTGCAGTTAGAAGTGTCCATCAGGAAGTGCTGATCAATTTAACTAGTCCTGCAGCACACCATCAAAATAACAAATTGATTATTAATGTGTTCTCAAACCTAGAACCTACTTTTTACTGGACAATGTAGTAGACTTGAAACCTCTGACTAGCCAAAGTGGAGATGGCCAGAATCATTGTTTTGCACAGGTGGGGACCATTCGGCTTTCTCGCTGTCTGCCAACATTCTGCACAGCTGTGTGTATGGCTGTGACCTGCCGAGGAGAATCATATCACAATCAATATAAAAGGATTCCATTGGTGAAGTAAGTTTGCTGTTTGTGATAAAAGAATAAACTGGATATAGAGAGTAGCTTCTGTTGTGAGAACTGAAGGATACTTCTGAAGTGTAAATCATTTGTATGCCACATGTATCCATGCTCTGACACTAAGGGCCCGCTTACAAATTTGGCACCCCTGGAGAGGGCAGCCATGCCACCACCTCGCTCCAGGACCGCCAAACAGGCCTGCCGCCTGCCCACCAGATTTCGAGATAAATTGTGGTCCGGTGGGCGGCGGCGTGGCGGTCCCGCGGCGGTGACTTTCAAAGGCTCATATGAGAGCCTTAGAAAGGCAGCGCCGCGGGACTGCCACAGCGCATTCCAGCACGGCATGGACTACTGTGAAGTCCATGCCATGCTGGAACTGGGGGTGAATGCACACAGGGTGGCACACAGGGTGGCACACCATGTGTCCCCCTGCATGCACCAACATTGTGAGGCCCTGACCGCCACGCCACCACCAGGGAACGTGGTTCCCTGGCAGTTGCGGCGGTCAAATTGCAGTCACACCACCAAAGTTGTAATAGGGTGGTCGGACCACTGGAGTGGTGGTGGCTTGACCGCCACCATGAGTTTGGTGGTCCACGGACCACCAATTTCCTAATTAGGCCCTAAGTTATCAAGGGAGGGCCTAAGAAGAGGCCTGGCTGTGCCTACCCACTGCAAATCACTGACTATGTAATTAGACGTTGGCCCTAGAACCTTGTTTGGATTTAAAGGCTGGACATGTTCATCAGCATTTGTATGCATGAGATACTGGGCCTTTTTGAGGCCTGCCTTGCACCTGCTATTATTACTGCTGCTTTAAGAGACCTGGTGAATGAGGGCTCCTGGCCCAGGAAGACATATTCAGATCTCCTCCTTGTCAAAACTTCTATTAGCATCTCCAGGATCCTCTTGCCTAGATAATAGTGCTGCTTCCTGTGAGTATCAATGCCTTGTGAGTCTATTTTACAAGTGGGCTCCCCCCCCCCCTCCGAAGGGGATACATTATCAACCCTGGTGAATTCAGACAGATCACCAGGCAGAGGTCTTGCCACAATTACTCCTGGACCATGATGAATTTGCCTCCCAAACTCACCTGATTAGCATACATTCGAGTTAAGTAGCCACTTCTTAGTTTGATCAGGATTAGAGTGCAATAGAAGACTTCTCCATCTGTTCAATTTTATGTATTCCCCAGATTTTGAGACCGTCCCTGAGACATTTGCTACTGAGTGTTTGACTTCTTTCAAATGATAATTTAAAAACAGGAAGATAATACTAGCTACTACTTTAGAAAAGGCAGAAACCACTGAATATTGCACCGAGCATTGTTAATGCATTTTTGACTTTCTCTACTATTAGAGGAGCAGAGGCAGGAACCTCTGGTATGCAATAGAATGATGTTTCTCACAATTTTAATCTAGGCAGGAAATTGTGAGGGAAATGCCACCACTTCAGGTTTGAATAGTTGACCCCGGGACAGGGCTTATTGGAAATAGGTAGCCACAGACTAAAATTCCCATAATAAATAGCTATTTTTAAATTTTAAAATAATATGAGAAATTTCTAATAAATGCTAACCAAACTTGGGTTAGTTAAAATCCTTCAATAAATAAAGTCTTGTTTCCTGTGAAGGAAGGTGTTGTTCAGTGGCCAAGGGACAGTTGTATGAATCGACCCTTTTTTAGTTGAATATCAAGATTTCCACTGATAGGCTTACTCCATTAAAAGATTGTCTCAGGATTGAGTCTGTCCTCTGCTTCTGTTTATAGAGAGGTTCTGCTACGTTATACAGGTACGTGGATGAATGCCATCTTTTTCTCAAGTAATCCAATTAATATATATGAAGGCACTGTAGCTTCAGCCAAATGTCCTACAATATCACGTTTAAGGCATAACGTCACCGTGCTTTTAAAAACTTTGCTTCAAGATGGAAAGTTATAAGCTCCCTTTGAAATGCCTCCAGGGATTCTAGCATTCAAAGCAGAGCAGTTGTTTACTACAAATTCCCATTACCAGGAGTTTTATGACCAGATATATTTTTGGCTGGGTCACATTGCAGACACAGGTGCTGTGTTTGCACCACGTCTACAACATGACATGGCCAAGTCCTTAAACTGTGCTGGATGCATGAAACCGGCTGAGCTCAACAAGTCTGATCTGCCAGGTTTCCCAGAAATCTTGTCCCATCAATACTCATGAAGTAGGATTCCTTCAGCGAATACCTGCAACAAGGTGTGACTGCAGAGATAAGAGTCAGCAGAAATCCATCTCTGCATTTGCAAAGTACCTTTATTGTGTAAATACCATGAAAGGGCCTGCAATGCCAAGAAAGTGTCACTTCATGGAAGGGGCACTGAATAGTAGTAACAAAATATATGGAACCGCTGTCCACTTTGCTGATGTCTATGGCTGACACTGTCATAGTAGAACCTCATGCACGGCTTCCACAGTGACCCACTGCCTGCTGGCTGGGTCCTCACTATAGAAATACCATAGACATACATACAAACAGAGTTATGTTATGTTGATTTGTATAGCGCACTAATCACCAGAGAGGGTATACAGGCGCTTGGGCAGGTGTGTAGGTTTGAGGTCCCCAAGGTTCTTACATGAAAAGTCAGGTCTTCAGCTTCTTGCAGAACTCAAGAAGTGAGGAGGAGCCTCTGATGTGTTGAGGGAGGTTGTTCCATATCTTGATTGCTATGCAGGAGAATGAGAGGCCTCCAGTTTTGCTTTTGCGGATGCAGGTAGTGTGTGTGAGTGAGAGTGAGGCAGAGCATAGGCGTCTGGTGGGTTGGTGAAAGTGTATGCGGCTGTTCAGGTATTCTGGTCCTGTGTTGTGTAGGACGTATGTGTGCGTGAGAAGTTTGAATTGACTGCACTTGTGAATGCGGACCCAGTGAAGCTTCTTGAGGTGCGACGTGATGTGGGTGCAGCGTGGGACGTCGAGTATAAGTCTTGCAGCTATGTTCTTGATGGTTTGGGGTCTGTGTAGGAGTTGTTTGGAGATTTTGGCGTAGAGTTTTGCAAAGTCCAGCCTGCTGGTAATGAGTGCTTGCATGACGTTCCTTCAGGTGTTCAGGCAAACATTTGAAGATTTTTTGCAGCTTACGTAGGATGTGGAAGCAGGAAGTGCACACTGCATTGACTTGAGCCGTCATGTTGAACTTGTCGTCTAGGATGATCCCTAGATTTCTTGCATGGTCTGTGGGCATGGGCGTTGGTCCTAGCTCCGACGGCCACCATGTGGAGTCCCATGGGGAGGTCTTGTTGCCCAAGACCAGTACATTTGTCTTGTCATAATTGGGCCACGGGCAGTTGGTTCACATCCAGTCTGCTACCATGGTCATGCAGTTGGTAAGGTTGGTCCTGATGCTGGTTGTTTTTTCCATCAGGGAGAGGATGAGCTGGGTGTCATTGTGTGGGAGATGACAATGATGTCTTGTAATCGGATGTTGCTGGCGAGCAGTGTCATGTATACGTTGAAAAGGATGGGGCTGAGGGACGATCCCTGAAGGACTCTGTATATCAGACTCTTGGTTTCTGATGTGAAGAGTGACAGTCTGACCCTTTAGGTTCTGCCCGTGAGGAAGGGACAAATCCATATGAGAGCAGATCCTTGTATGTCAATCTACTGGAGTCTTCTGATGAGGGTGTTATGGTAGACAGTGTTGAAGGCCATGGAGAGGTCAAGCAGGATGAGGACCACTGTTTCTCCTTGGTCCAGGGTGATTCAATTGTCGTCAGTGGCCGCAATGAGTACTGTTTCGGTGCTGTGGTTCTTTCTGAATCCTGATTGAGTGTTGTCTAGAAGATGGTGAAGTTTGAGGTTGGTTGTGAGTTGCTTGTTGATGACCTTCTCAATCACTTTGGCTGGATAGGGGAGCAGGGAGATGGGTCGAAAGTTGTTCAGTTGATTAAGGTTGGCTGTGGGCTTTTTGAGGATGGCATCGATTTCTGCAAGTTTCCATTCATCCGGGAAAGTGGTGGATGTGATGGAGGTGTTGATGATGTAGGTCAGGGTGATGCTGATTGGTGATGTTTCCTGGTTATAGGTGTAGTGGGGCATGGGTCTGTTGGGGCCCCTGAGTGGATGGTCTACAGATGGTGAATGGCGCAAATGGTTAGTTACAGGCAAGATCAAAGCATTGATTATTGTTCTAGTGAATCAAAAGGAAGGAGGGAGAGACTATGCTGCTTGTTTTTCCTTTTAAATTGCAAGGAATTACACTGTTGACAAAAGGGCGTCTGCTTCTCACAGTATCATTTTAGTACACTCCCTTTTTGTTTTTTACTCTTGCAAGAGCAGCAGCTTTGTGCAGCACAGACCTGTGAGGATGAAACACCTCTCATACAGTGAGAGCGTAATGCTCTATTCAGGCCATGTTTTCCCCTGCGTTTTGCACATTATTGAAAACAATTTGGGCAAAAATACAATAATAAAGAAAACAATGCTTTGGGGGAGGTGAGGTTATTAAAGTGGGGACCTTAATCTCATGTTATGTATGTTTTACTTTATTTGTCAACATAAACAATACAAATATCGAAACTAAAAAAAACAGCAGCGAGTCCTGGTGCACGGTGAATCTTTTGACGCAACGAACAGAACAACAGTCCTGCCCCCTTTATAGATATGACATCCAATTCCCTATTTCACCCAAGTAAACAGACTTGCAAACCTAAAAAATATATGCAATTCTGTATAAAAATTGGAAGGGCATCCCCCCCAAAAAAGTTGAGTTGCACCTGTACAAATGGATTAACTGTTGGAGCACAAGAGTAACCACACAAAGGAAATGCAAATAAAGTATACAACCAAAAAGGGGTAAGTGAAGCATAATTGTTCACCAAATCGCCAACTTTAAAAATCTCATTTACTCCGATTTTCTATACTCCTAAACTGCGCTCGCCGAGGTACGGCACTTTCATCTGCATTTCCATAAAACGCATTGCTCCTTGGCACAATATGAATGGGGTGCAGGCTGTACAGACATATGTCAGTGGATTTTGGACTTGGCACACTTTGTACCGCAATCTAAGTTCTCTGTAATTCATTTCGCCATGCCAGTGAGGCCGCACTGTTCAAATTTAAAGAAATACAACGGTTTTGTATCATAGAAAGCACTCATCGGATAAGCTAATTCGTTACTACTTTTAACATTCATTTAATTATATGAAAACTTGATTAGCTAATGAATCTAGCCTTTCCCTGGACTATTGACATCACAGACATTAAAAAGTGACTATTTCCAACATCCAGTTTCTAGCGGCGACCATGCCTGCTCTCACACAATTCCACACCACCTCGTTCTTAAGTGTAGATACACGTTCACTGGTCTCGGATCTTCACTCATAGATGTTTTAGGGCATGGCCCTGGGCCAAGTACGCGCTGGCCAGGGCCCCAGCCTTTCAGGGGCCCCCCTGATACACTCCGCTCTGTTCAGCAGTACTGTCCGGATGACCTTTAATGTTTCTTAAACATATATTGACTTAAATACCGCTTTCCTTTAATGTGTTTTTATTGCTGGTAATGTGTGGGAGTTTTTACAGACATTTTACAGAAGAATGGTGTGTTTGTTTCTAGCTCGAGCCTATAGCGGCAGCACGCATGCGCTGCTCTCTTTGCGAGGCATGCAGTATTCAGTATGGAGTGGAAGCTCCGTAAAAGCTCCGCCCACTCTCTGCCCATCTTTTTCATTAGCATGTGTCTTTGTCGGTCCTAAATGCTGCCTTCCGATTGGTTTTAGGCTTGTTAGTCCCTCCTTATGACGGACATGTCGTCATTTGGATCCTTCTATGGATACTGGCCCCTTTACTTCGAGTCCGTGCCTTCTCGCGGCGCCTGTCTAGGGACTCTTCCTCCCGTCCGTACCATTAAGGAGAGTTAATCATTGTACAGTAAAAATAGGCATGCTATCACAAAATGAATAATTGACACAAATGACTTGCAATATACGTGGTTATGGCTCTGTTAAATACAGTGTCTACATAGCAAAAGCAGTAATGAGTGAGTCTTTAGGTGTACTGTATGGCCGTTTCCCCCTCGGAAGCCAGCACAATGGTACAGGCCAAGGCGCGCACTGGCTCTGGTGGTTCGGTGGCTCCAAGGGCGGGGTGCTTCAGTCTGTGGCGCGGAAAGAACACGCTGGGCCTGGTTGTTTGGGTACTGGAAGCAAAATCTGCTGATGCGGTGGTAGGGGGACGAAACTTCGGGCCGAGGCCATGGAGGAGCTGAAGGTTCCCGAGGACATGTTTAAGGATGTCAAGTTCTACCCGGTTGGAGATCTGGATCCTCAGGTACTTGGGGCGGAAGGTCTGGGAGGAAGGACCCAGGCTCTGAGAGGGAAGGAGAGGTATCTGGCCAGGGCTTGCTGACCTGGGTCTTGGGCGGCAAGAAAGGATGCACCCGGGCATTGCAAGGCTGAGTCTCCGTTCTGCTCTTAAAGGTTTAACACCACAAGAGGCCCATGTTTTGAGCTGCTGCGGATGCAAACTTGTCCACCGGCTGTTGGCCCGAGGCCCTGCTACGCTTCTCCCAGATTGAAAACTCCAGTGTTTAGTTTCCGTTGTGTGGCCCTCCAGGGTGCCGTCTATCACCATAGGGAGATTGCAGGGTGCTGTGCGAGAACTGCTCCCAGAGCTGCAGGTGGGAGTTTGGGAATCGACTGGGCCAAGAAGGCTAGGCTAGTCCTGACTCTGTAGCCAGGATGCGTCTTTTTGTGTCGCTTTCACTCCATATGCCTGGCCTAACACTAACGTTGCATAGACTAAATGTATAGTCCCCTGTCCAGGGAAATCACCCCCCTCCCCATCCCAAAGCAGAATAACATATGTTTATTTGTAAGTCCATCTAATCAAGCCACTGCATTCAAAAATGTCAAACAAATGTTTAAAGCATTAGGAGAAATGGTAGACCATGCAGGTACTAAAAGAGATAGTTTTGGGAACGTAGAGACAAAATGTAGGAATCGTTCATACCGTTTAGGAACTTTATGTCGTTGTTTCCGACGTGGCGGTACGTATGCATCCGCAAGTGCACTCCTTGCCGAGGTCACACTTGATGAGAGCTTGAAAGCTAGCAGTTGGGGTTCTGATGCATGTACGTTTCTTGATTGGTGGACAATGTCTGTTCATTACACTTACTTGGAAGTGTTTTGTGTGCACACTTTTACTCGTAAGGTGTCTGAAGGTAAACTGTTCTTCAGCTTAAATTGTGCTCCGGGTTGCTTGCACATTCTTCCTGCACGCGGGAGCCCTCTGCACATTATGCCTGAATATTGTGATGTCCGCTATGAGGAGGGTCCGATAAAAAAGAAATACCCCTTGTGGAGTTTACTACTCGCTTTTTACAACATAGATTATTATCAACCTTAAATACGCAAATGGTAGTGGGGGGAATGCTTGCAATAAGTCTAATCACTGGCAATCTCTTGGGGAAGCGTTCCAACCCATCGCTCTTTTGCTCACCATGCCATCTCATTTTGGACCCAGTCATATGTAAATCAATCTTGACCCTGCTCCAATCGAAACAATCCAGTCCAAACTGCCAGGTCTTAGTTATACAAATGGACTTACTTTAGGTAGTTTGTTGTGCTGACGTTTCCGTACATAAAACCATGATTTGAATGCCAGTTCCCCAAGTTTAAATACCGCAGTCCACATAGGCGTCATGACTACCATTACCATGAAATGAAAGTAGCTCCTGAATGCCAGCATTTCTCTGTTATTAGCAGCTGATTAGAATGTCCAAGAGTTAGTGTATTTTTAAAATGAAGTCTTTGCATGCTGTTGCTCTAGAAAGCAACTGCATTGCTCTATTGTTCCACGTCCTTTTTTAGGTCAAGCATTCGTATGTGTATGTACTTTGTGGGCTCTGGAGATCAGCCCTAGGACTTGTCTGCTTCCGCTTAGGGACTTTTTTTTCTGTTCAACTGCCTCTATTTAACTGTCTTGATAGAAAACTACCAGCAGAGGTCAGTAAAATACCAGAGTTGCTTTCTGCTGAGGGACTTTCTTTTATTTATTTTACTGGCAACTGCCTCTAGTTGACTTTCTTGATGGAAAACGACCAGCTGAGGTCAGTAAAATACCAGAATCACTTTAGCATTCTCTAGATTCCAGTCCATAGAAATTGTCTTCCATGAGCACCTGTAGACAATAATATGTTTTTCAAATCTTGGATTTTCAGTGATATGACCACCGAAGGCCCTGCTTTTATATTAAAAACAGAGCTTTGGACTATACCATTTCCTGCTGAAAGGCAATATTTCTCTCCATGTGTTCCCATACCTGGCGTGTCACGCAGTTTGGTGCTTACTTTCCCTCCATGTTAAAGAACAGTAGATGATTCAGCACCCAGGCTAATGTGCTGCATAGCTAAATACATATAAGGTCCCAAAGGCGAGACCGATTGCATTGCAAATGCTTGTTTTCCACACCATGCATCCTCCATAAAAAAGTTTCTTTTTGATCGAAACAGGACCTCACATATGAGAAATTAGAGGGGGCCACAGAGACTATTTGCAATAATATTAGTGAGCTGCTGCTGTATTACACTATGGAAAACAAGTTACTATCTCTGAATATTAGATGAAAACACAAGTAGAATTTAGACTAGTGTGCCTGTACACTGTCAATGACCTGGCCAAAGAGGGCATGAAATAGCTGTAATTGGATCATAAATTCAAAGCTGTTTCGAACAGGGGCGCTCCAAAATACGTTTGGCCCAGGGCACCCAAAAATCTTAATGTAGGAAGGTGGAATCTGACTATATGGTTGCCCCCACTTTTTTCCTGGTGTTTTGCTGGTTTATGACTTAGTTGGACTGGGACCCTGCTATTCAGGGCCCCAGTCTATCTGCTCTCTCTAACGACATGGAGTGCACTCTAGGTGCACTAGTGATTGGATACTGTGGTGCCTTATGAGTCCCTAGTATATGGTACCTTAGGTGCCAAGGGCATAGGTACTTCACAGGCCTCCCAGGGGCTGCAGCATATGTTATGCCACCCCTGGGAAGCAGTCTAAATCTGACACCACAGGCCTGCTACTGCAGCCTGGGTGAGGTGGTGCTAGCACCCTCACTGAGATATAGGTTTCCTATATCTCTCCTGCACACACATATAAACCTATCAGTCACCCCTAAGGCAGGGCCTATCAATCCTGAGGGCAGGGTGCTTGGCTTCTATGTGAGGGGGTGCCTCTGCCTGAGCAGGGCCCCTCTGCAGCTCTCAGAGTCTATTCTCTGGTGCTGTTTGTGGATGCGGTTAAACCATATACTATTAAGTGCATTATATCCTCGCGGTAAATGCTAACTTTGGAATGGCTGCATCAAAACATGTCGTGTTTGGTGTCAAACATCTTGGAATACTACCCCCCGCCAATCTTGGCGGCGGGGGTAGCATTCCACCCTTCTAGAGGGATAAGACATGTACCTGCTGTGGAAACGCGGTAGAATCCTAAAGAGCCCTGGCATCACAAAATGGATGCCACCAGTCACAGACACTGGGCTGCCCTCCTGCTGATGACCGAAACTCGCAGTGGAGGAAGCCCAACAATAGGCATCCTGTCACAGGGAGGTGTAACCACCTTCCAGACAGGGTTTAGTGTATTGGGGCTGGGTGGGTGCACTCTTAGAGTGCTTTGAAGTCCTGCACTGGGGAGCAGAAGGCTCCTCTGTGCATATGCCAGTTCAAACCAGCTCAGGGGCTACCTGCCCCTGCTCTGGCGCGAAACTGGACAAAGGGAAGTGGGTGTAGCCACCCCCTCCCTTGACCCTCCCATAGGTGGGGTCATAGAGCTAGTCCATCCCCTCTTTTTAGTATAAGAGGGGGAACCTTGCCATTGCAAAGCAGATAACCCCTGGACGACGCTCTACAGAAGAATCCTGGCCCTTCGACGTTCCACTACCTTTGGAAGACAGAAGAATCTCCTTGGAGTCAAGGAGTGACTCCCCTGCTTGGCAGGCACCAAAAACGACAACGACGGTCGCAAACTACGCCGCTCCCGCCGGAGTCCGAAGTCCCTGCAGCCCAAGAAGTGGATTTCCTGACCTCTCCCAGGCCATCGTGAGTCCCCAGCGAAGCTGAGGCAAGTGGACCCCACGAGTAATGAGGAACCGCGACCCCTGGGTACCGTGCACTATTGTCGAGTGCAACCCCTTCACAACGTTCTACGAACTTGTGCTTTGGACCACGTGTGGTCCCGACCTCCAGCAGGAATCCTTCCGAAGATCAGAGGCCTACACTGTCCCGAGTGACCGTGGGCCCCTGTTGAGTGATTCCGCCCGAGGTGTCTTCGCGATCCCTTGCCCGCTGGCTTGTGGGTCCACAGAAGACTTCTTAAAGAAACCAAAGGGCTCCCCTGGTTGCTCCAGGCCTGCCCTAACTTACCTTCGCTGGGTGAGTCCCTCAGACCTTGCTGGTCTGTGCCATCGACTTTTCTTCATCTCCCCGAGACTTGCTGCTGCCAAGGCTTGTTGGCTCCAATCGAGTTGCCGACACCGCAGTCAGCTACAGACGTCAAGGGACCCACCGAATCCAGCTCCTGGTCGTCGTCGACCCCTCCTGGACCACGTGGCTGAAGAGTCAAGGCACCTGCAACCGACCCGAATCAACCGACGACGGTGGGCATCCATCTTCCTTGCCCCGGGTCACTGCCAAGTGACTTTGAACACTGTCCCCTCTGCTTTCAGGTCATCCTTCTTCAGAATCCAGGCTTGGATTCCACCGGACACTTCTTCAGCTCCCGCAAGCAGCAAGTCTTCTTTGTTCGCCATTGAAAACGACGCCGCGACCCGACACCAAAGGACACCTGTGCACCCGGCTTCCCTGGGTGAGGTAACTCCAGCACTACGGTGCTCCTGTGGGTGTGGGCCCTAGAACTACTTACCCTGTAAGTGACTTGCTTGTAGGTTCTCCCGAAGTATCCTAAAACTCTTTATTTCCAACCGCGACTTGCCCCATTGAAGTTAACGGCGATTCGCGCCTGTGTATCCACACTGCACGCGTCCCCCGTGGGTCCTTTACTTACCTGCCTTGGGTGGTTTCGTGAGGCCCCAGCACTTCTGAAGGCCCTAGGCCTTGCCTCCTTGCAAGTCGTTGTTTCTAAGTCTCTTACTTAGTATATGGTCTGGTACGCCCCTAGGGCCCCAGCCATATTTTGTGCTTAACTTATTGTGAAACGTTGATTTGTGCATATGTTTGTCTTCTAATCTCATAAAGAGATTAGTAGAGAGTTATTTAGAAATAAATACATATACATTTGATATATATACCTGTGTGGTGTCTTTTCATTTGGTGATTCAAGAGATTATATGGTAAAACAAGCTGCTTTACATTCCTCCGAGACTTAGCCTGAAGGCTGCTCTCCACAGCTACCACTAGGATAGCTTTCTTTAAAAGGTTGTCTTAAACCTATCTACCATAAGAGTCGATTTGCCCTGGTGCAAGGTGTCCACTTTAATTAGTGAACAGCATATACCAGGCCAACTTCTCACACTTAAGATATCCCTGTCTTCACTAACTACATACAGTTGTTAAGTTAAGCCAGTGGTTGCAGGTGGGGCCCACAGGCACTCATTTTTGGAGACCGCCACCTATTTTTTCTCCTCAGACTTCATTCAACCCAGAGCAAGGGAGAGAAAACACAAAAGGCAAAAAGAAGCAGGACAAGAAATAAGAAGAAATAGTGACAAAGAAAGAAAGCAAGGATGAAAAAGCGCCTGACAGAGGACGCTAAAGAGGCAGGTAGTGTCCGGTGGCGGATGAAAGAGCCTTGAGGTGGAATCAATAATGAGGTCCTTTGATTCAAATTTGATAGTGCAGCTGCGGTCTTTGAGCAAAAGTTTAGGTGCCAACACTTATTCTTTTACAGATTAAACACTGACTGCACCCAACACTTCCCATTAAGGCCACACTACAAACGCGCAGCCTTCCAATTATGCACACCGAACGGCCCGTGATTTACCTAATAACTGTTAAAGTGCTTCGTAGCCATGTATGAAGCGCTATTGAAATTCTGCAATATTATAGAATGCCCACCTCGTGTTCCCATGCTCTAACATTTTCTTTAGGAACAGTGCATGTATTGTATTGTATTGCAACATTTATGTAGCATTTACTATCCCTATGTGGAGTGCTAAAGCGCTTCGCTACATGGGAAGCATGCTACAACACGTAGGGTGTGTGGTTGGAAGTCTGTTGTCTTTGTTTTGAGCCGATTTTGGAAGTGTCCCATATTGTGCGTGATGCACACTCAGCTATGGTTATGGTGGTTAGCGGTGTGATGGATGAAGACGTGTGAGGGAAGGCATACAGTTATTGATTCTCAGTGAGCTGGCAGCTGTGAGCAGCTCTGCAGGTCCCTTTATGATATTTCTTTGGATCCCAGTCTGCTTAGCTGGCTACTGCCTTGTGATGTCCATTGGTCCTGAGCAAGCATAGGCTGGATGAAAATATGGTGGAGAAATCTGCTGGGATGGAGTTTGTTACTATCATCCCATATCTGATTGTCATTGGAAAATCTGAATCTTTTCATGGTAGTTGTGCAGCTATGAAACATTTTACCACACACATAAAGCAAGTGTTGAAGCATGATTTCATTTTCAGCACTGCACTAGCCCAGAACGGGTCTGTGTGGTTCTTTTTGGTTTCTTGATTACACTAACTAGAAATATCTCCGAGTTAGTGCATGTTTTTCTGACTGTAGAGTTTGGAAACACAAATAGGCAATTACTGCCCTGTATATCTGAGCTCTGCTGCCAGCAAAACATGCATTAACTCAGAGATATTTCGAGTTAATGTATGCACTCAAGGCCCCAGACAAAAGCGAACAAACCCTTTCTATGCTAGTTCAGCACAGAAACGCCATCTTGATGTGGCTCATAAGTGGTGTGAGGCGTGCATGTCTCATAGTAAAGTATGCCACCTGAATGAGACGCCATTCAAGGGTAACACAAGGGTGATCTGCATAAAGATATCAATAGGAGAGCTCACGGATGATTAACCCCAGACCCCCAGCAGCACTCCACCAGACCTCAGTTAACCATATCAACGAAACCATGAACAATTAAAAGCCTCTGGGAATCCCACCTAAAAATGATGTCAAATGAGCAAGACAGACTGGAACAAAGATCACAAAAGCAAACAGAAGGCTGTGACAAAAGGTTGCTCTGGAGCCCTGGTCATTATCTATAAATGATTGATCAGACCATTACTGGCATGTGCCACGGGCCATCTGGCGGAGGGGTCGCGTGCGTGCCTTGGGGACGCAGCAAGCATGCAAATGTGTACATTGAGAATCATGTGCTAGACGTCAAACTACTGAACCTGACTGAGCGAAGAGCATATGCTTTTCATTGAACAACCTTTCTTATTTCTTTAGCTTATGACCGAAAACCTCGCTGACTTCGCTGACTTTTTTAACGACTTTTAAAAAGTTTTCTCTAACCCACACGCTGTGTTCCACTTCTCCAACACTGGTCAGCCGACATTTGCATGGCTCATGTATGTGGTGGCTCTGATCTTGCTAGTCTGTGAATGGCCTTCCGTGCCAGGGAGTTTATTGTGCCTCAAAATAATACGATGCACCGACATACCCCTAGAAGGATGGAACTATTCATTTTCATTTTGAAATTATGACAAATCTAAGTATGTAGAGTTCAAAGACCTCAAACTTGCTTCTAATTCTTTTTTGTACGATGAACGTTACTTAAGCTAAACCACATTGACATATCTGATCCTGAAACCGAGGCTAGTGAGTGACTGACAGTATGTCAGAATAGCGACAAAAATGGTACGGTCCAAAATATCATAGCTAAAATGTTAATGCCAAAGTATCATTGAGGTAAGTGTAGATGTACTATCCTTGACTCCACAACAATTGAAGATATATATGTGTGGGTGTTTGTGTCTGTGTGTATATTTGTGTGCGCGCGCGCATGTGCATGTGTGTATAAATCTTGAAGGTTCATAGACAAGGAATTAAGTTTAGCAGACTGATACCTAAATACCCTTTTTTAATTTTTTTTTATTTTGATCGCTAATATCTTTTATGATAATTTTGTAGCGCAATAATAAGTGTTGGATATTCTTGTAGGTTGCTCAGGTGGCATTTACTTTTCCTGTGGCAGAATGTAATGTAATGTAAATATAATTTATAAAGCGCAGCTCATGCCCCGGGGCGTCTTGGCGCTATAGAAATCTAATCAAGAGCAACAGAAGGAGCCGCTGCAGTTAAGCGGGAGGCAGAGATGCTTTATCCATCCTGTGTAAAAAGCCAAGTTTTTAAGGCTTTTCTGAAACTGAGTAGTGAAGGAGCTGTCTTTAAGGTATTGGCAATTTATTCCAGAGCGATGCAGTGGTCCTGTAAATACTCCTTCCCCCCCCCATGTGGCCTTTTTGAATGGGGGGACCACCATGTTCCTGGCAGAGCCTGAGCGTAGTGCTCTTGCCGGTATATACCATTTGTTTTCTTTTAAACTGGTCAAGCCCTAGTCCGTGTAAAGATTTGAATGCCAGACAGAGGGCTTTGAACTTACATCGTTGTCTAACCGGCAGCCAGTGTAGTTTTCTGATGGCTTCTCTCGCTGATTCGTATTTTGGAATTTTAAAAATGAAGCGGGCAGCCGCGTTTTGCAGAATCTGGAGTCTGTTCAGGAGACCCGATGTTAGAGAATGAAGTAAAAGCAACTTTTCCACTGTTCCAATGAACTGAGACCCTGTGGCCCCGGCAGGCATTTTGACTTCCTTAGCCAAGGGTCTTGTTATTCTCCTCTCCCTGCACGTAAGAATTCTAGGCTTATATATGGGACATTTTAGATCCATACTCCTGTTGCAGAAAAGGCGGGGGGGGGTTCTAATCTTGTATTTTCCTAGAACTGGCCCTGGCATTAAATGTGAACTGGAAGCAGTTGGCAAACAAAGTGACTTAGGGTATGATTTAGAGGGTGGCAGATAGCCCATCCACATAATTACAAATGCATTAGGATATATAATGCACTTGTAATAAGGCAGACGGGATATCAGTCATTTGAGTTCTCGTCCGCTAAAATCTAAATTGGGCCCTTAGTTCCTTTGTACAACTTGGAATTATGTATTTGATATGTTGTCTTATGTAATTGGCACTTTTATAGTTCTTTCTATGACTATTTTGTTACCAAAGAGATTTCCCCCACTTTAATCTCGGCTCAATTTTCAGGAGATAAAAGAATGTCATCAATTCTGTCTGGCTAGTTTGTTTTATTTCGTTGTGAGGTTAATTAGGAACTTCTTCAATGTATAACTTAGATGTACATTTTTGGCATGATTAGTATGATCCTGGGAGTCACAAGGGATATTCTGGCTGGATTGCTTTACATCCTTGATGGCTTCACTTTATCCCACCGCTGGATCTCATGTCCTACCAGTCAAAACATCTGACTGTGCTTGTACCAGTTATGTTTCTGGTGGATTAGCTAATGCTTACTGATGGAACAACTTGAGATCCTCGCTAATCGCAACATGAATCTCTCCTACAATCTAATTTGATAGAGAACTTGATATGCTAGATGAAAGAACAGAGCTCCTGAATGGTATGAATGGAATTGTATCTGAACATGATTAATGTAAAGGTGACACAACTAGGATTTAGGCTGTTTAACTAAAATATGAGATTCCACACACATTTTGTGGCTAGTGTAATTGAGAGGGCAATCTATATTTATCCTGGTTCTTGTTGCCACACACAATTATGGGTTCTGTCATGAATGAAAACACAAGACATCCTTGATGCAGTTGCTAAAATTCAACACAAAATACACCAATCTGTCTTTCAGGACAGAGACTACATTCTTATATTAGCTGTCCACCATGATTGATAGTGAACACTATATGTATCTTGACTGGAGGTATTAAAACTACAATTCCAGTAACTCCAAAAAAACTGCAGTATTGGCTCTAACTGACTACACAGGCGTTTTGTATTGTTAATATGTATGCAATAGCACTCAACCTTCTAATGGTCCTACTGCTCCAAAACCATAAACCAAAGTGAAAAACAGTATACAAATTGGGGTGCTTAGGAAGTCCAATGTTTTTACTGACAGTTCACTTGATCACATATTAATCCAGATTATTCAAACATATGAATTCTTCTTATATATCCAATATAACGCAGGAGCCATGATATGATATTCCCAAAAAGATTTTCTTAATTCATCACAACATTAAACTGCTGTCCAGCCAATGTGATTTGTCCCCACTAGGGATTTCATCAGGGCTGTAAACGAACAATACATACATTTATGTACATATAAAAATACATATTTATAAACCAAACCAGAATGTGCATATTCAAGTTACATTTGAAACATGCAATGACTCCCTACACCCACAAGTGTGGTTATAGGGCGACAGTGTATGTTTTAGAACAGTATACTTCAAAACTATTTTTTCCCATGGCTATATTTTCCTGGAAGGGAAGGATAGGATTGACTGTTTTAATTGTGGGGGGCACCTCAAAGGCCTTCTTGCACTGTGAAGCAAGAATGGCTACGAACATGTTCTGTGAGCAGGACACTGAACGGTATCAGGAAGGAAGCAGTTTCTACCCAAGGCATTACCACCTGGCAGCTGACAGTGGGTTCTGCCTGTGCCTCAAAAGCTCTGTACACACATCATGGGGAGCATAGTGATTCAGAACTTCCTGGATTTGAAATACCAGAAGGAGTCCCAGCACCTTCTACAGTTGAAAAGTATGATTAGTCAGGAACTTACATGAGACTGCAGGCTAACACAAATAACAAGCATTGGAAATGCCAATAGGTCGGACTTCTAAGGAATGTTGTATGGTAATGTGAAGTATAGAGCATAGGAATGGAGATATATTTTGTGGAAGCAATGAACTGTAGAGTAATACTGATGTGGGGTAAAGGTCAGGTGATAGTTGCACTGTTGAGCCAGATCTAAAAATCAATGTAGGCTTATGACTGCCCTCCTCTCATCTATGCTGCTGCCAGAGAAAATAACACCATAAACGATTTAGTTATCTAAGACACTTTAATAGCATTACAATGTCATGTGTCTACCTCTGAAGGTTCAAGCACAGGTAGCTCGATAAATAAACAAAATGATCACAATTGTCTGGAGGGCAAATACTTTTTTGTGGAAGCACACAGCTTGTAGCCATTCAAAACACATACTCTTGGCTCCCAACATGTGGGCAGAGCCAAAGCCCTTGTCTCCTGGTGATTTTCATATAATTGTTTGGACACGGTAAAGGTGCTTTTTGCCTTAGGGCACAGTGGGCTCTTGTATTAGTTAGGTGTTGAGCCTGCCTAATTGTAAGCTTCTTGTTTTCTTTTGAACCGAACTGGAGAAAGGTATGTCCTAGAGTACATGGACTCATGAAGAAGTGCCTGGCAGATTGCAAAACAACTTGGTGTGCCAGTGGAGCGATCTGGCTATATAATACTGGAATATGGAGTTTTAAATATTGTGCTACAAATACACTATAGCAAAAATATCAACAATCAAATTATTGACATTGTAAGTATATATAAGTAAGTATAGGTTTACTATACTTAACTCCTCATACATATCATACATATATCTTAATAATGTATAAAGATTTACTATCCTTAGATGTGGAGTTAAAAAAGCTCATCTATACTTACATCAACAATACTTTGGTTGCCGGTATGATTTGCTACAATAACCTTGTAGCACAATATTTCTGTAGTGGATATTCAGTCATGGAACCGGTCTGGTTATGCTGGAATTGCCACAAGAAAACATCCAGCAAATTGAGAGACAGCACCGAAAACCAGTGCCTCTGTGCTGGTGGGTACAGATCCATGAGGAGGCATCAGGTGTGTACCCAAACAACAAAAGTCTCCATAACTTGGGTGCACAGGCGCTACAAGTAAGACTTGGGGGGAGATTTACTAAGATTTTGCGCTGTGTTTGCATCACAAAAGTGACGCAAAACGGCGCAAAAGCTTTTTTTCCTAATTAACTTTTCAGCGCTAAACTTGTTTAGCGCTGGAAATAACGTAAAAGTAATGAGAAGCAGCGCATTGCGCTGCTTCGCATTACTTTGCGGCGTGCCAAGGGTGGTGCATGGGCGTTCCCATGCAACCACCCAAGGTTTCTGACGCTAAACTCAATTTACTAAAAACAGTATTTTGAGTTTAGCATGAGAAAACTGCGCCCTTTTCAACTAGGCACAAGGAAGGAGAAATGCTTTCATTTCTCCTTCCTTTTCCGACTTTGCATGCGTGCTGCACTGTGCAGCACATATGCCAAGTGGGAATAGCTTTGCATTGCGCCTAGCATAGTATTTTGTACAGGAAGGATACCCTTCCTATACAAAACCTATGCTACACTCATGTACACACCCTAGCGCTGTGGCGCTAAGTTGTGTGCGTGGCGCACGGCAGCTGAAATCAGCGCTGGCGCAAGGGAAAGGGGAGGAGAGAGCCATATCTTTCAAAATATGGCGCTCTTCTGCTTCCTCCCTGTCGCGCAACGAAGCGCAGCCTTGCGGGGGACTGCGCTGCATTGAGCGACATTTTGGTAAATCTCCCCCTTGGTGTGCTGCTTAGCAATCAGGTACTTCCACAGTGCCATTCAGGTGGGGAGGGGGGTGGTGATATGAGGAATGCACCACAGTGATTATTGATATTTCATAGCTGTGCAAGGATCTCACTGTTCTTAACCCTCATTCCAGCGTGCTTACTCCAGCGCTGGAAGAAGGTGACCTCCTTTACATTAGCAATGATGCTCCAGCACTACAGAGTGGAACACAAGTGCCAGTGAGCATAAACTGAGCAGCTGCCACTTGGGGCACAGCAGCCATTGGAAGTCAAGCAACAGCAGCCCCAGCAGCTACCAATGTGCTCCGGTCCAGGATCAAGTCCTGCTATTGGGTGCTTGCCTATCTCATCTGCCATTTCCAAAGGAAGCCACAGACAGTAAGGTAGGACTTGAGGGAGATGCCGTAGTATAGCATCCACTTTGGAACAGAACACCGATGCTGTCTTACACTCTGCTCTGGAGATTTGAAGTAGCATTGAATGCGCCAAAAGTAGCCAGTGGCAATCTCTAGCTTCACATCATGTTTTGAGAGCAGCCAACTAACTTAGGGCATGTGGTATGTTGTTCAAACATGATGCTTTATTTAAACATGTTCCATATGTAACATAAGCAGGGCATAGCTTCCAATGGTGCAGCAGGTGCAGTGACAGAGGGGCCCAGAGGTGTGAGGGGCCCACTGAACCCTGATTATTGCTGTATTTTAGAATTTGAATACCAGCCAGAGGCCTATTTTCTTCCTTACACTAGGGCGCATGACACACATGCTATGCTACTGTGCATAAGAAGTTGCCAAAGAACTTCATTATCTCACAAACAAAAGCATACCAAAATGTGGAGCATCGGAACCCCATTCGCCCCTTCAAGTGTGCTGCCTCTTCAGACGTACAGCCTCGTTGATGCTCTCTGTGGCAAGAACAGCAGCTAAGCAGGAGATGGGATGACACATTGTGGTGGACCCTTCACCAGACTCTCCTGGGCAGTCATCATTAGGTATAATATAGTAAACAAAATAGGCATCTGTCTGAAAATATAAATGTTAAGTTAAAGTTTATAATATAGCCTCTCTGTCAGACCCATTGGAGGATGGGAATGGGGCAAGTAGGATCTTGCCCCATGATCCCCCGAACCCGTGGGGGTTGAGCTCCTAGGGTCCGCCCTACTATGGCTCTCTAAACTGGACGACGTACAACCCGTTCAACCTCTGACTGTCAGTGGCAGTGATGGTGTGCAGTCACAGGCTTCTCAGGGGGGTAGTGTGTGGATGACTGATCTCAGCATTCAACAAACACACTTAGTACAAAACAAGACTGTCTAACCCAGTGTTTCACTTTCAAGAAGAAATGTACTTAAGCACATACAAGAACGAAATACTACATACCGATATATTCATGATGCATCTTAGTGTCCTGATGCAGTGGCGTAATGAAACCTAAGGGGGCCACCTGTAAGATACATTGAGGGGCCCCCTCCGGACTCAATCAGAAGCTCTCAGGCCAGGTTACTGTGCTGACGGAGCCCCCTGGAGTTTGGGGACCCCCCCACCCCAGCATCACTGGGGGAATGGTGGCGTATGTTACTCCACTGGCCTGATGCTAGAATATATTGACGTCTCTCCCTGCTAGAGCCGCTGGTTTCCCTGCTTTAGCTCAGCTGGACCTCCACTTCAGGAGAATGTGTAGCGAGAATCATAGGCCAAAAGCAAAAACATTTTTAGGCCTCAAAAAGAATTCATTGCCAAAGTAGTCCCTGGGCACTGAAGGGAAAGGCTACAGTGATCTGACCCTTTGCCCCATTGTGTATGCTGTTAGGGGCAGAAGATAATGTGAATGACAGAACAACAGACTAATGGATGAAGAGGGCTTTCTGAAAGCCTCAATAAGTAATTGCATTATACATATAATTTTAGTACAATCAAAAGGTATTGCCTAACACTAGACCCCAAAAACAACAGCATTTCTATGGTATGCCCCGTGCTCTCGTTGTAATCATTACACAGTAACAGTGGGAACCTGTCCCAGAGTGCACCTGAAGGATTAATTATCAAACGTCTATTTCCATATTTTTCTGCTCAAGGGGTGAATGTAGTTCCATTATTGCCCTTTTCTCACATGTACTTCCGGAGGAGCATCAAGACCCTCTGGATGATACTATTATTTTTTAAATACTTCACCCGATAATTCCACCCTTTTCAGTATTAACCATTGTTCTTGGGTAAAAGGTAGTATGGAAAGGCTAACTATACATGTCTTTAATATTTACAAAGCTCACACCCAGCCTAAGGAAGCAGAGCACAGAACAGAGTCAAAAGACAAATCGATGGTAAAGATTAACATTTTAACATGTAACAACATTCTAAGAATGCTTTAGTAATCAGTAACAACATCAGCTTAACCCCTGTCCTCAATAGCAGCTTTCTCTATTTCGTGCCTTGCAATCTAGTTCCATACTTCTACTCCAGGCATACTAATTTTTACTGCACAGAAACCCCTGTCAATACATACTGTGATCATTGCCACGTCATCGCCCAGGGATTTAATGATGACTAGATTACACATTCAGAATACAATTAGACCTCTCAACAAAAGAGGCAAACTCCCACAAATGTGCTGATCCTCACATCTGTAAGCCTTAATTAATTTGTAGCCTCTTTTGACGCACAGGCCTCATTTAACAACTTGACAGAGGGATGCTGCACCCAGCTACAACTATAAGGAGGTTGGGGAAGAGGTAAGCCAACCAATTAGCAGTATCCATACCTTCACCACTGCAAGAGGCCTGTCAAACTCTCACCATTTGACTGTTGGGCGGCAGTATTTTTATTGTTCACGGTGGGTGGGATAATAATACGGTGGTAATGTGGCACCCCAGCCTCATGTTGCCATAGCCCCAAGGGCTGCCCCCTCCATGGGGCTTAGGGAAACCCTTGTGATTGGCAGAGCCCCGAGGAAGTGGAGAGGCCATCCGCCAAAACCAACCTACATGACAGCCTGGGAATCGCTAGAATTACCTTCCATGGGGAGTGTGTCATCCAACAACCAACTAGGAACCCCAGTTCACTTGCGGATGTCGCCGGTATTTTAATACTGCCTCCCACTTTCACTTTCAACTCTACACTGCTGTGAGATGGAACCCTTTTCCGCGTAAACCTAAATATGTTTTAGACAAAAAAAATGTTATGCCACTTCAGTTATTTCACTTTGTGGAACAACATTAAGATTGCACTTCTAAAACGTTAGACAATATCGATGCTAAAGTTCCCTTATAGTGTTAAAAACCACCCCATGTACAACTTTGGTCACTATGCCGAAAAGAAGATTTTCAATTAATTTATTTTTCTACCTTACTATAGCATGAACATAAACCATTCGGGGTGAAAAAGCACTTCACTCTTCACTGCGTGGCTAGTGGTAAAATACAATTTCAAATAATACTAAAAAGTATAAGTAGTTATTGAAATATTTTTTATAAAGCACACTTGCATTGCAGAGCGGTCTCATGGAGCTCTGAAAATTACTGACAGGAATCCACTAAGGAAAGCAAGAAAGCAAAAAAATAATAATAAACACTTACCTCTCTGCTGTCTGCCATCGCCAACTCCTCTATTTCTTCGCCCGCTTCCATGGCAGGAAGCAGGAAGCACCCGGCTCCCAGCCTCCTGATAGCCAATCACAACGCTGCAATGCAGTGTTGTGATTGGTCTGAGCACTGTGGATCGTCGCTCAGCCAGAAAATGGGAGTCTGGGCATGTTCCTCATGCAGGCTGTAATGCAGCCTGCATGGAGAACATGCAAAGTGCGCATGACGGTTTGACCTGCCCGAGACGGCCGGCCAAAGCGTCTTGTGCACTAGGAGTGCAGCGCAACCCCGCCCCTACCCAGCTGAGCAAGGGGAAAAATAAAATGATAATACCAATGAGTTATTATCATTTTATTTTTTCCTCTTTGACCTGCTCAGTGGGGCGACGCGAGCCGCCACTGAGAGATTCGTGTACAGATCTCAGCGCTCTAAAAGGCTGATGTATTTTAAGATGTTGTTGGGGGAACACTGAACCCAATAGGAGTTATGAGTAAGACAAACAATGGTGATTCTACAATTTATATGAAGAGAGAAGCTAGATTTCATCAAAGGTGCAGAGGCTAGCCTTACCTATTAAGGGGCCGATTCCGATCTCGGTCGGAGGCGCACCCAATACCATTCGGTCGGGAAAAAAGCCATGCGAAAGCCTGTTTCCCGACCGAACCGTACGCGGGTCCGGCCGAGCGAGTACGATGCGAGCTCGCCGACCGACTCGTCCGGGCGACCCGACCGCTCCGACCGACTCGTACCCGGATCGTACCGCTCCGACCGACTCGCTCGGACCCGATTCGCACCGCGCAATGGAGACGTTTTCCGGCCGGGTAAGTACGATGCGCACCTCGACCGCTCCGACCGACTCGCGCCGTCCGACTCGAACTCGCTGTCGGAGCCGTACTTGGGGGTCCGTGTCGGACCCCCTGTCACGCGTACTCGTGCGAGGCGCACACAGGGGGACCCATGGGTCCCCCTACCTGTGCGTGTACGCCGCGGCGCTCCGCGGCGTACTCGCTGTAGGGGGCGCCCTTGTCCGCCTCGCACCCATTGAGGCAATGGGAGCCCGCGTACGCGTTGTACGACCGGCTCCCATTGAGTTCAATGGGAGTCCGACCGACTCGTGTCCGATAACATACGGACGCATCGGACTCGTTCGGTCGGACTGCACGGGTCCGATTCGGTCGGAAATCTCTCCGGGTCCGGCTCGGTCGGAGAAATTTCCGGCCCGAATCGGAATCGACCCCTAAGTCTTTTTTCATGCCACTGAAGAGTGACATTAAAAGACTTAATGCATAAGGCTTGCATCTGAACTTGTAATGAATCAACACTGCATTTCTCTCTGGCCCACAACCAAGGCAAGCATTATAGAACCAATGCTAAATGATCTCGGCCAGAGAGGACATACCACAACAATTCAGTGACGTTTCATTGTCGTTAATAAATAACTTCCAAATAGATGCTATTTGATAAACAAATACGAGAATTAAGAATGCCAAACCTGCCTGAAATTTTAAAGGAAATATTAGAATTAGAAACCAGGCCATTTTGTTAAGAAGGTGTAGGTGATAAAACTCTTTGCTCAAAACTTTTGATATTTGTTCTCACATGGTTAAACCATAGTCCATCCTTATTTCCACACTTTTGCACTTGACCGAGGGGACTGGGTAGTTTACCACGGTATCTGGCCAGATTCAGTTAGACTAGAAGAGGAGAAGTATCCATCCAACATAATTTCTATTTACATGGATTTAATTTAAACTGGGCCATGCACATCCATCTATCAATTTTCAGGAAGTGTAACCCAAAATATTTCTTTCTTCGGACGTGGAAGGGGTGATTTCAGAGAGCTAGCAAGCATCAAAATACTTGTAGAATAAAAAGTTTCTGAATTTGTTCTTTGTGGAACACCACAACAAGGGGGCTCCAATTGTATGTGAAGAACCTAAGCCTGACTGCCTGTATTCAACCAGACAGAAGAGATTAATTTTAAGCAAGGGAAATATCTATACATTTGGGGAACTTATAGTGTAGTTCCCTTACTGGAAGCCACTGACAGATCTAGTAAAATAAGGGCTCTGATAACCACCACCATCATCAAGCCATAATACAAAGATCATGATAAACGGGTTGGTTGATTCAGTAAAGTGATGAGGAGGAAAAGACTGTTTGATGTTCATTGATAATCATGGTATCTTTGGTATGGGCATGGAATTGAACAGTTTTTGTTTGCTTCAGAAGCTCAGCCAAACATTGCATATTTGCTCCAGCCCTAAAGTAAATGTTCTGGGTTGTCATGGATAACATTATGGCGAGGTGGGCAGACAAACTACTAGCAACAGAGCTCCAAAGGTAATTAATAATTGTCCAGCATTTACTACAGACATGGGGATAAGACCAAGCGTTTGCAATAGAAGGCTCATTTCTCCTTTATTATCTGCATATTCTGAAAACTGCAGTACCTCAACACCTACATTTTATTAGTAGGTAAAAATCATGTTTCCAATCTCACACAAGTCTCTCTTTATGCTGCTTGGATTTGGCAACTTTTTCAATCTGACTGGAGAGACACCTGGTGTCTAGGAACGTTCCCTGAGAACCTAGGTGCTTCAGTGATGACCAGGAGGAACTTTCACAGGAGCTGAAGTGAACTGGAAATTTTTTTTTCTGGAGCACCAGTTCAAGGTGCTGGGAGGAGATTGTGCCCAAGGCAGATAGAAAATCTAAGTCTGTCCTGCTCAGAGCTTTATGCCATGCTGAAAATTGGGTTCAGTCAGTCCTTGTGGTAAAGGTATTTGACCTTATGGAGCACTGCCTAGCTACAGCTACCAGTCTTGCCCTGCTGGGGGATTATGAGAACCGAAAAACCATGAAACTGGGCAAGGTAGCAAATCTATCCCAGTGGAAAAGTGACTTTGACAGCTACAAAATCCATCCTTGTCCTGCTCTGAGCTTTTGGCGTCTTAACAAATGGCTTTAGCTGGAGCTCGTTGACCGCATATTTGACTTCAAGGGACCCTCACAAGTTTTAATTCTGAACCTTGCCCCGCAGGAAGACTTTTAGCTACAAAACGTAGATTAAGTCCCAAAGAAAAAACTTTGACTGGTGCCATCTCCTTGGTGTATATGAGTCCACTCCATGACAGGAAGCCTGAAATCATGTTCCCGTTCAACCTCAGCCATATAAATTTCAATTACACTTTACTTTTTAAAGGCATTTGTGCTGTAACATTTTAAACGTTCTTGTCTCTGGTTCCCCTTATCTGATTTTGAGTGTTTTGGTGTCTTTTTGATCATTACATTGTCTCTATTTTTCTACATTCCTTTGGGTATATTATTGTATTATTCTTAACTTTAAAATTGTTGGTACAGCTTGATCTCAGAGGGCATTTCTCTCGGGAATTGTGTTGCTTGTGCCATGGCTACCAGTGGTTGGCCTTAGTTTCACTGAGACTTGTGCAGAGATCTACCCAGGGTGTGTTTATTTAAGTGGCAAGGGAATACCCCATCCCAAATTAGCAACCCATTTTCTCACAATAATGATGTGATCAAGCAACTGGAATGGCCACATAGATAATCAGGTTTTTGTCACTTGGGGTAAAAATTAAATCTGAAGTATGACCAGCTATCTGTGCAACTATGCAAGAACTTTGTTTCTGTCATGTGTTAAATGACAGAAACAAAGTTCTTGCATAGTTTGTACAAATGATTGCGCTCTGGTATCTCTGTAATCAGTGACCCAAAAATTAAAATCACTCACAACCATGAGATTTCATTGATTAATGCCAATGAGGAGACATACTCGGGAAAATTAATAACAAAATCCTTATCACAACTGGCAGGTCTATAGTCAAACATACCATATTCAGTTCAAGATTGTGCAAGTATTATTTGTGTCCTCTGAAAAGCGAAGTGCTTTGTAAAAGATTTAAATGAGGTGGGATGAGATCATTAAGGTATGCTGTACTAGCGTCTTCCCACAACGTTTCAAAAAGACTTACAATATCAGTAAGGTGACCTCATTAAATCTAAATATTTGCTTAACGGCCGAACACCCATTTTTCAGGAAAGTTATCATTCTTCAATAGAACAGCAACAAGTCAATAAAAAAATTACCCAACTTGTCCACTGTATAATCACAATATGGGCTATGTCTTTAAAGATGTTCAATGAAATTAAGGCCTTTATAAGTATTTTTTTTACCCTTTTTAAAAGGAATATCTATTTTATGTCAACACATTTTATAGATTTTAAACAGTTTACAATACCATGATTCACATGACAGCTTTTATACATTTATGACACTTTCAATTATGAAGACCTCTCTATAACAATGGACTGATTATTTCGTTTTACATTGAGTATAAATTGTCCACAATTGGACAGTGTATATATGGAAAAAACTTTCATGGCCATTATTTGTCCATTCTCCAAGGTCATTCATCTTTTGTCTCTTGCATATAAGCTATGAGACATCAGTATTCGTTTATTGTATTTCAAATAGAGAAATAAGAAGAACATAAACATAACAATCATTAAAATTAGGAGTTCCTCTTGGTGTCATGGAATCTCAGCGCTTGTGTGATGGTCAGTGGGAATTCTAAAAACATTGTACTTGTGTTTGTCTGTGGGTTTTCATACTGTGCTTGTTTTTATTAGCGTAATCTTATAAGAAAAGCGAGACAGGAGCAAGATTTGGCACCAGAAAGGAGGTAGTCCCCGTTGATTCCTCTGATCTCAGATTGACAACCTGCAGGCACAGTCAGATCATGGGAAGGGGGTAATCCTATGTGTGGGATTGGGTCATTCTGAGCACCCTCTGGTTCATTAAAAGTGGCTATAATCGCCTCCCAGGTTTCAGCTGTGTCTCTTCTTTCTTTTCCCCGCTTAGCACCTCAGTACAGCACCAGAGTCTTGTACTCAGATTTTTGGTCCTACTGGTACCTTTTATTTCACATCCACCTGCCTTTAGAGTAATATCTGTTTGATGCAAACACTAGAACTGGTGAAGTAAGACAGTGGGCATCTCTTCAAATAAGGGTAGAGGTTCTGGCCCTAAGGTCGATTCCTGGACGTACGGCACAGGATTTTTTCAGAAATAATAAGCCTTCCAATACATTCAAAATATAATTTGATAACTCATAACAAAAATGACACAACCTTCTCTACGAAGCCATCTATCTCCCAGTTACCAATACCAAACCAACCAAAGACATAGACGTTTTCCCAGTCAAAAAGAATCCCAACCTCCCATGAAGATAGTGTTGCCTCAACAGCAAGCATACAATTCGTAAGTCCTGGGCCAGATGAGAAAATATTTTTGACTGGTGCTATTATGTCTTTGGTGGTAAACAAGGCACTTCTTGGTGCAAACCCCATTTCACTACCATATTATGAAAGCAAATGTGTGGAGTGGTTAATGTGTGACAAAAATATCTGTGAATATCTGTTGTTTGGGTGTTTGTTGTAGTGGTGATCTGCTGTATTGTTTTTGTGCTGTTTTCCTTGGTGCTGCATTACTGCATTGTGTTGTACTGTGCTTATTATGTTGTGTTGACTGTTGTGTTGTGCCCTGTTAAATTTATGTTGTGTAGTTATTTTGCATTTGTGTTATGTTATTGTACGGTGTTGTCCTGTACGGTGTAATTACTTTAGAGATATCAATAAATACTGCTACATTTCCTGTCAAAAGTAATACATTTCTGTAATGTTCTAGTGACAAACACCTATTTACCATTATTTAAAACATCAGTCAGTCCAAAATTGTAGCAGAGACCGAGTCTTAAATTAGCCATTCCTGTACACACATTATACAGCCCCTGACGTCGTAGGGTTACCTTCTGAAAAGGTAGAAGCCTATTCAACTATGTCATATGTGACATCACAACGGACACCACAATTTGTTAGGCCAGTTTTGAAAACTGAAAACAGTCCACTGAAGTCAATCCATGATATATGTATGTGCCAGAGTTCACCAAAATATAACATGTGGCTGTGGTCTGAACTTGTCAGACCATTCCACCAAACACAGCCATAGTTGCAAGCACCCATGATCTAACTGCATTGTGTTTGATTAGCTCTACTGTTGTCCACTAACCCAACCTGAGACGGCCATTCTTACAGTGAGGACACTGGCTCATTGTACCATTATTGTGCATTGAGTTTGTGTGGTGTATAATTGTGATTTGTGTACTTTCCATCCAATGTGAGCTGTTTATACTTCAAATATTTTTATATAGGGATGATTATAAAAAGAATTATGTGCACACAACTCTTGGTAGGTCTTAAAACTTTATTGTTGCTTGCATCACACTTATGCACTGTACCTAGATTCTGTTGAGTTAAGTCTTGGACTTCTGACCCATATCTACACTGTGAGACAAAGACACTCAGGTGATGTCCACTCCCAAGTACAGACTGTGTACTTTAAGTGCTGAACATAATGATCCTGAGCATTCTCACATTTAAAAAGCTCAGAAGGCCTTGTAATTACTGACACTCTGAAACCTGGCCTGACACGTAGTGTCTATTATATTTCGTAATATAAATTACAGCACTTACGAAACATAGCTACTTATAAAGTGTGGCTACATTGTCAGCAGCACTCAAAACCGCCCATCATTTAAAGCATTCAATTCCAATTCTGTATTAAATCTTAGGAATCTACAGCATGATTCTTCCAATTTAAATTCTACTGAAGAAAAACAGTACTCAGCGACTTCGTACCTAATATTCTTTTTTAATTTCCTCTACGTCGGTTGCCCTGGCCTTCATTGACTTTCTTTGGGTCTGAGATACATCTATGTTCTCTACAAGGACAATAACGTATTTCTGTATATTACTATCCTCTGCAGCCTTGATGCTGGAATGACTATGTAGCCTTGGTGCTAGAAGCATGAGATGTACGTTGCGCCGACAGCCACAAGTGAACTGAGTCCTTGTTACAATATATTTAAGCCTTCGGTCACACGACGCTGCCAAAGGGAAGTTACCAGAAGAATCAGTTACAGCAGCAGAGTAATCTTCCATCAGCTCCATTGGCTGCCAGAGTGGCACCATGTGTAAGGTGACCAGGAAGCAGAGTCCAGGCTGAGAAAAAGGTGAAAGTTGCTTCTGGTCTCCCATGTTACTGTGGATGCTGGAAAGGCTCCTGATATTTTTGGTGGTCGTCAGTGGCCCACTAATTTCAGTGACTGATTGTCAAAAGTTGCTATGGAGGACACGCTAGGAAGAGAGTCAGATCTGGACTGAGTAGGGCAGAAGCCGCAGACGAAGATCTGGAACCTGGATTCCATGGATACTCACAGAAGTCTTCAGTTATGGTCTCTTAGGGCCTCTTCTTTAGTCCATCCTCTTCTGGCCCATCATCTGGAAGTGTTTAGGTGCCATCTGCTCTTTCCTTCATCAGAAGTAGTTTCTTTTCAAGGGCCTTTCTTTCTGATGAAAATTTCTACCTTAAATTGGTAAGGTGGCTGCAGAAGTGGATGACTCACTCTTTGGAGTGAAGATCGCCTGGATTAAAATCCATTTGTACCAACCAGCCATTGATAGACTGTGACACCCAAGGGCTTCCATAGCCGTGGATCCAATTCAAAGTCTTCAAGAGACCATTCAAGAACAGAATTCTGAGTGGATTTCTTCATTGCGAGGAGAGGAGCTGACGCTGTAAAGAGGGTGGACGCTGTGAGGAGGCAACGATGCTGTGATGCAGTTTGGTGTGACAGGAGGAGCTACACAGAGCAGCATGGAGAGCATGATCTGGAGTACCAAGCTCATTGCTGAAGGCCCAATCAGAGAACCCCTGGTGTTTTCTTGATGTTTCTCGGCCCGGTAGATGTTCGTTTGCCGGTTGCCAAAGAACTGCCCAGATTTTTATTGCCTCCTGCTCCTCGCTTGCCCCTCACCTGCCCCTTTTTCTATTGCCTGCCTCCTTTGTAGGAACTATTGCCATCAGGCTGGGGAGTTGCTGTGGGGGTGGGGCTGTGTAGCTTGATGGGCTGGAAGAACTGTAAGAGCAGTGACACCTGTGGCAACAGTGAGTAGCATTTGAGTAGTATTTGGTGGCTGGAAAGCACATTAGGTGGGGCTGAGGCCCCTTTTGGGGTGTGATGGTGGGCAGCGTCAGGTTGGGGCTGCTTGTGCCTGGTGGGTATGGTGCCTGGAGCCAGGAATTGTTACAGCCCTCCTATTAAAGTATCAACAAGTCGCTGAGGTTTCTATACTTCTTAAGTTAGTAGTCAAGCTGCAATCTCCTCAAAACTTACCCAGAGTGTGCAGCCAAGCTCCAATCTCCTCAAACCTTACCTCGAGTGTACACCTACTGATGTTCAATGTCACTTGACCCTTGTGTTTGTTTTCTCTTGTATTGTTATCTCTGGCTGCTTAAGGTTTGGTGGCTGTCGGTAGCAATTTGTGAACCAAACCTTGGACCTTGGGGACGCCTAGTGGGGTCCTTGAGAGAAGAAACCAGATATTGACTTATTTAGTCTGTGGCCTCATCAATGCCCCATCAACACTAGATGCAACTTGTGTCCTGATTAGGACTCTTTAAGACTCTCCAGATCTACCTGGTCCAGACGTTCTAGAGTGAACGCTGGTGGATTTGTGGGTATTGAGGCGACTTTGTTGAGGTGACTCTGACGGTGTTTTGTCAGCGTTTTTCTGGACCATAGTCATCCTGGTTCTGTGTGAACTGAGTTAAAAAGAACTGACTTAAAAAGAAGAGCCAGGTCTTTTGAGAACTAGACTAATTTACGTCCCTGGCATGGCTCCCAGGAAACAGAAAGCTTCCAACAACAATGCTGCATGAGAAATCTCCATGCTCGAGTTCAGGTGCAAGAAAACTGCTTCTCTCTTGATTGTAGTGGTGTTTTGATCTAGGGGGAAAGGGTAGTCCAAATATCAGTACAACCCATGTAATGGAGGATGACGATGGGCACAGAGTTGTAACCCCAACGAGCGCAAGTAGTCCTACAAAAAGTGTATGTTCTGGAGATCATTGTGAGTCGTTACCTTCCAAAGTCAATCAGAGAAGATCCCCAGACATGATAAAGGAAACAAAGCAGTCAAATCAAAAGGATCATAGTATGTCCAGTGCCATGCGGAACTTAGTAACAACATATTTAAACTCGCCATTGAATGCTCCAAGATCATCTACAACCACCTTGAGCAGTTTTTTACAGCAGATGTCTGTTGTACGAACTTGGGCACTGGTACAAATGCGGACTCCACACCTGTCCTTGTTACTGCTTTTGGGGTTTCTCAGGTAGAAGTAGTCTCTTACAGCCCAGATTTAACAATTAATAGGCCAACTGAGAGTGTGCTTTCCAAATGACAGTCCCACAAGACACACTTTTATGTATGGTAGGAATGGAAGCCCACTTGATTATAGTTTTACATCCGTAAAACATTTTGTTGTTGTGTGTTCTGTTGAGGTACAGGATCACTTTGCAATGGAACTGAGTATTTCGCAGGATCCCTTTCCTAATAGAGAGCAGACGGTTGACTTTCTCTTGCTCTATAATAAGAGATTAAGGGTTTCTATTGCTGAGCACAAATTGCTCAGTTGGCTAAAATTAGAATTAAGTTTGGTTTCACACTGAAAGAGGGAAAGGGAACTGGATGGTATGAGCATATGATAAAGGAAGTCCAGTCTCTTTTTGAAGTCAACTTACCAAAAAGAGCTGTAGAGAAATGGCAAACAGAGTGGCTTGATGAAGAATGTCGCTCGCAACCGCAAGCAGTAAATAAAACAAAATGACTGTTTTCCTTAGGTAGCAAAGGAAGAACCCAGCAGGATTGGAAGTCCCTAAAAAGGACCTACTGCCTAGTGTGTTCCCAGAAAAGGAAGGCATTTTATGGAAGTAATTGGAGCAAAATGCAGAGTGCAACTGTTAAGGGCAATTCTCGGTTATTCTGGTGTATGGTGAATAATGTCCACCAAAAATTCATGTCGAAATCAGAAGTTCAGGTCTGCGAAGCACAGGAGTCAACGTATATTATGGAGCTGTATAAGATGTCAGATAAAAATGCAAGAAGTGGCAATGTTGTTGACCAGTTGGATTGCCCAATTCTTCTCCAGATTCAAGAGACTGGCATCATAGATAAAATTATTGGAAATATGAGGCCACCACAGGCAGGTGGCCCAGATGGGTTATCAGTGATACTCTATAAGGCAAACTCATTATGGTGGGCCAATGTTCTAAGCCACTTTTTTAAATGGGTGACAAACAAATGGTGTCATACCAGATGTTTGGTGAGGGGTGATTATTAAACTCTTCTTTAAGATGGGAGCCTACGATGACCCAGCAAATTATCAGCTAATATCCCTGCTGAATGTGGCGGCCAAGAACTAGGCCCAAACACTATTGATTGCTCTAAAGGCTTGGGCCTTTAGTAGTGGGTGCACTCCGAAAGATCAAGGTGGGTTCAGGCTAGGCTATTCCACAGTTGATCACTGCTATGCTCTATGGGGTAAGACGTAGAGAGCAGTTGATTCAGGAGGAAAACTGTGTTGCTGTTTTGTGGATTTCAGGGTAGCTTTTGAGTGAGTTAATCATGGGCATGTTGGACCATTGACTGAGGTCTTATAAAAATAATATATCGATTGCATGAGAACAATTGGGTACAGGTTGATTTGCATGGCCTGGGCTCCCTAACAGATAATATCCTGGTGAATAAAGGACTGAGGCAAGGTTGTCTGTTAGCCCCCTTGCTCTTTAGCCTTTCCATCACGGATATTCCTGAGATTCTAGGCACTACAAATGTCTTCGCCCCAAAAATAGGCGGGGGCCATACCCATTGTTTGATGTATGCAGACGACTTGGTCCTGATTGACTACACCCAGATTGGGATGAAGCATAAGTTAGAAACCTTACACACTTATTGTAGAAATAACTCTCTTAGAATAAATGTGTAGAAAACTAAAACCTTGATTTTTTCAAAGCGGAAGGTGGAGTTTAATTGGTTTCTGGATAATGCCCCACTAGAGCAGGTACAAGAATACAAGTATCTGTAGATTACTTTTGCTTGTAACCTGACGTGGGACAATCATATAAAGACGGTAAAAGCTGGGCTCCTAAATACGGTTAATGCACTGAGAAGGTTTGATCTGAGGCATGGTGGTCTATCAGTAAAGCCTTTAAAGAAGGCGGTGATAGGGAAGTTAATACTACAGGCTCTTTATGGAGCTGAGTTGTTGGCTTTAGATCTCCGTGTTTGCTGGGTCTCGCTAAAGGGCCCTCTTGGGACTCCCAGCGAGTACGATTATACAGGCTCTCAGTCAGGCATTGTCATTTACCTCCTGGGCATTGCGCCCAGATCGCATGTAGTGAGATCTGTGCATAGGCTGAAGCATGAAGTTACCAACAACAATTTTCTCGTGCTATAATCCAAGACTTTGGGCAGTCCACGACTCATTTATCGAGAACCTTACTAGTATCAATGGAAACTAGCATTTGCAATGCAATCGGTCTCGCGTTTGGGACCTTATAAGTATATATGCAGCACATTATACTGGGTACTGCAACATCTACTGTTCTTTAACATGGAATTCTTTCCAAAGTTGGGGTTTGCCTAAAGCAACATATTTAAGGGGAGAATGAAGAATGAAAAAGGTATTGTTTTCTTTCACCTGTTCAAAATGTCCAGGGTCACTGGCGATGGAATGTATCAGATACAGCAAGCTGAGAGTGTGGGTGAGAGAGCTTTAGCGAGAGTGTGTGTCTGTGAGAGTGAAACTGTGTGTGAGAGAAGGGAGGGTGTCTGAAAGCACGTGCAAGAGAAATGTGTGTGTGAGTATAAATTGGTTGCATGCGTTTGAGAGAAAACGTGTGCATGAGAATGTGTTTGATAAACAACTTAAGAAGCATCATATTTCAGTCCCTTTAAAAGCCCAGTTTGCTCTAAGGTTTCTGAAATGTGGAAGCCTGTTTCTCCGTTATTCCACACCCATGGTTAGCAGCCCCCACTATAAATCTAGGAGACCCCAAATAAATCTTCTATGAATTTTCCAATATAAAGTTGGCAAGTGATTGGAAGAGATCGATTGCAGGGGCACAGGCGGGGGCCAAGGACTCCGTTTAAAGAAATTGAATCCTTCGAAGAACAAAGTCAAGAAATCAGGCAAATGGCGCAGCGCAAGACTGCAATTTACAGACTCTGAAGCCGGATGTCCTGATTTCATCAAATAAAGGGGCCGCTGTAAGACAAATGGACCCACCGGAGAGCGTGCATGACTACAGCACACAGATGTATACAGGACACTAAGGGTACAGGGCAGGCCGAACAACACCCCTACGGGATGTGCACATTCATAACAGTACCGTGACACCCCCGCCCCAATCTGCCTCCAATGCCCTGAAGCCACTGTGTTTAACAACTGCTAACCCATATGAAGTGGAGACATAGGGCTCATAGTGTGTGTGTATGAAAAACGCACTAAACACGCTACTTTTCAGAATGTTATTCCGGACCTAGGCGCTACACGGTTGGCACTACACTCATAAGCAGGGCTTTAAGTGGGATGAAAAAACTGGGGAGGGTCTCTCAAATGGGCGTGGTCAATGTAATTGAGGGTGTAGCTTCAAAACACAAACTAAATATTGGACTTAGCATAGTGTGTCACCCGACTGGTATTTTGCTGCTTCTGTTATTGCCTCCACATATATAACACAAAAAGTAAAATTACACCTACAACAAGCAAGGAGTATCGGCTTTGTCATTGGTTGTTAGTTGTATAAGATAAATGAACAACAGCTATGGCATCGTTGTATATATTATGAACATCCTTCAGTTCTGACATGATGAGACTGAGAAAGAACTACAAAGAGTCTCTTTTGAGTGCATTTATACATATGTTTGCACAATTGTCCCTAAGCTCTGAGAAGAGCACATGGGTTCAGCCAAGGCAGCGCACAGCGCACATACCTTATGCAGGCTGCCAGGGTGTCCCCTAGAAAGGTGATTGCGTGTTTGTGCTCCACGTGAACCGCTACAGTAGTCAGGCGGGTGTCTGGGCGCTTCAAAATGGCAAATGCCTACAGAGCATGATACATTTCACACGTGAGCAGTCATGCATGAGGAGCTGTTCACCCTCTCCTCCGGGATGTATCTCTGCGCAGAGATGATGAGAACTTCCCCTATAACTTCTTAAACCAGCTCTGTTTTATTGCAGCTCCTTGGAAAAAAATATCAAAAGTTCGCAGCCGGCAACGGAAGACTCGAGCACCACAAAGCCCAATGCAGCTCTCGGTGAAAGGAGCCCACGAAATCCGAAATATTAGCATCTAACTAAACGTGGGAACTGCTGCCCAGAAGAGAAAGAAGAGAGCGGAGTTTGGTTGGCAGAGTCCAGCCCTCCCGATTTTTAATTGCGCTTTTTTCAGCAACAAAGGAGCCAATTAAAGCGACGGAACAAGAGTAGAAAAAAGAAAGTAGCATTACAGACTTAATTAAAAAGATGTACAATGTAACAACCGAAGTAAAGGGGCCAGTAGCCATGGGAGGTTACAAATGAAGATAAGGAGGGACTAACAAGCCAATTACTAAATCAAAAGCCTGCATTTACGAAGGACAAACACACAAGCCACTGAAAAATGTGGGTGGGGCTTCTCTTCCATACTCTACTACAGCTGATTGCCAGAGCAGCGCATGCGCGCTGACTCAGGCTCGACCTAAAAATGGGGGAGAGCCTTGGTCTAGCCTCGTTTGGAAATACGCAGAGGGCAAATGCCCTCAAGAGGCTCCTTAAGGAAGAAGCCATACTAGCTTCCGAAAAAGCTGATAGACACTATTTAGCCTCTAAAAGCTCAGTGGCCCATTCTTTGGAGTTCTTAGGAACAGACACCTCATTCCCGTATTTGTCCAAGGTGCCGGAAAGACAGTTCAGGTGTACTATCCTTCGGCTTCGAGTAGTTATTGACACTAGCTGGAGAATAGCTGGTTTTAAAAATAGAGTTTTGGAAAATAACGGCTACTATTTCTGCACTTTAGAAATGAAGTATTCTGTTGCCCACTTATTTCTACATTGTACCCTCTTTTTAAGTGGAAGGAAAAAGATCTTTTTGAGACATAGAGTTAGACCACGTAGCGAAGCACTTTGCAATTAATTTGAAATGAAGCAGTTTTATTTTGTGGTGCTCAATGCATTAAACTCATGCAAAACTGGAAATTGTAAAGGCCCGCATATATTGATGTGGCATAAATGATAAGGGTGATCTGTGGTATCAGATGACAAATATCGATTCTTAAGTTTTTTTTTAATCTTTTAAATGGAAATAATTATTTCTATGTTCATTCTTGTGTGTAAAGGGTGCATTTTTACTTTGTAGGGTTGCTTTGAGTACGCAGATTCATTCTTCTTTGAAAGCAACACAATTGTAATGTCGCTGCTTGAGAGGTTATTGTTATGTGTACCTTCTCTCTTTTTTGATATAAAATGAATGAATTTGAATGTATGTTATTCTTTTAAAGACATTGTGATGTGTATATTTCTAGAAGATATATGTCTTGGAAGTAAGTATATACTGACTGACAAAATACTAAGCCTTCTCTGATCATTGACTCCCTATTTGAGGTCATCAACTTTGATACTCCAGCAACATCCTCAAGTGTTTAAATGTTCATTGACCTGTTCGATTTAATTTTCTACTCAAACGTGGGGTCAACATTTTGATGAGGTAGGGATATTCTGCATGCGCTATCTAGATTAAAGGGTGATAACATTAAAAACACTGAAGATATGACAAATGATATTTCACTATTGTCATTAAATGATCTTTAACATAGCTAGAGCAAGAAGTAAGGCCGCAAGGGGATTGTACCGCTGCACAGTATATCAGAAATCACAGTTTTAAATCTCTATAATGAGACACTCTGCTCAGAGACAATTCTTCCTTTTCTTGCTGGATTAAATTATCTCTGATTCAGTTTCCAAACCTCTGTATCAAGATTGTTAAATCTCGAGTGTGCCTAACAAGTCATGTCTCTTCATTTGATATTTAATCATTTCTTACTCTATCAACTTTGCTGTAATGATCATTTTGCAATACCATAAGTATTTTAATAACTGCACAACACTGCTACAATAAAAATTAGACTACACAGTTTCCTCTAATTCTGAAAAGCATTACCACAATCCTTCTCATCATTACCAAAACATATGAACATTGCTAAATGCAACGCAAACGCCTCTTCGCTGAAATACATTTTTGAGTATTTTTACTGCATGTAGCTACATGGCTGCCCAACAACTGTTGGTAATATAATCAAATCAGCCCTGCCTTAGAAGAGATCCATTGGCTCGCCCTAATACACCAAATAAGTAATCAAGTCCAAATTTTTGATGTACATGGGCAGTAAATGGCTCAAGCTACATCTCCTGTGATCTTTACATCACCTGCAGAGCCACCCTTGCAAAGATTGAGACCAATAAAACCTAGGAGGATCAAGCAATAATGTAAGTGGTGCAGCTCAAAATTGCCAACCCTTTATATGTCACAAATACTTAATCGATACATGACATGAACGTGCAGTTAGCGCGTTTCTTGTGTGCACTTACAGTTGATATCATTATTAAAGAGTGCATTCACTGTAGGTTTAGAGGATACTCATATTGTGTGTTTTTATCATAACTGATTGATATATTATTTGAAGTCTTGATGAAATAAACCATCCTTACTTAGTAGATATGTACTCACCATTAAGATGAAATTCGACTTTCATAATGTGTGCTCTAATACCTTAAATGATATTTATTGATTAGCAAACTAAATAGAAACCCTCCTCATATATGCAGAATTTGATTTCACTTAAAACGATAAAGATTTATGTAATGTGTGCACCAATGTTATACATATATTTCACTTAAATGTAGTTCCTAGCTATACTTACACATGCTTATTTTAAAGATTTACTTTGTGTTACATCTAAAGTGAATCTAACGCACTAGAAACTTATATTCATGTGTGTTTAAATGTGCACATGCATATTAAATGTGCACCACTGAGTTGATGCTTTAACTTGTCCTATCTAGGCCTGTATTTCACCATGCTGCACACAAATTGTTTTTCATTTTCTGCTAATGTTACATTTTTTGCAGGTATTCACATGCATTGATAGTTTGAGAATAGATACATTACTGTACTAGAGATAGAAGAGAGAGCCTGAGAAGAAGACGTTGACAAAAGAAAACGAGTAGCCAGAGGGTCAACTGAAAGGCCTATTGAGCAACGTTGCGATCCAACCTGTGCATGAGAAGGAGATGTCGTTCCCATGTCCAGTGTGAGATTTTCCCCTGATTTTTCCCTGAGGTTGCAGTCTGCAACATAAGAAATGGATGAGAACAATGGACCCCTGATGATACTTACAAACAGGTGTTACCTAGAAGACCTTTGAGTGTTATAACTTAGTGTTCACCCTGTTAGACTTCAGAACCCCTTTTCCAGTAATGCTTTAGGGAATCTCATTCAGAACTATCCCTGCCCCTTCAGAGACTACGTGTCTTTTGGACTCTGAGAGGTTTAGACCTCTATGCTTACTTTTGATTATTTCTTAAGTGTGGCTTAGGCTAACACTGATTCTCTAACCCAGAGAAGACTCTTGACCAAGCTTCTGAACTGCTGACATCTTCCTACTTGATTTTCCCTTGCCTTGTTCTAATTTCCTTTATGGCAACTACCTGATTATTTAGACTCTTTTCAGAGCATCAAATACTCCTCTTGATCTTTTGTATTGCTGTGACTGAATTGCTTGTTTGCCTGATATTGGTCCACCTCAGTTTCTTCCATAGGTTGGGCCTGCCTGTTGCTATTTTGCAATTCTATAGCATTGTGTTAAAAGCTGTGTATCTTAATTTGATTTTGAATTTGTAATAAACCTTCTTAACTCTAGTTACTGATTCCTGGTCCACATTGTGTAGCCAACTGGGTGGCACTGTTAATTGAATTTGATTGATGTCAATGCTAACTCCCATCACCCATCAGTCAGACAAATAGGCCCATCGGCGGATCAATGATAAGCAAGAGGGCCCAGAAAACACTAACATAAGCTTCCTGCATCAAAGCACCAGGGCACTGGGAAAATCACTTTTTTATTAGAGTTCTCTGAGACTCTGTCCATCTCTGACAGGGGCTTAATGAATCCTAAAAGGCAATCCCTTGGAAGTTCACAAACCCAGACAAACTTTGAGACTGAAGGTGAGGGGTCACTGTAGGAGCTCCTCCAAGACAAGTAGCATATGGGCCCTTCTGCACTACATTATTTCCACCTCTGGTAACAGGGGCATGATGGCATTTTTATTCCAGATCGCAGATCCCACAAAGACTATTAAGTGCTAAAGATTTATTCATTAACATGGCTTCCTTGATATTATAATAGGTTTCTCAACTGCCTCATAAACATATGACTAAACAGCAGATATAATTAGAGGAAACTCAGGCCAACCACATATATTATGACACTCCCTCTCAATGAGGGTATATATTTTTAACTTCTTGTACATCTGCACAGACCAAGAAAAAGTGCATTTTGCACATGCACTAGTTCACTAAGATTTTTTTGAACATTCACTAAATGCGATGTCTGTGTACAGATTGACTAGCACATACACATCTGGCCCATGCACACATGCTGGGCTCTGGTACATGCTGCCAGAGACTACTAACTTTAGAATCGAGATCCAATGGGAGTGATGCATCTCTCAGTGCTTCAACCAATGACCATTTACACAAGAACATGAGAGCTAGTGGTAAAAATGGGGAGAGAGGAATGTGACAAGAGAGAAAACTAAGTCACTGGTCACCACCACTCTGACTCATCACTTCTGCTGGGCACTGAGGTCTGCGGGAGGGAGTGGGTTGTCAAAGGGTAATAAGAGATATCTTCAGTAACTGGAGATAACAATCCTGTATTTAGCTGTACTGCGAATGGCCATATCTTAGTAATATCTATATGTAACCAACTCTCTGTACTTTGATGTAGAACTTATTATTTCTAAAATTAAAAATATAAGAATGAGTATCTTAAATATATGTTCTTAAACACATTTCTCTATGAGTAAAATAACTATCTCAAGATTCGTCACTAAACACTCTGGAAAATGAGTTACAGTTTTTACTTGACTCATGTGCAACTGTAAAAGAAATAAAAATAAAAAATAAAACGATGGATTTAGGCCCAGATCTCTGTACTGGGGTGAATGTATGACATTTTTCTGCATTCTGTCCATCAATTGTTCTTTTTGCATTTGTCACCCCGAGTGGGACGGGTATGCCCAGACGTGGGTCCCATCCTCTCCATGCCACTGGAGTCAAGCTATCCTGGCTGATGAGGGGTGAAACCCCGAAACCGGTCCTAGGATACTTGTTTCCAGTCCAGGGAGGACCTGGCCTGGCAGTTCGGGCTGGACTGTTCCCATTGGGCGCAGGGTCAAGACTGATTTGCATATGGCTGGGTTTAAACTGAAATGGCATGGAGAGCAAAAAAACTATGGATTTAGGCCCAGATCTCTGTATTGGGGTGAATGTATGACATTGTTCTGCATTCTGGCCATCAATTGTTCTTTTGCAACTGTAAAGTAATTTGCATAGATTTTCATCCTGTGACTCGTATTGCACAATTCTTAGAAGCATTATTGAAACTCTGATTACCTTTGCTTTATCATAAATACATATAATGTGCAACATAGTTCTGACTTAAGAATCCTTCCTGTTCCATCACGGGATAGTGTTAAGTGTAACAACACTCCAATATTTAAAAGGTTTGTTGCTTGGACATGAAATACCTTGAAAAAACAAGAGACAAGAGGCTTTTGGCAAAACAGGAACACTTTGTTTAATTAAACAGTGCGGCCAGGAGAACCATTACAGACATGAGGACTGTCTCAACTTACAATCGATCTGAAATGGGTTTTTATACAATTCATTGATTTGTCATAAACAGTTCCATCAATCCTTTTTAGGTAAGGAATGCGAACCGCTGTCTGTAGAGTCATAAATTAATGTATCTGATAGGGAATCTAGGTGGGCCTTGACCTTTTGTGAACACAATTCAGTCAGTGGGTTATGTGTCCAGATGAACTGCATGGAGAGCCCGTGATCACTGCGTGTACTGTGTGTGCTGTGTCCTGATTAGCCATATGTTCCTAACTGTATGTCGCATCTCACTTTATGAGGTTTTGGGAGCGTGCGTACCTTTATGGCCATGTGTGCTTTATTGAGGCCAATCTCCCTGGACCATTGTGGTGTCGCTGCACCTATCTGTGGGATTGAGCTGGGATTTCTTGTTTGTGCGTATGTCTGCTACTTGCCACCCCACCTGTAGCCTGTCAAACAGTGACATCAGGCCTGGGCCTCAGAGCCTGCACAACTATGTATTTCTGAGTCGGGGTAGATGTAGAGTTCATAACAGGTGAATTCATTAAATAAAGATGCAGTTTCGTTTTTATATATGAATGTGCCATTATTCATATTGACATCGACTTTCTTAATATTAACTGGTTCAAGTTAAGTGTTCAAAAATAGTTAAAAGTTTGTTTTTCCAACATAAGTCAGCTTTTGGAACAGTCCTCTGTATTTCCAATGCCCTTCAACACACTTTCAAAGAAAAAAAATCTGTTCTTGCAAAGGAAATCCTGGATCCATGTAGCGAGGTCCTGGCTGCAGCAACACAGTATCATGATTGCCTAGCAAAGAAGCCATGGGCCATGAGGGAAGTTATACCTAGGAATCCAAGGACGAAATTTGCTGACCAAACTAAGAATGACCATCCAGTTTTCCGATGATGGAGCCAAACCTGCTCCTCCCCAGGGGCTCCCACCCTAGGACTCGTATCATTGAAACACCACTACATCACAAGTATACAAACAAAGACACCACCTACCAACCAGACCACCTTCACTGAGGCGGTCGTGGCATGCATGGGAGAACTCTTGGATATCTGCAAACTTGTTTGGCAGTGGGCATTTCGCACGCACTGCCTCCAAGTTGAGACATCCTAAAAGACAAAAGCCTTGTCAGCTAATAGGGTGTATGAGGAGGAAGAGAGTCGCGATTACACTACACACGCATATGCTGGGTCCCCTGGGTCAAAACAAGAAATGGGGGCAAGGCATGTGGGGGCAATGGCAGTAACGGCTAGATCTCATGCACCTTTTGAAACACTGAGCTCAGACTATGCCACCACCATGGCACCTCTGTGCACCTGGGGGTGGCGAAGACGAGGCTGCCTGATACTATGTGGTGCACTCACCATGCCTAAGTTCCCCTTTCCACTGTCGAATACGATACCTGAATGCATAGCTATTGTAAAGAATGCTGCAAGCAAGGAAGGCAGAAACCCACTGCAAGAAAATGTCCCCGCCAACTGCATGCGGAGGAAGGATGAGTATGGGATGGGTGGGAAGTCAACGCACCCCCCACACAGTGACCCACAAGGATGATCCTCAAACAGGAGCAATCCCAGAGAGACACTGCTAAATAGGTCCAACACAAATCAAAAAAGACGGACCACGAGGGGGCTGCATTGGCTGCGAGCATGCAAATGGCACCAGTCTTAAAGGGAGCTCCACCGCAAAACCCCAGATGGTTTCAACTTAGTTATGGTGGCAGAGGCTAGGGAGATTGGCAGCAACCACAACCTAAGGAATGTTACTATTGCCACAGGATGGGCCACCTGGCAGACAGATGCTGGTTAAAAGCATACCATGAACAGAGATCGATGGGCCGGGGCCAACCACCACAAAACCCTATGAACATTCATCCACAAAGCCAAGCACAGGGAAACCAGAATGTGCCTTACATTCAGCCACAGGGAGGTCAGTCAGCCGCAGCACACCCGCATCAGGAATCAGGTAGTTGGATAAATAAGTGGCAGCAGAAACGACAGACCAGGGCCACAGCCTCGGCCGGAAGGAGTGACGATCTGGGAAGGCAAAGCCTTCATACAAACACAGAGTCAGTAAGATAAACATCTAGAATAAATACCACCCATTCACCCACATCTCCAAAAAATTGTACCGAACCAAAAGAAGGACCAATGAGACAATGTTGGGAATACAAACTTTTACTTGCGCTAGGGATTCGGGGCTGCTATATGTGCTCTGTTGACTGGGTATCCTCACTAAAGTTCGCCATCAAGGGCACTTGAGGGAGCCAAGACCCCACTTTGCTGCTGATCCCCCAGGGTGGGTTGGCTGGCCACACCGAAGGGAGAAGGCAGTCTCACGAGGGGGCAGGGCGGCTTCCATATCAAGTACATAGAAATCTGGCACCCAGGTCCCCGTGTCCAAAGTCAATGCAGGGGGTTCCAATGACAAGATCGAAAGGTCCCCATTTTCAGGCACCCGGCCCAGGACTGATGTTTCCATCATGGCATGTAGCCCCAACAGCGTCTCCAAAAACCAGAGGTCTCTACTCAATGGAGGCCCCCCTTCCAGTTCTAAACAAAGTTGTCCTCCAATGGCGAGAGCCGCGATTCCCGCACACCTGGTATAGTAAAGACCCCACAACCTCCATGGCACACGCACAAGAACCAATACGTTGTGAGGCACCCGCATGGCGTCGAGTCAGTCGGGAGGTTCACCAGAGTAGACAGGCATCTCAGAGCTGCTGGGACAGTCCCAGTTCATCATCATTACTAGGCAGACTTCAGTGAGAGTTCGTGGCCTTAGCCCCAGACACTCCACATTCTTATGATCCCAGCAATGCTTTCTTTCTTTTTCCTCTCAAATCTTCCAAATCTCTAAAGTCTGGCCACCGTACCATACCCCTTCAAAATAGCGACAGAAGCATGCCTGCTTGTTAGAAGTCTCTAGCCACAGGCCAGGAACAGCAAGTCCGAATGCACTGAAAGAAAGCAGGACGTGGTTTGAGGGAGAGGGGCGTGCCTTGGAGAGGGGAATTCCTAGTGTCCATCACAGCTCCAGGCGAGAGTAGAATACTGAATGTGCTCATCCCTGTATCAGGCCTAGCAGCCAACACACGCACCAAGCCTCACATGCACCATCCGGAAGAAGCGGTAGGACAACACAAGACGGCATAATCAGGGGTACATGGGGGCCATGGAACAACTTTCTGACACCTTTTGCCTCTGGATAAATAAGGTAGCAGATTGTTCGAGACCTAGGGACACACCCAAAATCCAATCAAAGAAGCCCGGGGGCTGTGGGGGCTTTTATGAGGCCACTGGCTCTAACTACTATTTAATGCCTGCATTCTAGTTTCAATGGTAAGGACAAGAAACAGGTAGAGACAGTGGTCCTGTTTGCTGAGATGTGGGGTACAGGTGCTCATAGCCATTTGTCCCATTTGCTGTGAAAACCTGGCAATTGCTCTTCTCCTCATTATGCATCCTTGTCTTTATCTTAGTCTAACAACTGTGTTCCAGGCAATTAACAGAATTTAACATTTTCAGTAGTTAGTGTCAGTTACTATTAGCTCCCTGGGCAGAGGGCAATAAGACTTGACCATGTGAATGGAAAACAGTGGAAAATGGACCGATGATATAGTAGAGGATTTCAGTAGAGGGTAATGTTAATTTTACACACAAAAATGAAACAGACATTGAAAATGATTTTGAAAAAGGGCCAACTTCACGAATAGTCTGAAAGTGTTTAAATGTCTATTTGTCTCAGTACCTCTCTAAAAGTATCACATGGTTAGGCAAGAAAATGTTACAAAATATTCTATTCTCAAATTAAACTGAATGGTTTCCATGGCAACACATTTCAAATCATATCTCTATAGTAAATGAAAAGGATGAAAATGCAAATCTACACGAGTGTTTGAGTATCTGAGATTTGATTGAGGGTATAGAGAATATATGCTTATAAAGAAAATTATTCTTTATGGAGAAAAACAGGCTTAAGCCTGAAGGGCAGTCCGCCAGCCTGCCAAGACAGTGGGGACTATGGCTTCCACTCCCCTGGTAGAGGAGTACCTGCCCTATTTAGAGATAGCCACTTGCCTGACCGGGATCTCTATACCCTTTACTGCAATGCAGTTAACTCCAAAACACTTGCTACCACTGCTGCTAACCATGGCTCCAGCTCACCACACAATATTTATTTCCGGTTCAGCAGTTGTAGTAAATGTCATACAGCCATGTTTTTGCGCTTATCGACTTCGTTTTTTGTTTTCCAGAAAAAAAAAACAAATAAAAAAACCAGACACTAATGGCACTGATTCACAAGGAATGTTCTCCCTGCCCAGGACCACCATGACTAAAAAGTAGATATCCTTGAGATAGGAATTCAGTGAATGCTATTTTTTTTCCTTTCAGACTGTATTTTGGTATGTCCTCCGAGCTTTTCATTTTTATTAAGTATATTCACTCATGTCCAAAGGGGGTTTATCTCTCCTGGACAGGGAAACCTAGTGACAGTTGTCCCACTCAATACAGGTCAAGGAGTTCCATCAGCAGTGCTTTCAGCACCTAAAATAGGGCGGGAAAACTGCAAGTTGGGCGTAGAGCAGCACTACCAGTTTATGGCTGTGCTCCAACTTCACCAAATTCCAAATGACTCTCACAGCTCCAAGAAGCTGAATGTAATTTATTCAGATGCTACGTTTCTTTTCACTAACTTGAAAATCATTGTATTTGATATGTGTAGAATTGTATTTTTCTTTAGATGCAAAAGAAAATATTTTAAAATATTCCTTTTTGCAGTGACGAACCTTCTGGTCAATTACTAGGAAAAAATATTTTTGGGACATTTATAAAAATGTACGACTGATTATCTCTCTCTCTATGGCATCTCTTATTAATGCATGTCCAACATGCAAGTCCAACAAACAAGAAATAATATGATGGTGAGAAAATTAAAAGAGATGAGCATGGTGCACTATGGTTGTGTGTTAGTCCAACAAGAAGCCATCCTACAGCATTCTGCAAAGCTGGAATCCAGGGAGACAAGCAGAAACTGCCATATGGCCTTCTTGCAATGCTCGAGGGAAAATGGAAAGACCTGAAGCTCAGAAATGAATACTTAGAAACCCCATAAGACATTCACTAAGACGTTTAAATAAGACCCTCTTTGTCAATGCAGTAACAGCCGGGGAGGAAACATATAGATCCAGAGCAAGGAAGCCATTATTATCTTACATAGCTGAATCCTTGCCTTTTTGGAAAAATAATCCATTAAACCTGTTTGCTAAACTGAGTCGTTTTATTGGTTTAAATCTAAATCTTTGACAATTGGAAAACTATAAGTCCATTGTAATGCAATTTATGTGTAAGCACGTGCAACATTAGCAGGTTCCAAAATTAAAATATGTATGCACTATTCGAAACTGTGAGATGCTTTTCAGATTCCACACTGAAAATATAACTTAAAGTCAGGAACTGTGCTCAAAATCTGGTCTAACTGAAAAAAATATGAAGATGGAAATCGAGTAGCCAATTATACTCATACAAGTGCCTGCCTTCAGACAAGCAGCATTTTACTGTACGCTCCCAAAGACTCCATTTATTGAACATAAAGGCATTTGTTGTGCAGCCTTGTTAGACTCACAGTGGAAATCTGTGCACAGGCAGGAGCACATGCATACAAGAACAAGACTAGGGTTACACGAAGACGTCTCCTCCAGCGGGCTCCAAATATATCACCCTATCGAAAGGCCGCCCTAGCAAATTGCAGCATTACGTGTTCAGTGTTCGTACCAGTGGCAGCTCCTCCGCTAAGGCGGAGGAGTGTCGCCCCACTGCTTGTTTGAGCAGTGCAAAAGGAAATTAAAATGATAATAGCAAGCAGTTATTATCATTTCATTTTTCTTTAGAATCCAGCCAGGTCCGGCGGGGCGGGGCGGAGAGCGGCTGGGCTCCGCTCATCGAAGGAAGCTGGAGTGATTTGCCGACTCCTAAGTGCGTAATGACGCATTGACAAGCCCTCTAGGGCCGGCCAAACCGTCATGCGCACTTGGCATGTTCTCCATTGGGCTGTGTTGCACAGCCCCGTGGAGAACATGCACAGCCTCCCTAGGCACTGCATGAGCATCCAAACAGGACGTGATCAAGGCCTCCTGAAGGCCGAAACCTGTTATGGCGGTGGTGCAGGGCATGAAATAATAAAAAATATTGCACCATAACCTGGGTCCGCTATCGTCTATTCCTGGCTGAAAGGAGTGTGAGAGGCGAAGCAAGAAATATATATATATATATATATATATATATATATATATTTATATATATATATATATCCAACAAAACCTCTGCTCCACATGGAAAAGAGCACGCACACGAGGGCAACTGTGTTTAGGGCTTTTTTTATTGCATATAGCCTCCTCCGACCCGGCAGACAAAAGAGACGCGTTTCGGCTGACACAGCAGCGTTTCTCAATCTAATCAGCGCCATTTTACTTCAACTTAAATACCTAGTTTCAGTCATAGACATAGAAGAGTTTCTAGATTGCAGATAATAAAGCATTACATTTCCCTGAAATAGCGTAAACATGCAAGTGTGATCACTTTACATGATCAATGTGCTACGTGGAAAATATTGTAGATGTCAATAAAAATGCATAGTGCATCATGATGTCCCCATTGAATGCCTAGTGCACAATCGAACCACTGCGCATTGTACAGAGAAAGCATTGCCTTATCATATTCAGAAACGGGTATTCAATAAAAGTCACGAAAATAAAAAACATATCGAGCTAACCCTAAAGGTAACACTATTAAAAATTAGTCATGCTGCATTCAAAATATGGCAAAAGGGAGACTTGCCGGAATACACCTGCTTCCTTCAATACACGGAAGCAACACAGGTCAGAGTCCGTAACAACACATTTGCATTTTCATTTCAATATTAAGTTGACAGACATGCTAATCGATATCGGGGTTTGGCACAGATGAATCACCAACAAACACTATTGGCATAATTGATACTAGTACCAGCAAAATATGTGCCAGAGTAAATGCGGAACTTGAAAACACCCCTAATGCAATTAATTGCCTAATATCAGTCTCCACATTATCTAATCACCCCAGCATGGACTACTCGTACCATAATGCATCAGAGTGTTAGTCCGCACATTACTGAATGGCCCCCTCAGTTTGTAGGCATCTGCAAGTTCGTGTGCAAACACAAATCAACAGCGTTGTTTGATAGATAAATATCATGGAAACACACAAATATCCAGTAATGTGCAACCAGATACCCAAGATCGGTGCATGCCTTCACCTGGAAACTTCCGGACTCAGACTCCATGTGTTAATCCCTTAAGTGTGGGACCATCCAATTATCACGAAGTCTCCACATTTAGCAGCAGCATAAAATATGAGCTAAGACAAGTAAGCAGGGTCGGGGGAGACCGTTGTGTATATATATATATATTTATTTTTTTCAAAACAGTGTCAAGGACACTATAAACCGTGATCAAGGTCTGAGTGGAGACCGAAACGCGTTGGGTGACGTTTGTGCTATAAATTAAATAATAAACAAAATTTTGTAAAGCGGACTTCCTGGGAGTGCGCCAGTGTATAGTGTCCTTGGCACTGTTTTGAAATGTGATACCGGAATGGTTCGGCCGGGCCAGAGGAAATATGCACCACCCAGCAAAAAAGAGCGCCATCCACTAACCTGAACCAAAACGGAGAGAATATATATATTATAAAAGAGAATTTACCAGTAGCGGTAGGTGGTGGGAGTGCCGCCGGGCACCTGACGTGGGGAGGGGTAGGGTGGGGGGCAGTAAACTACGGATTACGGCCGTTTACAGGTAAGTACACATATAAATAAATAAAACGAATTTCGTTTCTCGCGCTGCATCGCCAAATTACTACCCCCCACCCTGTCCCTCCCCCGCCCCACGTCAGCGCCCGGCGGCACTCCCACCACCGACCGCGACTGGAATTTACATATGCTGCCATTCACGACATTAATGTCAGACACCATTTAACACATCACAGAAGCCCGTTTACCCGGGAAAAGGGCAGAAAGAAAGGGTGCTAATTTGAGGTTGTCTCAATGTAACAGTTTCTTTTTGGAAAACAACAATACTTTTTGCTTGCTGCTCCTGCCAATCTGCCTCCGCAGTAATTGATCAATAAGCAACCCATTGCACCAGCTACAGGAAATTCCAATGCAAGGGCTTTTTTCTTCATTATTAGTAACGAGCCCTGTCTTGCCAGAGGTAACACCAGTGTTTAATTTGTAAAATAATAAGTACCAGTGGCCAAAGTTTTTCTCAAAGCCGCGGACGGCACCGAAAAATATCAGGATTGCCGATTACTAAGGATGCGTATTCTCGATTTAACCTCCTGCGTCTTTCTCCCACCACCAGTCACTCTCTGCCCCTTTATTTTACTCTTACAGGTTTTTTCATCTGTTTTCGTCCTTTGTCACCATTTTTCCATCTTTCTTTCTCCTCCTTTCTTTCGTTTGTGTGTTCCTCTCTCTTGCTCTAGGTGAAAGCCTGATGAGTAAAAATAAGTGCCAGTCCCCATAAATAAGTGCTGGTGGGCCCCACCTGCAGCCACCTGCTCAAATTAAGCACTGGGTACCACGTATCCTAAGTGACCTCTTCGTCACAGCACAGACTGTAAGGGCTTCTGAGAAGCGCTTATCAAAGAGAAGCATCTGTAACTCCTCTATAAGCAGCTATGGGGAGGTTTATCAAAGCTGGTAGCAAACGCACATTTTTAAATCAGAGGTCATTGAGGAGTATTTTCCTTATAATAAAACAAACAGATTCATATCAAATGCTCTAAATTGCACACCAGATCACCAATGAAAGAATATGTGCTCACTTAAAACAACTGATCTGACTAGAATTACTTAAAGAAGCACACAACGTAGACTGCGCATAAACCATCCGCTGCGCAGTAAAATGATCTGCAATTCCCTAGCTGCACACGGGTTCAGCCACAAACCGTAGTTGACAAAGAAGGTAAATAATGGAGGTTCCTCCACAGCAATACGTAATGCAGAGCCTGTTCACTGGGTAAAACTCAGAGAGGCAGTGGTTAGCTTGGGGCAACTGGGTAGGTAGAACTGGCGCTACCATGATTGGTACCCTTTTTACACTGAAGTATTAGCGTACCTCACAGTTGCAAGGCACCGTTTTGTCTTCTGAGTAGGGACGGTGGATACCTCTGTGAAACCTCAAGGTTTACTCGCAGCTGCATTTCTCTCTGTACCTCCATGTCAGGAAGTGGCACAGCCAGAGAGTCAAGGGCTCTAGTGCAAGGATGGAAATGGGCCCTCTGGCTGCTCTTTGAATCGTAAAGGACAGCAATAATCAAGATGTGATGGGCTTCTCAAGCCTCTGTTCCCCGGTGCCACGGCACTTGCTACACCAATAATAGCTACACCCCTGATGTCAGCAATGCAGCACCTGCCCAATCCTTGTTACCGATTCCTACCCTTGCCAGCTCTGGGCCACCCTGAGCCTCAATGTCATCACTGTGATTGGCTTTGCTTTTTAGCTGTCACCGTGTTTTATCCTGCCATTAACGTGGAAGTGGGCCCATGATTAATGCACTAGTCTAGGATTCTCGGTCGGTCCTGGAGGGCCAGATCCATGCCACATTTTTAGCATATCCCCATTTAGATAAATGTAGTTATCTTAAAAATCTGGCATGGATCCGGCCCTCCAGGACCACCTTTGGAAAACCTGGCACTAGTCAGAGCTCACACAATGTACATAACTTTCACAGGGCTAAGAAGCCGAAATGCGTTCTTGGGTAGTTTTAGAATAGATGCTTAGTCACCCACATCAGCACCTGGTATGTTGATCAGCATCAGGGCTGCAGTCATATCTCCACATGGGCAATTTGAACAACGTGCTTGATACAGCATAACTGAAAAGCCACTGCATTTTTTGCTGATCAACGCTATGACAAAATTTACCAGCAATGTGAGACGTGTTGGTGCATGAAGCGAAAGCTCCAGCAGGGCAAAGCCTGGTTAGCATACCAGCCGTCTGAACATTGCATCACTTAACCCTTCTTTCCTCAGCTTGTTGCAAAAACCATGCAGCCTTGCAGGATGGAACATCAGTTGAATTTCATTGAAATGCTATGGTTCTCAAGCTGAAGAAGGCAGCTGCACAGGAGTCACTCCTACATGCCAGATGCGAAGACCAGAGCTATCAGGCTGCGTTCAATTTAGACTGCAGATCCACCAGCGGTAGCAGGAGGTGATTCCTGCTGCTAGTAAACAGAATCAGGCATCTTCTCTAGTGAGTAACAAAAGATAAACCGAAAGAATATACATTCTGTAGAGGTAACTCGCGTAGTCATATAGATTACATAATGGTATCGTTGGAACTCTGGCATTATGCAATTGATTTAAAAATAGACCCAAGAATTGAGAGCGACCATCGTCCACTTGTACTGACGTTATCTAGCCAGCTATTCTTTTCCATCTCCCCATGTATTGAGGATAGTAACACTTCTTTAGATGACCTTCTAGTAAGCAATAGTCGCCGATCATTGAAGTGGCCTTATATCTTAGGGAATAGTGAGTCCCTAATAAACATCTATAATACATTTGCAGATACTTTTGCACCCCACATAGATCAACCAATAGATAAAGATTGCCTGCTAGACCTACATAAAGAACTTTTGGCAGCGTTGTTGCCAAGTGTGACTAATATACCCAAGAAAGGGAAAAGAGGAAATAAAGGCCAACTTAAAGAAGTAAACCCATGGTACGACAAAACATGTCATGATGCCAAGGCCGGATTAATAATGGCAATAAAAAGCGGCAATATAACCAGTACAAGGGAGGCTAGGACTAAATATAAGAAAACGCTTCGTAACGCGAAGAAAACATGGGACGATGGAATTTGGTCAGACTTACTCATTGCAGCTAAGGCAAAGGACCAGCAAGGTTTTTGGAGCCTTGTAGCCAAAGGGAACAAGACGGGAAGGGACGTCAAAGATATATATCGAGATGCAAACACTTGGGTGGAACATTTTACTAGTTTGTATGCTGCAAGGGAAAGTAGGCAACTCATACATATCGATGAACTAGCAGCTAATACAAAGGATCTTACTTTAGTTTTTAGCTTGGACGAAACAAAATCGGCAATTAGTGCAGTTAAACCAGGGAAAGCTCCCGGACCTGATAGAATTCCGGGTGATTTACTGAAGCATGATATCAGTGTCTGGGGACCATACATAAATTCCCTTTGTAATGCAATAGCCTTGGGAGCCCCCATCCCGGATACTTGGAAAGGGGCTGAAATTATTACAATTTTTAAAAAAGGTAACCGTTATGACCCTGCAAACTATCGCCCAATTAGTCTAATAGACATTTTACAGAAAATTTACGCTAGGCATATTTTAAATCGATTAAACACTTGGATTGAGGACAATAATGTGCTTTCAAAATTCCAGGCTGGTTTTAGAATAAAACTCAGCACAACGGATCAGGTTTTTAGATTTACATGTCTTTGGTTGGAAATACGTAAAAATAAGAAAGGGTCACCTTTACGTTGCTTTTGTGGATTTAAAGGCAGCGTTTGACCTTATTCCATGGGACTTATTATGGCATTCGCTGAGATGCCAAGGGGTACCTTGTGATTTACTAAAGCAAATAATAAGATTACATGAAGAGAATTATGCAAAGGTAAGATGGGGTCCGAGGGGCGAATTATCTGAGGCAAACCCAATAAAAAGAGGTGTACGTCAGGGATGTGTGCTGGCACCAACCCTATTCTCACTGTATGTAAATGACATCCCCAATTATTTGAATGGTTGCCAGAATGATGCACCTAAATTGGGAGGGGATTTGGTGCCAGCACTTCTATTTGCTGACGACACCATTCTAATATCGCAAACACCAAAAGGATTGCAACGCCTAATAGACTCCTTCTATACTTATTGCACAAAGAAAGGCCTCGAAATAAGAATTGGCAAAACGAAATATATGGCCATAAATCCCCACAACACTTTTAAAAAAAACATTGTACTAAATAGTCAAAAGTTGGAGTATGTGCAGAGTTTTAACTATTTGGGCATATCTCTGGATACAAAGCTATCGTGGAAGACACAAATGGAAAAGAACAGGATAGCTTTACTCCAAAACTCCCTGCCCATAATGAAAAAGCACAGGAGTAGTTTCTCCAAAGCAGTTTCCCCAGCCCTGGAGGTGTTCAAATATAAAGCCCAAGCAGCCGCACTCTATGGGGCCGAAATATGGGGTCCTTACTGCAAAAAGAATTTTGAAATAGAGGAAAACAAATTTTATAGAATGCTTTTAAGTCTCCCTGCGCGAGCTCCTTTAATTCCGATTACCCTAGACCTGAATGTTAAACGCACTGACCATCACGCATTATTAAGACCTCTATTATTTTGGGTCAGAATTTGGTCCACTATAGAATTGCTACACTACAAGGTAGGTCTAGAGGAGATATTGAAGTTGGACCAGCATAGGAGTATTTTGTGGCTTAGACACGTTTTTTTGTGGTTCAGAAAATTGGGCCTATCCCATTACTGGGATGACCCAACCGCGTTGCCCGTAGCCTCAAAGAAACTGCTAAAAACAACCTTCTGGGCCCATATTCAAGACAGCGTGTTACATGGTCTATCTAATGGATCGCTAACGACTAGGTTCCTTTTGTTTAAGGACGTAGCAAATTTTGAGCCCTTTCTTGATGAGGTGCGCCCACAATTAGCAAAAAGTTTATATATGAAGTTTAGATATGGTGTGCTAGATATAAATGCAATCACGTCTCGATGGGCTATCAATAACGCTGGAACAGGGAATGATTTGTGTTCTTTATGCCCAAATAAGGTTAAAGAAACTGATTTGCATGTATTATTCTTCTGTCCTCTATATGTCAAGCCTAGAAAGAAATGGATTAAACCAATCTGTATAAACATGGGTACTAGGTCTTGCAGAGAGGCTGAAAGAATTCTAAAAACTGATACATCGCAACCAATTGTATTCAGTGTCAGTAAATTTTTACTTGCCGTAAGCTTCTTAAGGGCCAAATCAGGACTGAAGTTGTAACAAATGTGATTAAGTATTTTCAGGGCAATAACAAATGAATTTTGATAGAGTATGCAGATACAATAGGTATAAGGGAGCTTTGTCGTGGGAAATGTTAGTAAGAAATTATTATTATTAATTGTTTTTAATGTTTTAGGGATGGAAGCACAAACAAAGAACAAAAATTAGGAGTCCTTTACTAGTGTTATTATTGTTTTTATATTGATGCCTATTTTAAACATAATTATGTTCTTAAAGAAATGGCGATAGGTCATATACAATACTTTTTTTGTATTCCCTTTCCATCTATTAATATTGTAATAGTATTACTGCAGTATTGCATATGGAAATCGTATGTGTTTTAATGCATCTTTTATGGTTTAAAAGAACCGAAATAAAGATTTTGAAATGAAATGAGTAACAAAAGTTTATTTTTAGGAGCATGATGAATGGTACTAACGGCCTGTCACAACCGACAGCAACTGTCTAAGCAGAGACATCTCTGCAAGGCATGTAGGTACATCATATCACAAAAGATAAGTGGAAGAAACTCTTGATCAGCAACTAATGGAATACATAAATACAATCCACCACCATCTAGTTATGGACTCATTCTTCTTTCCCTTGCTCTGCTAGCAGTTGGCAACCACCTAAAGCCATTAAATAAATTCAGAAGTATCCTGGAGGTTTGATTAGAGCCACACCTCGAAAACACATAAAAAAGTTGTTTGCTCCTCTTACTGTGCTCTCAAGATCGATAATAGCAGTAATTCATCAGCTGAGAATCGTAAAGTTTTTACAGACCTTTTTGCTCCCCTTTCAGGCTGTTCTGCCATACAACCTCAAAGAGTGCAAGACAAAATCCCAGATTGCAATAAATGCAACACAAATGTAAATCAAATTAAAAGCAACAACCATAGGTTGGTAGACACTTCAAATATTAGTTCAAAAATAAGGAAGATCCCAATATATGTTGTAAAGGGGTCTTCCTCAGGAAACAAACAGGCAACAATCTGACTTGTAATTGTGATGCCATGAATGATGTACCCATGAATTGCTATCAGATTGCTTCAAAATGTTAACTGTATACAATACTATTTGTAAAGGCACTCTAGCACATCAGTAAACTCATCCGAGTGCCGCTGGGGCCAAAAGTTGACATTTTCTAGTTTCAGGCACTCATTTATTGTTGGACGTATGGGGATCCTGAATTGTTACATGTCCAGATTCTGCTGCATTTGTGTTCATGTGACGGAAACTATTCATATTTAGTTATCTGTGCACTTCATTATTAGTTCATCATTGTCATCTACACTGTGTCTGCACCAGGGGCACCTCATTTTTGAACTAATGTCTACCAACCGTTGGTTGTTGCTTATAATACAATTTACATGTAATCAGTAATTTGTGTTGCATTTATTGCTACCAGGGATTTTGTCTTGCACTCTTTGAGTCTTAAGGCTTCTCTGTCAAGGTCAATCCTGATGACACCCAAATCATGATTCGTCTTAATGATGAACTGGGCACATCACAATCCTTCTTTTGGGCCTGGGAATCTTAGGTTGCTTCCTGGATCAAAGTTAATTCCTTGAATCTGAACTCTGATAAAACAGTGGTTTTGATCATTTATGGTCCTAACACCATCTGGTCTTCCCTTCATTCATATTCTGCTCTTGCCACATGTGTGAAATATTTAGGATTTCATGTTTTACCAATCTGTCTCCTTCTTTGATTAAATAAAATTTGCATCCTCTGTCTGCATTGTCTACATCCTTATGATTCCCAAAATCATATCTCTCCTCCTGTTTGACTGCCACTGAACTGCTCAGCAGCCTACCATTCTTCTTGAACTTAGATCACACATCTTACTTGATTTACCAACTTAAGAGCATCTCAAAGGCAGCCACCCTGGTCACTCTTAGGCTGTCTACCTGCAACTCTGTTACCCATCATCTTATGATTTAGGATTGTGTCCTGCACACCGCACCACCAAGAGCTCCAGATTGAAAGTACTGTTCATTTGCCATTGGGCATTTCCAGTGGCGTAACAATAGCCCCAGCAACCCCCGCGATGCAGGATGGACCCCAAGCTCCAGGATGCCCCCTCAGCACTGTGCATGGGCACACCTGAGAGCTCTTGACTGGGTCCGGAATGTGGGGGGCCCCCTCCTTGGATTTTGCAGAGGGGCCCCCTCAAGTTTCGGTACACCATTGGGCGTTTCAAAAGAAGGATCCCATCTATATGTAGTAGTATATCACTCCTTATCTTCCTTGTTGGCCACAGCTCTCTGCATCCGTGAACACACGCTAGAAAACCTCATGCACATTGTCAATGTTTTTACTTTTTGCGTGCTAAAGAGTGGAATTTTCTTCGTTCTTCCTTGCATCTCCTGACTAATCATCTTCGACTTAGTAGAGAACTCAAAATCTACTCTGACCACCTGACTCCCTCTTGCCAGGTATTTTGCAGCGCCAGGACATACCTTTGGGTATCTAAGTGCTTTACACATTTGTTCATTCATGCATTGCTATGCAGCTTGCCAGGACTGGTGTAGTCCACAAGGATTTCAATATAAATTTGCAACACAAGAAAATTATTTTCAAATCCTACAAAGCATGAGCATCAAGTAGCGGTAGCCAGGAATAGTAACGGCTGCCCCTGTCTTGCCCTTTACTGCTCCTGCCACTGCCCTGGCTACCCCTGGTGTAAGGGCTCACACATCGGAGGCTGCTGATCATCTAAGAAGGGCAGAGTTTTCAGACAAATTGTTTGAAGACCATGGAAGCTTTTTAATAGGGTGATGTCATCAGTAGTGCCATGATGTCACTTCTGCTACCATTGACATGTTGGTAAAGTGGCGTACAGGCTCCGAAGATATTCTTTCAAACCCTTAGTCACATTTCTAAAAGCTTTAAAAAAATATAACATCATCAAACAACCGACACAACTGCACAGAATAAACTACACAGGCCAAATAAATATTGCAAGGGGAAAGCCCTCTGTGAAAACGGATATGAACCTCCTGCTATAAGTGTGCATGCAATTAGCATGAATTCATGTACTTGCCAGTGCCGGAAGGTTTCACTATCATACTGCCTAATCATTCTACCTTAGCCCCTGCTGTTCAGCTAAGGCTTATCCACAATTCACTGAAGGCTCACTGTCTATTTTAAGAAGTTCCCACTGAGGGGGCAATGAAGTGTCACAAATCTCCAGGAAACATTTTCGGAAAGATATAAACTGCCTCCATTCACATACTAATGCCGTCTTCAGTTGTTAGCTTTAGTATATGAAAGACGAAAGCTTTAAATATGAGTCATGCAGGCAACCGACAGATAACTCTTCCATAGGCAACTCTGAAGTTAATCTTAATTTCTGATTTATTTATCAATGCAGGTAGTTGCAACACAAACACTTGTGGTAAAACACTAAAAAGCCAGCATAAAATGTAACTACATTTGCAACATGAACACGAGTCGTAATGAAGTGTTTTATTTAGGTTTTATCTTATGCATATTGTCAGCTTACATTTAATAAGTTTAGATGTGTTCATTTGCATTTTAGTTGGAGTGGGCTTTGTGGGGCATTTACAGTTAGGTGGAGTGAATGCCTAGGCACTAGCCCTAACACGCTCCCGGTTCCCACCTTCTTATGTAGAGGTGGGGGGAGCGCTCAGTTTCCAAGGCCAAAGCCTCAGATGACCACTTATTCGGAGACTATGACCCAGTGGTTCATCTACCTCAGTACTGCTGGTTCAGTAGAGTAAAATACCTGCTCTACACGTGCAAGCAAGAGAGTCAGCCGTGAAAATGCTCCATCTTCCTGTAGGAACACCCTAAATTGGGTGGATGGTTAACCACCAAGTCAGCTGAGGAAGAGGCCCTCACTCCCAGCTGTTCAGAGATTGCTCACTAGGTTCTGAGAAACGTAATTTGTCTTTTCTTTAGGATACAAGACAGGCAACTCATCTAAGGATACATAAAGATCCCACCAGCCAAAAAGGAAGGAGGATGGAAAAGAAGAGTTGCAGAGCCAACCGATCGAATCACTGTAACATTCTGGTTACCAGTGGCATAATAATGGTGCACACGAAGCATACTGGTGGCATCTTGACAACATTTTGGCTATCCCTGGCATTATAGTGATGCATAGAGTACACCATGTCTATCTCTGCAATAATGGAGGTCCAGCCTGTCATGTGGTCAGGATAGGCCCGGTTAGAAACACCACCATGTACATGATCACGTTTCTTAAGTTGCCTTCTCTTTTAAACACAGTGAATTTTGACATACATTTGCGTGCATGACCATGCAGGATAACATTCTCTGAATCTGCATTGCTTATATTTCCACTTTGTAGACACACTATCAAGGGATAAAGTTCACTGCACAAATGTCATTGTTGTTATTGTCCGGTGGTGACAACGTTATCGAACTAGAGTAAACAATTGCGTCCTGACTGAGTTTTCGACATGGCCACTTGGGTGCTGCTTATTATATATACAGAACCACTTGCTTGTTTAGAGTGGAGGAGCACTCAGCTGATGCTGCGAGGTCATTGCAAGCCGGAATTCCAGCTCAACTGATTTCTGTTTACCAACACGAGGGATGTCCAGCTCTACACCATGACAGACAGCCTGATGACACTTACCCGCAGGTAAAGAGGAAGTTAGACCACCTGGCACGGATTTGACAGATCACCCACCCTAGGCAAGACTAGGTTAGGGAGCGCTAAGTAGGAGGGCACTATACACAGTACTTATATGCTATCATATATTCACTGTTTTAGCATAATGGTGGAATTGTTCATCTTTTTCACTATCCTTATAATGCTAATTACATTATTCTGTTTCTTTCTATTTAATCATTGCAGTACACATATTTTACTCAAGAATCACAATGCTTCAATAAAACTGCAGGTTGTGAATTTCTTGTGTATTTATTTGGGTATGCATGAGAGTCCAAACGAAAAGGTTCTAGATCTGTTACCATGATTTCCCTGGGGAGTTAGGGTTGTCATGTTCTGAGGTTGCACACACATTTGTTCCCCCATAAGGTTAGAGTTACAGATTAGAGGTAAAGATGGTGAGCTGTAAGTTAGCAGGACTACAGGCCAACATATCCCTGACGGAGCGCACAGAATCAGTCTGGCACAATCCTGACGTTTATGTTGTCCAACAAACACAGTTTTTACTAGGAAGTATAAAGCTGTATGACAACCCTTGACATTTAGTGGAAATTGTTAATATAATGGTGGCTTTTCCCTGCATAATGGTTGTGAAATCACTGGTATTGTAGGAGTAGAAAATAATGTTGTATGATGGTCATCATTGCTATTTCATGATGAATGCTCATGAAAGCCAGAACCTGTGTGTGACACTGGTACCAGAGAGTTCTAGAATAAAATGAGATGCTCATGTGTCTTGAGCAAACATGTATTAATCAAAATGAAAAATAATCACGTGCTCCTCATGACACTGACACACTTTTGTTTTGAAAACTTTGGTTTTTCTCTACAGTGAGAATTCTGTATTTGATGGACGAAACGGGTATTTCTAGACCAAAATGACTGTTTCTCTGATCTTTAAAACTGATCATTGAATGAAAGTGTGGTATGAGGACTTACAGCTGATCTTGGTTCATTGGTGCCAGAGAACACTTACTGCTAAAGCTGCTCCTTTTTAATTTTTGTGGAGTTATTTTCATCATCTAAATTGATAAAGCTGTTTGATACTTTCGCACTTGGAGGCAAACATATGTAAGACTGGTGTAACCCATGGGTACTCACAAACATTTTTCCAGGGGCCTAAAAGTATAGGCTGTGGTGTGCATGAAGGCCGCATTGTTGCTAGCTAGGTCGGAGTGGGGCATAGAAGGGTGAGGTGTAAGGTGGGCACAGTATGTACATCAGATGGACAGTGAGTCATGCAGTTATTTTGAGGGGTTCTTTTGATACTGCCACCTAAATTAAGCCCCTAGTCACTAGAATAGTAATAGATTTGACAATACTGTGGTATGCTGTATCTGAATCGCTATCCCTCTACAGCTCCTTGGCGTAAGCCTTCTCTCCTTGCTCCCTTGGGAGAGTTAAGTAAACAAATGAAACAACTTGATTATTGAATTGGAATTAAATAAAATTGTATAATGTAAAAACACAATTTCAGGGATCAATCCCGGCCTCCCCACCTGACCAAATTGTGTGACCCTAGTCGATTATTTATTTCACCTTCCCTCCTTTTTCTTCATTATCACATATAAGCGCACCTTGAAATACATGAGTTCAAGCTGTGCTGTGTACAAAACATTCTCTTGTGTTTGATTGAATAAACTATGATGCCCATGTATAATGACAACCCTGGTCACCCAGAGGGGTCCACATGCCAACTGACTTGCCTCTTAGTTCACTATTGGCATTGTTGTCATGATGGTGGCATGAATGTTTCCAAGTTTAATTTGAAAACTATCACTTTAAAAAAATACTCAATGCACTGATATAATCTGATAGACTAAGGAGAAATGTGCCTGCATATTAATAAAATAAACGTTTTATGAATTTCGAAGAGATCTTATCATATGTTTACACGTTTGTTGTGGGATGTCTTTAAAAATTAAGGTGTTCCTAAAGTTAAGTGGGGCAGAACACATTCTCTGCTTCTTTTCTTTTACTTCAGTTAGCCTGTAACATGGATGTCGATTTAACAAAATGCCAGGGATAGCAGGAGTAAAAAGAACAATTGATGGACAGAATGCAGAACAATGTCATACATTCACCCCAGTACAGAGATCTGGGCCTAAATCCATAGTTTTTGTGCTCCCCATGCCTTACAGTTTGAAACCAGCCATATGCAAATCAGTCTTGACCCTGCTCCCAATGGGAACAGTCCAGCCCAAACTGCCAGGCCAGGTCCTCCCTGGACTGGAAACAAGCATCCTAGGACCGTTTTCGGGGTTTCACCCTTCATCAGCCAGGGTAGCTTGACTCCAGTGGCATGGAGAGCATAGGACCCACGTCTGGGCATACCCGTTCCACTCGGGATGACAAATGCAAAAAGAACAATTGGTGGACAGAATGCAGAACAATGTCATACATTCACCTCAGTACAGAGATCTGGGCCTAAATCCATAGTTTTTTTACTCACCATGCCATTCCAGTTTGAACCCAGCCATATGCAAATCAGTCTTGACCCTGTGCCCAATGGGAACAGTACAGCCGAACTGCCAGGCCAGGTCCTCCCTGGACTGGAAACAAGAATCCTAGGACCAGTTTCGGGATTTCATCCCTCATCAGCCAGGATAGCTTGAATGAATGAATGAATGAAAAAGCATTTCTTAAGCGCATAGCTACCTGAGGGCATCCCAGCGCTGATAGCGGCACGTACAATGAGACTACTAAACCAAATTAAGGAAAAAGCCAAGTTTTAAGAGTTTCACAGAAGGCCAGATGATTAGGTTCACTGCACACGTGGAGGGGAAGGGAGTTCCATATCCTAGCAGCATTATATGAAAACAAACGGCCACCACTTCTTGCCCTTTTTATTCTGGGAACTAAGGCAAGGCGGAGGTCGTCCGAGCGCAGGCATCTGTTCGCTCAATAGGGCAAAATAAAGGACCGGTTAATGGGCGGTCCCTTTCCTACTAGTGTCTTATGAACAATACAGAGTGCCTTAAATTTAATTCTCTCCTGTATAGGAAGCCAATGGAGGGAACTCAGAGCTGGTTTCGCCGATTGGCGGTTTGGTATCTGAAGGAGCATACGTGCTGCGCAGTTTTGCACAGTCTGTAGCTTCAAGATGGCGGCACTGGGAGCTCCTAAATACAGGACATTCCCATAGTCCAGGCGGGACAGAATTAAAGCCTGGACCATGAGCCTTCTTGCAAGGAAGGGTAGCAGCGGAAGCACTTTCCGGAGCATCCTGAGGATACCATAGCAAGTAGCCGCCAATTTACAGGCCTGATACTTAAAGTTCAGATCATGATCGAGCCAGATACCCAAACTCTTGATCTGGTTCTTCGGAGCAGGAGCGGGGCCAAGACATGCTGGCCACAGCACTCCTGCATCAAAAGTAGGGGAGTTCCCTAGGAGCATCAGCTCCGTCTTATCTCCATTTAGTTTCAAGTATGAGTGCTTCATCCAGTAAGCCACCTTCTCCAGGCATGGACGTAAGCCAAGAGAAGAGTTATCAGGGTGGTTTAGGGCCACAACATGTTTTGTATCATCAGCGTAAGTGACGATCTGGACCCCAAAAGTAAGCACTATCTCCGCTAGTGGGCTCATGTACACATTAAACAGGGTGGGACTCAAAGACAATCCCTCCGGAACACCGCAGCGGAGAGACATAAGTTTAGATGCAGCATCGCCTTTGAAAACCTGAAATGACCTTTCTTCCAAGAATAATTTCAGCCACAGTATGGCCCCCCCGTCACTGCTAAATTTCTTTGGACCAAGATTTGGTGGTTAACAGTGTTGAATGCTGCACTAAGGTCCAAAAGGATGATAGCTGTGGAACCTCCAGAGTCCAAGATCTTCTTGGACTCTTCGACTACTGCTAAAAGGGCCGTTTCTGTACCCTGTTGGGGTCGAAAGCCAGTCTGTGAGGGGTGGAGAAGATTGTGGGACTCCAGAAATGTGGAGAGGAATAAGTTAACATGTTTTTCAAACAATCTTACTGATCCCTGGAAGAAGCGAAATGGGGCGATAATTTCCCAGGAGATCGGGATTGAGACTCGGCTTTTTTAGCAACGCCTTCACCATGGCACTTTTCTATGGGGAGGGGACTACTACAGTAGAAATAGAGGCGTTAATCAGCTCCAGTATCACAGGAGAGACTGTTCCGGCAGCTCGATGCAAAATAGTAGGAGGGGCTGAGTCTGTAGGCGAACCACATTTTACCAAAGCCGAAGTATTTCCTAACGACTTAAGGTCCATCAAAGAAATTTCCTCTAAGTGGTGCTCACTGGTCTGAGGCATAAAATCCAGCGGTAGCGACTTGCAGTAGCCAACCGCCAGGGGAAAGGAAGTGTAGATGGCTTGAATTTTGTTATAGAAAAATTCTGACAATTTGTTACAGCGGGAACTGGCGTCATCAGAGGTAACTGGAGGTGAAGGACGACTAAGGAGGTTTTTAGCGATGCGAAAAATTTCGCTGGGAGAATTAGCTGCCAGAGTAATTCTTTCATCATAATGTGAAGCTTGTGCAGATTTAATTTCCGCTTTATAGATTTTAATGGCCTCCCTGTATTTTAATTTTTTGACTAACGAAAAATCCTTTCGCCATATTCTCTTCACTTTTCTTACAGATCTGTTTGAGCTCACGGAGCTTAGGGGAGTACCATGCCGTTCTATTGGTCCCAGCTAAATTATGAATCCACTTCTTAGGGAGGACCCGATCTAGTGAAGACTCAATCCACTTATTAAAATTATCATTAGCACTGATAGGATTAGGATCATGGGTCGGCTTGGTATTTTCCAAAGCCATGATCCACTGTTCTAACAGAAGTTTGGACCATAGGCGTGTCAAGCTTCTGACCGACTTGACAGACAGTGTGGGACGTGTAGGAGTCCCGGTAAAAGGAATCAAAAAATGGTTGGACCAGGGCACTGGAATAGGGTTCCTTCCTGATAATTCATCAGTATTGGAGAAAATGGGATCAAGTAGGTGGCCTTTCGCATGGGTGGGAATAATAACATTTTGTTTGAGTTGATAGGCCGCCAAGTCCTTAGCCAACTCGACAGCTGCCCAATGTGAGGGATCATCGAAATGAAGATTGAGATCCCCTAGCAGCGTAAAGTTGGAGGGAGTGCTGGCTAAATTATCTACCATATCAGGGAGAAGTTTACAAAATTGACCAAGTGCACCCGGGGGACGATAGATTAAAATACCTGAAAAGGTAAGAGTGGGTGAGAATCCTATCGCAAATGAGAGGTTCTCACAGTCTGGTAGACGACCTGCAGAAATGCGGCATCTAAGCTGCCTTTTATATATAATAGCAATACCGCCGCCTTTACCTGATTCTCGGTTCTGAATAAGGTAGCCTGGAGGAAGAGCTTGAACAAGGTCAGGCTCCGATCCATTATTTAGCCATGTTTCAGTCAAAAACAGGGCTTCCGGGAGTTCTTCCTCTAACAAGATAAAAATGTATCGCCGAATGTTTTGAAATTGACCTACAGTTTAGCAGAAGCATTTTATAGGATTCCTGGTGAGACAGAGTCACTTGTGGTTTAAAAAACGGGCAGAGTTTAAAAGAGCAATGGGCGCAACAGGAGTCTTTGCGACAAGGAGAAATAGAGTGTAAGCAATTGCCTTTAGTTACCCCCATTAACTGTCGAAGCTGATCCGAAGTGTAAACGCGATTATCTGTAGGAAAACGTGTAGGGGTTGTGGCCCCTGGCCCCGCTCGGACACGGACGGGCGCAGACGGGCTTGCCTTTGGCGCGCCAGCGGCACGCCCGCTGTGCGGATGCGTCATCAGCCCCTTTTGTAGCGTCAGCGTCAGCTCAGCTGCTGGAGCACTGACCAAAATGGCGAAGATTAGAGTGCAAATTAGCAAAGTGCAAATTAGCGGTGGAAAACCCCCCGGAGCTATAACACAGCTCCCCACAGTTGTGCAAGCAGCAATGAAATGCCAACAATAAAATAAGTACAGCAGATTAAAACAGTTGTTTTTAAAACTCCCTCCGAGCCTTAATGCAGCTCGTAGTGACTCAAAGTATACCGCTGCGCGGTCGCGTCATCAGCCCCTTTTGTAGTGTCAGCGTCAGCTCAGCTGCTGGAGCGCTGACCAAAATGGCGAAGATTAGAGTGCAAATTAGCAAAGTGCAAATTAGAGATGGAAAACCCCCCGGAGCTATAACACAGCTCCCCACAGTTGTGCAAGCAGCAATGAAATGGCAACAATAAAATAAGTACAGCACATTAAAACAGTTGTTTTTAAAACTCCCTCCGAGCCTTAACGCAGCTCGTAGTGACTCAAAGTCAGTTGACTCCAGTGACATGGAGAGCAGTGACATGGAGAGCACGGGGATAGCAGAAGTGACATCACATGATCTCGAACCCCAGTCTTTTCTGGAAGTGATGTAACATATCCTTTGACCCTGTTCCCATCACAGATACTGACATAAGAATTCCAGGTTAAGTGCATTATTACTAAAGTAACAACAATTTCTAACAGATATGGATAGTAATAAAATGAAGACAGGTTTGGCCAGGATGAGCTTTAGGAAGTCTTGGTCCTCCAGCATCTCACAGTTGGAAGCACCACTGGATCGAATGCAGGGGAATTATGGGCTACCTTTTTGCTACCGGACGTCTAAAAAAACTGCATTGATAACAGCTTCTGCCACAAAGAAGATAAAAGAATTGCAAACAATTGTAAGTGGGTGCATGTAATGCTTCAATAAAAAGAGTGAGGAGATATCAGAGCCCAGGTGAATGCCATGATAGCACTTTTACAGCCTGTTTTTAAGGGGCAGGGGGAATATTTATAAAGATCCTCCAAGAACGAGGCTATCCAGGCAAAGACAGTACTGTGGACATGCACCTCTGTGAAATGTTTTACCACAATGGGATGGCCAACTATGTTGATTGTTGTTGAAATGTCAAAAAGAGCATGTGTACTAACCCCGTCAACCTCCAACCATTCTCTCACATCACCTAGGATTGACGGAATTCCCAATTTCATGCCCTGGCCTTGGTGAAAGTCTGCCTGCCTAGAATAAGGAGGGCATGCTGTCCTACACAAGCGTGATCTGCGAAGAATCTGTTCATTCCAAAGTTCTAACCAGAAACGGATGGAGAGAAATAGGGAGCAAGTTAGAAGGGTCAGTGGTATCAGGCATTGGCTTTTTATTTGCCACTCTTTTCTTTCAATTTCCCCTTCATTATTCCCCCACCTTCTCCTGTTCCTAGTTCTAGTATCCTCACGCTTCCTTAGCAATACCCAACCACCTTTCTTCCTTTCAAATTCACTATTTATTTTTCTCTGTCACCCGTTCACGTTCTCTCTTCTCCTTCAACCACTAGATCCCAGTCATGTCAGGTTAGTTTTTTACCCAGAATACTTATAGTGCTTTAACCCAGAATACGTATAGCGCTGTGCTTGAGCGCGGAGCTCAAATGTGGGGATGGCCTATTGAGGTCCTTCAACACTGGCATCAGGATTCCCACGCAGCAACAGAGAAGATTTCCTGTACATTGAATAGGAAGACATGGACACCAGCAGTGTAAGCATCACTCATATACAAAGCAGGTGCAGAACAGGAAGCAACATTGCAAGCTTCATGCACACACACACACGTGGTGCAATATGAGAGTGATGGCAGGATTTCCTCACACCGAGAAGAGCTACATCACAGTAAGAAGCAGGGCAAGCTTTTTTCACACAAACAGTGGTACAGCAATGTGATGAGCTGTGCCAGATTCATTCATACACACACACACACACACACAACCTGGGCAGCTACAGTGAAGCCTTCCAAGTACATACAGAAAACTGCCGCTAAAGCGGCGATAATGGGCTTGATAATATGCCCTTGAGAATTCCAATAGAAGCCCATGTTGACACCAGAACATGGGCTTCTATTGGAATTCTCAAGGGCATATTATCAAGCCCATTATCGCCGCTTTAGCGACAGTTTTCTGCCGCTAAAGCGGCGATAATTTTAACGCCGTTTCTTGATAATATGCCCCATAGTGTTAGCAGCAGCTATGAAAAACAACTTTGCACAGCAGTAATAGTGCAGGTATGAGCTGCGCAGGAATCCATCAGCCTATAGGAAGAAACAGCACAGTAAGCAGCTGTATAAGACCTCCATCACATAGCTGTAGTATGCAGCAGTGGAAGTTTCCCTCACAAAATAGGTGAAACGTGAAAAGCACAAACAACAGAGGTGAGAGTGTCACTTTCTAAACATGTACAGCACTGGCAGAAGCAGCAGTGCAAGCTGCCCTCACAAAACGTATGCAACATGGGCAACTGCTCTGTAAACCTCCCTCCCATAAAACAAGTACAATACAGACAATCAACTGAGCACTTCATCCTCAAAAACAATGTACGGTACAGGAACAAAACATCTCTTCAGGCCTAGCAGCCAGTGGGCTTCATGTAATGTGTCACATCTTCAAGAATTCCTTGCTTTTTATCAAACTGTAGCTTGCATGCTTATTACGATAAAACCAAAACTAAAAGTCTCAAAATGCAGTGCTGCTGGATAAATGACTGAATGGCAGTGTGACGCAAATGCGGGCAGACTTACTAACGTTTCAGGCAATGTCGCACAAAAAACAAAGGGGCATATTAGCAAGACCCACGTTAAAATTATCGCCGTTTTAGCGGCAGGAAACTGCCGCTAAAGCGGCGATAATGGGCTTGATAATATGCGTTATAGAATTCCAATAGAAGCCCAGGTTAGATGTGCAGGACATCTAACCTGGGCTTCTATTGGAATTCTATAACGCATATTAGCAAGCCCATTATCACCGCTTTAGCGGCAGTTTCCTGCCGTTAAAACGGCGATAATTTTATCGCCGGTCTTGCTAATATGCCCCAAAGGGGCATATTAGCAAGACACACGTTAAAATTATCGCCGTTTTAGCGGCAGGAAACTGACGCTAAAACGGCGATAATGGGCTTGCTAATATGCGTTATAGAATTCCAATAGAAGCCCAGGTTAGATGTGCAGGACATCTAACCTGGGCTTCTATTGGAATTCCATAACGCATATTAGCAAGCCCATTATCGCCGTTTTAGCGGCAGTTTCCTGCCGCTAAAACTGCGATAGTTTTAACGTGGGTCTTGCTAATATGCCCCTAAGTTGCTGCGCTGTGTTACGAGAAAGGGATAATCAGAACAGCGCCATATCTACTCACACATGGCTCTGTTTTCCTCTCTCCCTGCGCTGGTGCAGAAGCTAGGCTTCCAAGCAGCAACACACACACCCGTGCACCATAGTGTAAGGGTTTATGCGTTCTGTCAAGTAGAGATTTTGTACTGGAAGGGGAACCCTCTAGTACAAAAATTATGCTTTAAAACTTTCTCGCTTTGTATGTGGGCTGTACTGTGTAGCACACATGGAAAGTTGGAAAAATGTGGAGAGTTTTAAAAGTTGCACCACAGTTACGCCTGCCTCGAGGATGTGTAATTTGTTGGAGCATATCCTTGTCTACCAATGTTAGGAGGTAGGGATTTGCATCAAAACCCAGTGGTGGTTGCATGGTAACACCAATGGTGCGCCCATTTGATGCAAAGTAACGCACAGTAAGGCTGAAAATCATCATTTGCGTTGGTAAGCAAATCTCATCCAGGTGAGTTTGCTTCCCATTGGTGCAAAGTGTTACTAACCGGGGGCATGGTGAGGGTGCCGCTGTCAGCTATGTGTGCACACACAACAAATCTGAAGAATGTCAGGCACCTATCTTCATAGCTGACAAATTGAATAGAACATCAAACACTCCTACTCTTACAAAAAGTGCAGTTCAATTATATTTTAAATTTACTTTCTTCCAGCTGCAGAGCTTAGACACTCTTAATGGTATTTTCAGGACTAAATCCTTGCCTTTAAGATATTTATTTTATTGTATTGATCTTAAGTCATCCGACTGAGGTAGGTAATTTAAGTGAACAAACTTAAAAACGTACGTGTAACAGGAGGAGTAGAGGACAGTGTACCGGCACTCCTACCCAGATCCATTTCCAGGTCTGAGATGGGCAGCTGAGATGCTTACTAAGAGACTTATGCTCTCTATGGAACTCCCTGTTCTTCTCTAGACCTGGGATCTGAACACTGCATGGTCACTATATAAACCCAGTAGAGAAAGTGAAACAATTCTGCTACTGGCACACACCTGCAACTACACTCTCCTTGTAGATGAGCTACTTTGCATTGTAGGAAAGTGGAATATTATGTAGTGAGGCTAGTTAGGCTTCACTATGCAATTTTCTTACAATACCGCAAATTGGTCCTTTTTTTTCACACTAATAAATCCCTAGCTCACTCCTGGTAGTGTGGCACAGAGCAGTCAGGCTTTACAACAGGACCATTTGTTAAGCATTTCAGAGTACCAACATGGACGATAAGTAATTAACACAGCTCAAAAGAAATCCAAATCTAAGTTATAAAAATGAAGCAGATTTTTATATAAATTTAGGCACCTAAAGAAACACAATCCGATATGTATAACCGGATTTATGGATTTTAGAATGAAAAATAAATCAGTGCAATTCACTACTGCAAAACTTTAACGTTGTGGTCAATGGGGAAAAACATTGACAATCGCTCACTTGCAGGTCGAGTCCAGTGGAAACCACTGGGGGGTAATGTGATGCAGGTCCTAGGACCAGGCAACAACTATCAGTTGAGTTCTACTTGGCTCATAGGGCCCGGGTGCAGAGTTGTCCTGTCAGTCCCTGGTGCTGAGGTGAAAGCCACTGGGTGCTGGTGTTACCGCTTAGATGGTGATGGGGAGGAAACAGATATAAAAACTCGACAATGGGACAACTAATGCAGTGGGTTGAAGAGGCTTGCGGGGTTCCCTTGAGGCACAGTGTCGAACAAATGTAGTGGTAACCGGACTGGCCACCAACTAGCCTTGGCAGCGGCAAGCTCACCCTGGAGTTACTTCGACGCCCTGGAATCTGGGGGAAAACTGTAGCCGTCTGAAACTTGCTGGAGGTCATGACCACCTTTCCCATGATGCACTAGATCATTAACTTTTGGGATATCCCTCAGCGGGCCTGATGGCCAGTGATTCTTTAGTTGTACCTGGGCTGCAGGGGAGGATTACTTCTAGTCCAAGGGAGTTATGGAGTTACCTTTGGCTCTCAGAGTGGTTCCTCTTTCCTGTGCAACCAATCTATGGTCAGGGATGAGTCGTAGTCATGCAGTTGCAGGGTGGTTGCCATAGGTGCAGGATATCGAGCCTTTGCTTTGTGCAGGTCCTGATTAGGGTCTCTTCTTTGTCCTTCATAGCAAGTTGATTCCGATCTGAGGTTCTGGTACCAGGGGTGCCCCTTACATCCTAGATTTAAGGGCGTTAGGGGTATGGGTGCAAGTAGCCAATGGGGTACTAGTCCCAGCTGCTAATTCGCTCCTGAGGTGACCACATCTGGAGGTATGTGCCACCTTTTCTACCCAGAACCCTCTATTCTGCAACTTTTAAAAATGGTGGAAACATTCCTTGGCTGTAAAGACCAGGTAGCCCACTCTAAGGGTGTGACTAGCCTTCTGGGGGTGTACACCTCCTGACTACCTAATGTTTCCACCTTCCCAGGAGCAAATATGCATGGGGCAAGGGGTTAGCTGTTTCCTCCTCTTGGAGGCAGCCTGGTTTCATATCAGAGGTGGTGTAAGCTTTGAAGCTGATCGCCTTGATGTGCCACTTCACTAGCCATCCTGTCAGGGAGGGAGGTGTTACCTTCTTATCAGACAGACCTCTGTTTCTGACTCCTCGGAGTGTTCACACCTCCTGGCAGGGGGTCAGATTCCTGTCTTGGTGGCAGCACCTGTAGGCTGTCAGCCAAGGAACAGTAAAGACTGGAGCAACCAGGTGGGCAACCTCTAAGTTAGCATCTGGGTGCATGTCACATTAAATTTTACTTTGGGAAAAAGTCGGATTTGACGGGTCAAGTTGTTTGATACCAAACATGACACTTTTAAGTGGGACCATAAAGAAGCTGGCAATCTCGGGGTGCCCGGGTACCAGTCCATGTCATCCTATTGCCCCTGAACACTTATAGTAGCCCTTAATGGAAAGAAGCTTATATAGGGCATATAGGCTTGCACTTATATGTCCACACCTTTAATATAATGCACGCTAACTCCTGGGCTCAGGAGGCCTACCTTACGTTGACCAACATATATTAAAAATAATGCTGTGACCTTGCCACTCATGGTGAGGGCAAAGACGAGTTTGAGCAGTTTGCACTGCTCATGCAGTCTGCAATGACAGGACTGCTGTCATCTGTTTACTTGGGTGACTCAGGGTGGCACAATCAGTGCTTCAGGCCCTGATGACCCTTTAACTCCCATGCCTGGGTACCACTGGAACCACTTACCAGGTACTTATAAGGGGGTTAAAATCCTTGACAATTGGGCTTACCAATTCACATGCCCCGTATTTTAGGGCGAGAGTACTGGCACTAGGGCCTGGTTAGCAGGCGCCAGTACACTTTCAGTGTCAAAACAAAAACCATTCTCATTGGGGTCCAAATGGGGCAAAATGCGGGGAGGGCTACAAAAAATGTGTTTCCTTACATGCCCCATCCACCTGAAAGGCCATGCAGAGGAGAGAAGAGGCTTGCCCACGTAGTCATGCCTATTTCAGAAGACTCTGCTGTGGGCAGTGTCCTGCTGCTCTTTTTTTGTAAATATGTTTGCAGGGAGAAAGCTGGCAACATTATTTTTGCTTTAAAGTTACTGATAGCAAACAGGGATCCTCAGAAGCCAGTTTACATTTTGTACTTAACTCTCTCAGGCCAGGGGTTGCAAGAGAAATGCCAGGGGTCAAAACGTACAAGCCGGTGGTCGTAGCTGCGACGCATAGTGACCCCTAGATGACGACCATGCCTGTAAATAATTGCTTACCAGCTTATTTAACATCATTCTCCTGTTAACCAGGATGCCGCATGGGAAGCCAGTAGACCCGCAAGTCGCCCAGCCGTTCTCTGAGTGGACTGTAACGTGTCTGCTTTCTGACTTTGTAAGGTCACTATAAAAAGAAATGTAACATTGCTGAATGACAGAAGGAGGGTGGGAGCACACCACTTCACATCTCAGCACTCAATTTGCCCCAATGCATCATGGTAAATGCAGTGTATGATAACACCTACTCCGGTAGTAGTCTTTAATTTTTCACCCTTGTTGGTACAGCCTCTGCACACATGTTTACAGCCTCTGCACACAACTCTAGACACATATTTCTGTATTAATTCCTTTATCAGTAGAGAGAAACAATCCATGTGCTGGAAATGTTGCCCAAAGTCTTCTCAGGTAGTGTACCAATCCCTGGGCGGTATGAGCCTGTTAAATTTGTCTTGTCTTGTTTTCAATTGCTTTTGATGATGATATTTGATATTTTTTTTATTTGTCCACCCTATCACATCCAAGGAGATTCTCTGTCATAAAACTGTAAGTGAGACTCTACTACTTTAAATGGAAAGGATGCAAAATATAAAGGAATTGTAATCTAGTTACAAAAACAGATGCTGCATTCCTTTGGAATAGCCAATATAGTTAATGTTCTTTGCGATTGTGCTGGCAAAATGTAATGATTTGCCAAAAGCCTTCAAAGTATGCGTGGGAGGATAACCACCCACATCCATGGAGAAGGTATGGTACACTGTGAAATTATTGGAAAATTTGATTAGCACCCCTTTAGAATCTTTTGACTGTCAGTTACTTATTTAGAAACTCTGCTGCAAAATTCACCATTGCGTCCAACAGGAAGTTGGGCTTGCTAACTCTATGCAGGCATTTATACTTCACCCCTTTCAAAGTGCACAAGCCACCACTGCTTGCAGCCCATTCCCAATAATATTGCAGCACTCTGTTCTGCCTTAGATTGCCTCAAACAGAATTCACAATACAAAATGTGCAAATAAAGAACTGTATAAAATTCCCAGAGTGTCATAAACCGAAATGCATAGAAACCCATCCCATTTCTCAACACTTTTCTGAGAAGCTAGCAAATCATTACACGACCAAAGCAGACATGTTGAATTCCTATTTAAACCAAAAGAAAAAAACACCAGCACCAACCAATTTTCAACAATCCCCTCCAAGGGTAGGTTAACACAGGCTCTGCATTCCTTTAAACAACTATCAAATACTGAATTTATGGATCTTGTCAAAGCAAGCAGGCCAACCGGCTTACCCTGGTCAACTACAATTCTTCAAAAACATCCTTTTACGAACCTCTGCTGTCACCCCAGTCAGAACACTCATTAGTAACTCCTTAACAGCAGTTTTCCAAGAAGACTTAAAAAGGCATATTTAGGCCCAGTATTAAAGAAAACAAACCTGGCCCATCAACACCCCAACAGCTACAAACCAATTACAAATGGTCTACTCCTGGGCAAACTGACAGAAAGAGCCTTCACCAGATGTCATCATTCATTGAAGAAAACTCCATACTTTCCAACTTCCAAACAGGATTCCACCCAGGAAGAGGCACTGAATCTGCCATAATCACCCTCTGGTATGTCCTTAAAACACAGAAGACCACAGTGGGGTTGCTGCACTACTTTTCTTGGACCTTTCAGCTGCTTTTGACACTGTTGACCATGACACTCTAATCCAAAGTCTCCACGAAGCCGGCATAGAGGGTGCCACTCCCGTTTGGATTACACCCTACATACAAAGTAGAACAAATGTCATCCATACTCCTCCGCTCCTCCTTTCTCATCCAAACCCTACACCGTAAAAGCAGGAGTCATGCAAGGCAGTATCATCTCACCCATGCTTTTCAATATCTACATGAATTTATTACAGACAATAATCAATTATTTTCAGTTTGCTTATTATAAATATGCAAATGACACACAAATGCTTCTTTAACTGGAAAATCCCTGAGACATTGGAAACTTCAAAATCTCCATTTGCCTCCAAGCAGTTGATGAGTGTATTACATGTAGCCACCTCAAATTGAATGTGCCCATAACTGAAATACTTTTCTGTGGGAATTGGAAAAATGATGATCCACTCTGTGCCTGGCCTGAGGATCTGGGACCACCACCTAAAGTATCCAACGATGCAAGAAAGCTGAGTATTACCATGGACTCCAAGCTATGAATGAATTTGCAAGTGGATAAGGTAGCAGGATCAAGCTTTATTACTATGTAAACTCTGTGACACATCTTCCCCCACCCAGGATTTCCACAGAAGCTTCAAGCCACTATCTCTCTTGTCCCACTTGTACTATCTAAACTTGATTACACTAATAGCCTATACCACAGACCACTTCATCAACTATGAAATGACTACAAAGAAATCATAACTCTGCTGCCAGATTACTCCCACATGTAAAGCCACAAGGGCACATCTCCCCTGCCTTGAAGGTCGTATGTTGGTTACCGGTTGACAGAAGATCCACCTTCAAGCTGTGTCACCCCCAAAGCAATACATGGCAAAGAGCCACTTTGTATCGGGAAGAAAGTCACCAAATATATACAACAAAGGAACCTCTGCTCAGGATTGGCAACTTGCCTCAAAACCCCTGCATACAAGAAAAAAAAAACATGGGTGGAACATCTTTCTCTGTCCAAGAAGCCAAACTATGGAATTAGTTACCCTCAAACAAAAGATCCACGGATAACTATTGTGCCTTCAGAAGATTATTCAACTGCTGCCCCCCCCCCCCCAGCGCCTTGAGACCCTCACGGGTGAGTAGTGCGCTTATAAATCCCGATTGATTGATTGATTCATTCATTCATTCATTCATTCATTCATGAGTTGGACCGTCATACTCAAAGCAAAAGATTTACAGAAATAGTATGCACAAGACACCAAAAAATACAACCATATTATATTGAAACAAATGCCCATATTCTAGATATCCAAATGTCTGTGTACTCATATCCATTTGTCCATCAATGTGGGTTTCATCAAATATATACTATCTACTTTTGTATAGTAAAGATATGGGTTAATGAGTGTCCATATATCAAAGTGTCCTAGACCCTATGACAATATCTCTCTGAGTATGTAAATATGAAATTAGTGAAAATACCTCTATGGATGTAACAATTGTAGGAAGGTGGAATCTGACTATATGGTTGCCCCCACTTTTTTTATGGTGTTTTGCTGGTTTATGACTTAGTTGGACTGGGATCCTGCTATTCAGGGCCCCAGTCTATCTGCTTTCTCTGTAAAAGGTTTCCATGTGCCTTAGGCACATCTCTGATTGGAATCTGGAGTGCCCTTATAAGTCCCTAGTATATGGTATACTATGTACCAAGGGCATAGGTACCTCAGAGGCCTACCAGGGGCTGCAGCATGTATTATGCCATCCCTGGAAGGCCATCCAAACTGACACCACAGGTCTGCTACTGCAGCCTGGGTAAGGTGGTGCATGCACCCCTTACTGTGATATAGGTTACCTATATCACTATATACATACACACATATAAACCTATAAGTCACTCCTATGGCAGGCCTTATCAATCCTGAAGGCAGAGTGCGTGGTTCCTATGTGAGAGGGTGCCCCTGCATGAGCAGGGCCCCTCTGCAGCGTTCGGAGACCCTTCTCTGATGCTGTTTGTAGTGCAGCCTGACCATATACTCTTAAGCGCATTATAACCTCGCGTTAAATGCTAACTTTGGAATGGCTGCACCGAAACATGTCGTGTTTGGTGTCAAACATCTTGGAATACTACCCCCCACCAATTCTGGCGGTGGGGGTAGCATTCCACCCTTCTAGAGGAGAGACATGTTAACCCTGGCCTGGCCGGTAACTTCTTTCTAAAGCCCTGGCATCACAAAATGGATGCTGCTGCCCCAGACACAAGTGTGGCCTCCTGCTGCTGGACGAAACTCCGGCAGGGGAGGCCTGGACAATAGGTTTCCTGTCCCAGGGAGGTGTGACCACCTCCCCAGACAGGATAGTGTGTATTGGGGCTGGGCGGGAGCACTTTCGGGTGCTTTGAAGTCCTGCACTGGGGGCACACTTGGTGTCCCTGTGCATACCCCAGTTCAAACCAGATCAGGGGCTTGCAGCCCCTGCTTTGGCGCGAACTGGACAAAGGGAAAGGGGTGTAGCCACCCCTCTGCCCTGACCCACCCATAGGTGGGGCCACAGAGTAGTCCAACCCCTAAACTTAGTATAAGTATAGGAACCCAGTCCTTAGGACTTTAGATTATCCCTGGACAAAACTCTGAAACAGAATTCTGGACCTTCGACGCTCTACTCAAGACTAGAGGACAGAAGAATCTCCCTTGGGGTCAAGGAGTGACTCCCCTGCTTGGCAGGCACCAAAGAAGCAATTGTCCGGTCTGCATCGCCTAAGCTCCCGTCGGACGCCGAAGTCTTTGCATCACCAGAGGTGGATTTCCAGACTTCCCCGAGGCTGCCCTGAGTCTCCAGCAAAGCTGAGGCCCGTAGCTGTTGTGGGTAACGTGGAACCGTGACCCCTGGACACCGCACGCATTTGCTAGTACATCCTCTTCTGGGTCTCCCACGAAGTCGTGCTTTGGGCTCCGAGTAGCCCTAGCCTCCAGCACCAACTGCACCGAAGATCACTGGCCTCCACTCCACGAGTGTCCTGTGAGCCAGCTCCACGTGCGACGTCTCGAGGCTCCTTCGCGGTCGCTAGCCCGTTGGCTAGTAGCCCTTCACGAAGGCCAATCCTTTTCTTCTTGGGCTCCCTGGTTTCTCCAGGCTTGCCCTCACTTACCCTTGCTGGGTGAGTTCCTCAGTCCTTGCTGGTCTGCATCATCATCATTCTTTACTTTCATCGAGACTTGCCGTTGCCAAGGCTTGTTGGGTCCAATCTGGTCGCCGACACCTCAGCACTCGACAGACATCATGTACCAGCCTGAATCCTGCTCCTGGTTGCCGACAACGCCTCCTGGACCTCGTGACTGAAGAGTCAAGACGACCATCAACCTACCTGAAGCACTTGACATCAGTGGGCATCCGCTCATCGCCGTCCTGGTCACTGGCTAGTGACCCAGACTCTGTCCCCTCTGCTTTCAGGTTCTTCAGATCTCCGATCCACTCTTGGATCCACCCGGACACTTTCCACTTGGTCGCCAGCAGCACTTTGCAGCAGATCGCCATTCAAATCGACGACGAAACCCGACCCCGAAAGGCACCTATGCACCCGGCTTCCCTGGGTGAGGTAACACGAGTACTCTGGTGCTCCCGTGGGTAGAGACTCTAGAACGACCTAGTTCTCAAAGGGTTTGCTCCAAGTCCTCCTTTAAGTGTCCCTTTTCTTTAATTTCCTGATCGCGACTTTCTCCATAGAAGTTAACGGCGTATCGCGGTTGTGTATTTACACTGCACGCGTCCCCCGTGGGTCCCCTGTGTCACTACCTTGGGTGGTTCCTTGTGGTCCAAGCACTTCTAGAGGCTCTAGGCCTAGTGTCTAGTTCAGTCGTGGTTCTTATACCACTTTATTGGTATATGGTTTGGTACGCCCCTAGGGCCCAAACGTGTATTTGTGCTATTACTGTGTTTAAATAACTTATAACTTGTGTACTTCGAACTCTAGCCTCATAAAGAGACTAGAGGGGTGTGTTTAGCAATAAATACATATATTTTGAATATATACCTGGTGTGGTGCTCTTTCATTTGATCACTCAAGAGATTATAGACTGGTAAAACAAGCTGCTTTACATTCCTTCAAGACTTAGCCTGAAGGCTGCTCTCCATAGCTACCACTAGGATAGCTTTCAATAAGGTTGTCTTTAACCTATCTCCAATAAGGGGTTGTTTGGACTGGTGCAAGGTGCCCACTATAATTAGTGGACAGCATATGCCAGGCCAACTTCTCACAACAATATATTTTAAAGGTTAAAAAAAACTTACTAGCTAAAGTTATGCACAACAAACATGTGCATGTTTGATCATTCAAATATGATTACTTGTAAATGCATATGAGTGTTAATACACAGAGGTATATACATACATATTACTAACTGTAGTGCATATATGTGTGCATGTAAACATGTATAATTATATGTATACATTTAGACATATGCCTGGTTAAAAACATATATTATTATATTGAATGTTTAACATGTATATAGGTCATTGCATACATAACATATATATTTGACTGTATGCTTATGGGTTTGTGTTTTATCATGAGAACACATATCTATCAGAAGATATAAAAGGTTTAAGTATTCATTACACTTAATAATTAAAGAGATTTGAAAAAATAAACAAAATAAATAATAAAAAATGAACACGCAAAAAAAGAATAATGATTTTATATATATATATATATATCAACGCTCCATTAATTAATTCATGCACTTTAACTTTTATGAGAAACTAAAACTAATAATTGCCTGAGTTCAAAGGTTCTAACCAAACTGGAGTTTAAGTAAGAGAATGAAACGATATGTATCGGGAGGTCGGACGCAGATCCCACCATAGTATACCAACAACTGAAACAACAGTTAAAAATTAATGATAAAGGTCTATTCAACTGAAGCTATTTTTGCACACAATATGTTAATTATTGCACTTTTTGAGCACTAGCACTTTTACACTGTATATTCTTGGTAATTTAAAAGCATGTACATTATAGGAATACCAATATTGGCAATAATGTTGATTTATACAAAGGGATTCATGTCCGAGTTTTATGAGAAATGATAAGCATACCAGGTTATATAAAAAAATTGCAGAAATTGGTATTTTACCAGTATGTATGATTTGTCAATTAATTGTCAATCTCAGAATAATCATATGATATAAAAATGTAAGTATGATTTGAGAAATTTACGAGATCGACACTCATTAACATGGTATTTCTTTTATGTCTATGCTGATATAGACCATGTGATTAGGCACTGTCACTTTAAAAATTGCACTTTCCAAATCTTACCCCTGTCATGTGATCAAGGCTCTCCGGAGCCGAAACGCGTAATGGCGACGAGTGAGGAATAAAAACTAACCTGCACTGAATTTGGGTCTGTGTCCGTTTTTGGATCAACATCGCATCCGTGTCAGCGGAGACTTTTGAAATATTCCTGACCGTTTGTTTCACACGGTCATCCACGGACCCCCTCAGGATACTGGTCGACGCTATCAGTGAAACGCCACTTCCTGTTTTGACAAGGAAGTATTCTTGGATCCGAAGAGGATATACAGCGTCTGACCCCCTGCAACCCTCGGAAGTTGGAGAAAACCTGTAGCGACCTGCGAACGCCGAGTCGGAGGACTCGGGGGAAACGGAGTACTCAGGTAGGAAAACAACCTGGGTAATACAGGGTGCTGGGGTGTGCTACAAGTTACACAAGAATTAAGTGAACTTTGACACCAAGTGTAACGCAATAAATAAACCGATTTTCCTCATGTCGGCTGACGTGGTAAGAGGACGGGAGGCAGCGGCCATGGAAATGTTCGTGGACACCCTCCCTATGAATAGTGGGGCTAAAGAAAAAAACAAAGAAAGCCCACAAGGAAGTAATACAGTGCGAGACCTTTTTAAAATACTAGAGAAAAAAATGAGAAGTGAACAGAGTAAATGGTGGGAGTCCAGATCTTTGCAGAGATACATTGATGTTGAAAGAATTCCCCGAGGCCTGAGAATATTAACAGCCCCGAGTTATGAGGAACCTAATCCAGATTTAATGAAAGAATGGGCGGAGTGCAATTTAGAATCATCGAAAAAATTAACTCTCATCTTGATAAAATATGCGGATATTGATAGGGCGAAATTACTTAAAGAAATTGATGACATTAATGAACAATTGGAAGCTTTAAATCAAAAGGATGAACAAACAAAGTTACGGAATGAAATGATGGCCCGGCTCAAAAAGGAGGAAGATAAGATAAAAGAGAGAAAAACGTTCAAATTTCAGAGGGACAAGAACGACTACGAGCTGGGCCAAATCTTTACTTTTTCCAAACGCTATGATGCCATAAGAAAGTCAAAATACCAACCTGTAGAGGGGTTAACATCATCAACTACCAAACGTTCAAGCGCAACACCCAATAACTCACAATCTGATGCCAGTTCAAATGGAGGCAGTGAATCGGAATCGGAAATGCGAAATATGAGACAACAAAAACCGTCACCAGGAGAGGAACTCAATTTTTTATGTCTCGAAAGGCGCAAAACTCTGCGCCCAAGACCCTCAAAACAAACAGAAGAACAACGTCCAACTACAAACGCCGGCAGAGGCGCAAGGCCGCCGCAAGGAGAACCAAATATGAACAAAAGGAGGGGCCGAGGGTTTTGGAAAAAGAATTAGATTTTACAGATAAGGCAAATAATACCATTGTTAATATCGCAAATATTAAATTAACAAAACATGAGGAGAGCATTCTCAATCTTGGCCTCTCATACGCTCCACAATCAAATTTTGACTATGTGGCAACCCGACTTGACATCTACAAGGGTACACGCAAATTAAAGTTGAAAAAGTACTTTCTCAATAATAAGGGTCACAATCAAGAAACAAATGTCAGTCCAGCGATAATCATGGAAGATCCTAATACAGCTCTGACTCAGTCAGATATGCCAATATTACAAGTGATGCAAGACCTTGCAGCTGACAATGAGAGCGGCTCTGACAATATAGTCAGTACAAGCATTATTGAAAAAGACATGATAATTCCAAAACCACAGAGCCATTTCAAACCAAAATCAACCTTCAACCCCATCATGGTACGAGACGCAATTGACATTTTTCATGAGTCTGTGACTTCAGAAATCAAAACTTTGAATAAAGCAGTACTATCTAAAGGAATAAACAATAATAGAAAAGATCAACAATACAGAACTTTAATCACTAAATTACAAAAAAATAAGAACATTATCATACGAAATAGTGATAAAGGCGGCAACATTGTTATTTGGCCACAGGACAAATACAAAAAAGAGGCATTCAACCAGCTTAATGACCACTCCTGCTACAATCGAACTAATGCAAGTGAACTTAAGATGACATATAAAGAGTATTATACCAAGCTATCCAAATGGAAAAATGCAAATTTGATTAGTATGGATGAATACAAATATCTGAAAAATGAAAACCCGACAACACCAACTATGTACTTTATTCCTAAGATTCACAAGGACATTGAGAACCCCCCTGGACGGCCGATCATCTCAGCCAGGGAGGGTCTCCTTGAACATACTGCTAGATATGTGGATTATTTTTTGCAAAGTTATGTACAAAATTTAGCCTCATATGTTAAAGATACCAGTGATTTTTTGAGAAAAATTTCAGTATTTGCTTGGCAGGATAACTATATACTTATGGCTTTGGACGTAACTACATTATATACCAGTATTGAACACACTGATGGTATTGCTGCTATTGAATATTATTTGACTCGTAGACCGGAGCAACACAAAGACCATAGTAACATGCTCATTGAAATGATCCGTTTCTGCTTATTCAATAACATCTTCATGTTTAGTAGCCAATTGTATCGTCAAATTAAAGGGGTAGCGATGGGGGCCAGCTTCTCACCCATTATGCCTGTTTACTTATGGGCATGTGGGAGGAGCTGGTCCTCATGCAAACCCATATCAAATACATGCAAAATAACGTCAAAATATGGTTGCGTTATATTGACGACCTTTTTGTAATTTGGCAAGGAACAGTAGAAGATGCCCATGAGTTTGTAGCAGCAATAAATTTAAACAACATCAATTTGCACTTCACTGCTACGATTAGTAACATTAGTGTTGAATTCTTAGATACTCAGGTATATGTAAAGAATAATCAAATGGAGACCCGATTATTTAGGAAAAAAACTGCAGGTAATTCAACACTCCACTCTAGCAGCTCACATCCGAAACATCTCATCAATAGCATCCCCTATGGGGAAATGCTTCGACTACGTCGTATATGTAGTAATGATGTAGATCTTAAAAAAGCACAACATGAGAGTGGATTAAGATTTGAACAAAGGGGTTATCAAAAACAGATAATACAAAAAGCGATAACCAAATCCATGCTATTGACAAGGAATGAGGCATTAGAAGATAAGTCTATTGAGATCTCTAAAAGAGAAATCAATGCACATCAGCATGAGAATGAATGTGATCCAGGCAGTGATGAGTTTAGATTAATAATGCGTTACAGTAAACAACACAAAACGTTGAGCAAAATCATTCAGCGCAGCTGGCCCATAGTGTTAAGGGACCCAGTGTTTGGACCACGTCTATCAAAGCGAGTGTCCATCACATACAGTAGGGCACCCTCCATGAGAGATAAATTAGTTAAAACCAGCCCTGAGGTTATTGATAACAACACGTGGCTTCAGTCTAATAAAGGATTTTACAAATGTAAGACGTGCAAAGCGTGTTCCCACGGTATCAATAAAAGTTCGTACATTACACCCTTTGGTGAAAAAGTTTGCAAAATCTCCAAACTGTTGACTTGTAGAACTGAATTTGCTGTCTATGTACTGTTGTGCCCATGTGGCCTACAGTACATAGGCAGTACCAAATTACCGGTTCATAAAAGAGTGTTACAACACTTGCGTGCGATCACCAATCAAGACAACACTTATCCGGTGGCACGTCACTTCAGGGAAAAACATGAATCTAACAACTCCTATCTTAAGTTTTATGTAATTGACACGGTCCCCCCAGCAGAAGAGGGGGTGATAGAGAAAGGAAATTAAGAAAGCTTGAAACGAGATACATTTTGCAGTTAGACACTAGATCCCCGGGGGGGTTGAATGCCACTGAAGACTTATACACCTGTCTGATTTGATAATCCAATCATTTACAGTTACAAGTCACACCTTTGAGATAATGGGTAATATAAGAGGAAAAGATCATGTGGAACCGCTTTTTAACAATCCTTTTAAACAATCATTTTAAACAACCATCTTTTTGCACATGTAATTTTAAGGATATCTGTTCATGTATATACATATTTTCTACCAGTTTTTTAGTACAATGATAATAACTTTTACCAATTCTTTTAACAACAGAAGTACTTATATAGTTATATATTTATATATTTATTTATATGTGTATTAACCTATAATTGTTGTGGCCAATATGATTTTATATAGATTCATACAGGCTCACATAGGCATTATTTTGCACAGTTGTCTTACCTTGTACTGTTAGAATCATATAGCTGTTTAACCATACAGCTCTCATCATCAAAAGATATATACATGTGAAAGATATCTAATTAATTCATGCACTTTAACTTTTATGAGAAACTAAAACTAATAATTGCCTGAGTTCAAAGGTTCTAACCAAACTGGAGTTTAAGTAAGAGAATGAAACGATATGTATCGGGAGGTCGGACGCAGATCCCACCATAGTATACCAACAACTGAAACAACAGTTAAAAATTAATGATAAAGGTCTATTCAACTGAAGCTATTTTTGCACACAATATGTTAATTATTGCACTTTTTGAGCACTAGCACTTTTACACTGTATGTTCTTGGTAATTTAAAAGCATGTACATTATAGGAATACCAATATTGGCAATAATGTTGATTTATACAAAGGGATTCATGTCCGAGTTTTATGAGAAATGATAAGCATACCAGGTTATATAAAAAAATTGCAGAAATTGGTATTTTACCAGTATGTATGATTTGTCAATTAATTGTCAATCTCAGAATAATCATATGATATAAAAATGTAAGTATGATTTGAGAAATTTACGAGATCGACACTCATTAACATGGTATTTCTTTTATGTCTATGCTGATATAGACCATGTGATTAGGCACTGTCACTTTAAAAATTGCACTTTCCAAATCTTACCCCTGTCATGTGATCAAGGCTCTCCGGAGCCGAAACGCGTAATGGCGACGAGTGAGGAATAAAAACTAACCTGCACTGAATTTGGGTCTGTGTCCGTTTTTGGATCAACATCGCATCCGTGTCAGCGGAGACTTTTGAAATATATATATATATATATATATATATATATATATATATATATATATATATATATATATATATATATATATATCAGCAATACTCCATTGAAATCCCATTTGTTGCAGAGAATGGAGCACGGACCACAGTTTGATGCGAAGTTCAGTTCTTTATTTTCAGCTCATGAATCCTCGGCAGCCATGACGCGTTTCGACCCAACAAGGGTCTTGATCACATGACGCGCTTACCGGGAAATAGGTTCCTTTGTACCATTTTTTTACATTTTTTCACGTGATTTCCTTAAAGTGCCAGATGTCATAAGGTAAAAGCATGGAACTAGACAACAGATTTTACATTGATCAAATAACTTGGTAAGAGGTTACAGATGTATATAAAATTCAGGTACAAATACCTTAAAAAGTATATATATATATATCTCATGGAACCTATAAACCATTAATTAAAAAGGATGTCATAAAATCATATATAGTACTGTTAGGATGTTAAAAAGATTATTAATTTGAACAACCCAAATAGTTGTTAAAATAAATGAATTTCATGGCATGTTAAGCCAGTTGCAAGAAAGTCCAGGTCTACATACCTTTACTTGCCTATGCAAATTTAATATCTTAGATATTTTCGATATATAGTCAGTGCATATATAAATTACAGTACTTAATGATGTAAATAGTTAGCATGTAAACCTTATGACTGAAAGTGATTAGTGCTGATAACGCCGCCGTGAAGTGAACGGCTACCTTCGGCTACCTTTGCCCAGCCGTGAGGGGAACGGCCTGCATTGCCCCTGCCGCCACCAGCCTGCCGTGAGGGGAACGGCCATCGTCGCCTTATTGAGTCCAGCCTGCCGGGAAGGGAAACGGCCGGCGCTGGACCACGACTTCCAGCAGCCCCGCAGGCGGCGCCTCCTCTGACGCTGTCTTTGGCGCCCGGAGGCGCGATAAGAGCTCCACCGGCCACCCGCAGCGCGGGACGCGCTTATAACGCCGCCGTGAAGTGAACGGCTACCTTCAGCTACCTTTGCCCAGCCGTGAGGGGAACGGCCTGCATTGCCCCTGCCGCCACCAGCCTGCCGTGAGGGGAACGGCCATCGTCACCTTATTGAGTCCAGCCTGCCGGGAAGGGAAACGCCCGGCGCTGGACCACGACTTCCAGCAGCCCCGCAGGCGTCGCCTCCTCTGACGCTGTCTTTGGCGCCCGGAGGCGCGATAAGAGCTCCACCGGCCACCCGCAGCGCGGGACGCGCTGATAACGCCGCCGTGAAGTGAACGGCTACCTTCGGCTACCTTTGCCCAGCCGTGAGGGGAACGGCCTGCATTGCCCCTGCCGCCACCAGCCTGCCGTGAGGGGAACGGCCATCGTCGCCTTATTGAGTCCAGCCTGACGGGAAGAAAAACGGCCGGCGCTGGACCACGACTTCCAGCAGCCCCGCAGGCGGCGCCTCCTCTGACGCTGTCTTTGGCGCCCGGAGGCGCGATAAGAGCTCCACCGGCCACCCGCAGCGCGGGATGCGCGTGCCCGGGCCGAGACAGGGCGAAGCCCGGGCCAAGGGCGGGCCCGTCTGCACCCGTCAGAGGCTGGAAGAGGCTGGGCTGGGCCATCCCATTAACGTCTGAACTGTAAGACTCTGTGACGCATAAGTACTCAAGGTTTATTGTGCTTTTTATTTGCCCAGGGGTGGTAATATGAGCAAGCGTAAAGCAGGAGTGGGTATGGGGGTTGTGGGTACACTGGATGCTTTTCTCACCAGGGCGGAATCTGCGCTAATGCATGAGATCCAACTGACTGAGCGCAGGCTATCACTAGAGCCACCAACTTCTCTGGGTACCTTTAGCTCAAATATTTCTCTTACCAACCCCTACCCAATAGCTGCAATGGAACTACTCCGAAGCCCGGCCAGCTGCCCTCAGCCCATTCTCCTCACTCTTCTCCCAGCCCGGCTAGTCCACCTAGTACTTCCATGGTCACTACCAGGGGTCAGAAGTCCAGCCAGGCAAAAAATGGTGAACCACCACAAAAAAAAGGAAAGCACGAGGGCCACAAAAGTCAAACCCTTTGCCTCCCAGAGCAGCCAAGCGTAAAATAGCTGTAAAATGCACCACAGGTAGTTTCCAATCTCAAAATACGTCTACCAGCACATGCCCCCCTACTTGCCCCCCCACCGGGACCTTAGACTCACCTCTCCCCACTAATATGGATGAGCTCTGCACACGGGTTGAACAGAAACTTTCTGCTCTGATTGACCCACTATACAAGAGGCTGACTTCGATTGAAGACAGACTCTGTAAAATAGAACAGGGTATTTGCAGTAGTCCCCCTAATAATACTAATTGGCAGAAGGATGGTGGGCCTATAACTCAACCAGTGCGGGGATACGAAGCTATGCCAAAGGGTCTCCCGGCTAGTGAATGTCCCCCCTGCCCTCAGTAGGTTCAACTGCAGAGGTAACCCAAACTACCAATTTACCCCAAGGGGGCACATCCCAGCCATCGACATCGCAGCAAGGGAAGCAGTGCATTCGCACTAGGCCCTCTGTGCGTCCTGTTGATGGCACCCTGAACAAATACAATTTTCTACATCTCCCACCGGAAGCTACACCACACACAATTGTTTTGGCTAATGTTCCAGTGCTCCCTGCTAATGCTCGGGAGCACTGGTCTACATTGAGAAATAAGGCACTACACTTGCTTAGTAATAGGATCGGCATAAAAGAGCATCTTTTTGGTGAATTTAAAATGGTTCGTAGAATTCCCTGGGTCGGGAAATCCCAAAAGTCTCTACCTGGTGACTGTGTGGTCTTGAGTTTTCGGTCTCCAAGGTTGGTATTGCATATTCTGGAGTGCGCGGGTAATAGTTTTATCAAGGTGGACGATATTAATATCCTCCCCCTGGGCTTCTTTTATCAACCAAATAGTGTTAGGTCCAGTGAGAGTAGAGGGTTACCCCAAGCATAAGGCCATTATAACCAATCTGTTACCACAAGCAATCGCTTTGAGATCCTTACCTCGTTAGAAGACATAGATTGACTTGCAACATTGGGGTGTACCCCTCCCTCTGGAATCCTAAGCCCTGGGAGTCATCTACGGACTGACCCAGGCCTGTCTATGTATGATTCCGATGGACCGACAAAGTATGGGGCAACGGCTGAGGTGAAGGCTGTGTATACCAGTAGTACAGATATAACTGAGGGAGTGTGCTTAATGGAGGTGGAAACGAGAACTGGTGCGGGGTGGGGGCGATAGGCTCTATTAGTCTCCCACAAGCAAATACCTCCATAACATTTAGTACCTCTGGCTTGACATCATCAGCTACTGATCATTTATCTGACTTGCAGGAGAATAATAGTAATGTAATCCAAGGACCTTCAAACCCATACATGTCAATAGTTTCCTGGAACATAGCAGGCCTAGCATCAAAAACCATCTCGATTGATTGGTCAACTTATATCGACAGCCATGATATTTGGGTATTTCAGGAAACTTGGTCCTTGGCCCAAATATACCATCCAGGTTTCCTAAATTTCTCCAAAGCAGCAGTAGGGGGACAGAAGGGTAGACCCAAGGGTGGTCTCACCTGTTGGGTCAGACAGCAGGCGGGTTATTTAGTGGAAGAAGTATACATTGATAGCCCGGACATCATGGCCCTGCGCCTACGGAAGGTGCATGAGCTTGATGTCCTGCTTGTCAATATCTACGCCCGAGGGCTGCCGGGGGGGAGGAGATCCAACGTAGTCACCATTCTTGATAGCTTTCTTTTTTTGTTTAAATCTGTTTTTATTGTTATTAATTTTGTTGTAACTCTTCATGAAAGACAAATTACATTGTGGAAGACTGACCATATACCATACCATCTAACAATCGAATAGACATGTCAATTGGAGCAAACATTAAACATAAGCTGTGTCGGTGACATAATAGGTTCAAAAATCAGTTGAGGCTCCGCATTTAGTCCGTTCCAGTTGGAGCAAAAGGTCAACGATCAATAGTGGTTTGGCTCCGTTAGTGTGTTGTACAGAGTCTTTTAAGGTCATTCAGCATAATCAATTAAACAGATGTTATAGGTAAAAACAAACAAAACTCAGAACTAGTAAAAGCAGCAGCATAGAACAACACCTATGTGAGCATCCCTCACCCTGCCCCCCCTCCCCCCTCACTCTTCTACATCATCGCTTCGGCAATCTCCACCCATTGGCTACGGCGATGTCCGTGTTCGATGTCAGATGGTGTATGTGTGCACTTATTGCGGGTCAGGAATCTACAGATAGGCTACCCGTCACTTATTATAAGGGCGTCTCCCTCGTTCTCTGTTGGTCCCTCAAGGCTATCCCCTTCCGTGTGCTGTAAGGCCTGGAGCAGTCCCTCCCACTGCGTCGCTATAGGCGTTTTCCGCAGCCCCACCGTTTCCTCCCGTAGGATGGCAATTCCCTCTGCTTTGGCCCATGCTAAGAGCGAGTATCTCCATGCCCGTATGTGCGGCGGGTCCTGCGCCTTCCACCTCTTAGTTATAAGCCGCTTAGCCACCACTATACCCAAGTCAAGGAACCGAGACGAGACTTTTGAGGCCGGGGTTCTGTGGAAGTAATGTAATAAGTAAGTGGGCCATTCAAAGGGTATGCTACGGCCCGTGCACGTGTGCAGTAGTTCACTTACTGCTCGCCAATATGCCTGTAATTTGTGGCAGCCCCACAACATGTGTACCAGTCCAGCCCCTGGTTCGGTGCAGCGAGGACACACCGCATCCGTGCGGTGAAAATACCTATTGATCGTCTCAGGTGTAAGATATGCTCTATGGATTATGAACAGTTGTATTTGTCTGAACCTCATGTTTCTGGGTATACGTGTTGGGCTCCCTATTATCTTACCCCATTCCCTGTCCCCCAGCTGTCGCTCCAGGTCTGCTTCCCATTTGCGGCGCAGTGGATCTAGACTTATCACTGCATGTGTACGGAGGGACGCCGCAAACCAGCGGATCAAGTGGCTGCCCCGCCCCATGACGTGGAGGTACTGTATAGTGAGATGTTGGCTCGGTTCCGCGTTCATGTCGCCCCATCGAGAGGTTAATGTCGCAATCAATGAGCGGTGCCTCAGGAACTGCCCCGGTGACAGTCCCGTTTCCTCAACCAGGGATTCAAATGGCACAAGCATGCCATCTCGGTACAGGTCTCCCAAGGTCTGGATATCGGCCTCGTGCCATTCCGTGAGTGCAAGGGCTGTAAGCACACCAGACCCGCTGGGGGAGCCCTCTAGTGGTATGGCCGGTGCATATGGGACTAGTTTTCTGGTGAGGTATAGACAGCGACGGTAGCATTTGTACGCCACCGCCAGAAGGAGTGGCGCTGGGGTCGCAGCTCTAGTGGCTGGGTGAAAAAGTCTGGTGATATGGGCCAGCGATCTGGGAGGCAGTGCAGTCGCAGTGTCCTCCCGGCCTCTGTCAGCAAGCCAGCGGGCGATCCACTGTAGTTGTGCCGCCAAATAGTAGTGTTCGAAACAGGGCGCTGCAAGGCCCCCCTGATCTATAGGCAGGTACAGTTTCGCCAATGCCATTCTGTGCCGTGCGTTGCCCCACAGGAAGTCCCTAAGCATCTTGGTAAGTGTGGAAAAGAAGGATGCCGGAACATACAATGGTAGGTTGGCAAAGTAGTATAGGAGACGGGGAAGGATCACCATCTTAGATAGTGCAACCCTGCCGGTGACCGTTAGCGGGAGCGTTTTCCAGAATTGCACCTGTGACTTGATGGCTGTCAAGGCCCGTCCCAGGTTACCGTCAAAGAGGTCCTTCGGCTGGCGGTATATCTGAATTCCTAAGTAGCGGAAGGTGTCAGCCTTCCACTGCACCTTGGTACCCTCTAGTATGTAATCCGGGTTCTGGGTCTCCCCTCTGAATGCGTAAAGACAGGACTTGTTCACGTTTACTCGGAGTCCCGAAAGGGCAGCGAAGTCCCGCAGTGTGTGTGCCAGCTGGGCTGGTATATTTCTTACATCTCTCACAAAGATTAGTAGGTCGTCCGCGTACAACGACACCTGGTGTACTGCATCTCCCAGAGGTATTCCATCTCCCAGCGTCGTCCGCAATGTTGCCGCCAGCGGCTCGATCGCTAGCGCGAACAGGAGGGGCGACAGCGGGCACCCCTGCCTGGTGCCCCTGCGTATTGGTATGGTGTCTGATATGTACGGCCCCACTCGCACCGGGACTATGGGATTTTTGTATAATAGGTCAATCATTTGGAGAAAGCCCAGACCCAGCTCGTATCGCATCAGCACTGCTGCAAGGTAGCTCCACTCTAAGCAATCGAAGGCCTTCTCAAGGTCCAACACCAGGCAACCTGCTCTGGGCCACACCTGCACGCTATCCGTCGCCACCCTAAAGAACCTTCGCAAGTTCAGTGATGTGCTGCGTTTGGGTACAAATCCATTTTGGTCGGCGTGAACCAGCTCGGGGACCACCGGTGCCAAGCGCTCCGCCAACACCTTAGCGTATATCTTGTAATCCATGTTTAGGAGTGCCAGGGGCCTGTATGAACCCAGATTTGCGGGGTCCCTGTCTGGTTTGAGCAGGGACACCAGGTAGGCCTCACACATCGACGGGGGTAATATCCCTTCATCCAGGGCTGTGTTGTAAAGGGTGTGCAGACGCGGCACAAGAGTCTCCCGGTAGGCCTTATAGTATTCGGCCGGGAGGCCGTCCGGTCCCGGTGTCTTACCCGATGCCATAGACCCAATTGCCTCCCCAATTTCCTCTAGAGTAAGGGGGACCATTGAGTGTCTCCTGGTGTGTCTCTGAGGCTGTGGGCAACCGGATAGGCTCTAGAAAACTCTCCAGATCAGGGCCGGAGCAGCGCCCCCTGGATTGATATAATTTCATGTAATGATCTGACATCACCTTGTGTATCTCACGCTGTGTATATACCAGGGTCCCCTCCGGCGTGCGTATGGCTCCAATAGGTGTGTGGTTATGCTCCTGCCTGAGTAGCCAGGCCAGAAGACGGCCTGCTCTGTCCGCCTTAGCGTGGGTACGAGCCGTGTGGGCTGTATAATTGTGACACCTCAATCTCTCCATGAGTTCTGCATGTTGCGTCCTAAGGCCCTCCAGCCGGTCCGAATGTCTGCCCCCGCCCTCGCCCTCTCGCTCATATTGGAGCAGCTGCGCTTCTAGGCGTGTGAGCGCTATCATAAGCTGTTTTCGTATGTTCCAGGTGGCACCGAGACAGTGCCCTCTGACAGCGATTTTGTGGGCATCCCATTCCACCAGTGTCGTACTTGCCGTTTCCTCATTGAGTTCGAAGTATTCAAGAACGGCCGTCCCCAGTGATGCGCGGAATTTGGGGTCTTCCAGTGCGGGCGGCTGGAGACGCCAGGTGGGTATGGGAGGACGATCTGCCTCCCATGTGAGCTGGAGTCTCATAGTGTTGTGGTCAGAGTGCATCCGTCCTAAGTACTCGGACACCTCAACTAGTGGTATAAGGGATTGGGAGCCCACAACCCTATCCAGCCGCACATGTAGGTCGTGTACTGCCGAGTAATAGGAATAGATGCGTTCATTGGGGTGGAGGACCCGCCACATGTCTAATAGTGCCCAATGCGAGAGCCAGTCCGTGAGAGCCTGCGCATTTGACATCGCAGACGTCTTCCGAAGGGGTGGAAAGGATCTGTCCGTGTGTATATCAAGCACTGAATTAAAGTCTCCACCCAATAACCAGGGAAGCCCAGCATGAGAAGTCAGCACTGTGGACAATTGTGCTAAGAATGAGGGTTGGTCTACGTTCGGAGCGTAAAGTGAGCCCAACAGTATTGGTTGGCCGTTGAGTGTCCCTCGCACTAAGGTGTATCTACCTTCGGGGTCTATCATCGTGTCCTCGCAAATGAACAAAGTGCCTGCTCTCACCCAGATTAGGGTGCCTCTCGCATGTGCGGAGTATACCGTGCCATACACCTGTCCCCTCCAACGCCTACGCAGTTTGTCTAATTCCGGCTGTGTCATGTGTGTTTCCTGCAGTAGGGCAATCCCCACCGAGTGCCTCTGGAGGTATGCGAATATGGAATAGCGTCGCTTGGGTGTGTGCATACCACGTATGTTCCATGTAAGTATGTTAGCCCGTGCCATTTCTGGGGAGTTTGATCGACAAGGGCGCCAAGGGCGGAGCGTGCCACAGGGGACGAGGATCAGGGACAGGGACAAGTGCGTCACTCTGCTGCAACAAAAACAATGAATGAACCGCTAACATCACAACATTTAGGGCGGACATTTCGCAACGTCCGTCCAAACCTCTGTAACAAGTGGGTAGTACAAACTAGGTCAGTGTGGTGCCTGTTGGGGTGTGCGTACTAGTATCGATTTACTATAGTCGTTCCCCCCCACTGCCTATGTATGCAGTATGCCATCCAATTAATCGTCCGTATAAACGTATGAGCCCGGCAGCATGTAGCTCTAAATGTTAAGTCAGGTGTTTGCATTTCCCCCGGCAGCGTGTGTAGGTGGCCAGGTGCGGGCCCAGTGTTGCTGTATCGTCTCTGCGTGAGGTGTGTTTGGTGTGCTACCCCATCATCCCACCCCGTTATACAGTGGTGTGCAGGACCACAAACATTAATCATGAGTGTTCTACTTGCGTGAGCCGTTTGTGTCAGAGTCTATCGCATCAGTACTGTTTCAAATAATGCCATCAGCAGTTTGCGGGGTTATCTCTGGCAGGCCAAGATCCTCAGATATTGCAGTCGATGGCGACGAGGAGCCACTGGCCATCAGCGCCCCGTGTGTGTAGGAGTCCGGTCGCTCTTTGGGGTGTGGGGAGCCCAGGGTCATGACCGCTTCCAGGACGCTTTGTCTCTCCCGTCGCATGTTCTCCGGATTCGGGACTACAGTTCCCACTGTCGCGCCTCTTGCTGTCCCACGTCGTCTGCGCCGCCTTGTCCTCCGACCTGCCAGGTTGTCTCCGTCCGGATTTGAAGGCCTCACACCCGTCCACAGTCCTGACTCTTCCAGCCAGTCCCATGCCTCCGCAGGAGAGTCAAAGAAGCGGGTCCCTTCCTTCGTGACCACTCGCAATCTGGCCGGGAACAGCAACGAGTATGGCAGTTCGAGTATTCTGAGCTGGCGTTTCACTGCTACATAGTTACTCCTGCGACGTTGCACAAGGGCGGTGTAATCTGGGAAGAGCATGACTGGGCTTCCATTCACTTTGAGACCCTCCATTTTTCGTGTTTCACGGAGCACCGCGTCTCTGTCCCTGTAGTTGAGCATCTTGAAGATAAGCGGACGTGGCCTGGCTCCTGGCTGGGGCCTCTGGGCCGGCACGCGGTGGGCTCTTTCTATTACGAATTGTGGTGACAATGTTCCCTGGGGCAGAAGATCACGTAGCCAGTGCTCCATGTATTGCTCCGGATTCCTACCTTCCTCGCCCTCCTGCAGACCCACCACGCGTATATTATTGCGGCGGGAGCGCCCCTCCGCATCCTCTGCTCTGTCTTCTAGAACGTGAACGCGGTCGATCAGATCTTGGAGTGCCGCTGTATGACTTTGCGTGACAGGCTGTAGGTCTTTCAGTGTTTGGCCTTGTGCATTTACTTTGTCGGCCAACTTGCGATGGTCCGCATGGAGGAGCGTGAAATCCGAGGTAACCCCATCTATCCGGGCTTCCAGAGAGGTCCTGGTGTGTTCCAACGCAGCGCCAATTCTCTCTACCGCTGCGAGTACTGAGTCCATCTTGGCCGCCAGGGCCGCGGTCGTTGGCTCCATTTCTGTTCCAGTACCCACGCCTATGGGATCCAGGCCTCCCTCGCGGAGGGGTCCCTGTTGTAGCTTAGCTTGCATCCGGCCCATCACGAGTCGCTGTGCTTTGGGCATGCGGGGCTTGTCAGCGAAAGAGCGACGCCCCAGTGATAATGCCACCCCCGGGGAGTCGCACACCCACTTGGGTCACTCAGGAAACACGACCTGGCTGGGCTGCCTGCAGTAGCCTCCCCGTTTGATGCCTTCTGTGGATAAGGCTGCTCGCACTGGTCCGTGGGGGTCAGTTGCTACCTCCGCCTCGATAGCTTGCCAGTGGGGTAGACCACCTGGATCTCCGATTATGGCTGGGCGTCTGACTGCGTCGGCGTGAGTGCGGTGTGATGTGAGCCTGTAGGGCCACTCGGTCGTAAGACGGATTAGTCGGTACTAATGTCCCCAGAGGTTGTCATCCGTGCCAGTCTTGTCTCCTCAAGCTACAGTGCCGATCGTATTGAAGCGTGAGGACTGTGGTTTCTGCTCGCATTGGGCGCATCCACTGTTTCCCTCTACTGCAGTCAGCAGCGGCTAACGCAGCGTAGTCGCCGAGTGAGGGTCAGTGTTCCTCAGGTCGTGGATGACTCCCACTGGCAGACCTCCACCTGCGACACCTCCCTTTATTGTCCGTTTCAGTGGCGTGATGTACGCCAGTCCCCCAGATCCTCTCTGGGAGTTTTATTCCCTATGTCGAGTTCCCAGCCCCGTCTAGAGGCTTCACAATAAGGGTTGTGCGCTTGCCAGAATGATTCCCGCAGCAGCCTCACCGTTTCTTGGCCGATATCCACCGTGCGTGGTTTCGTTTCTCTATGTTCCTCCGTTTTCCCCTCTTCGGCAGTCGCCGTCTCGGGGGGCAAAGCGGGTCAAGCAAGGGTTTTTCCCTGTCGCGACGCCTCAGTTATTTGGACTCCCTCCATAACAGCGGGGAGGGTCGCTCTTCGCCTCTGTGTCAGCTGCGCCACAACACAAGTGGACGCTCTCCATCGCTGGTGGTTCATGCACAGCCTTGCAGTCACGAAACCCCTGACCTCCCCACCCCGGAGACCACAGTCTCGTAGGGCGAGACAACACTGATGCTCCCAAGGCAGGTTCCCGTATGGGTCCCGTCTCCCCGGACCGCAGGGTCACTCACGTCGGGGCGCAGGATCCACAGCCGCCGTCCCCAGTCAGCGCCACCTCCGCCACTCTCTGCAGCCCACAGAATCGGCCACCACAGACAACACCAGGCCCAGCATCCAGAGGACGATCGCTGCTTCCTCCGACGCACACCGGCACCGGTCTAGCACTTCCCAGGTCCCTTACCGCAAGGGTTGCGTACCTGCCAGTATTTCCCCCGCAGTCATAACCTCACCAGTGTGTGCTCCGATCTCCTCCTTTGCTCCGTTTTCTGCTACCGGGCTGCATTCTTCGGGTCACAGCAGCATATGGCAGCTCCAGCCTCCGCCACAGGCAGTCTCTCAGGTCCGTGCCACAGCAGCCCGTCTTGCAGGGACCCGGTGCTCCGAACCACCAACCCCCCCGCACTACGGCCCTCGCGCCGCAGCTGGGGTCCCGACTCCCCAGGATTTGGGCCTCCGGGTTGATTATCGGCGATGGTCCCTCAGAGCGGTGTGGATTTCGGCCTATCCAGGGTCTGGCGAGTGCACCAGCACCTCACCCCGGTCGTTCTCCGTCGCCGGGTGGGTAGCCTCATAGGCCTGCGCGTCCTGGTAGTCCCAGATTGCTGTTCCCAGCAGTTACCGCCTCCGGAGGCAGAGCGGTGTGAGCCAGTGATTCTCCACTTGGAGCGATGTCGGTGTTGACTGGCCTCCCGTGACAGCAACGGGGAGGGCCGTTTCTCGCCTCCGCTCACCGTCGGCCCCGGGGTCAGTGGGCCTCCGTCTTTCCCACCGTGGCAACCGCAGTCTCAGGCAGCGGGGGGGGGGGCCCCGGCGGCACGCCTCCAAGTTCCCTGTCCGCGACGATGTTCCTACTGTTTGGCTCCGTCTGCGTACGCTCCAGAGATCAGTTCTCTGCCTCCGGGGCCGCCGCTTGATCGCAGGCGGCCATCTTCTGACGTAGAATGCCTGCGCGCGGCCTCACAGCAAACCCGCCCTGTCCTTCCTCACCACCGCCGCTGCAGTCGCGGTGGTCAAAAGGACTCAGCTCCGGGCTCATCGGACGCAGCAGGTCTTTAGCCGCTTGGTCCTACTGCTGCTTAGCGTGGATGGCGTACCTGCAGGATAAGTGCGACGGATTTGTGGGGGATAGTAGCGCGAGCGCTAGGGTTTCACATCCTCCATGTTGGCTGGCTAGCCACGCCCCCTTCTTGATAGCTTTCTTGAATGCAATCGGGGAAGTTGCAATCTGATATTAGCCGGTGATTTTAACTGCTCCTTTGAGCCACTGGATAATGATGACGGCTTGCTTAGCGCTGAGGAGGATGCTCAATGGAACATCCTGCAACTAGAGTTATGCCCTATTAGTAAATGGACTGAAGCAGCACTTCAACTAAAAGGGCTGTGCTTGGAAAAGGGATTGAGGGCAACGAATGGGAGGTCACAGTCTGATAGAAAGGGTGTACACACCTTTAACAATGGTTTGAGAAGTAGCTGTTTAGATTATATATTCTTAAACGTCGAATTCTGGTCCTCTCTCCTAGATATGGTGGTGCAGGAGCGGACAGAAAGCGATCATAACTCGCTGGTACTTTACTTATCGGCGCCAGGTCTAAGAGGTTGTAATGATAACGCTGTTGAGTATGTAACAGCTGATACCAGGCTCACAAATGACATGAGGAGAGTTAGATGGGCTAGGATTTCCGATAATGTTAGCGAACTGGAACAGATGAAGGCATTGGTAGTTCGCTCTATAAACATTCTTTATAGTTGCGACTCTCAGGAGGGCATCAACCAGACTATTGTTCAGACCCATAACGAATTGTTTTTCCAACTAAAACAATTTTTTATAAAAACTAACAAACCTAGGAAAAATCTTTGTGCTAAGGCAGCTTTCTGGTATAATAAATCCTGCAGAGAGGCCTATAAGCTATTATCAAGGGCCATTAAATCTAAAGCCATGGGCGACATTAAAATGGCCAGTGCCAGGTAAAAGATAACCCAACTGCAAGCCAAGAAGGATTGGCATGAGACACGTTGGCAAGATTTGCTCGATGCCAGTGAAGGGAAAAATATGGTCAAATTTTGGCAACTTGTCAAAGAGGGTAGTGGCGAACCAAACCAGTCTCCTATCAATCATGTCTCTCCCGAACTGTGGGTTTCTCACTTTGAGGCACAGTTCACTACCATTAACCATAGCGACGAACCACTCCAATGGGCCACCGCAAGTACCACTCTATGTTTTACCAGTACAGAGGTAGAATCTGTACTTCGATCGATTCCAAGAGGTAGGGCCCCAGGTCCCGATTGTATACCTGCGGACCTGTTCGTATTTGACAGCGAGCACTGGGTTACCTACATAAAGTTACTTGCCAATGCTATAGCCAGTGGTGCTCCTATTCCCGATACTTGGGCAGGTGCTGAGATCCTACCTATATATAAAAAGGGCGATCGTTCACTACCAGGCAACTATAGGCCAATTAGCCTTATAGACTCAATCCAGAAGGTAGTGGCAAGGTTGGTTTTAGGTAGAATCCAGGCCTGGATGGAAGAGATGGATATTTTAACACCATTGCAGGCGGGGTTTCGAGCCCACACAAGTACTATAGATCAGGTTTTTAGGTTTCTGCTTATTTACTGGAGGGTAATTATCATTGGAGGGGGCACAATCTACGCAGCATTTGTTGATCTCAAATCCGCGTTTGATCTAGTCCCTCGTATAAAAATGTGGAGAACCTTTATGGACATGGGGATGCCGTTGGAACTGCTGTCCTTCCTAGTAAAACTGCACGAATCAAACTGCGCGCAGGTTCGCTGGGGAACGCAGGGGAAGGTCACTGATAGGTTTGCTGTCAACAAGGGGGTTAGACAAGGCTGCGTCTTAGCACCAACCTTGTTCTCTCTATTTGTAAACAGAGTTGTTCAGTATTATAGCACCTATCCCACAGATGATCCAACGTTAGCGGGTATGAAAATACCCCTACTCATGTTCGCGGATGATACCCTAATTATATCCAAGACACAACAGGGTCTCCAAGCAGCACTATCCCGCTTTGAGGTGTTCTGCCAAGATCATGAGTTAGTGGTAAATGTGGAGAAAACGAAGTTTATGGTGCTCCACAAACATAAAATTATAAAAGGGAGAGTGTACATGAACAATGTCCCCTTGGAACAGACAGATGTATTCACATACCTGGGGATAACGCTAGGTAGGAGATTGAACTGGCAGCCCCAGATTGATATGTTGTCCCTTAAACATGCTCAACTGGCTGGTGCATTAATAAAAGAACAGAGGCTTTCACAGTCCAAACCTATCGCCCCAGCTCTAAAGATTTACAGTTCCAAAATTAGTTCATCCATATTATATGGCGCTGAACTATGGGCTCATGAGAATTTATTATCCTTGGCCCTAGCACAGAACAAATTTGTTAGATCTTTAATAGGCCTCCCACAATCTACCCCGCTCAAGCCTTTATACCTAGATCTGGGTTGTTATAGTATAGAGGACCTAGCCCGCTTTAGACCTATTGCATATTGGAGAAGGCTTTGGACAACTCCAGAGCTCTCATTATATGCCAAGGCTTTCACTGAAGTTAGGGCGTTGGGCTGTTCATGTGAGATATCTTGGTTAACCTACTTAAAAAACACACCGACCAATATGGGGATGAGTTCTCTATGGGTGGCCCCTGAGGACACCCCATTTCCATCTAAAAGGGACCTCAAGGCAGCATATTGGAATATGGTTTAAAAAAAAGCGTCTTTCTTCAGTCGTGGGGCCGACTATGGTGAGAGAATTCTTGGAGCACAAAGACGAGTCCAAGCTTGAGTCCTATTGGGATCTTATCACCAGACCGAACGATAGGAAGTTATACCATCAGTTCAGAGTGGGCTCGCTTCCAATTAAAGCTCTCACCAGCAGATGGCAGCCTCAGTCGGATGACAAATGTTCCTTCTGTCCAGCCCAAATTGAGTCACTTGCCCATATCTTGTTTGTATGCCCAGCTTATAAATTACCCAGGAATAAATGGCTTAAACCAATTTGTATGAATTTGGGCACTAGATGTGCTATGGTGGGACTTAGGATCCTAAAGACCAACACTGAGGAACCCATTGTGGTTGCAGTGGCCAAATTTCTGAGTTGGATGTGGGTTATTCGAGCTAATAAACTAATTGCACTTTAACCATGTCAGACCATCCATAGGAGGTCATGAGGATTATGTCCTGGCGTGGTTGCTCTATTCCTTGTATAGGCTGGCAAGTGCCCCTAGGTTGCTACTACTGGTCTGCTCTCTGTAGAACTATGGGCTTAGCAGTTTTTGTATCAGATAAGTTGTACGCGGTTGTTATTTACTTCTTGTTTTTAGCTTTTTTAACATTCAATCAAATCATTTTATCAAATGTTTTATCTTGATGTGATTTTATTGTATTAATATTTTAAAATTTGCGAACAAAATATGATGTTATTGGATTGAAGCCTTGACGGTCGCTGATTATTGTATTACGATTATTTTAAATTATTTTTATAGATGTACACTGTCTTTTATGATTGAAACAAATTGAAATAAAGACTATATTGATTGATTGATTGATTGATTAGTGCTGGTGCAAAATATACATTTTAAAGTGCCAAGTGCAATAATTACTAAGTATACAAATGAGTGTTAAAACCTATCTAACCCGTGTATTTTAAAAAAATTGGGGGAATTGTTTAGGCGGTTAACATAACAACCACTATGTTTTCAGTTTTTGTGGCATTTGAATGATCAGTCTATAGGAAAATTTCAATTTATGTTTTTTTTAAATTTATGGCACCTTTCCTAAAAAGAACCCCTTATTTTATTTGATTTACAGACAGGTATATAATTCCTTTGTAATATTTAAACCTCCCGGGTGTTTGGAATCGAGGTTTAAAATGTAGCTTGTTTCCAGTTGTCTGAGGGCTTTCTCTCTGTCTCCTCCTCTTTTGTTGGGGGGGATAGAGTCAATCAGAAAATATTTCAGGTCTTTAGGGTCGGCATTATGAAATTCACTGAAATGTCTGGCCACCGGGTAGGTAGGATCCCTGTTTTTTATTGCCCTTATGTGCTGGAGTACCCTTTTGTGTTCTTGCAGTATAGTACTGCCTATATATCGTAGACCACATGGGCACTCCAGCACATAAACCACAAATTCAGATTTGCAGGTAAGGGCCTTGTTGATAGGTATTTCTTGTTCCCCAAATGGTGTTTTATACGTTGTTCTGCTGGTTTCAAATTGACATGCCTTACATGTCTTACATTTAAAGAACCCTTTTCTTTGGGAAAGCCAAGTCCCACTAGTTTGGCCGCCAGGGTCATTTTGGACCAGAGCATCCCTCATTGAGAGTGCCCTACTGTAGGTGATGGCGGGCCTCTTGGGGAGTAGGTGACCTATTATGGGGTCTCCTAATACTAGGGGCCAATTTCTTTTGATGATGTTTCTTATCTGTTTTTCTTGTTTGCTGTACCCTAGAATAAACCTGAAAGTGTCTGTGTCTTGTTTCTTTGCATATGCTCTTTTAGTGTTTTTCTTGAGGAGGGTTTCCCTGGGGACTGTGTTACTGCATTTAATTGCTGCATCAATGCAGTGGGACGTGTAACCCCTATCTAGGAATATGCTCCTGCTGTTAACTTGTGCTTGTATTAGATCTTCCTCACAGCTACAGATTCGTTTTAGACGGAGCATCTCCCCGTAGGGAATACTGCGAATTAGATGTCGGGGGTGCGCACTCCCTGCATGCAATATTGCATTGCCTGCTGTTAGCTTTCTGTGTAGTTTAGTTTCTATTTTACCTTCTTTGACGAAGACCTGTACATCTAGGAAATTCACACTCTTTGCGCTAACTGTCGCTGGAAAGTGTAAATTGAGCTGATTAACATTGAGTCTGGCTATGAAACTTATTTCCTCCTCTTCGGTTCCCTGCCATATTAGGAAGAGATCATCTATATACCACCACCACGCTTTGATATTGTTTTTCACAATTATAGAATGTTCCTTTAGTAGGACCAGCTCCTCCCACCACCCCATGTGTAGACAGGCATAACTTGGGGAGAAGCTGGCCCCCATTGCCACGCCTCTGAGTTGCTGGTACAGATTGTTTCGAAACAAAAATATATTATTGTTGAGGCAAAATTCAACCATAGTCGTCAACATTACATTGTGTTGTGAAAATTCGACACCTCTACGTGCTAGGTAGTATTTCAATGCCCTTAGCCCATCATGATGATTTATAGATGTGTATAATGAAGTCACATCTAAAGTGATAAGTAGATAATCGCTTTGCCATGTAAAGTTCAGCATTTTGTATAGAAAGTCCCCTGTGTCCCTGACATATGATGTAAGTTGTTGTACATGTTCTTGTAAATAAAAGTCTACATATCTTGATGTATTTTCTAGAAGACTATTGCGGGCTGAGATGATCGGCCTTCCAGGGGGTTGCTGTGGGTTATTATGGATTTTGGGGATAAAGTACAAAATGGGTGTGACCGGATTGTCATTTTTCAGGAACTTAAATTCATCCAGTGTTATAAGTCCTGCATTCTTCCATGCTAGAAGTTTCATTTTGTAGTTGAAGTTGTAGTGAAAATACCTCTATGGATGTAACAATATATTTTAAAGGTTAAAAAAAACTTACTAGCTAAAGTTATGCACAACAAACATGTGCATGTTTGATCATTCAAATATTATTACTTGTAAATGCATATGAGTGTTAATACACAGAGGTATATACATACATATTACTAACTGTAGTGCATATATGTGTGCATGTAAACATGTATAATTATATGTATAAATGTAGACATATGCCTGGTTAAAAACATATATTATTATATTGTATGTTTAACATGTATATAGGTCATTGCATACATAACATATATATTTGACAGTATGCTTATGGGTTTGTGTTTTATCATGAGAACACATATCTATCAGAAGATACAAAAGGTTTAAGTATTCATTACACTTAATAATTAAAGAGATTTGAAAAAAATAAACAAAATAAATAAATAATAAAAAATGAACACGCAAAAAAAGAATAATGATTTTATATATATATATATATATATATATATATATATATATATATATATATATATATATATATATATATATATAAACGCTCCATTTGCATCATACCAGAATCACTCACGGTCGGGTGCTGTTGTTACGGCGATGCCATCCGCATGTATTAAAGCTCAAAACCTCCTCATATATAGGAAATATAAGCACTCACGGGTAGCGTTTATAACAGGTCTTTTATTTTCAGAACAAACGCGTTTCGGCGGTCTGCCTTCTTCGGTGTTACTGGCATACCGCAGGTGGCCATCTTTTAAGCATACACACGCGGGATAAACATCAACAATGGACAAACAAAATGCATTAACATCAGCGCCATCTTGTAATGTATAATCATTACTTTTCATTGGATCTTATATTTGCATATGCTAACGCACTTTAAACCAGTAACAAAGCGAAATAATGCATATTGATAAATTCATTAACTGGCATTGAAAGACATTAAAAGAATACTGTCACAATGTTATGTTATGTTATGTTATGTCACCATTATTTAGTGAACATCGATATTCAACAATTTAATATCACATTTCATATAGCCGTGGATCGGCAAATGTCCATTGCATATTCCCTTTTTGTGTGAGAAAACGACATATTATTAAAACATCCACAATTCTTTCTTTGAAGGGAACCTTCTATTGTAGCTTTTCATAAATAATTCAGATCCCCAAATATGAGGCTTTTAAACATACACACGCGGGATAAACATCAACAATGGACAGACAAAATGCATTAACATCAGCGCCATCTTGTAATGTATAGTCATTGCTTTTCATTGAATCTTATGTTTGCATATGCTAGCGCACTTTAAACCAGTAACATAGCGGAATAATGCATATGATAAATTCATTAACTGGCATTGAAAGGCATTAAAAGAATACTTTCACGATGTCACCATTATTTTGTGAGCGTCGATATTCAACAATTTAATATCTCATCTTCGATAGTATATCTACCTACTACAATCGTGACATCTTATTCATTTCGTATTCTATCTACCTACTGTAATCGTTACATCTTATTCATTTCATATAGCCGTGGATCGGCAAATGTCCATTGCATTCCCTTTTTGTGTGAAAAAACGACATACTATTAAAACATCCACAATTCTTTCTTTAGAGGGAACCTTCTATTGTAGCTTTTCATAAATGATTCAAATCCCCAAATGTGAGGCTAACTCTTCATTACTATTTAAACCTCTGGTGAACTTAGTTTGTAAAACAATTATGTAACATGATTCCAACCTACGTAATCTCTTAAGTCTATCTCCTCCTCTTATGTTCTCTGCAACATGATCAAGGCCAAAATATTGTAACACATTCCTGTTGCTAGAGTGTTTCTCAGCATAATGCCTTGCTACAGGATATGATACATCATTTTTCGTTATCGCCCTCATATGCTCAAGTATCTTGATTTTCAAAGGATGAATGGTGCTGCCTATGTAGCAAAAGCCACAGGGGCACACTAAACAATAAACAGCATACGGGGTGCTACAAGTCAAAAATTTGTTTATTGGTCTTTTCAAATTAATGTCTGGCACTTGATACGTCAAAACTCTTTTACTATTCGAGCAGGCTTTACACTTACCACATGGGTAGAAACCTCGCATTTCCTTTAAGGTTCCCATCACCGGGAGTTCCTTGGCCAGGTGACTTCGTACTAACCTGTCTCCTAAGGATCTCGCCTTCCTAAAAGTCACCAACGGATAGGTTGGAATGTCATCACTTATGACATTATCCGTTTTCAAAATATGCCAATTCTTTTTAAGCATTCTTTTAAGGAAATTTGCTTCTGCAGAGTAAGTGGTGATCATCCTAAACTTGCCTTCATGTAGGTCATTCGACCCTCTTTTTTACTCTTTTGCTGTCTTTTAGCAAATGCTGTCTGGGGATTCCTCTCACCTTCTGAAGTGTTCTCTCTAAAAGAACTGGTTCATACCCCCTCACCTTAAATCTAGCTATACAATCCTCAGCAGCTGCTTCAAAATCACATGTTCTAGAACTATTTCTTTTTAGTCGTAAGAGCTCCCCATAGGGAATACTTTGTAGAAATTTGGGCGGATGATTGCTAGTGGCAAACAGAGTTGAATTCCCAGCTGTTGTTTTACGGTAAAGGGCTGTATGTAACTTGCTCTCAATTACAAACACTTTTAGATCAAGATAGTCCACTGCCACTGGACTTACTGTACCTGAAAAGTGCAAATTCAGATTGTTATTATTTAAGTCCTCAATATAACCCATTGCAGACTCAGACGTGCCCTCCCACACAATAAAAAGATCATCAATATAACGATGCCATGCTGCCACTCTACCTTTGATGGCACCACTTTCATAGGTTCTGGACACCTGCTCCTCCCACCAGCCAACGAACAAGTTCGCATAGCTGGGAGCGAAGCAAGTGCCCATCGCCGTACCTGAGATCTGTTTAAAGTACATATCCTCAAAAATAAAAATATTATTAGTGAGGCAAAATCTTGTAAATTCCGTCAGCATCAAATTGTGTTCCGCAAAACGTAATTGTCTTTTGTTCAAATAAAACTGTACCGCTTTTACGTAGGTTGGAATCACGTTACATAATTGATTTACAAACTAAGTTCCCCAGAGGTTTAAATAGTAATGAAGAGTTAGCCTCACATTTGGGGATTTGAATCATTTATGAAAAGCTACAATAGAAGGTTCCCTCTAAAGAAAGAATTGTGGATGTTTTAATAGTATGTCGTTTTTTCACACAAAAGGGAATGCAATGGACATTTGCCGATCCACGGCTATATGAAATGAATAAGATGTAACGATTACAGTAGGTAGATAGAATACGAAATTAATAAGATGTCACGATTGTAGTAGGTAGATATACTATCGAAGATGAGATATTAAATTGTTGAATATCGACGCTCACAAAATAATGGTGACATCGTGAAAGTATTCTTTTAATGCCTTTCAATGCCAGTTAATGAATTTATCATATGCATTATTCCGCTATGTTACTGGTTTAAAGTGCGCTAGCATATGCAAACATAAGATTCAATGAAAAGCAATGACTATACATTACAAGATGGCGCTGATGTTAATGCATTTTGTCTGTCCATTGTTGATGTTTATCCCGCGTGTGTATGTTTAAAAGCCTCATATTTGGGGATCTGAATTATTTATGAAAAGCTACAATAGAAGGTTCCCTTCAAAGAAAGAATTGTGGATGTTTTAATAATATGTTGTTTTCTCACACAAAAAGGGAATATGCAATGGACATTTGCCGATCCACGGCTATATGAAATGTGATATTAAATTGTTGAATATCGATGTTCACTAAATAATGGTGACATTGTGACAGTATTCTTTTAATGTCTTTCAATGCCAGTTAATGAATTTATCAATATGCATTATTTCGCTATATTACTGGTTTAAAGTGCGTTAGCATATGCAAATATAAGATCCAATGAAAAGTAATGATTATACATTACAAGATGGCGCTGATGTTAATGCATTTTGTTTGTCCATTGTTGATGTTTATCCCGCGTGTGTATGCTTAAAAGATGGCCACCTGAGGTATGCCGGTAACACCGAAGAAGGCAGACCGCCGAAACGCGTTTGTTCTGAAAATAAAAGACCTGTTATAAACGCTACCCGTGACTGTTATATTTCCTATATATGAGGAGGTTTTGAGCTTTAATATATATATATATATATATATATATATATATATATATATGTGTGTTATTTATATAGATTTATTTATAATTATATGTATATATACATATATATATGTGTATATAATTAAATATACAATTATATCTTATCATGTGCAGGTCAATATATACATATATACATAACATATATACATGACTATACAGTAACTATAACTCTCACACCCACCATGCACTGTGTTGTTATCACTGATGGCATTTGTGATGTTACAGTGATGTTATTAATGATCTCATAGGACATGTTATGACTGATGTAATATGTGAGGTAATTAGCAGTGCATGGCGAGGGCGTGACCCCCCACAGTGCACGGCCTGTGGGTGTGTATGGTATGAGGTTGAGCACAGGGCGTGCCCGGGTGCCTACCCCTTTTTTTATTTATTTTGCAGCACTGTGAGGGACTTGTGGATCCACTCCGAGACTCCAAGTGGCCTCACTGAGAACTGTAGTGGCCCAGCGGGTTATGGTACCTCTACCCTGAGGGATCCACTAATGGCTTGCAACATGAAATATATATAGATTTTTAACCTTAATTTCTCAAAAGCTACTGAACGGATGTACACCAAATCACCAATAGCACACTTTCTAGACCAAGGTCTAGCTTTCTGCTAAATTTGGTGTAATTCCATTCAGCCATTTTTGCACTATTGTTCTTGAATTTTCGTATGCAAAATTGCATGGGGAAATTGCAATTTTGGTCCCCCCCATTCTCCTCCCCCTTTTCTCAGCATCCACTTGACAGATCGACCCAAAATGTTCCAGGAAGGAGCTGAGTGTATATATATATATATATATATATATATATATATATATATATATATATATATATATATATATATATATTCTTCCACAAATCCAATAAAGCGATCACTCGAGAGGTTATTCCACCACCAGTTGATTTATTTTCAGGATCAGTGATCGCTTTATTGGATTTGTGGAAGAATTTGATATCCGGCGCGCTCCGCCGGTAACCAGCGATCAGCCTGCCTCGGGCGTGGGGAGACAGAAGGAGCACACTGTATTTTGGAATTTTTATATATATATATATATATATATCTATCTATATATATATATATTCACTGAAAAAACCATAGGTTTCAGGGACGTTATAGTTAGTTGGACATTTCACTAGTACAAAACCAGAGAAATTCGGCCGTTATAGTTAGTAGAGCTAACTATAACTCGCGCCCCCCGCAATGCACTGCTGATGACGTCACATATTACATCACTTATGACATGGTCAGTGACATCACTGATGACATAGCCATAGCAAACAGCAATGTCCCGGGGGTGGGCACCCCGGGACATTGCAGGAGCCGGCCCTGGGGGGTGGCGGTCCCCAGGGCCATCAAGGGCTCCAGGAGGGGGGCCGCGCCCCCCCTACCCATGTTTGCAAAGCGGTGGTGGTCCCCGGGGCTGGGACCCCCGAATTTGAATAAAGAGTGCCCCGGGGAGGTGGCGGTCCCTGGGGAAGCGGGGGGGCCGCACACCCCCCGTATACAAATAAAAAAGCCCCGGGGAGGTGGCGGTCCCCGGGGCAGCGTGGGGGGGGTTGGGACTCCCCCCACACATTCATTTTAAAAGAAGCCCCGGGGAGGTGGCGGTCCCTGGGGCTGCGGGGGGGCCGCGTGCCCCCGCACATAATAAGCATAGCCCCGGGGAGGTGGTGGTACCCGGGGCTGCGGGGGCCACCGCGGGCCCCCGCTATTTCATTTTGGCATTGCCCCCGAGACCTGGCCCACCCGGGGGCCTCATTAAAATGAACCACGGGAACCCGCGCTTCATTTTTTAAACATTTTTGGCAGGATTCGCAACCCCAACGCGAATTCTGCCGTTTAAAAAAAAAAAAAAATGCTTTTTTCGGCCCTGGGGGTCCTTGTGGGACCCCCTGAGCAGGCCTAGGGGGTCAGGGTGTTTCTACCCTGCCCCCTTTTCTTGTTTTTCAACCTTTTTTCCACTCTTTTCTTGTGACTCCGTTCTACCGAGTCACAAGATGGCTGCCAACACTTCCTGGTTTGGAATGTTGGCAGCCAATCAGAGTGAAGCTCGTGCCCGGGAGGGTTTGCGACTCCCCCTCGGTGCTCAGATATCGATATTTTTCTTTTTTCTAATTTCTCAGGAACTACTGAACGGATTTACACCATTTAACAAAAAGGGCTCTTTCTGAACCAAGACCTACCTTTTTGCCAAATTTGGTGTAATTCCGTTCAGCAGTTTGGGCTGTAGCTTTGTCTAAAGTTTCCTATGGAAATTAACATGGGGAAAACGCGTTTTGGGACCCTCCTTTTGACGAATCACCCCGAAACTTTCAAGACAGAAGCTGACCGGAGCGGGCCACTAGTTTTGAAAATTTTGCGAACATTCGTCAAACGATGCCAAAGTTATTGGGAAAACAAAAAACGCTTTTTGAATAGAAACGAGGTCCTAACTATAACTACCTACTGGCGACCGCCAGTAGGTAATGTAAATATATATATATATGACGTGATCAAGGACCTGCGAGGCCGAAACGCGTCATGGCAGCACAGCAAAAATAAAAATAATTAAGCACAAAGAAAAAGAGGAGTCCGTTTCCATCTTTTGGGCGTAATACCAGAGACAAAGAAGGAGAAAACTTACGATATATATATATATATATATATATATATATATATATATATATATATACATATATATATATATATATATATAGTCAAGGTAAATTAATGTGGAGTTAAGTACAGTCATCCTAACCTTGTCTATATATATGTATACTTACCCTGCTGATATTTTGATTGTCAATATTTTTGCTATGATATTATAGTAGTACTATATTAGACCTGATATTCTGTTACTATAAATGCATGCCTTGAGGGCAATGAAGTTAGAATTGCTTAACACTGTCCAAAGGACACCCACAGCAGTTCTATTGATAAAGGGATGGAAGGTTGAAAATCTGTTAGCATCCATTGTAAATTCCTGATTTTTGTTCAAATAAAGTATTAGAGGGAGTCGAAGGGTGTGACATTTTATAAAATATCTACTGGTCTAAGGGTAGAGATGCATCAGAAATCTACTTGCCACATCGAAAAAATCACTTGTCTCTTTTGGTGCCATGCAGTGAGGTGACAAATTCTGCAACCCTTCACATTATACCAGGGTTTGCTGTCTAGTAAGGCTCTGGTTTTGTCAATGTTCTTCAAATCTACATACCATGCTGCAAGTAGTCTGGGAAGCATTAAATCCAGGTTTGCAATTCTCTGCGAGTCTGTGCACACCACGAACATATATGTTCACCAACATCTCTCCAATCTCTTCCTACTCTGTATAGGTTGGGAATTTCGTACACACATAAACCTTTTGCTGATGCCATTCTTGGAAGAAAAGTACACGCTTTCTTACACAGCACATTCGTCACAATTTTTTTAAATAAAAATTGCTACATTTTAGCTACTTCCTTGGTTTGTTCCAGCAGAATTCACAAACCCTGGATACTTTTGGAATCCCAGAATATGTGGAAAAAAAAGGACGCATGTTTGGCCTGGATACCTTTTGTGGAAAACCATTATGAAAGTTTAAGCACCACCTGTCCCAAACATAAACAAGCATTGACAAAGCCAAGAGGTCTGGTGCCGTCAGCCAGCTTTCAGCTTTGGCAATTTTTGTTTTGTTCTGTGGCAGTTGTAGCAAAACGTTTTTGTTGGGGAAGCTGCTAGGCCCTCATCAATCTATAAAAATAATTGTCTAAAAGCAAAAATATTTTTGGTCTGCATAAAGCACACATTACCATACTAGTCACTGGACTGAAGGGAACTACATTGTGTGTGGATGAACTCCTTGTGAAAGGGCAGCATGCTGTAACTCACAGTGAAATCACCCAATGGTTGAAAGGGAATGGCTCATTGTCCCATGATGTATGGTGGAGTGGGTGGAAGTAAAATGTGAATGACACAACAACAGACTAATGGATGAAGTCTTGCTGAAAAGCCCTATTAATATGTTACCCACATAATTTTAGAAAATCAAAAGGTCTTGGATAGCACCAGTCTTAAAAAAAGCCATTTAATCTGCTGTTGGCTGGCAGTCTCTTTGCTAATGATAATAGATAAGAAGTGTTGGAAAGATAGGTAAAAATGGAGGCTTGCAGAGACAGAGAGTGCTGTATAGATAGGTAGACAGACAGACAGACATACAGACAGACAGTCAGGCATGTAGGTAGGTATGTAGGTAGGTAGGTAGGTAGATAGATAAATAGATAGATAGATAGATAGATAGATAGATAGATAGATAGATAGATAGATAGATAGATAGATAGATAGATAGATAGATAGATAGATAGATAGATAGATAGATAGATAGATAGATAGATAGATAGATAGATAGATAGATAGATAGATAGATAGATAGATAGATAGATAGATAGATGTTGAATGTCTAATTTTGGTATGTTGTGAAATAGCAGCAGTTAGATAAATAATGAAAAAGCTACTCCAAAAGAAATGTACACCAACATCAGCAGGATACAAGAAATGATTAAGCTGGAGTGTGCCCTCAGCTTAACATGGAGAGCTAGTAGGAAGCATCTTGCTATCTCATCAGACTCTGAACACAAAGGCGACACCAAAGTGATAAAGTAAAAATAAACACAGGCACTAAAGAAAACTACAATGTGTGCAGATGTACTATTTTTAAAAGAGCAAAATGCTGTCACTCAAAGTGAAGTTATGCAGTGGCTGCAGGGGGCTGACACCCTGCCTCATGATGTATGCTGTAGTAGGCGGAAGCAAAATGTAAATGACACACCACATTATACATGTATTATTATTTTTTTTAAATCAAAAGGTCTTGGTTAACGCCAGACTTAAAAAGAGCTCAGCATTGAGGGAAAAATCTCAGCACTTAAGGTGCTACACAATAAAGGGGAAAATAACATGTATTTGATATCGCACAATTGACAAAACACCACTCATTCATAGTCAAAGCTAATAGTTTCACAGGTAATTCAAAATAAACTTTAAAATAAACATTTGAAGAGATGAAATCTGTTGAACGAAAAACTGTTCCAAAGAGATGGCCTTGGCAAAGCTGCACAACATGTACTGATTCAAGAGTGATTAGGTAACGGATTTGATAATCGCGCATTCCTTTGGTGAAATGGCCTTGTCATTGAAGATGTTTCCATCAGCAAAGGCTCAAAGACAAATTATTTTATAAAGTGTCAACACTAAAGCAACTAATGGATAATCCTTTGTTTTCTTCAAGTCAAAACAGCATTTTCATCACAAAGAGAAATGTTCTCATCACTGTACAGGTTAAACTAAACATGAACATTTCAGAAAAATACGCAATTGTCATCTGGAACAGACATTGTACATGCGCCCAATTGGACTATGGTAGTTTCACGCCCGCCCTGGGTGCAAGTAACTGGCCTGGGGCACTTTTGATGAGTAGACTCTGGCGCCAGGATCCTTATATGGCCATGTCTGAACTGGGGTGGTGGAGTGAGCTAAAGAATGATGATGGATTAAACCCAGATCAGTTGACTGGGGGTGAGTGTTTGATTGGCTCAAGCGTTCCGTCCATCATCCTCTTTTGTATCGCTTTGGTCGCCCTAAGTTGGCGGGGGTATGCCCAGACGTGGGTCCCTTGCTCACTTTGCCACTGGATTCAAGCAAGCCTGGCTGATGACGGCTGAAATGCCAGAAATCGGTCCTAGGATGCTTGTTTCCGGTCCAGGGAAGACATGGCTTGGCAGTTCGGGCTGGACTGTTCCCATGAGGCACAGGGTCAGACTGATTTGCATATGGCCATGTCTGAACTGGGGTGGTGGAGTGAGCTAAAGAATGATGATGGATTAAACCCAGATCAGTTGACTGGGGGTGAGTGTTTGATTGGCTCAAGCGTTCCGTCCATCATCCTCTTTTGTATCGCCAATTATAACATCACAACTACTAACCCTGACACTTGTGCAACTATATGCCAGGGATCCCGTCAGGCGGCCACTTCGTTTTACACCACACATTGCTCCTGCCGTGCTGCCAATCTACTAACCCTAACACTTGTGCAAGTGTGACAATACAAGCTATTCCAGGTCCCCGAAACTATACGAATGGCTTGTGCAACAGGCAATAATAATTTTAATGTAGTTTGAATTAATCCGTGCCTGTTGTGGTCATCTCTAAAATAGACAGACAGCGCCAACCAGTGGTGGACTGTCCCAAGCGCTGGTGTAACAATTAAGTAACGGTGCCACGCACCAGAAACCGCTTGGTCAAATTTAGCACAGGTAAACTTGATGCAGTAATTTACCCTTAGTAGGCCATTGCAACACTTAAAAGACAAAACAGAATGTGCGAAGAACACGCAAACATGCAAGCAACAAGCTGCCAAGTGGCTGTTTATGGCAGCCGCTGACTCTCTACCAGCAGCACTCCAAAGGGCACCCTTCTGTTCTCTAATAGAGGCAGCCTCTGGCTCGTTATTGCGGTCTGCCTCTTAGGCCTTAATAAGAGGCGTCCAATACCTCGGAACGGCAACATCTGTTCCCTAAACATGAAAACTTACAGTTCAGTAGTCTACGAGAGACTGAAAGCTCAGCGAAGCCTGCTCAGGGTCTGAGACTCCTTCACACTGTCAGATATCAACGCGGTCATGCCAGCCGCATTTAACCTCCAAATACCGACACCTGTGAATCCGGAATGTAAACAGCATTGGCCTCGATGGCTGCAGGCGATAACTCCTACAAAGGCTTTCATTGCAATGGTACTGGGACAATTTCAATGTGGGGGCTGGCCACCGACAACCATGTTTTGAGTTGAACTGCTGCCCAGCGGCATCCCGACTTAAATGCCTTGACTGTGCTGGTCATGCTGCCGATACATATTTTGAGTTAAGTGTAATTTACTTTGTACAGCAACCAAATTACCCTTCGTGACATCTTTGGTACTTTATACCCATTAGCCCCCGCAATCCCCCAAGCCAAAATCTCAACCCGTCAACCAGCACACAGGGACCGCACCGGCACACAGCGCTATCCCCACATGTGGCAGCAAGTGCCCAGATCGTCTCCCAAACGTGACGAGCGCAGAGCAGGGAGGTACCCCATTTTTTCTTTTTTTTTTGCATATTAATATAGCGTGAACTCGACCCGAAGGTATTGGAGCGCTTTACATGAGCACCGTATTTACATTACACATTCAGGCACGGGGAGATTAAGTGATTTGCCCAGAATCACAGGATGGGGACGCGACCCCGAGACTCAAACCCTGGTTTCCAGCTCCAAAGTCGGCAGTCTAGCCAACGGACCACATCCCCTCCAAGATATGGCGGCAGCTGCATGGAAATAACCTATGATTCAGACAATCGAAAAAATCCCCTCGTGTTGGCCAGCGCCCGGAGGAACACCCGGCGGACAAATCCCCCGCCCCAGATTTGCTGAGTTGATGAGCTTGACCCCGGCCCCCTCGCATCAGTCACGCGCCACCGGTTTGACCGTGCATGCCTCCCTGGCACTGCGGACCTCAATGGCACCGAGCGCAGTCAAGCTCTGCCTGAACCAGCAGACCCCCGCACTTTCATGGCCTCACGCCCGTGGCCCCTTCCCCGTCACCAGGAGTGCCGGCACCTTCCGCACAGCCAGGGGCACCAGAGGCGGGCAACGCCGGCCGAGGCAGGCCACTCCTCCTCCCGAGGGAATGTCGAGGCCGCGAGCGGGCCAGAATCCCCACAAGGGAAGAAAGAGTTTCGGAGAGAACGCATGCTCCCCGGGCAGACCCCGCAACCGCCGGGGGACCCTCTTGCTCGTACACCGAAACGTCTGGTGCTATATCCTATGGCAGAAGCCATCCTGCATGCATGGGATCCGACTGGAACACAACCGCGCCTACGCAAACGTTCCACAGAGACCCGCACTGACTCATCCTCCACAGGACACAGTCCTGGAATGACTCCCTGTTGCTTGGCACCAACTGGCTCGGGCGCCCTCCCCCAACCAGGAATGCCCACTGCACCGTGACCCGGCTGGACGCAGCGCCCGCACCACCGACCAGGCCAGGGCGGAGTCTCAGGCCTGCACAGCGGCTGCGCACCAATCATTCCGAATAGCAGATGTTTAATTGTTCCCAAACGGTACTCACTTTCTCGAGCTCACAAGGATGCGAGGCGCCGCCGGGACTCGCAGAGGTCAAACACAGTCCCCTCTCCAGGGTCGACTGTGACGCATAAGTCCACGAAGCCCCCAGCCCGGTGGAATCCACAAAATCCAGAACGGGGGGAATCCAGAACGGGAGCGTAGCCCCCTCCCCCACAGCTCCTAGAACGCAGACTCAACCAATGCACAAGCGAGGTGGACAGCACGGGCCAAAACCAACCGTCATAGGTTACCATCCCATTAGAGGTCGGATTTCACCAATAACCAAATTGGACCCATGAGACCCGCCGGCCTCTGCGCACCCGATAACCACGGGACGGACTCGAAACCAGGGACACGAAGCCAGCCCACAACGGGACAAACCTCTGAACGTCTCAATGTAACCTGAAACACCGCACCCTAATGGCCATGAGACAAGACGTCAACCCCAGGTCACCCTCCAACAACAGGTCGGAGGCCGGGCAGTAGCAAGGCCGCGTGCCAACCTCCATGCCACTCGCACTGAACCAAACGCGCCCCTCAACCCAATCGGTCGCATCCCTCTGCCCCAGCATCAAGGCAAGCCAACCCCGCTGATACCCTAAACTCGCGGGCCGCCTATGCCTCCAACAAACCCGTCGGGCCTGGGCACCCAATATCCAATTACAACACTCATTAACATCACGGGATTAGCTTATCAAGTAACGTCTGCAGCGGCTCACTGGCTTCAGTATTGCAGTGTACCGCGACGTTTATTCCTTTTCCCAAGTTCACATGTCGTAATCTATTAGCCCTTGCAATGTCAAATAACACGGAAGTTGCAGCGAAGATAACGGCAGCTGCGGACCTGCAAGACGGAGGAACAATAGTACTCATACTGAAAACCGTGCTCTATTACGAGTCGAACGGCCGGTACAGCCACGGAGCCAACACCATCCCCTTTCCCACACAACTCGGGACCCGGGAACCCAAGACGATGTGTGCGTATACCTATGAATCAGTGAGTGGGTATGTAGTTATTGGTGTTGGAGTGTCTATGGTTTTGCGAATGGCAGTCTGTAATTTAGAGTGGGTGTATCAAAGGTTATATTAGGGTGTGAGGAGGTGCATCAGATTATCACGTGGATGATGTCATCAGTGATGTCATTTGAGATGTCATCAGTGATGTCATCAGTGATGTCACTGACCATGTCATGAGTGATGTAATATGTGACGTCATCAGCAGTGCATTGCGGGAGCGCGAGTTATAGTTAGCTGGACTAACTATAACGGGGGAATTTCACGGGTTTTGTACGAGTGCAATGTCCAACTAACTATAACTGTCCCTAAAACCTATGGTTTTTTCAGTGAATTTCAAAGGTTTTTAAATGCTAATTTGTAACTATAACGTCCCTGAAACCTATGGTTTTTTCAGTGAATTTCAAAGGTTTTTAAATGCTAATTTGTAACTATAACATGTCTGAAACCTACGGTTTTTTCAGTGAATTTCAAAGGTTTTTTAAATGCTAATTTCTAACTATAACGTGCCTGAAACCTATGTTTTTTTCAGTGAATTTCAAAGGTTTTGTAAATGACAATTTTTAAATGTATTAATTGTTATATTAATTTTTTTCATACTGATTTACTACATTTTTAGAAACAATTTTTTTTTACATATTTTATTTTTTAAATTACATTGTAATTACATTATACATTACATTACAAAAATACTTTCTCAGAATGAATTACTTTAGTTTAAATACTTTGCACATAGGCAATAGACTTTTAAGTACAGTAGTTACAGTTGTTGCAATGGGCAACACATTTTCAAACACAATGCAACATTCAGCTCAATGTGAATTTCTAGTTAAATGCAATTAGTTACTTTATGGATTACTTTTCTAACCACAGGACTGGATCCTAGATTCAGTCCTGGGACATCTCCTGTAAACAGTTGAGTAAAAGCGTTTTGGTTACAGTACTGATTTTTAAGGAATATTATTGTATTTTAAAAGTTGACACTTAGAAACTTTTTCTCATATAGTCACCAATGTTATCCTATGGAAGGAAATTCACTTAGCAGGTAAAAACTGTTATAGTTACTTTTTCTTACTCAGTGTTGGATCCTGGATCCAGCACTGGTGCATCTCCTGTAAACAGTTGAAAGAATGCGTTTAAGTCATACAGGTGATTTTTAAGGAATATTTGTAGTTTGTAAAAATCAACACTTTGAAACTTTTTGCTGAAAACCAGACAATGGATTCCTATGGAAGAAAAAATAAGTTACTGTTAAGTACGGTTAAAATTACTTTTCAGGGTCAGTGCTGGGCTAAAAGATGCAGCACTGGGTTCTCTCCTGATAACAGGTGAGTAAATCGGAATTCGGCTGATTTTAGAGGAATATTTTAAAGTTCCAAAACTCCACACTTAGAAGAATTTCCAAGTGAAACCAGTCAATGTTAGCCTATGGAAGGAAATTCAAGTTACTGGTAAGTACGGTTAGAATTACTTTTCAGGGTCAGTGCTGGGCTAAAAGGTGCAGCACTGTGTTTTCTCCTGATAACAGGTGAGTAAGTCGGAATTCGGATTTCGGCTGATTTTAGAGGAATATTTGTATGTTTCAAAAATCAACACTTAGAAACTTATTCAGCAAAAAGCAGGCAATGATAGCCTATGGAAGGAAATTCAAGTTACTGGTAAGTACGGTTAAAATTACTTTTCAGGACCAGTACTGGGCTGAAAGATACAGCACTGAGGTCTCTCCTTATAACAGGTGAGTAAATCGGAATTCGTATTTCGGCTGATTTTAGAGGAATATTTGTATGTTTCAAAAATCAACACAGAAACTTTTTCAGCAAAAAGCAGGCAATGATATCCTATGGAAGGAAATTCAAGTTACTGGTAAGTACGGTTAAAATTACTTTTCAGGACCAGTACTGGGCTGAAAGATACAGCACTGAGGTCTCTCCTTATAACAGGTGAGTAAATCGGAATTCGTATTTCGGATGATTTTAGAAGAATATTTGCACAATGGTGAAGGGAGGGGCGGGGCTTCAGGTGACATCTGTGCAAACGCGCCCCGTGGCGCGTTTTAAGTTGGGGGATTAAGTCCCCTTGAATCCTGAGGGTCCCTAGGGGCCAACTAGCCCACCAGGAACCTCCAATATGCGCCAGGGGCTGCGTTGCAGAGACGTGTAGAGAGGCCACACCCCTTTTACACCTCTCTGCAACGCAGCTCTGTGGCGCTTTCTGGATGTACCTGTTGGGCTAGTTGGCCCCAGAGACCCTCAGGATTGAAGGGATTTAATTCCCCATCTTAAAACGCGCCACGGGGCCTGTTTCACACATGTCACCTGAAGCCCCGCCTCCCTTCACCACTGTGCAAACACGCCCCGTGGCGCGTTTTAAGTTGGGGGATTAAGTCCCCTTGAATCCTGAGGGTCCCCGGAGTCCAACTAGCCCACCATATACCTCCAAAAGCGCCACAGAGCTGCGTTGCAGAGAGGTGTAAAAGGGGCGTGGCCTCTGTACACCTCTCTGCAAGGCAGCCCCTGGCGCACACTGGAGGTTCCTGGTGGGCTAGTTGGCCCCCAGGGACCCCCAGTATTCAAGGGGATCGTTCCCCCTCTGCAAACGCGCCAGGGGCGCGTTTGCAGAGTGGTGAAGGAAGGGGCGGGGCCTGCGGGCCCGATCGTTTTTTTTTTGTCCCTGAAGGGGGGCTGTGTAGCCCCCTTCCTTTTTCATGTTTTTGGGCCCTGGGGACCCCATCCCCCAGGGCCTTACCCCTTTTTGTAATAAAAATTAAAAAACTAAAACGTGAAGGGGCCGCGTGGCCCCCTTCCCTGGGCCTGTATTGGCCCGGGGACCCCATTCCCCGGGGCATGGCCTTTTATTTTTTTCTTTGGAGGGGGCTGCGTGGCCCCCTCCTCAGGCCATTTAAGGCCCCGGGGACCCCATCCCCCGGGGCCGGCCTTTCCATTTTTTTTTTTATTATTATTTTTTTTGGGGGGGAGGGGGCCGCGTGGCTTCCCTCCCGGACCACTACTTGCCCCGGGGACCCCATCCCCCGGGGCTGGCCCTCTCCGTTGGGGACTGTGGGGGTCCCCAATCCCCCACAGTCCCGCCGGCTCCCGCGTCCCTTGGGAGCCGGCATTGCTTTACACATGGGGAGCAGCTAACATGCTGCTCCCCATGTGGAAAGCAATCGACTTTGGATATTGGAAGAGAGGCAGGTTTCCCTGCTCTCTCTTCCAATATCCAAAGCAAGTTTGCAATGGCAGGACGGGAGCCGCGAGGCTCCCGTCCTGCCATAGCAAACTACAGTGTCCCGGGGGTAGGCACCCGGGACACTGCAGGAGCCGGCCCTGGGGTGTGGCGGTCCCCAGGGCCATCAAGGGCTCCAGGAGGGGCCGCGCGGCCCCCTCCCTTAAGTGCACAGCCCCGGGGAGGTGGTGGTCCCGGGGCTATGAGGTCCGTAATGGACCCCCACATTTATTTTGTAAGTGCCCCGGGAGGTGGTGGTCCCGGGCGTGTGGGGGCTGGAGCCCCCACACCTTATTTAACATTAAAAAAGAAGCCCCGGGGGTGGCGGTCCCCGGGGCTGCGGGAGGGCAGAAGAGCCCTCCCGCACCATTTTATATAAAGCCCCGGGGGGTGGCGGTCCCCGGGGCTTGGGGGCCCTTTGAGGCCCCCACACATAAATTAACCCCCCACCATGCCCCTGGGACTTGGGCCACCCGGGGGCAAAATGCAATCGAAGCGCGGAAGACCGCGCTTCGATTTTCGGCAGGATTGCGCACCCTGAGCGCATCCTGCCGATTTTTAAAAAATTTTTATTTTTTGCCCAGGGGTCCTTGTGGGACCCCTGAGCAAACCTAGGGGGTCAGGGTGTTTCTACCCTGCCCCCTTTGTGCGCTTTGCGCACTTGTTTCTGTCCCTCGGTTCTACCGAGGGACAAAATAACTGCCAACATTTCCTGAATCGGAATGTTGACAGCCAGCTGACAGCCAATTAACATGCAGCTCGTGATCGGGAGGGTACAGCGGACCCTACTCGGCCATAGATATCACTATCTTTTTACTTTTGATTTTCTCAGCAACTACTGAACGGATTTACACCATTTAACAAAAGGGTTCTTTCTGAACCAAGAACTACCTCTTTGCCAAATTTGGTGTAATTCCGTTCAGCAGTTCAGGCTGTAGCCGTGTCTAAAGTTTCCTATGGAAAATTGCATGGGGAAAACGCGTTTTGGGACCCCCCTTTTTCTCGGCCCCCGCTTGACGAATCCCCCGAGACTTTCAGGGTAGGAGCGGACCGGAGCGGGCCACAAAGTTTGAAAATTTTGCGAAGATACGTCAACCGGCAAGAGAGTTATTTCAAATAGAATGTCGCGGATTTCCTATGGATAATAGGTTGTAACTATAACTATCTACTGGCGACCGCCAGTAGATAATATATATATATATGTATATATATATATATATATATATATATATATATATATATATATATATATAGTGTCAGGGGTGGCTTCCAGGTGGGTATTATTCAGGGAAATCATGAGGGTTAAGTGCCAGATTATCAGCTTCTTACAGCATAGGTGTATGGACAACAAGACAAATAACGCATTCCCTTTCTGCTCCTGCTCCTGCTTTCTGCTAGTGTGTCCTCGGGCTAGCACTTTACTGTCTGTGGCATCATAAAATGAACACCGAGGCATAAAAGAGTGCTGTGCCTCATTTCACGTTTACTTGCTGCACAGAGTGAGTTACATGTGCAATGAGTCTAACTGAATGTGGAGGAAGTTTCCTATCCCCTATTTACCACTACACATTACCATCATTCTGCATTTTAGACAAAAGTCTGTCTGAAGAGTCCACTTTTTAGGGATTTTCTGCTTCACATGCAGTTGCATGCAGCTTTCAAGGTTTCAGTGCATTTCATAGGTTTGGACTTTTACGTCCTAAATATTTACCTCTGTGTTTTAGTCTTTTGAAGGTTTGTTGAGTGATCCAGTACAATGCGATTGACCCAAGGTTCCAGGTGGAGATGTAGTAGGGGCAAGAATCTGCATGTACCCCACATTTTTCTTCCCATATCTTTTGTGTACAGAACATTTTGAATGTAATTCTGTCTTTCTGGCAACAAACATAGTATTTTCAGTGCAGGCTTTACATGGGCAAGTTGTCAGAGAGTCGGGCACAGTCTAGGCTGCCTGAGTCTGAGATTTCTGCCTTTCCTTCGTAAATTTTTGAGTAGCTCAGCATACGCTATATTACTGTAATTTAAGTGTGCGATTCACAAAGGTTTGTCTGCTCCACATTGTGCTGTGTTTTAAATGGAGTAATAGGCATACTTTCTGGAGTAAAGGTAACTGCAGACTGACATCATTGACCTACGCTTTGATCTGGGGTGAGAATGACATCCTCAGCCAGCACTCCCAAAGTTGTTGCCTTTATGCATGCAGATAAAGGAATTCCCAAACTCAGTGGTCATTCAAAGGGGATGGACGTCTCTGATCTGCCAGACGTAAGAATCCCAGTCATGCATCCATTCAGACGAAGGAAATTTTCTTGCATCTTCTCGAGTATGAGATTTAGGCAAATGTTGTGTTGCTCTGGCCTTCCTTGGACTTCTCCAACTGAATGTGACTTTAGGCATGTATTTGAGAATGTACCCTATGACAATCTTGACCAAGGGGTGAGTGTATACATTAAACTGCAGCAGAGATGCCACTAAATATCTTGGTACTCCACAATATACTTTCTGAGCAGATATTGTTGTGAATCTCCAATTCATACCTATTGGCTATTTTCAAAGGAAGACATACAGCCCAGGGCTCTTCCAGTGATTCCTGCCCACTCCCAGGGTCTATTCAATAGCATTGTAGTCAATAGAGCCCTAAGTAGCTGAAAGCTCGAATGGTATCAATACATATTGGTGACCTTTGTCCCAACAATGCAAGGGTTGGATCTCTAATGCTCACCAATGTCATTGAGTATGAACTCTGACTCGTGGTCCTAGGAAGGGAGTTTTGTTTGATACAGTTCTGAAGTTTTCAAAGATTGTGCTGGGATACAGCAGGTTACAAGTTGGGTGGTAGTTCTCTAGAATATTTGGGTCTGATGCAGATATTTGTACCAGGCATGTGATGACAGTCTGCCTGAACACTTCCATGAGAGAAGCATTAAGCACACATATGAGATTAGGACCAGAGTTCTGTTGACTTGGTACATGCAGACAGCAGGAAAAATTTCAACTAGCCAATTTGAAGATTTCATTTCAACTGCTAACCTAGTACAGTTGTTTTACACAAGGATCACAATTTTTCGATTACGGCCATTTTGCTCGAAAGGATAAGAGAATCAGCAAAACACTTTCCCTAGTATGGGCAAAGTTTTTAGTTTTCTTTGCTGCTAGTTAAGGGGCTCGTCAAGATTTTTCAGAGCATTGCGGTGTGTACAAATGATATGTAGGTTTGAATTATTAAGAGACTGTGGTCCCTTACACGGTGAATCAATATAAATAGCCACAATATTTCAATCAAGATTGGGTCTATTCGTGTCTAAATGGACGATTTGGGGAATTTATTAACACACAATTAAATCAAGACAATACATAAACAATTAGCGAGCAGGACGTGACAGGGTACTGGAAATAAGCCGATTTCCTTACCGCAGGCAGGTGACTTAAAAGTGACTTTCTTAGTGAGAATACAAATTAACAGAAATCACAATCACAAAAACATCTTGTACTCCACAAAATTCTCAATTTTACAGTTTAGAGTTAAAATGCAGGTGTCGACGACGTTCAATCAATCAATCAGTCATTTGTAAAGCGCACTACATACCCGCGAGGGTCTCAAGGCGCTGGGGGGGGCCGCTACTGATCGAACATCCAGGTCTTGAGCATCCTCCTGAAGGTCAGCAGGTCTTGGGTCTGTCATAGGCTCAGTGGGAGGGTGTTCCATGTCTTGGCGGCGAGGTGGGAGAAGGATCTCCCGCCGGTGGTTGTTCTTCGGATGCGCGGGACGGTGGCGAGTGAGAGGTCGGCAGAGCGTAGCTGGCGGTTGGGGATGTAGAAGGAGAGCCATCTGTTGAGGTAGGCTGGGCCGGTCTTGTGGAGTGCCTTTTGTGCGTGGATGAGGAGCTTGAAGGATATCCTCTTGTTGACGGGGAGCCAGTGCAGGTCCCTCAGGTGGGGGGTGATGTGGCCGTGGCGTGGTACGTCGAGGATCAGTCGTGCCGAGTCGTTTTGGATGCGTTGTAGTCGTTTGATGAGCTTGGTCGGGGCTCCCGCGTAGAGGGCGTTTCCGTAGTCGAGTCTCCTGCTGACGAGGGCCTGGGTGACTGTCTTTCTTGTATCTGTCGGGATCCATCTGTAGATCTTGCGGAGCATGCGGAGGGTGTTGAAGCAGGAGGAGGAGACGGCGTTGACCTGCTTCGTCATTGAGAGCGTTGAGTCGAGGATGATTCCCAGGTTGCGTGCGTGGTCGGTGGGTGTCGGGGCTGCTCCCAGTGCCGTCGGCCACCAGGAGCCGTCCCAGGCTGAAGGGTTGGAGCTGAGGATGAGGACCTCCGTCTTGTCCGAGTTCAGCTTCAGACAGCTGGTCTTCATCCAGTCGGCGACGGCCTTCATTCCTTCGTGGAGGTTGGCTTTGGCGGTGATGGGGTTCTTGGTGAGGGAGAGGATCAGTTGAGTGTCGTCGGCGTAGGAGATTATGTTGAGGTCGTGCTGTCGGGCGACGTGTGCGAGCGGGGCCATGTAAATGTTGAACAGTGTCGGGCTGAGGGAGGATCCCTGGGGTACGCCGCAGATGATCTCGGAGGCTTCGGACCGGAATGGGGGGGAGGCGGACGCTCTGGGTTCTGCCGGAGAGGAAGGAGGTGGTCCATTCCAGAGCCTTGTCTCGGATCCCTGCGGCATGGAGGCGTGCGCGTAGTGTGCCGTGGCAGACGGTGTCGAAGGCGGCGGAGAGGTCTAGGAGGATGAGTGCTGCGGTCTCGCCGTTGTCCAGCAGGGTCCTGATGTCGTCGGTGGCGGCGATGAGGGCGGTCTCGGTGCTGTGGTTGCTGCGGAACCCTGACTGGGAAGGGTCCAGGATTCTGTTTTCTTCGAGGTATTGGGTTAGCTGTCTGTTGACGATTTTCTCGATGACCTTGGCTGGGAAGGGGAGCAGAGAGATGGGCCAGAAGTTCTTGAGGTCTCTTGGGTCAGCCTTGGGTTTTTTCAGTAGGGCGTTGATCTCGGCGTGTTTCCAGCTCTCTGGGAAGGTCGCGGTCTCGAGGGAGAGTTTGATGACATTGCGCAGGTGGGGTGCGATGGAGCTGCTTGCTTTGTTGTAGACGTGGTGCGGGAAGGGATCTGACGGAGAGCCGGAGTGGATTGTGCTAATGGTCTTGATGGTGTCATCGATGCTCACGCTGGCCCAGGCTAGCAGGGGGTCGTGGTCGAAGATGTGCGGAGGGTCTGTTGTGTTGCTGTCTGTTGGTTCTGTCTGGGTGTTGAAGCTGTCGTGGATGTCTGCTATCTTGCGGTGGAAGAAGGTGGCGAGGGAGTCGCACAGGGCTTGTGACGGCGGGATGTCATTGGTGTTGGAGCTGGGGTTGGAGAGTTCCTTCACGATGTTGAAGAGCTCCTTGCTATTGTGTGCGTTGTTGTCGTGGCGGTCTTTGAACGAGGTTCTCTTGGCGGCCCTGATGAGGTGGTGGTGGTTGCGGATGGCGTCCTTGTGTGCTGCTGGTTGTCCGGAGTTTGTTCGCTGTGCCATTTCTTCTCTCGTTTCCGGCAGGCTTGCTTGGAGGCTAGGAGTTCTGGGGTGAACCAGCTGGCCCTCTTGCTGGTGTCTCTGTGGGGGGGTTTCTTCAGCGGGGCGAGGGTGTTGGTGCAGTCTTCGATCCAGCGTCTGAGGCTGTGGGCAGCGTCGTCGGTGTTGGAGGGTTCGGTGGGTGGGCTGAGAGCGAGGTTTGCATGTAGTTGGTCTTCGGTGATTTTGCTCCAGCAGCGGCGGGGGATCTGTTGGGTGCGGTGGTGTGTGGTGGGTTTCTGGAAGGTGAAGTGGATGCAGTGGTGGTCGGTCCAGAGGAGTTCGGTGGTGTGGCTGACGGAGACGTGGGGGCTTGAGGAGAAGACGGGGTCGAGCGTGTGGCCGGCGGAGTGGGTGGGTGTTGTGACGAGTTGCTTTAGTCCGAGGTTATCGATCAGGGTTGTGGAGTTGTTGTCGTTGTTGTTCTCAAGGTGAAAGTTCAGGTCTCCGAGGAGGATGTAGTCGGTGGAGGTCAGGGCGTGCGTGCTGATGAAGTTGGCGATGGAGTCGCTGAACTGGGGGCGGGGTCCGGGGGGTCGGTAGACGAGGGTGCCTCTGAGGGTGGAGTTGGGGTCTGTGTGGATCTGGAAGTGCATGTGTTCGGCGGTGCTGAGCGCGTCGTCTGTGCTAGTCGAGACCCTGATGCTGTTCTTGTGGACGATGGCGATTCCTCCTCCGACTCCGTTGGTGCGGTCTCTGCGGGTGATCTTGTAGCCGTCTGGGATGGCTATGGCGATGTCGGGTGCGGAGGAGTCGTTCAACCAGGTCTCTGTCAGGAAGGTGACGTCCGGGGATGTTGTGTCGAGCAAGTCCCAGAGCTCGACGGCGTGTCTGCGCGCGGAGCGGGTGTTCAGTAGTATGCATCGCAGGTGGGTGCGGTCTTTCTTGGCGGGTGGTTCGTCGGTTCTGAGGCTGGTGTAGCTGCAGTTCCGGCAGGTGAAGGGACCGTGTGTGCGTTTCTGGGCGGCCTTGAAGCAGGTGTGGGTCCGTCCGGGTTTGAGGGCGTAGAGTGTGCTGGCATCGTAGCGGCGGCGGTCGTCGTGGCAAGAGCGGGGGCCAGGGGTTCTGGCGCTGGGCGCGGTCCAGGCGCGGACGGGCGCAGACAGGCTTGCCTTAGGCGCGCCTTTGGCGCGCCAGCGACGCGCCCGCGCAGCGGCCGGCATATATGGGGAGGTGGGAGGGAGGAGCAGCTGGGAGGCGGGAGGCGGGGGCAGCGAATGGGCAGTGGGCAGTCAGGGGGCGGGGCTGCAGGGGACACAGCGGCGGGGGCGGTGAGAGGCGACGGAGGGAACAGAAGGAAAAAAGGGCACAAAAATCAATGGAAAACGAGTGGCACAGAAGGCAAAAAGGGCACAAAAACGAGGGAAAACGAGTGGAACAGAAGGAAAAAAAGGGCACAGAAATCAATGGAAAACGAGTGGCACAGAAGGCAAAAAGGGCACAAAAACGAGGGGGAAAAGAGTGGCACAGAAGGCAAAGGGCACAAAATCAATGAAAAACGAGTGGCACAGAAGGCAAAAAGGGCACAGAAATACAGGGGCAGCTAAGAATCAGAAGGCAAAAACGGGCAGAGAGACACGGGGCAGCGAGGGGTACAGAAGGGAAGAAAGCGGGCAAGGACCATGTACAAGCAGCGGGGGAAGACAGACAACAGCAGTCACAGACACAACAATGAAAATACAGGCAATACAGTAAAACAATAAGGCAGAAGATGAACAAACTTACGGCCTACCACTGGCCACCAGGGATGAGGCGCAGGTGGAAGCCTGCTGGTGGAGGAGGGCCTCGAACTTCCTCAGCAGCGGCAGCTGGGGCAGGGACACCCAGGCGGAGCTGTGCGGGGGGGGAGCGACCTACCTGATGGGTCAAGGGTCGCTCCCCAACAAGGTTATGGGATCATCATCAGGACTAAGCAATAAATCAAGTGCCTGGGAAGTTGCTCTGATGCAAACTGGAAGGAAAAGTCCTATATGCTCGCCCGGATGCGTGATGCCAAGGAATGGCAGTGGTGCGGAAACGGTGGAAGACCAACCGGCCGGAGGTAGTGTAATGGCCGGGGCTAGGCAGAGCCTTAACCAATGCCCGAAGCTGAACTGCCGATGCGGAAGGACACCACTCTGACCCGAAGGGGTCCGCACCTTGGGGGTCCGGTCTCGGATTAAGAAGGTGTGTGGTCTAGAGCCTATGATTAGGCTGGGAAGGCAAGGTCCCGGATAGCTAGTCCAGTGGCGTAGCTAGGCACTCTGCCGCCCGTGGCGGTCCCTGCCTTTTGCCGCCGCCGAGCGCCTAAGAGCAAGGGGGGGGGGGGTGCTGGCGATAAATTTACCTGCCGCCCCCAAATCTCGTGCCGCCCGGGGCGTACCGCCCCCTCCGCCCCCCCCTTGCTACGCCAGTGAGCTAGTCGCAGGAAAAATGTGCTCAATGGCGAGTTCCGGTGTAGTCCAGTCAGGCTGGAGCATTGGCATGGCTGGTTTTAGCATAGAAAGTGGAAATTGATTGGGTGGGAGTCTCTGCTGTAGCAATGCTAGTTCCGTCATATGGCAGCATCAACCTTACCAGGCTTATTCAGGTTCCAGTTTGTTTCTGAGAGGATAAGGAGCTGCACAACAAACCCATGTAAGAAATTGTAGCTTAGGAGGTTCACGCCGAAAAATCACTAGTGATTCAATGTGAGAGTTACGTGGTGCGGAGAACTGAGTTAGTTTGTTGAAGAATATATATGTCCAAGTGGACCACTAACTTCATTCTCTCTCCTCTTTTGTGCTAACTCTGCAATTATCACTACAGTGGTGGAAAGTGATATCAGCCAGTTCATGTCTAACTATGGGGCTTTTCCACAAAAATGTACACTTTTTGTTACACCCATACAAGGACGGTTGCTTGTCAAATCCAATATGCAGGACTGGTATTTTGCGCCTGAAATTATTGTGTGTGTGTGTTTGTGTGTGTGTGTTGTGTGTGTGTGTGTGCGTGCGTGCGTGCGTGCATGTGTGTGCGTGTGCATGTAACTAATTGTGTTTACAGCACACATCTGGGAAGGAGGCCAAGTGTGCGATCTGACCACATTCTTTCTCAATAATACAATATTCAAATTTGAGCAAGCAAGCGCAATGTTGACTGCAAAGGAAGAAGACTCTTGGGCAGCACAGAGCTATCAGGAGCATACATTTACTCACTTAAAACTAAAAGCACAATCTATAAGCAAGAATAAAAGTTTCTGTGTGGGCTGGTAATCTCAGGAGGGAATTTCTTTTGAAATCGCTCGGTTCGATCTCATTAGCATTTCTGCCAAGTCTCAACCCACACTCCCGGCCACAGGTAATGAAAGTAAAACGTGTTTTTATTATAAGTGCTCGATTTCTGGGGAAGTTCATTCTCTCTTTTCGCAACCTCCACAGTGACTTTTTTGTCACTCTTATAAACCTGCAATTAGGATCAGAAGCAAGCTTTATTCCACTGCAATGTCTGCCTTGCACGGCAAGAACACACAGCCATTTTTGTGTTGTTTCCTTTATCTTGTATAGGCTCAAACTTGCAAATCATGCGTGCTGTAGGGCAGTGAGTCAATGTTAGTATTACCGTAACAGTCTGCCTTCGCTATCACCCTGAGTACACCCAACAATTCAGAACAGATTAGAACCATCCACTACATAAGGTACTTTGTATCAAAGAGTACTCTGTCACGATACTGAAAAGGACACCAATCAATCAAATGAATCAGGATTCAAGGCGCTGAGATGCTTACGGGTGAGTAGTCGCGCTTTATACCCACCCTGACATTCTGGGCATGGAATGGGCCAAAAAAAAATTGATGTGGGCACCAAAATAAAAGTCGCCCCATAGGGTATCAATAGCTTAAAAAGTGACCAACATTTGCAAATCGCAGTAGTTGGGAACTAGTAAAGAGTCGCTGTGTAGGCGTTTTGCAAAGTATGGGAGACCGCATGCTTGTGTGCTTGCTGTAGGCAAGGTTTGTGGTAATATCAGAGAAATCAACAGTATAAACCAGCCCACCAGACCATAAAACAGAGCCACGAACAGCCAAAAAACAGCCCACACACTGTCCTGTGAGAATAGCCCTTTGGCACTGCCAGATTACCCTAGAGGCCTGCCCCACCCCGTTTCTGGCATGAATGTCTGTAAGGTTTCAATGCAACCTAGATTTATTTAAAGGTGGGCACTTTTTGATTGGTAAATATGAGGGCGCCAATGAAAAACAAGTCAGCTTTTATGGCAATGCAACAACAAATTATGTCACATAACACCTGGGTTGTATTACATTTGGATAATAGACAAACAACACTGATAGAATGTCCATGTCTGAATGCAAGCACCGTGGCTCGATGATGAAAGCGTGAAGGCACTGACTAGACTGAAACTAACTCCTCAGTAAACTTCAAGGAAATGGATTGATAGACACATGTGAGAATCGTCCAATAACCTCTGTTAACCCAAGGAACAGCATTTTGTGATAGTTCAGAGATAGAAAACCCACAGCAATCAACGTTTGGACATGTAAAATAATGGAGAAAAAAAAGGTTGGTCGATGCAAGAATTGGCCAAAGAAAATGTTAGTAAGAAAGCTCAGTGGGTTCCTGCATGAAAATTCAGCATTAATGCTTCCTAAAATCAATCCCCAAAAATACCTGTGAGTTGGAGAATAGAAAGACCGCCTATGTACAACACCCACAAATAAATTCTACTGTATCAACTACCACCGCCTATGTACAACACCCGAAAATAAATATCAATTCCACACCCTATGTACAACACCCAAAAATAAATTCTACTGTATCAACTACCATACCTAAGATTGTTTCTGTGCGAGTTCAATCAATGAGGCAAATAGATGAGTGGCTTCAAATGAGTACACATTAGACATAGGTTTCTTTTGGAACGACATGCTTCTTTCATGTTTAGTTTTTTTCTGTTGAAATACTCGAGGCTCCACCCTTGATCCTTGTGTTCTCTAATACTTAATAGTCAAAAGTCGATTTCTTTCATTGTGAAATGTTATGAAGCATCAATTGGATTGGCATTGCTTTCTTCCTAGTACTCTTCCTCTTTTTCCTCTCTGCCCAGGTGTGCCTGTCAACCCCCTCCCCTTCCCACTGGGCGAGGCTTCTCACTCCTGTTCTTTGCTTACCTTATCCTGCGACCCGGATGCAGTCTATTCTCCTGATTCTAGTCGATTTCGAGAGGCTTACTGCATGCCTCACCTCAACCTGCGTCACTTTTGCCGTAAGTTCTCTATTGTTTTTTCTCTTGCTAATTTTGTGGGTTTTTGTGCGTGATCTCTCGCAGTTGTAGACAGGGGAGAGGATGTGGTCTCACGGCTAGACTACAGACTTTGGAGCTGGGAAACCAAGGCTCGAGCCTCGGGGTCCACTCCACATCCTGTGATTCTGGGTAAATCACTTAATCTCCCCGAGCCTACCAAAAAAATGAATGTGTCCTTGTGTAATGTAACTGGTGCTCGTGTAAAGCGCTCCAATACCTTCGGGTCGAGTTCGCGCTACATAAATCTGCAAAAAAAAGGAAGAAAAAAAAAACCCACATGTGCAATGTTGTTAGTTTAGTGTGTAAGCATGCCCTTGATATTTTGCTAGTCCTGTACAGCTGTACAGTGTTCCTGTTTATCAAAAACATGCCAAAAAGAGGTCCTCAGCAAGTATTAGAAGGTAGAAAGTACCAGTGGAATGGCAGTAGGTTTTCACTAAGATACTCCTGATGTAGACTTCTGTCCCTCTACCTCATCCGCACTACTTGGGTAGTTAACTGTGATAACGCCGATTCTTATCTAATTATCTATAAGAACCTTCTGGCCGCCAAGATCTTTTTACCTGTTGAATAGTGTAAAGGAGAGAATCTCATCTGGTTAGATATCAGCATTCATTTTGTCTGAAAGGATCACTGACTCCGAATTCAAGTTTAAGAATTTATTATCGCCAAAAATAACTGAACGTGCAAGCACCTCAACACGAGGTTAAAGAAATAGATGGGCACTAATACAAATAATAATCTACGCAGAAATCTCATCCGACTTAGGACAAGAAGAATAGAAAGTTCTAGCAGGATCAACCAGACTATGATTGCTCCAATTTCTAAGTTGCTCTTCATTGGCCTAAACAAGCTTAAAATCAATTGCTGTCCCTACACTAACGCTAAGTGACATCCCTGCATAACGATTTTACCAGGCAAGAAAGAATAAAAGGTGTCAGCTGTGAAGACTTCCTAAGAAGTGCAATCACATAGTACCTAAGCACAGCTCTGTCCTTCTCTTAGGTCTCCCCTACCTCTTCTCTGGCCTCCTCCCTCAGGGCACTATCCCTAATACAAAAACCCCAATACGATGGTACACGCCCTTGTCACGCCTCCTTGGCCAGGTCTTCTTTCTTGTGCTTTTCCACTGAAACGGTGACTTCATCCTGGACGGTTTCGTTGACCTTGAGTCCCAGGCACCTTCTCCGCTGAAAGTATCATCCCTAAATTCCATTGCACTCCCCGTACCATGCCTCCCATCTCTCTAACTTTAGAAAACAAAGAGTTAGTCTTTACTAACGAGACATGTGTCCTTGCACCTGCAACAAAAGATACGTTCAACAGAAACCTTCTACTGTGCTAATTAAATCTACCGTTTGTGCCCAGAGAGCCTTTCCAAGAGAAACCCTTTTCGGCCTACATTATAAGCTAACATAAGAATATACCAGGCCTTCCTTAAGCATATATGTAGTCAGGCCCTTACATATAACTCTTAAACACACATCTTACTTTTCCCTATAAGCATATTCATTACGATTCTTTATGCAAACAATGAATTACATGTGCAACTTTAATATGGTGCACGTTTAAACTACTGCAATTTCATTACATATACGAACTAATTCCTCTATGCATTATGTTCACACAATTCAAAAAACATTACATTACATCATTATCCTAACACCATTACACTGCTGAGTTCACTTCGTCTCAGTGAACTATTCATTCTTTGCTAAACATGCATGAGTATACAATGGATATAAACGAATATATGTCTGAATACATGTGGGTGCGGCCTATCAGTGATTATGATGCACCCCTACAATTCACAAATACATTTCGCTCTATCAGTTCCCCCTTTGATGACTCCTGTCATCACATCTCATTCTACTCCCTCGGAGAAGGAACCGACCTAAACAGAACTTGTTCCCATCTTCCCTGATCTGAAGTTCTCCATGCTCTTGAGCCTTTGATACTGATTGTCCTGCAATCTTGCCAATCTCATGTCATTTTCCCTCAAAGCTCTCTTGACTCGGCCTGCTCGATACCATTTGTAGGCCTTGATCATAATCCACAAGCCAGCCACACAAACCACCAAGATAAGGAGTGGTCTCAGGAAGTACCCAAGGAATCCCTTTCCTAGGTTCGCAAACCAACCTCCCACTTGACCAAAACCCTTTCCGACCTTTTCCCAGGCCCCTTCTTCGGTCAAATCCGCTATCTTTGTGTGGATCATAGTGATGTTACTTATATATTTCTCCAGATCCTTGCTACGGTCTGGTATATAAGTGCAGCACTCTTGAACCTTCAGCATTTTACAGACTCCGCCCTCTTTTGCCAATAGGACATCCAAAGCAAGGCGATTCTGCAAAACCATTCCCCTTATCGACAACATCTCTCCTTCCACCAACACCAACGACTTTGCTGTGTTCATCGAAAATTCATCCACCACAGTCGCTAACCTCCGGATCTTCACATCATTCAAGACTACTCCTAGACTAGGTATCATGGCTCCAAAGATATCCCCCACAACAATTCCTGCACTTGCAGCTCTTTTCGTTCTTGAATGCTCTCCACCCTCCAGAAGATTTAAGTCTTCTGTATGGTAAATCTTTGGAAATATTATTGATAAATAACATGTTCCATACCAATTTGCAGGCAACCTCACATAAGCATTCTTTCCACATACGTAATACACCGTAGGTATCACTTGTACAGGACCTTGGAGAAAATCTTTTGCCTCATCTGCCATGGTGAAAACGTGATCACAAGTACTCTGTCCCACTGGAACCTTTTCGTAGTAAGTCTGATAACGCCTTATACACAACTTACCCCTCTGCTCCTTATCTAACGCTATAGGACCATAGCTTCCCCTGGTCTTATGCAACCGTTCTTCCTCCGTCCAATCTGTCCTGTGATGCCCTAAATCTCGGGATTCAGTCAGCTTTCTATACCTATCTTCAACCTGATCTACAAACTTTCTCTCTACATCCGACATCAAACAAGTCAGATTGTGTCTGTGTGCAAATGCTGTATCCAATTCCAAACTCGGTATGAAGTACTTCCTCAGTCTGTCTTCGGTCTTATAATAGTCATACTTATTCAAATGCTTGTAAGCTGGGACTTCAGGAAGCACTGCGTCGAAATTGGAAAAGAAATACTCGAACTGCTCTCTCTCATAAAACAAACTAAGCAAAAGACTACATGAAATACCATAAGTCAATGGAAGATGATGATACCTAATACCCTCATCCACCGAAGTAGGCAACTGCATACACACATAACAATCTTTCGCATCCATCACGTCAACATACTCATACAACAACTTAGCATACGCATTAAGCTTAAAATCACCCTTAGACAAATCTACATGTAATCTACGACTTTCTTCTAATATCATAGCTCTATCAGCTGCCCTGTCTACCCCCTTCTGACTAGGTGTGATAGGTGTGGGTGTCCCTGTCACTGCCTCTACTTCTGGCTCATGCGAACCAGTATATGAGACTACAACTACTATGATTATAGAGATTATTACACTACTTATAAGAATGCCTATAATCCATTTTGCTCTACGATTGGGATTTCCCGGTACCATGATTTCGAAAGTTCTCAAAAGTCTTGGTTATCGCAAAGAACTCAGAAAAGTCTCTGTCCTTTATTTGTGACTTGCTCAACCAGCTCAAGCAACCATGAAATCTCCGGGCTTTCCCTTTCCGATCATAACTTATTTACACAGTCCAGAAAAAGACTTCCCTAGTTTTCGTTCCTCTTCTTGTGGAAAGTCCCTAAGTTTATTCTTCTTCCCCTCGGACCTAGGTTAGCTTCTTCTTTTAGACTTTTATTTACAGTTTTTACTGATCCATAATGAGATCCTCATTGAGCACGACCAGAACGTGATACAAAAGTTCAAGACGCAAAACCAGCACTTCGTGTGAAAACGGCTCAGCTCCGAAAGGCGGGAATTCGACCCGATGCAAAAGCAAATTTCGGACTTCACTCAGAAGTGGGGATTCGGAATCGTGAGTGTCAGTGTTCCGTCTATCTCGAACCCTGGCATCCGCAGCACCACCTTCACCACCAGTTTCGGGCTCCGACTGAACACTTCCACTGACCTCAGTCTCCCTGTATTCACCACCCCCTGCATCAAACACAGTGTAAGTCCACTCAGGGGTAGAGTATCTGCGACAAGGCACTCTTGTTCTCTTGGACCTTCGCCGACTGTCTTGTGCTTGGTCTTCGTCGCTTGCTTCGGTTTCAGATACTTCGGACACTGGAGCAAGGTCTCTCTCAGGTGCTAACCTCAGGTTCAGTCGCCTCTGTCTTTCAGGCCAACTTTCAGCACTTCTGTTCGTTCGTCTGCCTTCCCCTTCTATACCCAGTGCACTACTTCCTCTTTCTGCTGCATTTGACTCTTCTCCGCCCACTGCACCTTCTCTTTCTTCGGTGCCTGAGTCAGGGTTCGAACTGTGGAAACCCCCTCCTGTTTGCTCTAGTGCACCACCAGCTGTGTCAGCGACCCTTACAACTTGACTTGTCCTCTCATGTGGCCCTGCCACATCCGCTGGGTTTTCATTTACGAGAGGAGCTGTTTCTTCCAAGGGTGCTGGAACTCTGCGGGTATGGGAAGCATGCACCCAGTTCGGCAATCCTCCACACTTTACTGCTGTGTTCGTGATCAGAATCACCTGATACGGGCCACGCCAACGGGCATCCAAACAACTCTTCCTCACGTGCTTCCGGACGAGCACCCAGTCACCGGGACACAAGTCGTGGCACAGATCACTCGAGGCTGGAACCACAGCTGCTTGCACCTGCTGGGATACAGAACGGACTACATCAGAGAGTCCTTTACAATAATCGAGAATCAAATCATCAGTGGTGCTTATCAAGGCTGTAGCTGGTACTGCTGGCAGTCTCATTGCCCTCCCCATTAATATTTCATGGGGGGACAACCCAGTCTTTCTGTCTGGGACACTTCGCATGCTCATGAGCACCAGTGGCAAGGCGTCGGGCCATTTCAGGGATGTCGAAGAACACATTTTTGCCATCCGGGCTTTCAAAGTTCCATTAACTTGTTCCACCATCCCAGAAGCCTCCGGTCTGTAGCTACAGTGGAGTCTCTGGTCAATGTTCAATGCTGCACAAAGTAACTTCATGATTTCGCTATGGAAGTGCCCACCTCTATCTGATTCCAAAGAGGTCGGGATCCCGAATCTAGGGATAAGCTCCCTCAACAATAATTTAGCCACTGTCAGAGTGTCACACCTGCGTGTGGGCTAAGCCTCCACCCACCGTGAGAATACACATACTATCACTAGAATGTACCTCAAGCCATTGCACCTAGGCATCTCCACGAAATCCAACTGTAATCTATTGAAGGGCCCTCCTGACCTTCCAATGTGACTCAATGTAACTATAGTTTTCTTTCCGGCATTCATCTGTTGACAAGTAACACACCTCTGACATACCGTCTCAGCCATTGCTCGGAACCGTGGGTTATACCACGTCTGTCTGAACACTCTCATCATTGCGTCTCTACCAAGGTGTGCCTGTCCATGTATCAGTCTTGCCATCGGACTCAGCAATTCCTCCGGCAACACAGCTCTCCCATCGTTTGATACCCAAACATCCACGTCTCCTTTCTCACACCCAGCTTTGATCCATCCCTCTCTCTCCTGGTTAGAAACTTCATCCTGCAATCGCTTAAGCTCTTCCCAAGTGTCTGCCATGGTCAACATTATGCTGAGATCGGTTCCCTCTTGGCTCTCTTCTATCTCTCTTCCTGTGAATATGCATCCTTGTTCTGCACAGAAGCGGGCTACCTCATCTGCGTAGTTATTACCCAAGGATACAAAGTCCTCCCCCTTCCCATGGGCTGAACACTTTACAACAGCAATTTCCTTAGGATGCTGTAATGCTTCTAACAATTGTCTTACATATTCTCCATTACGAATGGGTGAGCCAGATGATGTCAAAAATCCCCTCTGAGACCATAACTGCCCGAAGTCATGCACCACGCCAAAGCCGTATTGGCTGTCTGTGTAAATCGTGATTCGAATTCGATCAGCGGCCAAACAGGCACGGGTCAAGGCAATGATCTCAGCTACCTGCGCGGAGCGTACTCCTTCTAGGCAAGCAGCGTCGACCACTCCTGAAATGGTACATACAGCAAACGCTGCTCTCAATTGCCCCACACTGTCTCTTAAGCATGAACCATCGACAAAGAAAATTTCATCTGGGTCAGCCAATGGCTCATCGACAATGTCAGGTCTCGGTTTGGTGCAAAGTTCGGTCACATCGAGACAATCATGGTCCTCACAATCTTCATCATCTGTGTTCGGTATAGGCATCAATGTCGCAGGGTTCAAGATGGAGCACCTTTTCAGAGTCACATTCTCTGCGGCAAGTATGACTTGCTCGTACCTCGTTAACCTATTGTTCGTTAGATGCTGGGTCTTGGTCCTGGTCATTAATAACTCAACCGAATGTGGCACATGTACAGTCAATGGATGTCCCATTACAATGCTTTCACATCTTTCAATGCTGACACCTGTTGCAGCAACGGATCTTAGACATCCGGGCAACGCAGAAGCTACTGGATCTAAAGTAGCTGAAAAGTAGGCAACTGGTCTACGGACACCTCCATGGTTCTGAGCTAACACTGCTAATGCACATCCTCCTCTCTCGTAACAAAACAATGAAAAGGCCTTGTTGTAATCAGGCATTCCCAGTGCGGGAGCCCTGCACAAATCATCTCTCAGCTTCAGGAATGATATCAAGCACTCCTCGTCCCATGGTACCGGATCACTCACATCCTTGTGTGTAAGCCTCTGCAGAGGCTTTGCTCTCAAGGAGAAACTAGGAATCCACTGTCGACAATAGCCAACCATTCCCAGAAACATCCTAACTTCCCTCTGTGTAGTGGGTACCGCCATGCTCATTATTGCCTCAATTCGATCTGGTGACACCTTCCTCTTGCCTTTTTCTAATCTGTGTCCCAAGTACTGTACCTCATTCAAACAGTACTGCAGCTTGTTCGGGGACACCTTATGTCCATTCTCTGCTAAGTGGTTCAACAAGGCTACTGTGTCAATTCTGCAAGCATCTTCGGTTTCTGAGGCAATGAGCAAGTCATCTATGTACTGCACGAGAACTGAGTTCTGCGGCAACACAAGACTCTCAAGGTTCTTCTTCAGGATCTGGTTAAAGATCGATGGACTTTCCGTATACCCTTGAGGGATACGACACCATGTTAACACGCGATTTTCTAGCCTAAACGCAAAAAGAAATTGGCTTTCCTCGTGGAGCGGTATCGAAAAGAAGGCTTGACACAAATCGATAACCGTAAACCACTCGGCTTCACATGGGATCTGGAACAGTATTACTGAAGGATTCGGTACCACTGGACAACAAGGGACAACTATCATGTTGACCTTTCGCAGGTCTTGCACGATCCTGTATTTCCCGCTCGGTTTCTGTAGTCCCATTATGGGTGAATTACAGGGACTACCTCTGATCTCCTTCAAAATACCCTTCTCAATGAAAGTCTCGATCACAGGTCTTATTCCTGCAATCGTTTCTGTCGACAGGTTGTATTGAGGTGTTCTTGGGAAATCAACATTCTGTTTCACCTCAATCCGCACTGGTTCAACCCCTCTGATTAAACCTATTTCATCGCCTGCGAAATCCCACACCACAGGCGACACTGCATCTCTCAGATCATGTGGAAGTTCTTCCACCGTCACCATTGGGTACAGATCTATACACAGAAGCTGATTGGTAATTTTAAAGTCCGCATCGTCATCTATCGTCTGGACCTCCACTCCCCGTGGTGTACAATAAATCGTGCAGTTCAACTTGCACAACAGATCTCTTCCCAAAAGACAAACTGGACTCGTATCACACACTACAAACTGATGTCTAGTTTGGAAAGTACCTATCTTTACTAAGATCGGTTCTGTCAATGGGCTGCTCATCTTCTTGTTCGCTACTCCAACAACCTGGATCGATTGTCCCGAGAGGGGTAGGTTAGGGACTACTGCAGATCTTACAGTAGACCGGGTAGCTCCAGTATCAACCAAAAGTGTTGCAGGATTGCCCTCAATCTCTGCCTCTACAAAAGGTCCTCTCTGGTCTACCTCCAAGACCGCTCCAAGTGTGCAGTCTTCCTCCCCCTCAGGCACCGTCAGGATAAAGGGTCTAAGCTATCCTCATCATAGCGTTCGAACAGGGGCATCTGTTGGTACGTTCGTGTTCCTTGTGAAAACCTTGGAGCTTGGGGAATCTGAGCATGAGAATTGTAAACCCCCCTTTCATCGTCCTAGGTCTCGTTATTGTGTTAACTACCTCTTGCGCGGGTGCCTGAGCCCCTCTTCCTCTTCCTGTACCTGATTAGCTGGGTTCAAAGGACACTCGCGTTTCCAATGTCCGACCTGGCGACAAAGATGACACGCAGTGGTCTTCTTTAGTGTGGCCACGTCCACTCCTGTCTTGGGGTCTACTGGTTTTCCCTTTCCCTGTACCTGCCCATTCTGGTTTCCCTGGAAATTTCCTTGCTTTCTCCCCAAGGTCCCTCCACTAGGCTGACTCTGTGCTGTCTGCATCTGGACAAGCATTAATTTGTCTTTTAGCTTTCGATGTTTTGATTCCACCTCATCACTACAGTATCTCGCATACCGCAAAATTTCATCTAGTGGCTTGTTCTGCCAGCAGATCAAATGGTGCTGTATCATGAGGCTGATTTCCCCTCTCAGGCCCGTTACAAACTTTGAGACAAACTGTCCCATATCCTTAGGGTCCAACACATCTAACCCACTATACTGTTTAAAAACTTGCAGAAGTCTTTCGTAATACTCATGCACCGTTTCCTTGGGTTCCTGTACAGTCCGATCTATCTTAACCCAATCTATATCCTGAGGTGAAATCTTCGACTTCAACCATGTAATCACCTGCTCAGACTTTTTCATGACATCAGGTGATGGACCATTTGTAACCGCCTCTCTTTTCGGTTCCGAAGTCGGCCACTCAATAGCGACTTTACATGCTGTCCACAAATCTCCTGGTACCACTATGTCAAACAAAGTGTTCAAATCAATCCACAATACTTTTGAAATCTTCACAAACCGCTCAACCTGCTTGTACCACTCCACCGGTTTTTCCCTCAGCCGAGGAAAATCATTTGTAAATGCAGCCAAATCACCTCTATTCCACGGTACATGCACGTACCCTCCATTCTGTACTTCCCGTAAAGGAAAATTTCCAACACCCGTCGCCCCCCTCCTGGCGGCGGCGTTTCCTCTTCTACTCTCTTTACTGGTTTCTTTTTGGACCACCTTTCTTCCCATTTGTCCAACAAAATCCATATTCTCATTCCTATGATCAGGTCTCTGGTGTGCGTCTTTAATCCTGTGATTCTTTTCTCCTCCAACTCCTGATCACTGTAATGCAATCTATGTGGTCCCTGCAACGCTTTAGTTTTGTTCAGGTCCACCTCATATCTTTTGGCCAATTCCTTCAATCTATCATGTGCCATTCTAGCTTTTCGAGTCACATCTTTTGCTACAAACAGCAGCTCATCTGATCCATAAATTTCTATCCTTTCCAAAGGCAGACCCCCACTGATCATTTCGTCTACCTCTGCTTTCAGCCTCACTACGTCTAGCAACCTTGCCTGTACTGCGCTCCTCAGTACGTCTCGACAACCTGAGCCGTCCCGCTCATCACAGTCACTATTCTGTCCTTGTGACCTATTCCCTTCCATATTCCTGGAACCTGGTCTGTCTTCCGAGACATTTTGTGCCCTATCTCTTTGCATCCTATCCTCTTGGTTCGTTACTGTTGGTGTCCACTCCCTCAAAGCTGACTTAGATTCCCGTAAAGACCTCGGTCTTTCCGGTCTCTCCTCTTCCCGCCCACATGAAGAGTCCGCAGTAGCCGGTAACGGCGTACTTGTCTCCATTGGTCTTGGGAAATGAACCACCCTTACTCCAAACCCATTCCCACTCTCACTGTTTCCTTCTTCCCTTCTCATCGGCACGGAGCTCCCTTCTCTCACTCGGTCTGGGTCATATACCGGTACTATAGGGCCAATGGTAACCGGTACTGTCAAGGAGTCCGGTAATCTTGTGTTCCCCGCAGGAGGCTGTGTTATCATAGACGCCGTAGCCCCCTCCGTTCCTGTGGAAATTCTTCCCACTACACTCATGCTAGTCTGGTTCTGGCTCTCATCAACTATTGCTACTGCTGGGGTCGTCTTTCCCTCTTCTGAATCTGGGTTAAATGGTGGTGGCCTCTCCGCCAACATCCTATCCAACAAACTGTCATCTAGATCACTGTCGTCCTCATCGATTCTTGTAATCTTTCCATTTTGTATCAGCAGTGGGTATAACTTATCTCCTTCGATCGTGTCTGCTCTCCACCTTTTCTCCAAGGCATCCCACCTTGCATCTTGAAATGCCCTGACCGATTTCTTCACCCTTTCTTGACATCTGTCCTTCTTCCTATCATACGCTGCCCTTATCCACGCATGTAGTGCCTCAAACTGTGTTGGTCTGGGTAGTGGTCGTAATGAAGCCATTACACTCTTGAGCTGGTACAGCACCTCTATCCTGAAAGTACCATATCGAGGAACGACAATTCTCCTTCTGCTTCTGTCATTTTATGCCAATTCTCAAGCCAAATTATGGTATGCAATCCTACATTCTTTGCCATATAATGTGCTGGTGTATCCTCGGGAGGAGCTTCCTCTCCCTCCCGAACAACCACATGTCTATCACCTCTACAAAGTTCCCTTAAAGCTTTAAAACATTTCATGATGAATCAACTTTGTATTTGCACTCAAAATGTCCGCTTTTACTTCCTGATTCCAATCCACCAATCCCAGCGCGGTTCACACCAACCGGCCTATCGCAGCGCGGCACTTGTCTGACGTCACTTTTCCTCCGCTCGCAGCAGTTCCCCTCCTTTCTAATTCACTTGTTCTCACTCGCATCCGTCCCAATTATACTCTGAAATAATGTCCGTCCTACCGAACAATTACCTCTCTGACCGTCAGTCTTACCAATGACCGATCAGTCTCTTGAGCTTGTTGACCTCAATCTGGCAATCGTCTGTCCGCGAAACGACCGGACAATCGCCTTTAGCACACTCGATAGGATTCAATCACTCGATGTTCTGCACACAATAACCTACGACCTGCGTTGGTTATTCACACACTCACACATGTGTCCCTATCTTCTGTGGGTCTGTCAATGACGTCTCGTGACCCCCACAACTCTGGTCAACGTTCTCAACTCTGGGTGTATTCTACACCACAATAAATCTCCCGGTCCCGCGCGCGCTCACGGTCCGTTTCTCAATCACACAACTTTTGTTCCAACTCCGCAAGACATCACACAACAATAAAACACCGCAATCTACCAAACATCACTCTTTTCATACTCACTCTACTACGAACTGCTACTTCCGCCGCACCGTCACTCTCCGTCAGTTTTCCACGACCTCCGACATCCTTCTCCCGCGGTCCTCTGGATCAGCTTCACTCGGGCTCTATGGGGCAACTTAGTCTCCTATCTTGCTCTAGATCTCCCCTTACCATCAAAGGTAACCATCCTACACTGCTACCAACTGATAACGCCGATTCTTATCTAATTATCTATAAGAACCTTCTGGCCGCCAAGATCTTTTTACCTGTTGAATAGTGTAAAGGAGAGAATCTCATCTGGTTAGATATCAGCATTCATTTTGTCTGAAAGGATCACTGACTCCGAATTCAAGTTTAAGAATTTATTATCGCCAAAAATAACTGAACGTGCAAGCACCTCAACACGAGGTTAAAGAAATAGATGGGCACTAATACAAATAATAATCTACGCAGAAATCTCATCCGACTTAGGACAAGAAGAATAGAAAGTTCTAGCAGGATCAACCAGACTATGATTGCTCCAATTTCTAAGTTGCTCTTCATTGGCCTAAACAAGCTTAAAATCAATTGCTGTCCCTACACTAACGCTAAGTGACATCCCTGCATAACGATTTTACCAGGCAAGAAAGAATAAAAGGTGTCAGCTGTGAAGACTTCCTAAGAAGTGCAATCACATAGTACCTAAGCACAGCTCTGTCCTTCTCTTAGGTCTCCCCTACCTCTTCTCTGGCCTCCTCCCTCAGGGCACTATCCCTAATACAAAAACCCCAATACGATGGTACACGCCCTTGTCACGCCTCCTTGGCCAGGTCTTCTTTCTTGTGCTTTTCCACTGAAACGGTGACTTCATCCTGGACGGTTTCGTTGACCTTGAGTCCCAGGCACCTTCTCCGCTGAAAGTATCATCCCTAAATTCCATTGCACTCCCCGTACCATGCCTCCCATCTCTCTAACTTTAGAAAACAAAGAGTTAGTCTTTACTAACGAGACATGTGTCCTTGCACCTGCAACAAAAGATACGTTCAACAGAAACCTTCTACTGTGCTAATTAAATCTACCGTTTGTGCCCAGAGAGCCTTTCCAAGAGAAACCCTTTTCGGCCTACATTATAAGCTAACTTAAGAATATACCAGGCCTTCCTTAAGCATATATGTAGTCAGGCCCTTACATATAACTCTTAAACACACATCTTACTTTTCCCTATAAGCATATTCATTACGATTCTTTATGCAAACAATGAATTACATGTGCAACTTTAATATGGTGCACGTTTAAACTACTGCAATTTCATTACATATACGAACTAATTCCTCTATGCATTATGTTCACACAATTCAAAAAAACATTACATTACATCATTATCCTAACACCATTACACTGCTGAGTTCACTTCGTCTCAGTGAACTATTCATTCTTTGCTAAACATGCATGAGTATACAATGGATATAAACGAATATATGTCTGAATACATGTGGGTGCGGCCTATCAGTGATTATGATGCACCCCTACAATTCACAAATACATTTCGCTCTATCAACTGTCCAATTGGCAATTGATATAATGCCCATTGTAGTGAAATGTCATCCTCGAGGCTTCTTGAGGACAAACCTTGATGATACACAGAACCAGATCAGAAGGACGGGCATTCTCTTGCATCTCGCAGAACAGCCTCCCACTCTGCCTCCGGGCGGCCTCCTCTATTCTTGAATTCTGCAAGAAGCTGAAGACCTGGCTTTTCAATTAACCAACCTACCATAGGCAGGGCTAGTCACCTGCTCAGACCCAGGATACCATCGCGAGTGAAAGTGCACTTTTCAAATACACATAACATGATTACTTAAAGTCTATCTGTGTTGTGTTTTTGGAGAGGGGTTAATTGCAATATCCAGACTGTCATGATAATTGATGGGATCAGGTGAAATAGAAAGTCTGTTTTATTTAAAACCTTCACATCCAAGGCAAGGTAAGTAATGTGGAATGTTAAACGGGAATGTGGCGCATGTACAAATAATGTAGAATGACTCTCAGCACATGCCAACACAACTTACAATGGGGATCTGTTAAAGATGGAGAACATTCTTGTCATGTCCTATTGTTTTGTAAGAAAGTGAGTTTTTTGAGATTAAAGAATGTTAAGTTTAGTTGTTCTGCTTTTTGGAGGTATAAGATTGTTGAATGTGTTCCTACTGAGGACAAAGGGGTACTCAGTAAATTATCTTAAATCAGCGGACATGCTGTGTGGTCTCCCATTAGTCATTCGGTGGAGAAGAACACAAAGGCTAGGATGGGTTTCTTAATCTCTCTCTTCGAGTAGCAACTGCTGAGAATGTGGTATATGTTTGCTACAGCCATTTATCATATTCCTTCTCTTTGTCAACAAGAACTAGCATGTTTAATGCAATCTCATTTATTCTGTAGCAGAAACAATGCAGAATCCAAACTTTGTGTATGGTCTGAATCCTTTTTTGGATGACATGACATGTTGAAATAATTGGTAAGTGGGATCACATAAACCCCTCAATGAGCTTAAATCATTACTATGCTACAAGCACTTGAGGAGAGTGGACAAATCTTGCTCTGCCATCTTGAATATTGTAGCACGCTTTACATGTGTACCTAGGAGTTGGAGCTTCAAGTCCTTAATGTTGTACGGAAATGGGCAGCTAGATTGCCGCCCAATACAATAATATATTCAATGTAAGAACTTTACTTTGTCCGCATAGAATTGTTTGTAAATTTGATGAACACACGGGTGCCACTTAGAATAAATTGATCTGCAAATAGAGTAATAGCTTTGAGTAAGGTGTTACAAACCTCCCATAAGAACCTGTGAATGCATACTGGCAAATGACCCAGTAAAGTCACTGTCCCTCGCCGGCATAACTCACTCCTTCTGCCTGCTCTCCTTTGATAAAGCTAAAAATCTCATCCCTTTATGTTTAAATCTTTTATCATATGAGCATAATCACAGACAAATAAGCCAGCCACAACACTATGACAGTTAGCATTGCCACCAGAACATCATAATATATTTTATTCATGGGAAGGACCCACTGTAACAATGTTGAATGCTCTGTCCTGTAAATATCTCTAATCCCAATGCAACCTGTGCCCCATGGAACCCCAAAGGGACAAGAAAAGGGAGTAGAGAGATAGAAAATAAAGGGTGTCATTCCCACAACGCAAATTTCAACAACAGCTCAAAGTCTTTTTCCCCACCACTTGTAGTGTATATTAGCAATCCTGGCCACCTAACTCACTCAAAAGATACCCACCATGCACAGTGCAACATTAACTCATAATTAAGTACAACTCAAGTCGAAGTTTTCCAAACAATAAAACTTTTGTAGCTTCCGCTTGCCTTAAGTGGTATTACGTTCCTGAAGCTCTACATTTAATTTCACAGGAAAAATCACCAACAACACCAAGCCCTTTGACAAGAAGGACTTCTAGAATGACTATGTTACTTGCAAGGGACACTGGACAAGGGTCGAATAGCAACAGGATTATCATTAATGTTGTCATTTAACCTGTCATGAGTGATGTAATATGTGTGTCCACTAACAGTGCATGGCGGAGGCACAAGTTATGCTTAACTCAGTAAATTTAAACTGGTGCATTTCAGTATTTTTTGGTAATAAAACAGTATTGGTTTTTATTATAAAAAAGGCCTTACTCTAATGTAACTTTAACCTTTGTTTTTTTCAGTGAATTTCTAGTTTTTTTTAATGCAAGCTAAAATCTTAGTACCTTATTGAACTATAACATCACTTTAAAGTTTGCTGTTTTCAGTGAATTTCTGAAGGTTTTTTTTAGCATAAAGTAAGATCTTATTACCATATTACCATATATAATTTCTTTAAACTTTGTTTTTTTCAGTGACTTTCTAGGGTTTTTCGGTCATATTGTTCCAACTCTCTCACTGAGCAGAGCTTTTGACTGTATGCAGGTAGGGGTTAGATGCAGCACCTGGCCTGCAACCAGATCCTGCGCTCAAAGCCCCGCAGGCCTCCAACCCCCACTGTGCAAATTGTTCACCAATGTGTAGTAGGGAGTTGGATGCAGGACCTATGCCCAACCCCCAAGGGTACCAAACCTCTCGCTGTGCACAGCCAAAGGCTGTGCGCAGCGTGAGGTTGGCACAGCCAATGTCGACTCTGCCCCCAAATTTCAATATAGGATACATGGTTTGCATGTCGGTTGAGCAAGTTATAGATTGCAGTCCTAACCATAACTTGCAAATTTCAGTGGTTTCCGATTTTAATAACCAACCATATCTACACTTTAATCTGAAGACTTCACTTTAACCTTTGTTTTTAAGTGAGTTCTTTTTTTTTTTTATCATGTACCATGTCCAGCAGTTTCCTGTGCCCAACCAATCATGGGCTACAAACCTCCGCTGCAGAGAGCCAATAGCTTTGCAAATGTGGGTTGGACATAAGACCTGACTAAATGCTTTTTCAATGAAAAGTCTGACCTTGCCATAACTACACACTGTGTATTATATAGAGAATACATAATGGGTAACTGTGTAATATGGTCCAATATTGCCATTGAGGGTGTTTGGTGACATTATAAACTAGTCACCATATCACTCTGCAGATGCTTTAAAAATATCAGTTACTAGGATTATGTGGCATAGAGGCCCAAATTATGGGTCAAGATTATCTAAGCTATTCTGCTAAAAATGCAAATTATGCAGCACATTCTCGGGCAGTAATATTTTCGTCCATTGAGATAGAAACAAAGGGCCAGATGTAGGTAGAATCAAATTTGCGAGTCCTTAATAGCGAATTTTACCGATTCGCTATTAAGGACTCGCAAAATTGAATGTAGGTAGGAATCGCTTAAATATTAGCGATTCCTTAATATTCCTTAATAACGAATCGCAAATTGAGATTCGTTAATAAGGAATACCTACCCATTCATTCCTATGGGGTAGGAGGCCCATAGGAATGAATGGGAAGATATTCACTATTTGCGATTCGCTATTAAAGAATCGCAAATAGCGGAGCTATTTCAAGGGTGCCAGGGTGTCAAAAGGACACCCTGTTGCACTCCTGAAATGTGCATGTGTGCACATGTGGCGCACATACATGCCCTAAGGGCATGAATGTGTGCCACATGGCACTTTACAAAAAGCAAAAAAGTGCTTTTTTAAAGGAAATCGCTAATTACCACCAACTTGAAGTTGGTGGTAATTAGCGATTCCTTAAGGCTAAAGTGCACTTTCTTTTGTGCTACTTACATTGCATTTAAGGAATCGCAATTTGCGATTCCTTAATGCAAGATCAAAATAAGGAATCGCAATTTTGCGATTCCTTATTTTGCTAGTAGGTTTAAACTCACCTACATTGCTCGCAGCCAAATAGCGATCGCAAACGCTGAAATTCTGCGAATTTCAGTGTTAGCGCTCGGTAGTTGGCCACCTACATCTGGCCCAAAATCTTTTGTGCAATCTGTAAATCATGTGGCAAATGTGTCAAATCCAATAATTATGTGGTAACTACTGCTGTCACAGAAACACATAAATCAACTGGCCCTCACCATTTTCCATTGTTTTAGCAATAATTTATCAATGAAAGTTAAACTAAAGCTAAGCATTCAAATTACAACCAGTGGTCTTTGTTGGCAGCACTTTGGAGAAAGCAGCTTTTTCAAGCTAACTACCCCAACATTAACATGTAATAGAAAACATTTATAAAGGTTAACAGGTAATATAGTTCTATATGCTATCTCTAGTTTCTGGTGACATTTACAAACCATTCGCCCTTCAGCCTTGTGGTTTATGATGTCACCAGAGCCCCTCAATGCTAATTAACACCATATTATACAGTTACTTGTTATTTATCCTCTGTACACCGTAATGGGTGGAATGTCGGACTAAACATGTTATAATAATATATATAATATTTGCCTGTTTATGCATTCATAATGTATGTATTAGAAATAATAAATCTACGTAAGTTATTAAAACAGACATCAGTGCATTAGTACAATAAAACTTCGCATTAGAAGCCAAGCCGCAGACCACAATGGGTTTCAATCCTCCAGAGTACGATTAACAATGGCAGAAGCTATCACTGTGCTCATTTAAATGCATAGAGTACTGTACATTAAAACAGGTTTCCCACTCTCATGAAAGCTCTCAAGTAAAAGGTGAAGAGACGTGAATAAAAGGTTGTATCCCGCTAAGGACAGCATGTGAAAAGATGAAAATATAGCATATGTTTCTAACCTGAAACAACTGATGACTATAGACCCAATTTTCAAATATGTTGCTCTGATTTACTCTTCTACTCCTGAATTCTAAGAGTAAGCCAGACGTAAGACAGGAGTCTTCAGAGGAGTAATACAAGAGTAAATCAAACCTACTCACAGTTGTTTATTTGATTGTGAATTAGCCCAATTATGAATTGCAATCTATTCCCACTGACAACACAGTACCTCCATTTCTCAATAGTCAATATCTTGAAGTCCCTTTTTCACTGGCAATTGGGTTGGAAGTTGGAGAGGAATGTCAAGATGATCAGGATGGGGCCAGTTTTGAGAGCTATATTTAATGGGGCAGAGTCGTCAACACTGAGGTGCAGGATGCCACCACACAAATTATCACATACTCATGTTGAAAGAAACAAGTAAAAAACCTGACTGTGCTTTTGAGTCATAGTGACAGTGACAGTTGATCTGCAGCGTTTTTGGCATTTGTTCCCACTGCCTGCTTTAATCCACTGCCTTAAGGTCTTGTAATTCAATTTGAGGAACTCTTTAACTATTGAAACTCTAATTCTGTTCTCCTTACCTGATAAAACTTAAAGATGCTTTCGAACTACCTGAAGTAACCCCCCCCATATCTTGATTTTTCTCATACATGATAAATTTCTTTGGACACACCACTGGGCCTGGGCAAATTAAATTAATTATTTTGGAAGCTATTAGCTTTATGTTTAATGGTTGTTTTCATTCATTTTAGGGTGTGTTTGACACAGAGCACAATGCCTTCACTTCATCATTTCAAGATACTGTGACACCTTATTCAAATTGATATCTCTATAAACTGATTGATACTCTTATCAATTGTTAGGATGGTACCTTATTCATGTATATTTATTTAAATGTATTTCTGACTCTCTCTAAGTTCTCTGTGGGACACTTCTTGGGAAGATCAGTTCCTCTGAGCTCCCTATAGAATACATTTCTTTGACATGACACGTGCTTTTGAGTAGAGAAGATCATAGAGACAGAATGGCTTCAACACACGTTTGTAAATTCACTTTTACAAGCCTAATCATTTAGCCTTCATTTCAAGGGAACAAATAAATATGGCAATGCTATGTTATAATAGTGATAGGTGTTGTCCAGGCTCTAAGTGCATCTTCTCTATATTCTGCAAAAGTACCACAACTGAAAGCAGCGACAGAGACTCTGCATGCACAGCAGGAAAAAGTTGGCTGCTCTGCCACTGGGTCAAGTGGGGTCTGCATGAGTCGTGGGACCCCCAAAGCACAGCTGCAAACTCGAGGCAGACTTCTTAGCCAATCACCAGCTTGTAAAATACAAAATCGGCCCAATACACCTATGGGCTGATCTAAAATGTGAAAGATACTTCAAAAAAGCAATGTGTGAAGGAAACTGAACCAAAATAACAATAGCTGAAGATGGCTGATGCATATCCTCTCTCCATGCATTTTGTTTGTGTTAATGACATGCGTTAAGGCAGACAGCAAAAGCAGTCTAAAACCACACATACAAAGTGAAGTGTTCTTTTTTAATAGGAAGGGGAGATGCGTTTTAACTCCTTATGGGGCAACTTCACTCTTCAGTTGTTTGCAGCTGTCTCTCTGCTTCAGTGAAATCTATGTCTCTATTCCTGGTAACAAACTCGTCATATATGGATGCCCATATTATAAAGTATTCAAGAATGTAACAATTCAAGGACTATACAAATCTAAGCTGGACCATGAGGTTTTCAAGTTTTTGTGCCCTTGCACCTCATTTCTTATTTCTCCAGCTCAAGATGATCTTTTTCTGGGAAGAATATTGCTGATGTTTATGTATGCACCACTATTTCTCGCATCGTGATTTATTTTACTTCAAGAAAGTCATCACCATTGTTTTCCTATAGATCACTTTGTGTAAGGGAGAACGTAGTCTTTTTGTAACCTTAGGTTCCACCTTCCCCTACATAAGAGAGTAGTCATGTTTTATAAGTTACATTCTCTCCAAATCGGAACATTCCATTGGTCTACAATTTTACTGTATATGGGCCCTACTGTATGTGTCAAGGACATAAGCTTATTATTGGAAATTGCACGTTTAACTAGAAGTAAACTTGGTCACCACTTCCTTGGATTTCCAATAAGGGACATTTAAGAAGGATCTTCGGAAGACTTCTTTAGCACCCATATTTGATCAAAATGTTTTTCTGGGCTATCTTATTATGCAATAGGTAAATTATTTTCCATATCCCCTCAAGATTTCTCTTATAGGCAACCATTTTATGTCTGAAAAGAGATAATGGTTTATATCATGAGGTATTCGTCTGTTGTTGTTGGTACTGATCCACTTAGCGATACGCAATGACTCACGGAACTGGCTCTTGTTATTTAAAGGAATGATTTATTTTATTTATTTAATGTGGAGCTTTTGTGGCTGTTTAAGAGCTGTTTTGAGCACTGAACTTTTTTTTATGCTTTGTAGTAGTTTCAGAGCTGTTGCAGGTAGCATTAGGGTCTTTTTTTCTAAAAAGCAGGACAATGATTCTAACAACCATTGTGAATAGTCTCTTTTATCCTTCCCTGCTCTCCTGTGATCAGTATCACTACATCAGAAGGGAACTAATGTTTCTGCCTGAGACAAAGAGGGCTGTGAATTAAAAAACAAATTTTCGTTTATGTCAAAAACTAAATGCAAACAAATTTTGGATTACAACAAAATAGCCATACTTTAAAATACCAATATATATTCTACTGCTCGCCAAATACTTCTCAGTGGAATAAGCATTGCATTGCAAAGCCTTCACAGCCAGCTCACCTGACTTTCCAAAAGCATTAAATAAAGTAGGCCTACTAGAAAACCTCCTCCCAACATCAAAGCACTTCACCAACGGATCACCTAACATTCTCACATGTCTGGCGTCAAAGAATCAGCAAATATGTAAAGTGTAATGATGAAACAGAGATGAGTTCCTTTTCCTTTTTTTGGGGAGTGGAGAGTTTTTCGTTTGTCGTTGCGCATGTAGTTGTTGCCCGAACTGGGGTCCCATTAAAAGAGGATATACCTGGTCAAAACTAATGCTGCATATCAGTTTGAAGGGATGGGATTATGACGATTTCTGGATTTACAATGGACGTTCTAACACCCAGGCCACTAATACGGTCGGTGTTTATGGGGTTACCCATAGTTATTGGCATGTGTGATACTGCCAAGTACTTACAGAGCACTCTCCAATTTAGCTTCATGCCAAAGTACCTCTTCCAACACTGTCCACTAAGGCCCTCATTGTGAGTGGCCCAGAAAATGGCCCAGATTTTTCCCGCCCTCAGAGTTCCTAGGGATTTCAGTAACTCTGGGGGTAGAGAAAATCGTAGCCACTACAAGGTGGACCCTGAGGATCCACTTAAAATTGAGAACTCATCTGGGAATTGGTAATTCTGGTCCGGTTTCAATTGCAATTCATCATTTTTCCCCAGATTTTCATACAAAGATTTTGGATGCTTGCAGCAGCCGATATCTCTGTGCACGAAAAGACAGATCTGCGGAAACACTGCAGAGCTCATAGCTACGATGGGGTCAATCACTACTGTTAACAGCCCCATCAGAATTAAGAGGCCACTTGTAATGAAGGCCTAGGTCCCTACAATGGATTAGTACAATTAGCACGAATAAATCAAGGTCAAATTCACAACAGACTGCCAACAAGGTGTGTAGTTATCATTTAGATGTGTAGCTCTTAGTAGGTGCAGTGGCCCCTGAAGCTCTAGGGTGTGTGGGACCCACAGTAACCCAATTATGGTCTTCTTCTACTACTCAAACATGAGGTAGGCATTACATTTTATGTGCTTCCATTATGGCCCAAAGCACCCTAACCACGCCTGACAGCCCATATCACAGATGGCACTGTGCTCTCTGATCACCCCTCTGGGTACATTATTTACCCATCAGGCACAGGAATTTCAAGATAGGGTCAAAAATAAGGATTCAGCTTTAGTTACATTCTGCAGCTAACTTTTACATCATCTATACATTCTATCTGGTATCTTCTAGCACGTTATTCTTGAAAAGAGGCTGCTTAAAAAAAAATAAGTTCACCCAGTTAGATGTACAAAACATTTGGCCTTAGTTGCAATATGCAGATAAACTAAAGATGCTATTTCACTGTAAAATCCCTAATTGAAATAGTAAATTGATGGTGGAAAATAAAAGACATACAGCCCAAGAAAACAAATCACTTGTATTGTGGTTGGGCACATTAGCCGGAAATGTGAAGCTGATGTCATTATGTATCATTAATCCCCGCATTTATTTATTCCTTCAAATTAAAACAATGCACTTAAGTGAATTCGATGTTTTTATGTTGTTGATGTTGCCTGATGACTTTCTATTCTATTCATACGATGGGTTTCTGCAAACAGTTCTATTTACAGCCTGCACTAATGCTGCTTCAATTAACTAAACCAATTATCTGCTAGGAATCTGAACCTGTTCCCCTCCAAAACAATTAGCGTTCTTTTTTAACATCTGCACATGTGCATATTTAAGCTCCAATAAAGTATTTATTGAAAGATCTTTATAGGGAATATGGTGATGATACCAATTGAACTTTGGTTTTTTGTTCTTTTTGTAAATAATTGTTACAATATATTTTAAAAGGGTCCATTGTCATAAACAACATCAGAAAAAGCTTTACACTTGTCAATGTTGCGCCATTATCGCATTTCAGAAATACAAATATATATGATTCTAAAGACAATTGAATTCAGAAAGCAGTCCTCTCAAAACGCCATTCCTCAATGGTCACCTTTGGTGTATGAGAACAACCAATATGCAAAGCTTCTTGTGTGTCTCCAGTAATCATCATTACACTGGGTCGTACTTTTTTCTCTTCACAACCAAGAGGGTGAGTCAAGTCCAGCCACAAGTACTTGTACTAGATCTTTAAATTTAACAAAATATTACATACCTCAACCTTGCCATGAAGACACTCACATATGCCCTTTCAACCCAAAGTCCTGTTTGTAATACCCAAGTTGTCTCACACAATCCAGAAGAATCCACACAGGTGAATGTGAGGCAGCCTACAACAGCAGTGAAGAGTATCACTCGGTGTAACAAGGGTAACCACCGAGTGATTACAGCATCATTACTGTGTCCCGCCTACTCTTTACATTTCCTGCATTGCAAGGATATACCAAAGAGTGTCAAAACCTCAACCAACAACCCTAAACAGTCACACATAGGTCAGACATAATGCATGGCCCTTGTGGGAGTGGTAGTTTCAGAGAACCACGTTAGAATGTAATCACATGTCTGAAGAACCATCAGATCAATGGCTACTGAAGGCTGTCAGTCTAATCCCATATTCTATTTTTTTTTTTGAGTTTTAAAGAGAGTTTATTGGATATGAAAATAAGGCATATCAGTATTAACATACAATATATCAATACAATAAATTGGAAATATTTCATATAGGAGAAAGAAACAAGAGAGGGGGAGAGGGAAGGAAGGGGAGGGAGAAGGGAATAGCAAATGATATAACTGGTTTTATGACTGAAATACAACAGATAAACTTACATTAAATCCTAAAATAGAGACTTATGTTATGATCGAGATATAAATAGAATAAATAACAGATAACAATCATTAACTTCAAGGAGGTTTGGGTACTTCTTCATTGCGAGGATTATGCAAAGGTAGGGAATGGGCAGATGTGTTTAGGAAAGACGTAATAGGTAACCACAATAAATCACGTTTAATAGCAAGTGTAATGGGATGAACATATGCCCTATCTAATCTATGGTTAAAACAAACTCCATACCACCAGGCTTGAAAGGAAACTTTGGAGGCATTCTTCCATGACTTAGTGATTTGTTGAAATGCTACAGCTAAAAGTAAATCAACAATGGAGAAGTTAGTGTTGGAGGAAGACCATACTTCTGAGATGCTACCTAGAAAAATATGGGCAAAAGAAAAAGGTATATGGGTATGAAAAATTTTGTTGATTTGTTTCCACACTCTGATCCAAAAATTATGGATAACTGGGCAAGTAAATAGCATATGTTTAAGATCTGCTACAGGGTCCGGGCAGGACCAACAGGTAGAAGGGGTATGAAATTAAATGAAATGAAATTTGTACTTGTAAAGCGCACTGTTACCCTAGGGTGTCCTGGCGGTGTGGAACCCTTCCTGTCTTTTCCCTGTGAAATGTCCACTCCTGGGCACCCCCAAGGTGAAACCAGGCATCCCAGCGCTGGTGGGGCCGTTGTGGAGATTAAGCAAGCTATTGCCCAGAGTTGCAGAGTGGGACCCATGATTAGAATAGGCACCGAGGCGAGAATTATCATGTCCGAGGAAATTGAGCCCAAGACCCGCCGAGGCGGGGATTGAACCCTGGTCCCGGGCCAGATCTCTGCATCAGGGTCTGCCGCTCTAACCATTGAGCCACACTTCTCTATGTAGAATCTATGCGATGTAATTTAGCTGGAGTGATCAACAGTCTATTATATATGAAAAATAAAGTTTGCGTAGTGTTCGCTGCTCTAGAAGACTTCCTTATTTTAGTCCAAATTTTTTCCCATGTTAAAATAGAGAAAGATTCACCTAAATCAGATTCCCAATTGCATTCTACTGTCGATTTATCACGAGTAATAGAAGTATCTCTTAATTTCTTATAAATTTGAGATGCAGAGGAGGGAGTGTGTAAAAATGAGAGTGTGATAGGAGAAGATTTGGTATTTGTAGAGGGGTATGTGAAAAGATCATAGGAAATTTGAGCGGCTGTGATCAATGACACATATTTGGAATAATAAGAGAGAGGAAGAGAGAAACGAGTCTGAATTATAGAAAAGGGAATACAAGTATCACCTTGAAAAAGTTGATGAGTCCATTTAAGACCGAAATCCAACCAATCTTTCCAAAAAAGAGTCTTATTTTTTATTTTAATATGTTTGTTGTACCAAATAGGGGATTGTAGAAATCGGGTACGATCATCTAGGCCATCAAATATGAGTGGATGAAAGACTTTACGGGCATTTTTAAGAATGGGGAGAGACAGCCTTGCAGGAGCATAAGATAAGGACACGAATTCCTCAAAGGTGAAAGGATGAAAGAGAAAGGATTCAATTTCTGCCCACGAAGGTTGGGAGTTAGATTCAGCCATATTCTCAGACAACAGAGAAGAAGAGTGTTTGAAAAAAATGAGGTGTGATATGAAGAGAAATCAGGAAATTGACTCCACCCCTATGTTTAGGTTGTTTAAGCTTGGAAAAAGAAATCCTAGGTCGTTTGTTTTGCCATAAAAATTTTGATAGAATGCTATAGATATTTTTATAACAGGATTTGGGAATATTAACTGGGAGATTAGATAAGAAGAATAAAATTATTGGAACTAGCATCATTTTTATAGAATCCAATCTACCCCACCAAGATAAAAATAAGGGGTGCCAGCGTGTCGTGGAAGTATTTAAAGTAATTTGTAGATTCTTTAAATTTAATGCTACAGTATCTTCTATAGAGGGTGTGAACCATAAGCCTAGGTATTTAATCTTAGTTGGACTCCAGTGAAAGGAAGAAGATAGAAAATCAGCATGGAAACAGTGTTTGTTTAGGGGAGAATTTCACATTTATCAACATTGAGTTTGTATCCTGAAACTAAGGTAAAATCTGAAACCTCTGATAGAAAAGTCGGTACGGAAATTTGAGGGTTGGAAATAAATAGAAGAATGTCATCAGCATATGCTGAGAGTTTTAGATGTTTATCACCATATGGAAATCCAGTGATAGCATTATTCAAGTGAATCTTTGTTAGAAAGGGCTCTAATGCCAAAATAAATAAAAGTGGGGAAAGAGGACAACCTTGTCGGACTCCTCTGTAGAGAGGAAAAGAGGAAGATACAAGACCATTAGCTAGAATAAAGGATCTAGGAAAAGAGTAGAGTAATGAGACATAAGTAAGAAATTTGGGGCCAAAACCAAACCAGACCAGTGTTGAAAAAATAAACTGCCAATTAACTCTATCAAAGGCTTTTTCAGCGTCCAGTGCAACAGCCGCCAAAGATTGTCTATGAGACAGGGATTTGCTGAGGACATTAAAAAAGAGTCTGGTGTTATCAGATAAATGCCGGTCTTTAATAAAGCCGCATTGTTCTTTGCCAATTAGTCGAGGTAAAATATTATCTAAACGGAGAGCAAGAATTTTCGCAAAGATCTTATAGTCCAAATTGATTAAAGAGATGGGCCTATAGTTCTTACATAGTGTATGATCTTTATTCTCTTTAGGGAGAAGACAGATCAAGGCTTCTTGAAAAGAACCCTCTGATTTTTGGGAAGATATAAAGAATAAAAACAACTGGTGTAATTTAGGAATGAGGAGACTCAAAAAATATGTGTAAAATTCTATGGTAAAGCCATCAGGCCCAGGGGCTTTTCCTTTTTTAAGTACTTGAATGGCTTTAAGAATGTCAGTAGGCTGTATATCAGCTTCTAAGGATGAAAAATCTACATCCAGAGAGGAAGGAGGGGGAATGGAAGATAAATATTGTGAAATATCAGTCTGTTGGGGGAGAATTCAGGTGTATAAAGTGTTTGATAGAAGTTAGTGAATTCTAAAAGAATATCTTCATCTTTATGGACTGTAATATTAGTTGAAGTTACAATAGATTCAATTTTTGTGTGTTCTTTTTTAATCTTAAGATAATTAGCAAGAAGATTGCCAGATTTATTTTGTGCGCTATAATACTTAGCACTAGACTTAAGTAAGAACAAATTTGCAGAATTGGTAGAAAGTTTATTGAAAGAGAGTTTAGCCTTAATAAGTTCATTTAAATCCGATTGGTTCTGTGATAAGTAATAAGTATGTTCCAATTTTTTTATTTGTGTGCTAAGTAACTGTATGGAGTGAGAGGCTGCTCGTCGTTTTTGGGCTACGAATGAAATAATGAAGTCTCTAGAGGCAGCTTTAAAAGTATCCCAAATGAGTTGGGGGATGACTGAGGGGATTCATTTTCAGCAAAAAATATGGTTGCAAATTCAAGAAAGGCTGAGGTAAATTTAGAATCTAATAGAAGAGAATTATTGAATCTCCATCGCCTGGTACCTGTGATGGGAGGGAGCAAATCCAAACTTAAAGAAATTGGAGCATGGTCAGAGATTAAAATAGAGCCTATGTCAGAATGGGAAATATGTTGAGTTAAGGCTTTGGAAATAAAAAGATAATCTATCCGGGATTGAGAGGAATGAACAGGTGAATAATATGTGTATTCTTGTAACGTAGGATGACAAAGTCTCCAAGAATCTACAAGAGACCTTTGAGAGATAGTGGAAGTAAATTGAGTGTGCATGGAAGAGGGAGAGAATCTAGAATTAGATCGTCTATCCAAAAATGGGTCCATAATCATATTGCAATCACCACCAAGAATTAAATAGTCGTCAGTATATTGCATCAAGGAAGAGAGAACTTGGGGCCAGAATAGCTTGTCTTGATTAGTGGGAGCGTAAACATTGAAAATGGTTAAAGGAATCTTATTAATCAGTAAAGAGACTACAACCCATCTACCTTCAGAATCCTTGTCTTGACTTATGATTTGGACATCCAAACGCTTATGGCAGAGGATAGCAACACCATTACGTTTCCCTGAACCTGGTGATGCAAACACATGGCCTACCCAATGACGTCGTAATTTAGTTATCTCAGTATCTGTTACATGAATTTCTTGCAGTAAAGCAATATCCCCTTTTAGATTAGCAATATGCGATAAAACTCGTTGACGTTTAATGGGGGACCCCAAACCTTTAACATTCCAAGATAAGATATTTAACGACATCTAAATATAAATATTAAATCCAAAAGTACGATCAAACAGTTATACATAAATGTAAATAACATTGCAACATATGTCAAATTATTAACTTGAAGAACTTTCATGGAGAAATGATATATGTAGAAAAAGAAAAGTAGGAAGTAAGAAAAGGAAAGAAAATGAAGATGAAATAAGAAATTAATTGAATTAGAAAGATAGCAGAAAAACCAGTAAGTGAAGTGGAACGGGGAATTAGGAGGAGACATGTAAAGAAAAAGGCGAAACATGTACAAAAGTGAGTGCAGGATATACAGATAAGATAAATACAGAAGAAGGAGAAGAGATGAAAAAATAATAAATGAACATACCACAAAAAGACACGGAAACATGGGGATGGTGGAACCACACATGGAAGACAGGACATCCACGCAGAAACTCCAAGACGAAACGGAAAGGGGGAGACACCGTCCAGGCGAAAAAGGTGGGATCACAGAAACAAGGACCACAATGAACTGCACATGACATTAAGAGGTATGAAGAACTTAGTCATAACAAAACAACAAAATTTCAAAAAATAGGCTCAAATTAACGAAGTGCGAGGGATTTCCATGTTATCATCTTTGTGAGAGTCTAAGAAGTGTTGCAGACGTGCCGGATCCTCGTAGGCAGTGGTTTTATTGTTAAAAGTCACTTTCATAAGACAAGGATGAAACAGGCCATAACGAGCATTCAAGTTACGGAGCGCAGGTCTCATGTCCAGGAATTTCTTCCGTCGATCAGCAGTTGCTTTTGCATAATCTTGAGCAAAAAAGAGATTATTTCCTTGCCAAGATAATTTTCCTTTAGTTTTGGTAGCATGAAGGACTTTAAGTAAATCTGTATATTCTAAAAAATACAGAATGACGCCTCTTGGTTTAGTGGTGGAAGTTGTAAATTTTGAGATTTGACCCAAGCGATGAGCTCTTTGAATGTTTAATTTCGGAGATTCAGGAAGATCCAAAAGAGATGGGAGAAACGATTGAAAGAAGGAAATAAGATCTGAACCTTCAATTCCCTCTACAAGACCATAAATGCGTAAGTTATTACGCCTATTGCGGTTTTCCAAATTTTCAACCTGTTGTTTTAGGTGAGAAACCTCTAATTGCAAAGGAGGGATCTGATTGGTAACATCTTGGATAGTGTCAACACGTTGAGTCAAATGCAAAGTTTGTTGCTCCATTTGGGACCACTTGTCCTCAAGAATTTGGAGACGGCTATTTGCTTCCTCCATGAGAGGTTTGAGAGCACGGATTTCTTGAAGAAGCAACTCCATAGACAGCGACATTGTAGAATTAGTTGGTGATGGCGGATCTTTTTTAACACGTTTAGTAGAACCTGTAGTTGAAGTAGAGGGAATTTTAGATAGTTGCTTAGAGTTACCGCGAGGTATGGCAGAAGATGCCGCATTTGTATGAGCTTGAGCAGGGTCAGATTCATCCATATTCTCTTGCAAGACACTAAAGGGGTTATCAGACAGTAAAGTGTTGTCAACAGGATTAGAACTATTGCGAGATGAGCGTGCTTTTGCCATGACACACCACGCTATTGTTTGCAAGTTTTATGGAGAACAGAGAGGCGAACTGAGTAAATCCCTTGCTACAAAAAACTCGAAGAAAAAACACAGAAAACCTTTAGTGTTGTCGAAGGCGTGTGTTAATGAAGAAATGAGAAGAAAATTACTTCATTGAAACATTCTTTTAGGAGAATCACCCAGCTGTCATGAGCAGAGCAGGCAAAGAGACATATGAGCAACAGAACGAATGATATGCGCAGGCAGCATGAGGAGAAGAGTCAGGAACCAGAAGTATGAAGAGAATGATTCCGGCAGCTCCGCAACAAAATAACAACTGCAGAAGAACAAGTATGATCAAAAGCGCGGGAAAATGTTCACTTTAAATGTTGAAAAGTTGCTCAATTCATATTATCGGGCTTTATGACCGTTTGTGAGGTCCTGGAATGCACAGAGAAGGTCAGGAACATATGGGCAGAGGATGTAGCTAAAAAATCCTTGGTTATAATGTCCTGACAGAGCTCTCGTGTGGGAAACAAAAGGACAGAAGCGCTGAGGAAATCGAGCGTCAGACGCTCAAAATGGCGGCCGCTCTATGCTGAGGAGAAACTGCACTTGCACAGAAAGAGACAACCGGCTCACCCCAGACGCTCACAAAGCTCCCAAAAGTGAGGCGCGAGTCTTCATCTTTTAATTGCTGGGGAGTTGAAGGTCCGATATCGGGAAATGCCGCCTGGAGATCTTCCGTCTCCGTACACCGCCACGGAGCTCTACATGAACGCGGCCATCTTCCCTGGCGCCGAAGCCACGCCCCCTAATCCCATATTCTATAATCATCAAAATGTCCAATCAAACTAGGGCAGAGATACAGATAGGTGAAAAAGCATCGAAGTACCAGAAGGCGTAAGCCAAAAACTGCAGGAAAGCAAATGTAGAATTCTAGTCATAAAGCCACCCAAACTCTAGTGGCCTGATTCGCAAAAGGTAACTTACACTTTTGAGTAAATTAAACTTTTGAGTAAGTTTATTACTTCTTGTAAACTTAATTTACATTAATACATAACTTTTTTTTTTTCCCCCTATACTTTACCATGTGGAGATCAATGGCACGTTTGCAGAGTTTCCCTGTGGTAAAGTTTTGGGAAAATTAAAAAATATATATTTAGCTCAAAAATATATGTTAAATATGAGATTATATTTAATATTAACTTAAATTTCTTTCATATATTTATTTTAAAATAAAGAAAATGCTACAGTACTCAACTTTATTTTGAAATATATCTTTAAATAATGGAAATATATTAAATTCAAATGAAATAGTTTTTCTGAAGTTTAAATTAAAAAAATACAATAGTTTTGCTATATTGTAATAACAAATATTGTTACACTAATTTTTAAATTCAAATAGGATATTATTTCTAATTAAATAATAAATATGTACTATTTGTATATTTTGTAACATTACAATATATTTATTTATATTTACATATTTTAATTTCATATAACATTATTTCCTATGGTGTTTTATTTTAATTCACTACCTCCCTTATTTTATGTTGGAGGGTGTTGTAGCACCAGTGGATGACCATGTGTGTTGCTGGACTTGCTACTCTTTTTTAGTAGTAACTTGTACTCAAATTTTGTTAATAAGGAAAAAGGAGTAAATTTACTCAAAAGTGTAAATTACTCAAAAGTGGAAGTCACCTTTGTGAATCAGGCCTTTGGAGCAGTAATCTATTATGACAGAAATCATCGTAATGAGGGGCAAATCCATCCATATGGAGTGTGGTCAAGGAGGCAGCTAATAGCACACACACACAAGCACATCATACTGACTGACACAAGGTCACACTGAAAAGAAGACAACTACAAGAATCAAAAGACCTGAGACATAATGGCACAAGCATACCAAATGTATGACAGGGAATAAGTGACAAATATCAAAACTCTGTAAGATACCAACTTGCAGTATTCCTTCCCTGAGGAGAATGAGACAGTTCAAACCTACATTTTGGGCAGGATTAAATTTCCCAGCACACTGACCCAGTTGAAATCGAGATAGAAAACACCATCTCGACATGCTTCAAGGGACCTGAAATATGTAGATCCTAGGTCTAAATCTTTGTAATTTTCATAGACACCTTGTAGAATAGCAATAATGTAACTGAATAACCAGAAGAAGGAACACCGGAACAAATTACACTCAAAATCTTCTGGACACAACAGCCACAAAGCAATCAATGTAAATGAACTAACAGTCAGGGAACATTCCTGGCACCAAACCAAAAGGGAGAGAATCAGTAGCTGAAGCAACAGCAACATTCAGGTGCACAAACACCTACAATATACTCTCTAAAAGTAAATATATTGATGTGAGAGTGCAAGACCACAAGAGTGGGTATTAACAAGAAAATTAAGAACTGAACAACCACAAGACTACACATGTACACAGCACTAAAGAAGCATACACAGGGGTACAAAGGTACAGAAAATAAATAATGTCCAGTGGGCAACTGATGACATCAGAATGCATAATGAGACAGCGCAATGATTACAAACATGCCCAGTGTACAGCAGGCCAGTGCTGACAGCACCGTATCAAATTCTTTCATACATACTAAATGACTACACTGAAAAGTCCGGGAAAAGGATGAAGGTCAACCCTAACACCAACACACTCAAGGAAGGGGTGTAGAGAGTTCCAAGACTCATAAATCAGGGAGGGTAATCAGGTATGAGGATCCAGCAGGGGAGTAAAGGAAGGAGACAGGTCAAAACAATTCACTAGATATTTGAAAGAGATTTTACAAATACAAACAAAATGTCACAGACTACCAATACAACATGACATGGCATGTTTGATGAGTCATTACACATGTCATCTGATTTCTAAGGCAGCTGGGTCTACTACAGAGCTCTAGGAGGGCAATCCTGTAAATTCAGAGCATGTTGCAGTTTCCATCTGTGTTGCATAAAGTGAACTGACTACAAAGGAAGAGCAGTTATCTCATAAAAACAGAGCAAATGGATCAACAATATAGATATGACACATTAATGCAATACTCTGTGAAGAAAGGGCTAAGTCTCTGAAAAAGGAGCTCTTTCTGCCCAAACATCTTGAACAGGCAGGCAACAGCAAGAAGATCAAGAGGAAGGACTTTTGGCATTAAGTTGGTACAGCCAGGCCACGATGCTTCAAACCAACTAAATAGATATATTAGAAATAATATAGGATGCAACAAGCTAATCTTCCTCATATTGAATTTGGAGCACAAATCTTTTAAAAAAATAATAGAAACAAATTACTAACATTTAGAATTCACATCACATGAAAATGATTTCAAAGAGAGGCAGCTACTAGCCATAGTCACCCATAATTTGGTGTGAATGGAATGTGGGAATGCCATGTAGCATGAATATGGGTTGGGCATTGGGAGTGTAACAATTAAATTTACTGGCAAACAGTTTTTTCACAAATTGAAACACACGCCTAATTATTTCCATTTAGCAAATGAATACATTTGCAAAAATCTACCAAACACCTCTATGGCTTTCACATCTGGCAAGGGATTCCTATACCTAACAGACATAGAACAACACCAGCACCTGTTTAAACATACAATTCGAAGAAAAAGTAACCGCCATGGCAGAGCAAGGCCATAACAAATTTGTTCAAGGAAGCCTAGGGTTTTGACATCAAAAGAAGAACCTCTACTACATAATATGCAAACCAGGTGGCGCTAGAGAGCTATGAGCATACATGGGTGCACTCTGCTGAGCTCTCTGTCATGACAGTGCAGATACATCTATATCTTGCAAAAATTCTGACATCTCCCAATTATTTTTAGCTTATCTAATGCAGTTAGGTGATGATGCTGGAGTATGCAGAGTCTGTAGTGGGTGCCGAGGCCTGTGAAGTTGAGAAAGCCATGCATGAATAAGTGCTTCTGGGAGTCTGCAGAGCTATCTGAGATACGGCCCTTGGATTCCAACACTAGAGGATATAACAAAGTTAACAGATCACAGTGGTTTGAGGTGGCAAGTGTGAGGCATGACCGTACGTGCTGCAGGCTGATACGACTAGGTTGGGAAGGACACCCTGACCATGATGCAGTGTAAAAAAGAGGGGAGGAGGCAAGCAGATGTTTGAACCACTCAATGCTGGCTGTTAAAGGCAGAAAAGAGGGCAGAGAGGGATACCCTGTGGCCGGGGACAGAGAGAGGGGATCCAGCGAAGAGCTGCAGGCGTTGGAGGACACTGGAGCTGGCATCTGTGTTAACCACATGCCTCTAGACTGTTAGACCTGGCACGATTGACGTGGGTCTCCCCTGCAATTTTTGCTTTGGCCTCCTGTGTTTTTGCTATGTGTTGGACTCCGTTTTGCTGGTCTAGATGCTTTGGGTACTTTACCACTGCTGTTCAGTGCCAAAGTGCAAGTGCTCCCTTTGTAAATTGTTGTTATGGATTCGTGATTCCATGATTGGCATATTTGATTTACTAGTCAGACCCTAGTACAGTGCACTGTATGTGCTCAGGGCCTGTAAATCAAATGCTGCTAGTGGGCTGCAGCACTGATTGCGCCACCCACAGAAGCAGCCTGTAAAATGTAACTCTGGCCTGCCATTGCAGAGCCTGTGTGCACTCTGGTACTGCAATGTCGACTTGGCAAGTGCACACACTTGCCAGGCCCTAACCTTCCCTTTTCTTACATATCAGTCACCCCTAAGTTAGGCCCAAGGTACCCCTGTGGGCAGGGTGCAGTGTATGTGAAAGGTAGGACATGCCCTGATGTGTGTGGCATGTCCTGATAGTGAATTACTGCTAATTTCGTTTTTCACTATTGCAAGGCTACCTGTTCACATAGGACAGAATGGGGAGTTTGTTTATAACATCCTATAAACATAACTACCCCTGGGAACACGGTAGGAAAATAACGCTTAGTTTGCCTGAATTCAGAATGTTAAGATGCATCTTTTAGTGAGGGTGATTTTTGCATTCTGTGTTTGAAAATACCAATTTTAGAAAGTAGGTATTTTCTTGCTTAACCATCCAGTGTGCCTCTGCTAGGTTTGTGTATTGCATGTCTGGCTTTTGGATGACAGGGGCTGGAGAGGGGCAGTGGCTCCAGAGAGCCTGATGAGTCAGGGCTAGGCTGAATAGACCTGGGCTGCATTTAGAGTAGGGGGAGGAGATTTCCTTTCACCTGAATGGGCCTGGTCTACCTTCAACAATGCTGTCTCCACCTCCTGCCAGGAAGCTGCACCAGTGAGGACAGAACTGGTTTTGGCTGGGTACAGACACTCTCTTCCTTCAGAGAACAAAGGCTTTTTGTGTATAAAAAGTGGGGCCCAGACACCAGACTTCTAAATCACTTCTGGAAAATCAAGAGGAACCTTTGCCAAGGAAAAGAGCCGGAGAAGCTGAGGAGGAATACTGCCCCTCTGCTGTTTGCTGTCTAGGGTTGGCCTGCAGTGGCTACTTGCTGCCAAGGAAAGGAGAAAAGGACTTTGCTGCTTGCTTTGTCCCCCTGTTTGAAGAAAAGATCTCCAAGGGCTTGAAATTGAGCTTGCCTCCTGTTCTGAAGTCTCAGGGACACAAAGACTTCATTTCCTCTGTCTCTCTGCATCTGGAACTGCTGTTTCAGCTGCCACAGAAGGAAATTGCAACACCGATGCCGGCGAGAGATGCTGTAACCTGCACCGAAGCCGTGGGCACTGCTCGTGAAGAGCATGACGCACCGCCCCGACTTGCACCACAGGCCCGACGCCTGCTGACGCCGTGCCGCATCGACTCCGAAGACTTCGCCGAGGCCGCTGCCTGCACCGGAGCCGAAGACACCACTCGTGAACTCCACGATGCATCGTCCCGACTTGCACCGCAGCCCTGACTTCACCGACGCCAGTGCTTCATCAACGCAGAGCCGATACTCAACCTGGGTGACTCCTGAATCCATCGACACCGCACCGTCGCATGGAAACGACACCTCGCCGCCACCGGGACGTCACCTCCCCGACACAGTAAGGAACCCACGTCTCATCTCCCCTGCACCGCAGTAAGGAACTGAGGCTTCACCTCCCCTGCTGTCGTAAGGAACCGACGCCGCTCGGCGCCAATGAAGCATCAACTCCCTGACGCTGTGCACTGCCTTTGCTTTCATCATATCCATATTCTTTGTGGGTCTGCTTGACTCCGCGCCCGATGCCGTGCACCTCACGGTCGGTGCCGTACTTTGGGATTTTTATCTGTCACGACGTTGTAATAACTCCAGGTGGAGTTATTTGTTGCTACAAACTTTAATTGAGTGAATAATCTATTTTTGAGGATATCTTGATAACTGTATTGTGGATTTTTGACGTTCGGTCTTGTTTTGGTTTAGATAAAGATTACTTATTTTTCTAAACTGGTGTGGTGTCCATTTGTAGTGTTTTCGCTGTATTACTGTATGTGTTCACAAATGCTTTACACACTGCCTCTGAGATAATCCTGTCTGCTCGTGCCAAGCTACTGAGGGGGTGAGCAGGGGTTATTTTAGAAGTGTATCACCCTTACCCTGACTAGAAGCAAAGGCCCCTATTTGGGCAAAGGTACCTAACCTCTGCCAACTAGAGACCCCCATTTCCAACAACGACATTTCAGAAATATGTCCATCCTGAATGCGAGGGACAAATTTGATGGAAAAACGCCTATCTGAGCATGGCCAAACAAACTAGACCCCATTGAGTGAGAAACAGAGACAGTGCTGGAATGGAGACAGAAAGACGTTTGAGGTGTACCTTGGATCCTTGTATGATGAATACTTATTACCCAGAACTTGGCTGCAGTGATCCTTGCCAACAAACACTTGAATCTTTCAACAGATGTGCAACAGCAATTGAACTAGACTGTAGAGACAAGATTGTCTAAACACAAGATTATCTCTAAAGAATGCCATATGATGAGTGGGACGTGTGTCTGATTTGTTAAGGCTGCGTGCCGAAAATGCAAGAATGGCTTGTTAACCTTCACCCAATGGAGTGATAGAAAATACTTAGGACAATCAGCACAAATGAATGGGCAGCACTGCCTTGAGTTTCCTTCACATTGCCAGGCATAGTGTCAGTTGTTTATGATTTATGTTTCAGGGTATGGCTCACCCATAGATCATAAGGTTATATTCGATATTTCGCTCTCTGTCTCCCTCTTTCTCTCACTTTCCTCCTCTCTTTCAGTCAACTTAACGGTAATTTACTTGTTCACTTTGTCTCTATTTCCCAACCCCATTCTTTCTTTTGGTGTTCTCCCCTCCCTGTATCTTCCTTCTTCCACGGTGCTCTCGTATTTTCTTTGTGTTTTTCTCTCCACCTCTCCCTCTCTGCCCACAACATCCATCTCTTGCCAAGTCCACACTATCTGCCACATGGCCATTCTTCAACATCTCTTTCATGATTCCTCCTTGAGATCTCATGTTTCTCCTCTCTAGTTCTCTCTCTCTCTCTCTCTCTCTCTCTGTACACTGGCACCCTATAGGATGTTTTTGAAGGCATCCCAAGGCAATTCGGTGTGATCGGGCTCAAATTGTAACAAGGGGTCTTTTACCAATGTGAGGCTTTACCTTATTGTTGAACCCAAAACTGAGCATCAAGTCCACCCATTTAGCAAAGTTGGGCAGTCGAAGGCTTACTCAAGTAGGGCGTGTGGGGGCAGAAACGAGGAACTCACTAAGACGTGTAAAAATAATCAATAAATCATTGTTTGGATAGTGTTTTCATTTAAAAGAAAAAGTCCTCTACTTTCAACGCAAATTGCAATACTGGACATAAATGAAACAATATGGTACTTAGTTATCAATTAAACAAACACTGTGAGATGGGACAATTTGGTGCTAGCTTAGGCTGTACCCGGTGGTAAGATATTGGGCAGACAATATCAATGCAAGTTAGGATTCAATGTCCTATTGGAAAAAGGTGGAGAGCAATGCTCTTGCATTCCTATCTGGGTTCCTCAACAAGGGATGATGAATCCTCTCAGATGATTGTTGCTAGGTAGATGGTGACTTGTTCAACATTACAATTCTCCCCTGAGTGTCTCACCCTTGCACTGTAACTTTTGTTTTGTTCATCCTCTGCAGGTTGAGCCTGATTCGGGGTGGGAGCTGCACCACTTCTAGTGATGTGTCATCCTACACAGCCCATTGGAGGGACCAAGCCCATTTGGCTCTGCTGCAGTCTGTTTTCTGTTTCTGCGTGCACACACTCGCCTCTGGTGGCGGGGCCATGCAAACATCCGTGAAGGAGGAGCCTGCACTCCATTTACTCTTCGTTGAGTCTCTGCTAGAGGATTTCCTTTTTAGGCCCCTCTACAGTCTTCCATAGTCTAATTGGGCATTTCCAGCGCTGATGTGGTGCTGCCAACATTCCGACTGCAGTCCTACTACATACAGCAACTTGCACATACTTTGATGTGACTATAGACTGTCAACTGCTTTATATTTTACATGCTTTTTATAACGTTTTAAATGATTTGTGCTGGGTACTTTTAAATAATTGTTGTTTTGTATTTGTTTTATGGCTGTACTTAAAAATAATCATATTTGATTGGCAACCTGTTTAGCCATTTGAAGAGGATTAATTAAACCATGTGTTAGAAGTATGAGGACAGTAATCAGCCACCTTGTAAACACCCATTAAGGACTTAATCTAACAGCAAAGCAGCAATTATCTCAAACTAGTGTCAGGCGGGTTAAATCATTCAGATTAGGTAGAAGAAAATTAGTTGAAAATGTGAAAACAGTGAATTATTATAAAATGTTGTAAATAGCGATTTAAACACGCACCCATATACACACACACACACACTGTAATTTTTCATTAATAAAAAAAAGCATCCTGTTATATTTTGTTGTCATCCTGCTTCCAGATTTGTGGTTCAGCTAAGAGCGGGATGACGAGTTGGGGACGTATGTACCAGGTTTACAGAATTTCTGTTTCCAGATGGTATCTCCATACATATCCACATGTATTACAATTTACACTACGTGGAATGGGAAATAGCCATGCAGAATTCACCTGGCAGAATTCCGCAAGGAATGCTCAGTTCTGTGAAGGTTAATGCACACCGTTACCATCTGCACGGAGAGGTATCAAACTCAGGATGCCGCTCCATCCTAATCTTAATCAGGGCCACGCAGTGGCATTAATGTGTACAGCATTATTATCAATTGAGTTTTACAAAGAAATCAAATGAAAATACCACTGAATGCTGGTTTATCAATGTCCCAAATTAATACAAGCTATCTGCATTCTCAAAAATATAAACCCGCCCCCCAGTTGTGCGAGCAACTCATGGGCCCTCCCGCTGTTCTTTCATACCCATCAATTATGTACACCAAGACCTTTTGTGGTGTTAGAACGGCCGCAGTTTATTCACATCAAAAGTTGGTACACACTTGTTACCAACATGCTCATTTCTGGCTCATCTCAGATAACCTTCAGTTTTAGAGAGAGAAAAGAAAAGAAATTTGAAATTGACCCTTGCAGGAACTAGAAGAAAGAAAAAATGTTTTTTCTTTCAAAAAACCCTCACCCACCCGGGTTTCCCCTTGGTGGTGGCATGCTTCATCATAGCGTACATCCCTGCCCTCTTTTTTTCTTTGTACCCATGCAGGTTTTTTGATATTTAACACAGACCAATTAGGGGCTGTATATTTAATTTTGTATTTTTTATTACTATTGTGTTCATTGTGACAACTGGAGTTGGAGCATCATTTCTCCTTTCTAGGTCCTGATGAAATGCCTTGGGGTAGGGCATGAAACATCCGGGACGACGAGAGACCACAATAGGTTCTTAGCGGGTTCGCTCTGAGATCAAAGTCGTTTATAGGAGCGAACTCCTCCCGAGCCCCGATCAGCCACTCACTCTCAACCATAGTGTTCTTCTTCATATACGTGTCCGTAAGTACGTAGACACGCAGTCCACACATCTTAGCGCGTGTGTAGGTACTATTTTACTTTTTGCACTTTTCACATGGCAACACAGTTTTTGCCACTCACTTTATTTCCACGGTCCTGAACAAAGCCCCTCTTACTTCCTCGTGCGGGCTGAAACATGTAGACCCATCACATAGCCAACTACAAGATAATTATTTCTTTTTTAGTTGCATCACACATAATTTTTTAACGATATCCTGAGCCGCCAGTAATAAATATAAAGAGGCAAGGATTCTCAGAGATATTTTTAATTCACATCACATCTTTGCACTTACCAGCTCCGCTGTAATCAGGCGTCGTAGCACAACCGGGGGGCATTCGGCCACCCGGTTGGGACCCCAATGATGAAGCATGACACCAACTAGGTTGGTGTGTGAGGGGTCTTTTAACAAGCCCAGTGGGTTCTAACACTGCCTACCAGTGATGGTGCCACACATAGACAGGGTTCGTCCATAGTTGTTTAATACATATGAAACTAATTGACCATAAAGGGAAACAATAGGTATTCACGCCTAGGGTTTTCCCGCACATCCCCAGATTTTAGTATACCACTTTAAGGGTAAGAAATAAAGTTGTTTTTGGACCCACTAATCTGGTATTTTTAACCTTTTTCTTACTTCAATAAACCCACTCCTTTCAAAGACAACATAGGTGGTTAGGTGTATAGGGACACCCCTGTATTTTTTCAATCAAGTGCTCCTGTGTATCCGTTGGTAGTAGCACGCCCCTGTCCGTAGAGGGCAGGGATGGACCCTATGATGAAGCATGCCACCAAGGGGAAACCCGGGTGGGTGAGGGTTTTTTGAAAGAAAAAACTTTTTTTCTTTCTTCTAGTTCCTGCAAGGGTCAATTTCAAATTTCTTTTCTCTTCTCTCTCTAAAACGGAAGGGACCCCTTTTTGGTTATTTGCATAGTATCATGGAGGACGAGTCCCTACTTTACCTACCTCTACTCTCCCCCTTGTGTTTTGATATTCATCTCAGACTACAACATAAGGCATTTAAGCAGGTTATACAGTGTACATCGTTTAAATGGTTGCTTACTAATAACCATAACTTCCAACCATTGTGACAGCTCTACTTCTGTCACATATTACGACTTCGAGGCTTCAACTTGCTACCGAATATCTGGCGTTCATGGCCCCATGACCATGCCTGGGCTGCAAGTGCCATGTCTGCCCAGCGCTGACCATTTCTTACCCTTTGTCTGCCCTCAAGTATCCCTCCGTAAGGCATCCCAAGGACCTTGTCCGGGCACTTATCTCAAGAGTCCCTGCAGGAAGGCATCCCAAGGACCTTGTTCGGGCAATTGCTTGGAACTTGGATTGGTTGGGAGGGGAAGTCAGAGGGTTGGGCCACTTTTAATGTATAATTTTAATGATGTGCATTATTGTAATTATCGTTTTAAAGACAAGTTTCTAAACATTAATAAACTTGAACCTTGAACTGCTTTAGGTCCCAATATTTGCCTTGTCCAAAGCCATCAACAGTCTTCAAGAAAACAGTTTGAGTATATTTTATTTTGGTTTTACATCAAATATTATGCCAATGACTGTGATGCAGAGCAATGGTTATTTGCATGGCCTAAATCATGGCATTTGTGTATTTGCCTATGTTACCAACCAGGAAACGTTTGGTTATACCAATCTTGCATTAAACGTGTATATGTATTGTACTCGCAACAACAATACAACTTGAAAACAACTCAAACAGTGTGAGCTGCAGGTCTATTTGCTACCAGTGTAAATGGCTTACACGACCAAGGCTTGCACAGCCCACCAGCGCCTGGATACCCCCAGGAAGACCAGCAGGGCTATACAAGACCTTCTAATTGATTGTTGCAGTAGGTCAGGGCACAGTGCGTCCGAGTCTGTTCATGTGGTGCTCTTTCGTCTTTACTCAACTTGTTTAGTGGTTCCTCACCCTAGTTTGTGTGTTGAGTGTCTATGCTCCTTTTAGATCCTGTCCACCACATCCTCTGGTCCCTGTATTAATTTAGAGGGCTGTTTCCATAGTCCATCTCAGTAACAAATGTAAATACCTCTCAATCCCAGGCTTGCTATAGGTTTTATATGCCCTCTCTTTCTTTTCTCTCTGTATAATGCTGTCCATTAGTAATTGGCCCATTTCACCACGTATTGCCGCAACCTCCTGATGGGAGTCGGCTCGGCCATTTTCTGTGTCATAGTGATTGATCGCTTCCCCAGCAATAGCGCTAAGCCCACAATTCAGGCAGACTGTTTAATGTCATCTTTTGGTCCTGAACGTCATGGGGCAAGAAATGGTTACTTTAAAATGCTCCCTCTTCTAGAATAATAACAGCTCAAGTCATATTTAATGTATTCTTCCACAATCTACTACTAGGTGCGTGCGCCCAAAATCATCAACTGGGTGTCTGCTCCCTTGATTTAACTATTTATTTACTCCTACAGTTTACTCTAAGTTATTTGCTCTCACAACGTACTGCTGGGTGTTTGCTTCCACAATCTACTGCTATGTGTTTGTGACTGCATTCTACTGCTATGTGTTTGTGACTGCATTCTACTGCTAGGTGTTTGTGACTGCATTCTACTGCTAGGTGTTTACTCCCACAGTTCACTAAGTATTTGTTCCCACAATCTACCCCTTTTTGTTTGCATCTGCAAACTACTGATAAGTGTTTGGTTCTACCATCTACTGTGATGTGTTTTCTAATATGCGTTAGCATCCACAATGCTCTGCTACTTGGGTGCCTCTACAACTAAGTGCTAGGTTTTTACTCCCATAATCCACTTGTAGGCATTTGTTCAGCTCCTGCAATCTAGAGCTAGGTGTTTGCTATCACAGTCTTCTGCTAGGTGTTTACATCCTCAGTTTACTTCTAGGTTTACGCTTCCTGGTAATTTTCGGAAACAAATCCGTACACAGAGTACTCTTTATTTACAATATGGAACTGTGTGTAATTTCCATCTTTCCTAAAATGGGAAGTAAGTAACTTTCGCAAGGAAATCAACAGGGAATAAAGTCAAAGAAAGCTTTCTGCCCTACACACATTACCATGTTTATACTGTTTAGTTGCCTTTAAATATATTAGAATAGAACATATAGTATCATCAGACTTTTTCTGTATTTTCGCTTGAGGATTCATGTTCCAGACTATTTTACAGCCAGAAGCTACAAGGAATGACTTGACAATTTTGAAGTCATGCCCTGATATGATAAATGGATTTAAACATTACACAGTCCCACAGTGATTTGTATCTTCCTAAAAAGATTTAAATAAGTTGCATAACAGTGCACAAGTCTTAACAACCCCGGCGAACAGGGAAGTCAATGGCCAGAGTTTTTCCAGTAAACAAAACAATGGCTTCGTGAACTACTTTCCCGTCCTGTGAAAGGGATACAGACAAGAAAAAAAATCAGATAAACCCTGCTCAGTTCTGCTGCTCCCAAAGGAGGCTTTGTTACTGTCTCGGTGGGCTAAGGCACATTTAAACCCCTAATACTCGGCAGGACGGCAACTTCGCAACAGGGAGATCATATTAGCGGATCCGCCACTAAGAGTCCTGCTCCGTGCACTGTAATTGCTGTAATCCTCCGTTCGTGTGTTTTGGTGTGTTTTCTTTCTTTGGAATACTTAATGATGTCTAAGCCTTTCTGCACTCCCCCTAAGTATTAATAATCTTTGGAAATCGATGGTACGAACCTCTTGTGTCTCCAGGGAAACCTCCACACCGGCCATTTTAGAGAAATCTGCAGATCTCTAACAATATGTGAAAACAGAACCTACCCGGGGAGGTATCCACTGGCAGCCACAAACACAAAAGCAGATGTCTTTGTGACAAAAAACTGCTTTTTCTATTTGAAAACATACAGATTAGTAACAGTCACATGCCGCAGCCCCTTATTCTCAAGCATGCAGTGGGAGCCACAGATGCATCTGCAGCCTTTCAGCTCGGGTGCAGTGCACGATTACGTGGAACATCAAATTAAATATTAAAAGAGATATCAATCACTAACCCTGCTGTGTGCATTCATGTTTAATAATTTACGTATTTTATTCATAAGGCACTTAAAGGTTGGATGACTTAGTGAACTTTGCAATGTTCAGCCAGATGGCATTGTAGATTTGTGCTTTGTCTACCATAGCCCCTGGCCACTAGGGGGCACTTTGAACATACTGTGATTTTACTGGTTATTTGAACTCTAGTGTACGATTTAGGCTACTTCTGTTGTGTGTATACGTGCAAAAGTATCAACTTTCATTAGGCACAACATTGTGTTGAATCGGTCTCTATTAAGGGTGCGTATTCTCTTTTTATTAATAAGTAGTTGTAAAGAACTGGGGTAGGTTTAAGAGATCGGTTTTGTCAAAAGAAATTATACAGGGGTGTCTTAAATGTTTAGTGGTGTGACACTGCACAGAGTTGGAGGCATTGGCCTTTGATATGTTCAAATAATTGTATGTGGTCCCACAGTCTATACATATAATACGTTATCCAAATCCAGCTGGACATGTATGTTGCTTTCTTCTTATGTTAAATCGGTGGCTCAATGTCTTTAATTGTTGGCCAAATGCATTCATCACCCAAAATTAGGGGTGACCGTATACAGCAGCTTTTACTGTGTTACCATTTGCATGCCCTTTGAGACCCTGGCACTGCCCTTGCTAACCCTGGTATCAGTGATCATGAAGTCACTGCCAGGAACCAAAAAGGAGCCCTAGTCAATTTTGTAACTTTCCACTCCTTTCAAGTCCCCCTGCCCCTCAGTATAAGACAGGAATCTGCTCCTAGTGTGGGGGGCAGAAATACAGCTATTGTATTTCCCTATTCCACTTGTGAGTAATTCATCTACAACAGTCTTTTTCTTTGTATTCTGATATTTGTAGTCCTGAATATGTAAGGAGCTACATATGACTATTATTAATACAAAACAGAAAAAAAAACCCTGGACTGGGTGAGTTACTCATGCATGCGACTCATGCATGGTATTGGGAAACTTGAGAGCTCTAGACAAGCTATCTATCCTGTGATGTCATCAAGGGAACAAAGGGTGGTGGATGTCATTCTGCTACCTTTGGAAATTAGTTACTCTACACCTGGGGTGTGGGAGTATAAAGTTGTTGGGCCACTCCAGAATGTTGAGAACAAGTTTCTAAGAAGACTTGTTGCAGTCCCCAAGCTACCCATTCTTTTATCTGACACTCAGAAGTGGGTCTGTACCCCCTGGAGGACAAGAATAAGTTGGATCGATCCTTTGTTACTCTGGATCAGAATTTGGAAGAAAGGGAACTTCACTCTAAAAAGATGTATTGAAGTAGGATGGGCAAGATGGCGTCCGCAGGCTCGGACTTGTGAGCTGGCTGCTCCTGGGCCCCCGCCCCTGCATGGAGTTTCGACTATGAATTAAGGTGAAGGAGGAAGAAAACGATATATGGAAATGCCCTACTAAACAGCAGAAAGGATTATAGCAACTTACTGAAGCTGGTTATCGGTCCTCTCGGCATGCTAGGCAGTGCTGCCGCGGTCATTTTGGCGAGGTTGCGGCGCCTTGACAGTGTTTACTGGAGCGTACCGTGGAGCCGGCGTTTGGTGTTTCTTCACGGCTGCCACGCTCAACGGAAGCCGGAGAGGGGAGGGCTGCGCTGCTCTGACGATGCCTCCCAACACTGGGAGAGGGAGGTCTCGTCCTCTGGTTGACCCTGTCGGAGCCGTAGCTGTGGGTATCAAGAATTCGGCGAGTTCAGGTATCGTTAATAAAACTGCCAAAAATGACGCCGTAGCAACGGGATAAAAACTCTCAAAAGACAGCATGGGTAAGGGTACTATTCCTCTTTTGTTTTCCGCAGGGAAGGATAAAAAAAAAGTTATACATTCCCCTCAGGCTGAGCCACCTTCGCAAACAACAGGGGGTAGGAAGGTATCTGCCCCGTGGTAGAACACGGCTTTGGGGAAAAAGACGTTGCTACTGCCCATACTAATATTGGCAACGCTGGTTCTGGATTGCTACCTATTTCTAATGCAACTCAAATGATGGAAGACGCTTCGGGGGGGCAGCCAGCATACCACTTTATTCAGTGTATCTACCCCTGAAAGTGCTCCAAATGATGACGGCCCGAGATAGTTCATTCTTCAAACACTGAAAACACTGAAAATTCAGGCCCTGGTACGAAGAAGGACTTTCAAAGCATAAAGTCTCCTATGAAGGAGGATTACTTTTTTTCTTTGTCGGATCATTCGGATTCTTCCAGCGATGACTTAGAGTCAGTTTTGAAGGCCCAGGCTAAGACCGGTTTGCACGGTGGCGGTGGCAGTGATCTTAGCAGCACACATCCGGATGACACTGGATGTGATACATCTGATGACAGCCCTTGGACAGTGCGTAAGAACCCGGACGTTAGAGAAGGGGTTAAGCAGGTGGATGGTAGCAGTGGTAGTATTGTTCTACAATGGGACTACTCCTTCTCAACAGAGATAGGCACTGGCAATGGGCAGAGGTCTGAGACTGCCAAAGAAAATGCAACAGGTTCATCAGAAGAGATTTCATTGGCCCTGATTTACCAAACTATCAAGACTCACAGGGAGGAGACACGTGCAGAGAGTCAGGGGGCGCAAAGCTCATGCCGCAAATTACAGAATTCGGTTCGACGCATAGCCAAGACCTGTACGGAATTCACTACTAGGTTTAACGAAGCGGAAGCTCGGATCTCGTGCTTAGAAGACGAACTGGCAGCACAGAAGGCTATGACAGAGACCCTGCGATCCCTAAAAGATGACACTCAGTGGAAATTGGCTGATCTAGAAAATCGGTCTCGCAGGAATAATCTTAGAGTTCTGCAAATTCCTGAGGGCACGGAAGGACAGGATCCTTGCAAGTTCATCATCGAACTGTTCACGGAGGCCTTCCCAGAACTTACATAGTGGGACTGGAAGAGAGAGATACAGAGGGCGCACTGTTTCCCGTTTTACCTCCGTCCTAGATCTGGTCAAACAATAGCTAGACCGAGAGCGATATTGATATCTCTCAATAATTTTCTTGCCCGGAAAGCTGTATTCGAGTTGGCACGTCCTGATAAAAAGAGGGCTGGGAAAGGGGTGGAGTTTTTCGTCAGGCCAGACTTTTGTCATCAAACTGTAGAAAAACGCTGGCAGCTACCCCAGCTTATTGCACCATTTCAGGCCAAAGGGGCTCAAGCTTTTCTATTAAACCCAGCTAAATTAAAAGTGTTACATAAAGAACATACTCGATTCTTTACCTCTGAGGTACAAGCCAAAGAGTTCTTACAATCTTTGTAAAGTAAAAGCAGCTGTCTCAGGCCATTGACATACTGGTCATGATGTATCATGTATAAATCTGTGTTATTCTTTTTTAGGATGTGTAATCATCTGTTTTTCTAGCTTTTCTTTATGATTGGTTTGTGGGGCGTATAGCTTTGGCTTGTTTACTTCCACCTTTTTTCCTTGCTTTATTGCACCCTATGAGGTTTTTGTTCACATGTATAAAATTACATTTACGGCATTTGCAATATTTGTATGATGTATTGGGGTGTTTGGTGCTTCACTGTTGCATTTTTTCGCGCATAGGGTGGTGTATAGGTGCGGGGGGGACAACCGGGTGGCGGGAGCTTGTCATCACAGGGACCATTAGTCCTAAAGCCTTTTTGAAGGGCTGGTGATGGCGTCGGAGGGTGGGGTGGCGAGGGAGCTTGGGTGGGTGGGGTTCTGGGGGGTGTGGGAGAGTTGGGGTAAAACAAGAAAATCAATCCACAGTATCGTTAAGCTCATGAAGTCGAGAGATCTAAGGTTTTACTATAAGAGAATTGAGCAAGGGCTGGCACCCAAAAGATGTACTGAAAGACTGCCTTTCCCTGGATCATGCTTTGGCGATCCCTTGGAACAATTCTATTAAAGGGGGGGGTTTATGGATCTGGGATTCCCAGATCTATATTTCAACCTTAGAAATATAAAGCTAAATGTTATGTCCCAAGTGAAAGAGCCATTCAGGGAAAGACAGCATAGCCTCCATCAGGCACATTTTGACAAATTTGGTAGTAGTGCCAATTATAATCCCATCAAAGCATCACTGGGCTACGAATTTTACTTGATTTCCATTTTTAATACAAAAAGTAGATTTTTCCTTACTAGGCTCTGGCAGTCTCATTGTCTCTGTCTTCAAATGGATCATTCTTTTTTTTTCTTTATGGAACTATGTGTGCATCTTTTCCATGGACACTATATTTAAAAGGTATTTTTAGGTTGAGCCTAGTGCAGCGCGCATGCGCTGCTCTAGGAGATGACCTTTTGGAATCGGTCAGCTCTTTTCAAGCACTTGTGCTTGTGGCGGCATCCACTTTGCGGGAGCGAGCAGCGGTGCGCAGGGGCCATCTGTCTCCAATTAGCGTGGCCGCGCGCGCTTCTTTTCCTTTGCGATCGGCTTTAGCTTTACCCACCCCTACTATGTGTGCTTCGTTCCCTCCCATGGCTACTTCACTCACAGTTCCTTTTGGTCATTCCTCGTATCACTTCCACAGTGCATTTACACCGGGCGTCTCTCCTTTTAGGAAGCCACTGAGCCAACCTGCACGCCTCTCTCTTTCTCTCTCTCTTCATATGGCCTCTCTTGACCGTTGCCTTATTTCTCCTTACATTCTGTCCTAACACCTCCACCACTCCGCCCCCACCTTTTATTTTCTCAGGTCCACCCTCCTGACTATCGCTAAAATACTTCATTTTTTCGTGCCTTGTTCTTCCCGCTTTTGTAAGAGTGCCCCCCCACCTGAGTGCCTGTCATCTATCAACACGTCGACCCCACCCCCGCCTTTCACACACCTGAACAAAAGGGCACACATGGGTGTTTAGAGAAAGATAAGGAAGGCATTTTAAGTGGTTAAATCGGAAATCCAGGTGTCCTTGGGCGCAGTCCTACTGATCAGAAGGGGGTCTGGAATTCCAGAATGAATGAGGGATGGGGGTCGTGAGTAGCCAGGCCACTCACTGTACCTGCATTGCATTTTGGTATTTGCAGTTCTGTGTTTTTAACTCGAAATTATAGCACACGTCCCAGAATACTAATAGGAGAAGGAAGAAATGCTGTGGAGGGAACCCTAGCTCCTAGTCAAACCACTCACTGGCCTACATGTAAAGGCAGATTCCCGCTGCTTGTGTGTCAGCCAGCTGGGCTATCTGAAGAAAATGTAGGTATTTCAATTTTCCGCATAGATTGGAATAATGTTTTAACCGGCGCATACAGATGCGTGAGCCGCTTACAAACTTCTGCTCCTTAAAGACTCTTACTTTGAAGGCTATTGTTTTTCATCGTGTTCTCTGAGAAGTCATAACCTATGTTTCACCTGCCTCTTTACTACCCCCTCCCCCACCCCCCGGCGTCAGCAGTGAAGTTAGTGTGTGCTACTTTAAGCAAGGTATATAGTGGTTTAATGTGGCTACTTGCTCAGTCCATGGAACTACGGACCGATCCCTGCCAGAGTAGCTACATTTTTCCGTCCTAATGCATTATGGGAGTTGTAGTCTTGGATAACTTTACTTTGACTAGTTCGGCTTCATTACCACATTACACTGGCATGTAAAAGGGAATACCGAGACTGGAGACGGGGTCACATTGTCGAGTAATGTAAATTGTATTTGCAATGTGCTTATCAGGACAAATGTCAACATCCAGAAACTGGGTTTGCGGTGAGATGTAAAGTCTGCCAAGCAAGTACACCCAGCTATGACACAGTGTTGTCAATTGATCCCATGCAGTGTGTGGCTCTTTAACCAGCCCTTTACCTTTTACTGAGCAGAACGTTGCGGTTTTCGGATTGCGGTTTAGTTTTTCTCATATTGTGTGTATGACATTTGACAAGCGGGGCACTTGATAGCTATGGATGTCTCAGGTTGTCTCCTGACAGGTCTTACTTAGTTACTTATCCAATCCTGAGTTTTCACTTGCATGCTGGAATTATATGGCAGGGGAGGACCAAATTATGCGGCAAGGTTGACTAAATTATGCAGCTATAAATGGCAAAATATGCTGCGTGACGCAGCACATTTTGTGGTGGCACTACCTCGTTATTTTGTCATTTGTATAAATGTTAACACTATCTGGACAAATGTTGTACCTCATTAGAACCAGTTTGACATCCAAACACACCAATCGGCAACAGATAAGTACCAAAACGTGTTGCTGTGTTTTTAGTAACTTTTGATCCGTTTGAGCAAGAAGATTTTTTTTGTTTAAATCTGTAGTTTATGCATCAGTTGATGGTTATGTGGCAAATCCATAATTATGTGGAAAACGCCACATCCACAAAATTGCATAATTCCTATGGCCTTAGGTTAATAATAGCAAAAGTGCAGCTACCGAAATGCAAAAAAAAAAAAGATTTCATAAGCTTTTCAGGCCATTTATATGGGCCGGCCTGTGATTTGTGAGTGTCATCCAGTCCACAATTGCTTATTATATTAGGGTTCCCACAACGATTGTGTTCCCTATAATGCAGCCCCGGTTTTCTCTCAATGTCTTGACCATGTGCCATTCCATCTTGTGTGGAAAAAGTCATCCCTGATCACTAGTTTGGGAGTGAGATGTGCTGTATTTTGTTTCTACACAGAACTCTGTTTCTGCACATAGCACTTTATATCATCCCCTTTCATCTGAAACAAGCATTGGCATAGCCAATAGGTCTCGCTTTTGGGACCTTATAAGTATTTAGTTATGCAGCACAATATCCTTGGTGCAACAACATCAACCGTTGCATGGCTAAACACTTATAAGGTCCCAAAGGCGAGACCTATTGGCTATGCCAATGCTTGTTAATATTTGTAAAGCACTATATAAAGCTGGAGTGCCCCTGGGTGAACTTAAGATGGTGCAGAGAGGTGATATGTGGTGCAGGAGTTCTAGACAAGAGAACAGGAAGGATACCATCCACCAACATGTCCTGAGGTCTCAGTCAACAGAGAAATTGTATTTCTGGACTTGTCAGGGCGACAATGAAAATCCCCTGACTGCACTTAATACTTCTAACATGTGGGCAAACACTGCACCCAGTACTGCCAGTTCAGTGGAGGTTCTACATTAATGTCTTCAGCATGTGCCCCACCTCTAACATTTGCCGTAGCCAGGACACTTTTATCATTGTGAGAACTTAGATCTGCTATTTTTGCAAATAGACACTAGCATTCTCTTTCACAAGGAGTTCTAGGAGGTGCCAGCTTCTCCTTCTAAAATTCTGGAGGTCAGTGCATAGCTGCTTGCTTGTTGTTACTGCGGGACATAATTGCTCTTGTACCTCATTCTTAAGACAGAATCCAAGCAACTATATCAGCAAAGTGGAGACACAGAGAGAAGCCAGTCACACCAGGCACCCAAGAGTCCATCCTGTATCTTACTTCTTTTCAGCAAAGCATGGTTTATCCCAGATGAGGGGACAGAGGAAGTAAAAGCCCCTCTGACTCCATTTGCAGCTGATCAATCCTTTTAACTATTTTGTTCTTCTACTGCTTCTTGGGGGCTGAAAGAGAGGGATGCTTCCTCTGAAATATGCTCACATGTTTATGTATCTAGGATTTATCTGGAGTCTTTCTTAGACCCCACTCTCTCTAATGAATTCGGATTTTATCCCATTAACCTTGAGAGAATCTGATGCGGAGTTGGTGATAGAACCACTATTAAATGATATTGCAGGATCATACGATGGGTAAAGGACTAACTTCTTCATCATCGCGGAACATGAGTACCCTAATTCTTTTGAGACGAACACACTTGGTACTACAGTGTTCTTTGTTAGACCTGGCATCCTTGGCGTGGTTTCCTCTGAACTTTTGCCTTCTGACCTCTTATTTTTGTTGACTTCGTTTTTGCTGCTAACCAGTGCTAAAGTGCATGTGCTCTTTACTTAAAACATGGTAACATTGGTTTATCTACAGTTGGCATATTTGATTTACTCATAAGTCCATAGTAAAGCGCACTACATGTGCCCAGGGCCTGTAAATTAATTGCTTCTAGTGGGCCTGCAGAACTGATTGTGCCACCGACTAAAGTATCCCTTTAAACATGTCTCAGGCCAACCACTGCAGAGCCTGTATGTGCAGTTTTAAAATGCCATATCCACATGGCAAGCTAACGCTCTTGTCAGGCCCAAACCTTCCATTTTAATGCATATAAGTCACCCCTAGGGTAGTCCCTGGACAGCCCAGGGGGCAGAGATCAATGCATTTAAAAAGCAGGACATGTACTTTTAAGTTTTGCAAGTCCTGTTAGTGAAAAACACTTACATTCGTTTTTCGCTACTGCAAGGCCTATCTCTCCTATAGGTTAACATTGGGATTACCTTATTACATCTTATAAGTGTAATTTCCAATTGGGAAAAGAGGGACCCCCAAGTTTGGTGCCTCTAGAATCACAATTTTAAATCCTAACTTATGGTGAAGTTAGATTTTAAATTGTAATTCTGAAAATGGCACTTTTAGAACGTTGGCATTTTCTTACTTAAGCCATTTGGTGCCTTTTGCCTGTCTCTGAATACACGTCTGGGGTGGATGACAGCAGGGCTTCATGCATTTCCTTCAGACAGCCACATAAAAAGGGAGCTTAAGTGTGACTGATGGGCCATGCACATCATGATGGGCCATCCTGAGCAGGATGGGAAGGAGGAGCTGACCCACCTGAAAGGGCTGGGTCCTGTCCCCACACGCAGGGTTGCATACCCCCCTGTAGTTAGTCTGGAGCTAAGGCAGGAAAGGCAGGGTCTTGTGCACTTCAAAGGCATCTCTTGAAGTCTCCATACATCAAAGGCCCAAGTGGGTATAAATATTGGACCTCTGACAACACCAAATTAGAACACTTCTGGAACTGAGGACTTTCTATCAGGAAGAAGGACAGCTTTGCTGCCAGGAGGGACTGCCACTTTGCTGAACTGCTTTGCTGTGCTGGCCTGCTGCTTTTTGCCTTCTAGTGAGATGGACTGGACCTGCATCTCTACATCCCAGAACCAAAGTATCTCCAAGGGCTTGTTGGCTTGCCTCCTGTTTCTGAAGTCTCGAGGATATCAAAGACTTCACCCTGCAACCTGCAACCTGCACCTGGAATCTGTCTGATGTGAGTTGTGCTCTGCCAAATAGTGCCAATCTAGTCCTTGGCCCTTAGAAGTGAGGTTAAAGTGCTGGATCTGTGAAAATCCATGGGTCAACGACATTGCACTGATCAGAACCAACGCATCTCCCTTGACGCATCACTGCTTCTGCATGGACCGGGAACCTCGCAAGCCTGTGAGGCTTTGCCGCATTTTTAACGTTACCGACGCAACGCATCTAGCCCAGTGGTTCGACTTTGGTGCTTCTCACTTTCAACCAAACAGTTTGACTTCAACGCACTGCTTCTGTGCTCGTCGCCCTCGGCGCACCTTCGATGCTGCGCAAATCGAACACAACGCATTGCCTTCCTCGAGAGGATCGATAACGACGCATCGCCTCAGCTGCTTCCCACATGGCCCTCGCCGTCAATCCATCCAACGTACTGTCTCAGCTGGCCTAGGTTGCTCCATGTATCCGACCGGCACTCCTTCATGGTCAGCCTGAACTTTTGAATTTGATCCAGTTAAGCGCGATCAGACAGCCCCGGTTCGCGCTATTTGCTTCTAAGCACTACAGGACAGTTTATTCTTTGCAAATTCATATCATGACTTCTACTTAATGGATTCTTATCGCTTTGGTCTTCTTTTTCTCATAAAATTTAGTCTCTATGCTTCTAAATTGGTGTGGAATCCTTTTATGGTGTTGTCACTGTGTTACTGTGTGTTGTGTGCACAAATATTTTACATATTGCTTCTTAGGTCAAGCCTGAGTGTGTATCTGACTTACCATGATTGGGATTGTGATCCTGCTTTGACAGGGTGCATACCTCTGCCAACCAGAAACCCAATTTCTAACACTCTTCAAAAATCATTCTGTGGCAACATCATCTGATAGCAATGGAACATTTTCAAAACCCATCTATTTCACTGGCAGAAGTGCTACTCTCACTTAAAAGATGGAACTTGGGACATATGTGTTGTGTTCAGAAACATGAGCATGTATTGCAACACATAAAGAATTACATATGGAGACATGTTGATAATTTGGTCTCCAAGTGGCAAGTACCTGGCAGATGTGGTGAAGCATTTTATTTAACAGTGTTCCTGTGTCAGACAAAACAAACATTGGATCTCGCAGGGGTGTCCATCTGGCTACTGTCCATTTGCAACGCTACAATTCATGAATCTCTGTCTGACTCTTGTTAGCATACATTTGCTGAAGGGTAAGGTTTATGCTGTGTCAAGGATGCAGCAAAGCCAGTGTCAGGATGTGCCTAGATGGAATATGTTGCACATCCCACCGTCTCACAACTGTATGCATTTCTTTTGCATGCAGTTCGAACAAGCTGACGACTGAAGGGAACATTATGCCACACAAGATCTTGGCTTACGAACAAGTAGTGATGCGGGATATCAATAAAATTCTCTCCCAGAGACAATATGTTAAATACAATACCAACAAACCTGAACGCCTAGCGTTAGAATCACTCAAATGCAATACAAATATAGTCATCAAACCCGCCGATAAGGGCGGGGCGATAGTCGTACAAAATGTTGAGGACTATCAATCAATCAATCAGTCATTTGTGAAGCGCACTACTCACCCGTGAGGGTCTCAAGGCGCTAGGGGGGAGGGGTGCTGCTACTGCTCGAATAGCCAGGTCTTGAGTAGCCTCCTGAAGGTTAGTAAGTCCTGGGTCTGCCGTAGGAGGATGGGGAGGGTGTTCCAGGTCTTGGCGGCGAGGTAGGAGAACGATCTGCCGCCGGTGGTCGCTCTTCGGATGCGGGGGACGGTGGCGAGGGCGAGGTCGGCGGAGCGGAGCTGGTGGTTCGGGGTGTAGAAGGTGAGTTGTCTGTTGAGGTATGCCGGTCCGGTGTTGTGGAGTGCCTTGTGTGCGTGGGTGAGGAGTTTGAAGGTGATCCTCTTGTTGACGGGAAGCCAGTGCAGGTTTCGCAGATGGGGTGTGATGTGGCTGTGGCGAGGGATGTCGAGGATCAGGCGTGCAGAGGTGTTCTGTATGCGTTGTAGTCGTTTCAGGAGTTTGGCCGAGGCTCCTGCGTAGAGGGCGTTTCCGTAGTCCAGCCTGCTGCTGACGAGGGCCTGGGTGACCGTTCTTCTTGTTTCGGTGGGGATCCACCTGTAGATCTTGCGGAGCATGCGGAGGGTGTTGAAGCAGGAGGACGAGACGGCGTTGACTTGCTTGGTCATGGAGAGTGTTGAGTCGAGGATAAACCCCAGGTTGCGTGCGTGGTCGGTGGGTCTTGGTGCTGCTCCCAGTGCGGTCGGCCACCAGGAGTCGTCCCAGGCTGAGGGGGTTGAGCCGAGGATGAGGACCTCCGTCTTGTCCGAGTTCAGTTTCAGGTGGCTGTTCTTCATCCACTCGGCGACGGCCTTCATTCCTTCGTGGAGGTTGGTTTTGGCGGTGAGGGGGTCCTTGGTGAGGGAGAGGATCAGCTGGGTGTCGTCGGCATAAGAGATGATGTTGAGGTCGTGCAGTCGGGCGACGTGGGCGAGCGGTGCCATGTAGACGTTGAACAATGTCGGGCTGAGGGATGATCCTTGGGGTACGACGCAGATGATCTCGGAGGCTTCGGAACGGAAAGGGGGGAGGCGGACGCTCTGGGTTCTGCCGGAGAGGAAGGAGGTGGTCCATTCCAGGGCCTTGTCTCGGATCCCTGCGTTGTGGAGGCGTGTGCGTAGGGTGCGGTGACAGACGGTGTCGAAGGCGGCTGATAGGTCCAGGAGGATGAGGGCCGCGGTTTTTCCGTTGTCCAGCAGGGCCCTGATGTCATCGGTGGCGGCGATGAGGGCAGTTTCGGTACTGTAGTTGCTGCGGAACCCGGACTGGGACGGGTCCAGGATGTTGTTCTCCTCGAGGTAGCGGGTCAGTTGTCTGTTGACGGCCTTCTCGATGACCTTCGCCGGGAACGGGAGCAGGGAGATGGGGCGGAAGTTCTTGAGGTCTCTCGGATCCGCCTTGGGTTTCTTGAGTAAGGCGTTGATCTCGGCGTGCTTCCAGCTTTCCCAGCTAGGTATTGATGGTAACTATAAGAAACTGAGAACAGACCCTACAAAGGAAATCAGCAAGATCATAGAACACACTACCCGTAGGTGCCTTGAAAAGGGTTTTCTCAATAAACATGAATATGAGTACCTCAATAATAAACACCCCAGGATGCCGACCATATACACCCTCCCAAAAATACATAAGCGGATGCAGGATCCCCCTGGGAGACCTATCATCTCGGGGTGTGGGTCACTACTGGAACCACTGTGTAAAAACATAGATGTGTTCCTAAAACCCCTCGCAGAGAACACCACAACATACCTCAGAGATACGATGCAGACGATCGAACTTGTAGACGATCGCCCATAAAACCCATCTACCAATCTCCTAGCCACAATGGACATAACTTCATTGTATACCAATATTCCACAGAGTCCTGCGCAAGTTTGTATAAAATCGGCTTTGGATAAACGCCCAGCACCACATGCGGTCCCCACGGAGTTCATTGTTGAACTTTTGGAGATTGCTATGACCAGAATTTTTTTTAGCTTTCAGGGCCTACATTACTTGCAAACAAAGGGCGTAGCGATGGGGGCTAGCTTTGCCCCTTATCTAGCCATTATCTATATGGATGAATTTGAACACACTTATGTCTTGAATACCAACAACCCATATATTGAATGTGTGGATTTATGGCGTCGCTACATTGATGACGTGCTTATTATATGGAAAGGGAGTGAAGAACAACTTAAGACCTTCCATACTTGGCTTAACACATGCTCCATTGATATCCAATTTACGCTTGAATATGATCGGTCATCAATCCATTTTCTTGATATCACCATCAAAGCAGAACACGACAGACTATACACAAGTCTACATAGAAAGAGCAGTGAACGCAATACTCTTTTGCGTTATTCGAGCCACCATCCCCACAACCTCAGGGATAACCTAGCATTTGGGAAATTCCTGAGGTTGAGGAGGAATTGCTCGAAAAAAGAGGATTACTTTGAAGAATCATCAGGCTTAATGTCACGCTTAATTGAGAGAGGATATCCCATCAGACGCCTCAAAAAAGCACGGAAACGTGCGTGGTTTAACCACAGAGAGTTCCTCCTCGTACCTAAACAGAGAAATAATGATGAGGAAGAACGTATAGTTTGTGTCACGACTTTTTCTACTAAAAGCAATGCCGTCAAAAAGATCATCAATCAGCATTGGCATCTGATTTCAGATGAACTAGGTGACATGCCACCACCGCTCATGCTTTCAAAAAAGGCAAAAATGTGAGGGAACATGTCGTGAAATCTTTGTTACCTACTCCCGACAATATCCACCAATCAGTACTCTGGGGGATACCCCCAGTTAAGGGTCACCACAAATGTGGCCAATGTAATGCCTGCCCTCTGGTGAAGGAAGTCAAACAATTCACTCACAACAACCATACCCACATATTGCAAGAACATAGTAACTGTAACACCTCTGGAGTAATCTATGCGATTATGTGCCCTTGTGAATTTATGTACATCGGTCAAACTATCCAAAAAATTAAAACCCGCATCTTACAACACTGCAGCCGTATACGCTGCAAGTACAGGGTGCGCCACTAGTGGACCATTTCACTACTTTTGGACACACACCAGAAAGCCCTAAATGGTGGGTAATAGAAAGAGTTAAACCCAATCCCAGAGGAGGAGATTTCTCTAACATCTTGAGCACTCGTGAGTGTAGGTGAATACATTTGTTTGACACAATAGCAAGGGGCCTCAACGAATATGAGGAAATTAGCAAACAAGTGGCAGTACTTAATAATGGTTGAAGCCCTTGTCCTTTTCAGGCAGTAATACTGTAAGGTTATTCACATACCAATATGCTACATGCCAGAAGCATGTAATCATCTTGCTCCCCCTGTACATTTTACACCCCCTTTTTAACATCTTTCAAGGAATACCCCTATGTAACAGTTGATGTTTTTGTTGTAATTAATTTCTGGCGCAATATACCACTATGTTTTTGGTGAACGAAATAGTCATCCCTTGTAAGGATTAACCTCACATATTCCCCAATTTACCTATACAATATTGTTTAACTTTGTCGACTCTAGATAATCAATTGTTACTGTATATAAGTACTGTCCGCGCCATGACTCAATAATTTCCATCTTGTACATATAGGAATATCGGCCATGTGTCTATTGTATTGTCACTGCATATAATCATCTCACGCGCCGTGACTTTATAATGTAAATATTGTAATTCTATGTGCATATAGGAATTGTTAATTGTAATTAATCGTCACTGTGTATATTTAAAACCCATTCCGTGATTCATTAGCACTGTACGTATTGATATCCCCTTCATGTGGATATAAGAAGCTTGCCAGGATAGGCCAAATTAACAGGGTACAACCTTGTCATCTTCCCTGTGGTGTACACCCCTTCATGGACAAACATTTTAAATCATTCGGCACGAGTGGAAATAATTGTGTTTCAGGGCGTACATCATAGCCAGCCCTTCCTTCACCCCTAGCCTTCCCCCCAACGAGCGCAAGTACACGGGGGATAGTCTTTCTTCCACTGCAATCGACTAGCGTGAGTCTCACGCAAGCGGCACGTTTAAGTAAACGTCCTCGAGACCGGCCTGATTTCGTAACTCCCAGCAATCCTGCAACTCATGTGCGGAACGCCAGGAAATTGAATTTTTTTTTTCCTGCACTGCCGGTACGCCGCATGTTTCAAACGAGCTACAAGCCGGGTGTTAGACACTCCTAACCCGTGGTTTTATTTGTCCCCTTAGCCCCAGCATTGAGTGCTTCACATCGAATTGATCGATTTACACTACCCTTTATTGACGGGTAAGTGTCTCATTTCTTGCGTTTCACTAGTTTTCTAATTCTTGTCAATTATTGACAGTGAGACACCGTATCATGACCTATACACATTGATAAACCCCTTGCTTTTAGATGAGGACGTTAGCTTCCTAGACCCGGATCAGTGGGAGGACTTACCCCCGCGCTCCACATTACCTTGTGGGTAAGCTCAACCCCATGGTTACTTTTTAATTTTAATTTTATTTTGTTAAATATTCATGTGCACAACCCTGAAGCCTCCATTTTGATCCATTAGGTGTGGAACTAGGACACCACACCCCTCCCCAGGTTGCCCACCCCTTTCCTGAGGAAGACCTGCAGGCTGAGGCCTCGAATCACCCTCTGAGCCCGAAGTCGGGTCGAAACGTCGACGCACCCATCAACATAGGCTGGACCGCAAACCCCCAACTCCAACGTGCCAAATTATACATTTCTGTATTCCAAAAGCATATGCAAATAGACTTTTTGTGAACCATTGATCTAATGCGATCAGTCTATAAGAAAAGATTGATAATTGATTATCAGTCCACCCTATGAACTGTCTTAATTTTTCTTCTCTAGAATACTATTTGGAATCTTTTCCTATCTCCTTTCTCACCAGAGCACTTTTTCCTTTCGCACGTTCCCTGGAGCAACCTTTCCTTTTTAATGCAGTAAGATGTCTACTGCCATTTGGATTATGACTAAATAAAACTTTTGTTAACCTTAAATTTCGGTTGTTGCACATCGTTATACTGTTTGGTATTAATTACTGTGAGCTGATATCGTACATGCTCTAAACTGTGAAAAGATTACTGTATTTTTGACTTATACTTTTCTAATTGAGGTCTAGGACCATTGTTTTTCATACCGACGACTGAAGGGAGTCAGGTGTAGGAGTCAAATATAGTGCTTTATGACTCCCTAAATGCTCCTTCCCTTCTACTTCATTTGACAACATTCCTTTGGCTGTTCACAGAACAAGTGCACAACAGAATTTTGTATACGTATTTGTCTGTAAATATGCTTCAGAGTGAGGGCAAATGTTAAAGCACATGTGAAATTCTAAAGAGCGTGTTAAGACAATGGTTAGAAGAAAGAACCCAAAAAGTATACATATTTCATAGAGCACATTGATACCATTAGTTTTGAATATTATGCAAATCATCGACAAAGTTACCACGGAACATTTGTAGACGCTCCTGTTTTCAAAAGGCTGAATATTCTGTTGTATAAACAAAATGTTCACAAACAAAACTGTAAAATAAATACACCTGTTACAGTTATTGCGTCGTCTTAAAAAGGATACATTTTATGTTTCACAACCTACCCGTCCTTAAAATATATTTATACAACAAACTGAACTACGCAACCTCCACAGATGGCCCACTTATTTCGCGGCACATGTTCCGCCTACTCATGGGTGTGAGACAGGGCTCCTGTGACTCAGAAACTGTTCATACCTGTAGGAGAGTAGGATCTGCTTCACATGGGTACCCCCACTTTTTGCTGATGCTTCACTGTTTTTCGACCTTAGTCTGGCTGGGGCCCTGCTAATCAGAACCCCAGCCTAGCTGCTTCCTCTCTAAAATGGTTTCCATGTGCCTTAGGCACATCTCTGATTGGAATCTGGAGTGCCCTTATAAGTCCCTAGTATATGGTATACTATGTACCCAGGGCATAGGTACCTCAGAGGCCTACCAGGGGCTGCAGCATGTATTATGCCACCCCTGGAAGGCCATCCAAACTGACACCACAGGTCTGCTACTGCAGCCTGGGTAAGGTGGTGCATGCACCCCTTACTGTGATATAGGCTACCTATATCACTATATACATACACACATAAAAACCTATAAGTCACTCCTATGGCAGGCCTTATCAATCCTGAAGGCAGAGTGCGTGGTTCCTATGTGAGAGGGTGCCCCTGCATGAGCAGGGCCCCTCTGCAGCGTTCGGAGACCCTTCTCTGATGCTGTTTGTAGTGCAGCCTGACCATATACTCTTAAGCGCATTATAACCTCGCGTTAAATGCTAACTTTGGGATGGCTGCACGGAAACATGTCGTGTTTGGTGTCAAACATCTTGGAATACTACCCCCCACCAGTTCTGGCAGCGGGGGTAGCATTCCACCCTTCTAGAGGGAAAGACATGTACACACCGGTATGCCCGGTACTGACTTTCCAAGCCCTGGCATCACAAAATGGATGCCGCTGCCGCTGCCACAGACACGAGTCTGGCCTCCTGCTGCTGACCGAAACTCCGGCAGGGGAGGCCTGGACAATAGGTTTCCTGTCCCAGGGAGGTGTGACCACCTCCCCAGACAGGATAGTGTGTATTGGGGCTGGGCGGGAGCACTCTCGGGTGCTTTGAAGTCCTGCACTGGGGGCACATTTGGTGTCCCTGTGCATACCCCAGTTCAAACCGGATCAGGGGCTTCCAGCCCCTGCTTTGGCGCGAACTGGACAAAGGGAAAGGGGTGTAGCCACCCCTCTGCCCTGACCCACCCATAGGTGGGACCACAGAGTAAGTCCAACCCCTAAACTTAGTATAAGTATGGGACCCCAGTCCTTAGGACTTTAGATTATCCCTGGACGAAACTCTGACACAGAATCCTGGACCTTCGACGCTCTACTTTAAGATTAGAGGACTGAAGAATCTCCCTTGGGGTCAAGGAGTGACTCCCCTGCTTGGCAGGCACCAAAGAAGCAATTGTCCGGTCTGCATCGCTGAAGCTCCCGTCGGACGCCGAAGTCTTTGCATCACCAGAGGTGGATTTCCAGACTTCCCCGAGGCTGCCCTGAGTCCCCAGCAAAGCTGAGGCCCGTAGCTGTCGTGGGTAATGTGGAACCGTGACCCCTAGACTCCGCACGTATTTGCAAGTGCATCCTCTTCTGGGTCTTCCACGAAGTCATGCTTTGGGCTCCGAGTAGCCCCAGCCTCCAGCACCAACTGCACCGAAGATCACTGGCCTCCACTCCACGAGTGTCCTGTGAGCCAGCTCCACGTGCACCGTCTCAAGGCTCCTTCGCGGTCGCTAGCCCGTTGGCTAGTAGCCTTTCACGAAGGCCAATCTTTTTCTACTTGGGCTCTCTGGTTGCTCCAGGCTTGCCCTCACTTACCCTTGCTGGGTGAGTTCCTCAGACCTTGCTGGTCTGCACCATCGTCAATCTTCATCTTCATCAAGACTTGCCGTTGCCAAGGCTTGTTGGGTCCAATCCGGTCGCCGACACCTCAGCACTCGACAAACATCGTGTACCAGCCCGAATCCTGCTCCTGGTTGCCGACAATGCCTCCTGGACCTCGTGGCTGAAGAGTCAAGACGACTGTCAACCTACCTGAAGCACTCGACATCGGTGGGCATCTGCTCATCGCCTTCCTGGTCACTGGCTAGTGACCCAGACTCTGTCCCCTCTGCTTTCAGGTTCTTCAGATCTCCGATCCACCCTTGGATCCACCCGGACACTTTTCACTTGATCGCCAGCAGCACTTTGCAGCAGATCGCCATTCAAATCGACGACGAAACCCGACCCCGAAAGGCACCTATGCACCCGGCTTCCCTGGGTGAGGTAACAAGAGTACTCCGGTGCTCCCGTGGGTAGAGACTCTAGAACGACCTAGTTCTCAAAGGGTTTGCTCCAAGTCCTTCTTTAAGTGTCCCTTTTCTTTAAATTCCAAACCGCGACTTTCTCCATAGAAGTTAACGGCGATTCGCGGCTGTGTTACTACACTGCACGCGTCCCCCGTGGGTCCCCTGTGTCACTACCTTGGGTGGTTCCTTGTGGTCCAAGCACTTCTAGAGGCTCTAGGCCTAGTGTCTAGCTCAGTCGTGGTTCTTATACCACTTTATTGGTATATGGTTTGGTACGCCCCTAGGGCCCAAACGTGTATTTGTGCTATTACTGTGTTTAAATAACTTATAACTTATGTACTTCGAACTCTAGCCTCATAAAGAGACTAGAGGGGTGTGTTTAGTAATAAATACATATATTTTGAATATATACCTGGTGTGGTGCTCTTTCATTTGGTCACTCAAGAGATTATAGACTGGTAAAACAAGCTGCTTTACATTCCTTCAAGACTTAGCCTGAAGGCTGCTCTCCATAGCTACCACTAGGATAGCTTTCAATAAAGGTTGTCTTTAACCTATCTCCAATAAGGGGTTGTTTGGACTGGTGCAAGGTGCCCACTATAATTAGTGGACAGCATATGCCAGGCCAACTTCTCACATTGGTGTGCAGCGTGTGGGATTCCAGCTTGCTATTGTTTTACCAGATAATCTCAATTGAATTGATCAACTGAAAACCACTAAAGGTACCTAAGGTACATATAAATTAAGCTTAGTAATACAGTAAGTTCTACTGAACTTAGAGTTGTGTGTTAAGGGACAGCACACCCTTTCTACAACTCAAGAGAGTTTAGTAGGCCACACTAGAGTAGGTAGTGCATACACCACACCTCACTAGTAATGTCTTCAAAGCCAGGACCCAGTGAGTCCTTGCCAGAAGCCAGTGGGCTTCTTCCCTCCAAGTATGATAAACTCCCATTCTTGGAATTGAGAGCATTATGCAATACTAGGAAGTTGAAGGCAGGCAAAAGTGCCAGCACCCAACACCTCAGGGAGGTGTTACTAGCTGATGATCTCAGCAGGCCCCTAGGGTCTGAAGGGGTAGGCAAAGAGGGTGGGGCAGAAGATGAGGGAGGGGCCAGGGGTGAAGAAACCCAGGACCCCCCTCTGAAACTGGCCAGGAAGGTGAAAATGACCTTGTCCTGGAGAATCCAATTCCTCCTGTGGAGGAGGAGGAGGAGAGGATCAGACTGACCTCCCCTTTGTCCCCCCAGGAAGAGTTCTGAGTGTGCCCAGAAGGTCTAGGTCTCCTTCTCAGGAGTCTAACCACTCTGACACCTCAATAGGGTCCTCTGTCTCCTCTCATAGGAGGGAATCCTCTCATGAGAGAAGAAAGAGACTGATTCAATATGAGCAAACTCAGCTTGAACTCAGGAAACTGCAATTGGCTATAGACAGAGAGTCCCTAGATCTCTATAGAGAGAGACAAAAGTTGGGACTAGAGTCCCATGGTGGCAGCAGTTTCCCCAAAGATAGGGAAAGGTCTTATGACCATAGAAACCTGAGCAAGATTGTCCCTCCCTACCAGAGTGGGGATGACATCCACAAATGGATAACTGCTCTAGAGAGGGCCTGTAAAGTACAGAGGGTCCCTCAGGAGCAGTGGGCAGCAATCTTGTGGCTCTCCTTTGCAGACAAAGGTAGAGACAAGCTCCTCACTGTTAGAGAGGAGGATGCTGATAATTACAAAGTCTTGAAGAGTGCTCTAATTGATGGGTTTGGCCTAACCACTGAACAATACAGGTTAAAGTTCAGGGATACCCAAAAAGCACAGACTCAAGACTGGGTGGACTTTGTTGATTGTTCTGCCAAGGCTCTGGAAGGTTGGTTATTGGGCAGAAAGGTATGTGACTTCACAGGATTGTACAATCTGATAATGAAGGAGCAGATTCTTAATAACTGTCAAAATCAGCTGTTGCATCAGCACCTGGTAGACTCTGATCTGACCTCTCCCCAAGAATTGGGAAAGAAGGCAGACAAATGGGTCAGAACCAGGGTGAAGCAGAAGGTACAGAACCAAGGTGGTGACCCTAAGAAGCAAGATTCGAAAACCTCTGATAAGGGTGGGGAGAAGGGTAAAGATCAAAAGTCTTCACAAGGCCCCCAAAAATCTTCTTCAGGTGGGGATTCACAGTCTACCAAAGGGAAAGGCCAAAGAAAACCATGGTGCAAGGTCTGTAAGCAAAAGACCCACTGGACCAGTGATTGCACCAAGTCCAAAGACTCGACTCCAGCCCCCACCAATGCCCCTAAGGCACCTGTTCCCCCTAGTACAGTTACAGTTGGTGGTGGGAGTACTACAGCCAAGGGTTTAGTAGGGTTGACCCTGGGTACTGAGATGGGCTCTGACCTAGTCAGAGAACTCACTCAGGCTGTCCTAGTCTGTGATGGAGGCATGGATATGACCTCCTCTATGAGTCCCAGTAATCTGGGCAAGTACAGACAACAGCCTTTAATCAATGGACGAGAGGCTTTGGCATTTAGGGACACAGGGGCAAGTGTCACCATGGTGACACAAGACCTTGTGAATCCTGGGCAAGTTATACTTGGTGAGATGTACCAAGTGACCAATGCTAGCAATGTCAGAACAGACCATACTCTGGCAGTTGTTAACTTCTCCTGGGGAGGGGTAACTGGCCTTAAGAAGGTTGTGGTAAGTGCAGACCTACCCGTTGAATGCTTGCTTGGCAATGACTTAGAAACTTCAGCTTGGGCAGAAGTGGAGCTCAGGACCCATGCAGAAATGCTGGGGATCCCTGCAGATGTGTTTGCTGTGACCAGGTCACAAGCCAAAATGTCTAGCACTGAACAGGCCTTGGATTCTGGAATAATGGACCAAGTGCCTTCCAAGAAGAGGAGTAGTAGGGTAAAGGCAGTGCCTTCCCCTTGGCTCAGAAGGAAGATCAGTCCCTTGAGGGGGATGATCTCAGTCCTGAGGAAGGAACTGTCCCAGAGGAGCTTGAACCTGAACAGGTTGAGTTCTTGGGGACAGGGGGACCTTCCAGGGCAGATCTGAGCCAGGAGCAGCAGAGCTGCCCCTCTCTTGAACCCCTCAGACAGCAAGCTGCTGCTGAGGCTGCTGGGAAAGCTAGTGGTCCCCATACTGTGTATTGGGATGATGGACTCTTGTACTCAGAGTGTAGAGACCCCAAGCCTGGTGCTACCAGGAGGTTGGTTATACCTCTGAAGTTCAGGGGCTTCCTATTGACCTTAGCCCATGATATTCCCTTAGCAGGTCACCTGGGCCAGAACAAGACTTGGGACAGAATTGTCCCTCACTTTCACTGGCCCCACATGTCTGAAGACACCAAGGAGTTTTGTCGCTCCTGTGTAACCTGCCAGGCCAGTGGCAAGGCAGGTGGCACTACAAAGGCCCCCTGATACCACTACCTGTGGTGGGGGTTCCCTTTGAAAGGGTGGGGATTGACATTGTTGGTCCCATGGATCCCCAAACAGCATCTGGGCACAGGTTTATCCTGGTGGTAGTGGATCATGCCACCAGGTACCCAGAGGCTATTCCCCTTAGGACCACTACAGCACCTGTGGTGGCAAGGGCCCTCCTGGGAATTTTCTCAAGAGTGGGCTTCCCTAAGGAGGTTGTATCAGACAGGGGTGCTAACTTTATGTCTGGATACTTAAAAGCAATGTGGAAGGAGTGTGGAGTGACTTACAAGTTCACCACACCCTATCACCCACAATGCAATGGTTTAGTTGAGAGATTCAACAAAACCTTGAAGGGCATGATTAAAGGGCTCCCAGAAAAGCTTAGGCGAAGATGGGACATACTCTTGCCCTGCCTTTTATTTGCATACAGGGAGGTGCCTCAAAAGGGGTTGGCTACAGCCCTTTTGAACTTTTGTTTGGTCACCCTGTCAGGGGTCCACTGTGCTTGGTGAAGGAAGGATGGGAGTTACCTCTCAAGCCCCCAAAGCAAGACATAGTGGACTACGTACTTGGTCTCCGCTCCCGGATGGCTGAGTATATGAAAAAGGCAACTAAAAACCTTGAGGCTAGCCAGGAACTTCAAAAGGCCTGGCATGACCAAAAGGCTGTACTGACTGTTTATCAGCCAGGACAGAAGGTGTGGGTGTTGGAGCCAGTGGCCCCAGCAGCTCTCCAAGACAAATGGAGTGGACCCCATACCATTGTTGAACAGAAGGGTGAGGTTACCTACTTAGTAGACCTAGGAACACCCAGGAGTCCCCACAGGGTTCTCCATGTCAACAGGTTAAAACCATATGTGGACAGGGCAGACATGGGCTTGCTCATGGCTACTGATGAGGGTCAGGAGGAAGAGAGTGACCCACTCCCTGACCTGCTCTCACAGAACCCTGATGATGGGTCAGTGGATGGTGTAGCCTTGGCAGGCAGCCTCACTACCCAGCAGCAAACTGATTGTAGACAGGTGCTCAATCAGTTCAGACACATGTTCTCACTGACTCCAAGTCAGACCACCTGGTGCACTCATGAAGTGGACACTGGGGACAGTCTGCCTATTAAAAATAAGATTTATAGGCAACCTGACCATGTCAGGGACTGTATCAGGACAGAAGTCCAGAAAATGTTGGATTTGGGAGTTATTGAACCCTCAGATAGCCCTTGGGCTAGTCCAGTGGTCCTTGTGCCAAAACCTCACACCAGTGGTGGGAAAAGAGAGATGAGGTTTTGTGTGGACTACAGGGGTCTCAATGCAGTCACTAGGACTGATGCCCATCCAATACCTAGGGCAGATGAGCAAATAGACACTTTGGCATCAGCCAAGTATCTAAGCACATTTGACCTGACAGCTGGCTACTGGCAGATCAGACTAGCTGATGATGCAAAGCCAAAAACAGCATTCTCAACCCCTAGTGGGCATTATCAATTTGTGGTGATGCCCTTTGGTCTGAAGAATGCACCTGCCACTTTTCAGAGGTTGGTGAATACAGTCCTTACAGGTCTGGAAGCCTATAGTGCAGCATATCTAGATGATATTGCTGTCTTTAGCTCCACCTGGGAGGATCACCTGGTCCACCTCAGAAATGTTTTACAGGCCCTGCAAAAGGCAGGCCTGACTATCAAGGCCACCAAGTGCCAGATAGGGCAGAGTCAGGTTGTGTACCTGGGCCACCTTGTGGGTGGAGGCCAGGTTCAACCCTTGCAGAGCAAGATCCAGACCATCATGGACTGGACTGCTCCAACTACCCAGACTCAGGTGAGAGCCTTCTTAGGCCTGACTGGGTACTATAGGAGATTTGTCAAGGGGTATGGATCAATAGTGACACCCCTGAATGACTTAACTTCCAAGAAAATGCCCAAAAAGGTTCAGTGGACAGTTAGCTGTCAAAAGGCATTTGATGACCTGAAGCAGGCCATGTGCACTGCTCCCATTCTACAGAGTCCTGATTACTCCAAGAAGTTCATTGTTCAAACTGATGCAACTGAATTGGGGGTAGGGGCTGTACTGTCACAACTGAATGAAGAAGGTCAGGATCAGCCAGTAGCTTTCATTAGCAGAAGGCTGACCCCTAGAGAGAAACGTTGGTCAGCCATTGAGAGGGAGGCCTTTGCTGTGGTCTGGGCTCTGAAGAAGTTGAGGCCATACTTGTTTGGTACTCACTTCCTTGTTCAAACAGACCATAAGCCCCTCTTATGGCTAAAACAAATGAAGGGTGAAAACCCCAAACTGCTTAGGTGGTCCATTTCCCTACAGGGGATGGACTTCACAGTGGAACATAGACCTGGGAGTAACCATGCCAATGCAGATGGACTCTCTAGGTACTTCCACTTAGAACATGAAGACTTAACTGGGCAAGGTTAGTTTAATGTCCCTACGTTTGGGGGGGTTGTGTAGGAGAGTAGGATCTGCTTCACATGGGTACCCCCACTTTTTGCTGATGCTTCACTGTTTTTCGACCTTAGTCTGGCTGGGGCCCTGCTAATCAGAACCCCAGCCTAGCTGCTTCCTCTCTAAAATGGTTTCCATGTGCCTTAGGCACATCTCTGATTGGAATCTGGAGTGCCCTTATAAGTCCCTAGTATATGGTATACTATGTACCCAGGGCATAGGTACCTCAGAGGCCTACCAGGGGCTGCAGCATGTATTATGCCATCCCTGGAAGGCCATCCAAACTGACACCACAGGTCTGCTACTGCAGCCTGGGTAAGGTGGTGCATGCACCCCTTACTGTGATATAAGCTACCTATATCACTATATACATACACACATATAAACCTATAAGTCACTCCTATGGCAGGCCTTATCAATCCTGAAGGCAGAGTGCATGGTTCCTATGTGAGAGGGTGCCCCTGCATGATCAGGGCCCCTCTGCAGCGTTCGGAGACCCTTCTCTGATGCTGTTTATAGTGCAGCCTGACCATATACTCTTAAGCGCATTATAACCTCGCGTTAAATGCTAACTTTGGGATGGCTGCACGGAAACATGTCGTGTTTGGTGTCAAACATCTTGGAATACTACCCCCCCCGCCAATTCTGGCGGCGGGGGTAGCATTCCACCCTTCTAGAGGGAAAGACATGTACACACCGGTATGCTCGGTACTCACTTTCCAAGCCCTGGCATCACAAAATGGATGCCGCTGCCACAGACACGAGTCTGGCCTCCTGCTGCTGACCGAAACTCCGGCAGGGGAGGCCTGGACAATAGGTTTCCTGTCCCAGGGAGGTGTGACCACCTCCCCAGACAGGATAGTGTGTATTGGGGCTGGGCGGGAGCACTCTCGGTTGCTTTGAAGTCCAGCACTGGGGGCACATTTGGTGTCCCTGTGCATACCCCAGTTCAAACCGGATCAGGGGCTTCCAGCCCCTGCTTTGGCGTGAACTGGACAAAGGAAAGGGGTGTAGCCACCCCTCTGCCCTGACCCACCCATAGGTGGGACCACAGAGTAAGTCCAACCCCTAAACTTAGTATAAGTATGGGACCCCAGTCCTTAGGACTTTAGATTATCCCTGGACGAAACTCTGACACAGAATCCTGGACCTTCGACGCTCTACTTTAAGATTAGAGGACTGAAGAATCTCCCTTGGGGTCAAGGAGTGACTCCCCTGCTTGGCAGGCACCAAAGAAGCAATTGTCCGGTCTGCATCGCTGAAGCTCCCATCGGACGCCAAAGTCTTTGCATCACCAGAGGTAGATTTCCAGACTTCCCCGAGGCTGCCCTGAGTCCCCAGCAAAGCTGAGGCCCGTAGCTGTCGTGGGTAACGTGGAACCGTGACCCCTGGACACCGCACGCATTTGCAAGTGCATCCTCTTCTGGGTCTTCCACGAAGTCGTGCTTTGGGGTCCGAGTATCCCCAGCCTCCAGCACCAACTGCACCGAAGATCACTGGCCTCCACTCCACGAGTGTCCTGTGAGCCAGCTCCACGTGCACCATCTCAAGGCTCCTTCGCGGTCGCTAGCCCGTTGGCTAGTAGCCCTTCACGAAGGCCAATCTTTTTCTACTTGAGCTCCCTGGTTGCTCCAGGCTTGCCCTCACTTACCCTTGCTGGGTGAGTTCCTCAGACCTTGCTGGTCTGCACCATCGTCAATCTTCATCTTCATTGAGACTTGCCGTTGCCAAGGCTTGTTGGGTCTAATCCGGTCGCCGATGCCTCAGCACTCGACAGACATTGTGTACCAGCCTGAATCCTGCTCCTGGTCGCCGACAACGCCTCCTGGACCTCGTGGCTGAAGAGTCAAGACGACCGTCAACCTACCTGAAGCACTCGACATCGGTGGGCATCTGCTCATCGCCTTCCTGGTCACTGGCTAGTGACCCAGACTCTGTCCCCTCTGCTTTCAGGTTCTTCAGATCTCCGATCCACCCTTGGATCCACCCGGACACTTTTCACTTGGTCGCCAGCAGCACTTTGCAGCAGATCGCCATTCAAATCGACGACGAAACCCGACCCCGAAAGCCACCTATGCACCCGGCTTCCCTGGGTGAGGTAACAAGAGTACTCCGGTGCTCCCGTGGGTAGAGACTCTAGAACGACCTAGTTCTCAAAGGGTTTGCTCCAAGTCCTTCTTTAAGTGTCCCTTTTCTTTAAATTCCAAACCGCGACTTTCTCCATAGAAGTTAACGGCGATTCGCGGCTGTGTTACTACACTGCACGCGTCCCCCGTGGGTCCCCTGTGTCACTACCTTGGGTGGTTCCTTGTGGTCCAAGCACTTCTAGAGGCTCTAGGCCTATTGCCTAGCTCAGTCGTGGTTCTTATACCACTTTATTGGTATATGGTTTGGTACGCCCCTAGGGCCCAAACGTGTATTTGTGCTATTACTGTGTTTAAATAACTTATAACTTATGTACTTCGAACTCTAGCCTCATAAAGAGACTAGAGGGGTGTGTTTAGTAATAAATACATATATTTTGAATATATACCTGGTGTGGTGCTCTTTCATTTGGTCACTCAAGAGATTATAGACTGGTAAAACAAGCTGCTTTACATTCCTTCAAGACTTAGCCTGAAGGCTGCTCTCCATAGCTACCACTAGGATAGCTTTCAATAAAGGTTGTCTTTAACCTATCTCCAATAAGGGGTTGTTTGGACTGGTGCAAGGTGCCCACTATAATTAGTGGACAGCATATGCCAGGCCAACTTCTCACAATACCATTGCTGGATACATTCAGTAAATGTGGAGCAAGCGGTTTGTAATGTTCAAGCACCCAACAATATCCCAATATAGTTAATTGGTCTGCTTACAAAATAAATTTAGAAAGCTAGAGAGAGGCTACTTGGCCACTAAACCATAGCTCCACCCTACAAACACGGTACACTGCTTTGCCTTATCCTTAATCCTTAGATTATAACAACTAGACAGAAGCTAGAAAGTTGAGAGAGCATCAAGCGTGAAAATCTCAAGCACTTGGAAAATGTGAAGGAAGTTGGTGATGCCATTTCTGATTGGCATCTATTTTAATATAATTTTTTTAATGTTAAAATAGCCAACCACACTGGTGACAAATGTATATGCAGGCCATTACGACTGAAAATAACTTATTTCAGTCAAGATGTTATTGAGCCACCCATATGGGGCAATGGGATTTTTCCATGGCTGCCACAGGATCAGTCAGTTGATTTACTTCAACACTTACTTCAAGTGACTGAAATAGTCAGATGGGAGAGTGGTGAGGATAAAATATCGCCCTACCAAAATAGTGACCAGCAGAATTTTGTGACGGTAAGTGACGTTAAATATATATTGCCCCCAACCCCCCGCCGGCCATGCGCAGTGCGGGATTGGCTGCAGGCCCTAGACTGCAGCCAGGCCCTGCCCCCAACCCCGTCCTGGGCAGTCAACTTCCCACCACGCACGACCTTCGGCGGTGAGTGGTGTGGGTTAGCCGCAAGGCCAACCATGCGAACCCTGCCAACCCACCACAGACACTCAAGTCTCTCCTTTTTTGGTAGTGTTTTCCGATGTCATGGGGGATTCTTGTCAGATCACTTCAAAACTTTGAAGAAACTGAGGTGGATGAGCTATTTTGGGGGGAAAATTTTGTAAGGATTCATCAAATGTCACCAAAGTTATCAGCAAACCAAAAAACGCTCTTCCTTTAGTAACTAGGTCCTAACTATGGGGTCGATTATGATGCCGTCCGGAAAGGCTCTGAACAGGATTCGGATTCAGCGAATCCGATTCGGAACCTATGTTTCCGACCCAATCGGACACCTTTCCGGACGACTGATTACGATGCAAGGAAACCATTCGGGCTGTCCGAATCGATTCCAAGCGGCATTCAGACAGACCGAGTCGTTTGGAGCCGATTCGTATAGCTCTATGGACACAGTTTCCGAATGAGTGATTACGATGACCGATCGGACAGCCGTTCCAATTCAGTTTGCCTGACACGAAACGGCTGTCGGAATCTGACTTCCAGGGCCTGTAGCAGGCCCCCCTTCACCCTGATGCCTCCAGTTGGGGCCTGTGGGGGTACCCTTGGATCCCCCTGTTAAACCATGCAGAGTATGGCAGGCACCATGGGGTGCCCGTCACAGGGGGCATGGTTTTCCCCAATTACCCCTTTTTTAATAGGAGCCTGCGTTCTCGTTCGGAACACAGGCTCCCATTGAAGTCGGAAGAGTTTCCTAATGAGATCGTAATCGACCCCTATATGTGTATTGTCAACAAAGATGTGGAGTTAGGTCTACACATACATACATATATTTTATGCAATAGATGATTTTCGAAGCCAATATTTGGTGTTCATACATATTACTATGCCTATGAACTAATGTGTTGCATGAAAGTCATCTTCTTTGTAAAGTTATGCTCATTCTCTTTGAAAATCCAACCACTGTTGCTAGATATTTATATGCAATAAAAACAGCTAACTTGCGTCCTTTGTGACATTCTATGTTTCAAATGCTCCAACAATATATTTATCCTTCCTACACATTGTATTTTTATGCAAGAAGAGCAAAGCAAATGGTTGTATACGATAGGAGGCAAAGATCGGCGATCTATTAAAAAGGCACAGTGAATGCAGAACAGTGTAAAAACATCACTACTCCCCCAAATGCCCCTTCTGAATAGAACACAATGAATCTTCTTCAGATAAGTATCATCTTCTTGACTCGGAAATCTGCCTCTGTTCAGTTAACTTCTACTTCAACAGCTGCACATGCGCAGTAGCGTGACTGCATACTCTAAATTATAACACTTCCAATTTTTTGGGAGTCCTGCTATGTGCTTGAATGACTACTTAAAGATACCTACAATTTGCAGGTTGGCCTTGACTATCTCTTCATAAAAAAGAGAAGAATGTTTCTTTCTCTTTATAATCTGTTTCCGAATTATCTTTTGATTGCACTGATCTGCATTAAAATGTATCCTCTCTCCCCTCTACACGTATCTCGAAGAGTGAACTAACGCACCTTAAAGCTAAGTCATTTATTCTCTTTTCTTCCCTTTTTCTCTATTGACGGAGCTCCACATTCTCGTCTTCTTCAGTGTTTTTCTGGTGACACTACGGCCTGCTTCAGAGTTGAGAAGTAGTGGAAAATGCTCTGACTTGTGGAGTAAATGGTAGATCCTCAGTTGGAGAATTGTTCCTCAGTGGAGAATACTCCAGTGGAATTCCTGAGGTTGGGGGAATTTAGAGCAAGAAATTCAGCCACAGCGTTTTCCACCAGCAGGGAATCCTCCACCAGAGCATTTACAACTTTCTTCACATATTAGCAAATTTACTATTATAACACAACTTCAAGACAGGGCCTTAAATTGGTTGCTATCTTTCACATCATACTTTTGTTCATATCATGAATCCCATCAGGTTAAATTCATTTCTGCTGCCAACTCCATAAAGGCTGCATTCTTGCTTTCTGTTGTTTCCTTCTGTCTATACGGCTCTACTATACACTCACCTTCACCTATAGACTATTGATCTTTAATTGGATCAACTTCCTGGCTTGTCCCATCTCCAAACCGTCAAAACTCTTATGCATACCTTATTTTAAGCTACATGCACTCCCACAACAACCATCTGCTATTCCAATTTACATTATTAACTCTCTGGGCATTCTCTTTTTCTGAGGTTAACTCCTGAGTTGGCTCTCAATCAGACCTTCACCATAGCCAAACTAATAAACATGGTTGTAAAAAATCTATTACATTTACTCAAAACTCATTACAATGCAAATTTCCCTCAGTTAAATGTGCCCCGCTGTCAAGACCGCTAAAACTGAACTATCATAATGTCCTACATAGAATGAAATTAATAAAATGACTGCTCACCTACAGAGAATTTAACATTCTGCAACAAGGCACATAGATAAAATACCTAAGATATCTACTTCAAGTCTTCATGGGCAAATTCGCCTACCAGTGAGTAAAGAAATGCTAGTAAAGACCAACACCCAATAGAGCAGATAAAGTTTTTGAAATCTCTAGTGCTGGACTATAAGAAAAAGCTGGTACAATTATATACTCTCAAAAGAATCAACAAATTAGTAGCAAAGGAAATTAAAAAATTGTCTAATTAAAAAATATACAGAAAACAGTAGCACCCTTCCTGCTATGGGGAATATGTGTGGAATTTAATTGCCAATAAATTTAGGCAGGAGGAAAAGCTAATACTTGCTTTAAAAAAATGATTATCTTCATGCTTAAGGTTCCTTATTCTTCATTAGCATCCTCCAGCATCCATTTTATTCCATGACTGCATACATTGAGCTGAGTGCTTGGACTCCTTACCTTAGGATACTTTAGTATTTTAGCACTCAAAAACTAAATAAAAGTAAAGCTTTGGGGGCCTCTTTTAGAGTATGGTGGGCACTCTGCCCTTTAGCTAGGTCAGTGGAGTAATGTTCTTCTGTGACCTGGTGAAATACTGCTCAGGCAATAGATCTCAGGCAGGTGGAGATCACTGTGCCGACAGTGCCGACAGTACAGTAGCTGCCGCAGAATTGAAGCCATGTTTAATGCGCCCACTCAGCAAACTTTTTCTTTGTCAAAAATTAACTCCCAAAGCAGGAGTTTGTTAATGAAAAAAACCGAAATATCACTGACAACTGAGAGTTTTCTCCCAGCGTATGGGGGTCATTTCTTTGGTTTCCTGTTCCGGAATGCCAGGCATTTCCTGGTGGTCCTGAAGAGGAAAAATGTATGACAGAATAACCACCCTAAATAGGGTGGAAATTCTGTCATACGTTGACCAGTTGCTCAGTGGCAGATGGACCATTGTTCAAAGGTTTCACCGGCACGGCCAGCGAAGGCTCCATCATGGCTATTCCCCTACTCTAAATAGATATGGGGAACTACTAGCTTACTGCAAGTGTGGCAGGCAAGATTTCTGATGATTCTGAAGTACTACATCCGCCAAATTCCCTAAAAGAGAGCCTTAATCTTTAAGTGTGGCCGAAAATCTTCCCATCCTTCACTTTTGAACTGACACTTCCTCCCTTCTTACTGACCTTTTTAATCTACAATTTACATAACAACAAATTTCATAACCGCTATGTGATCCATTCTGTTTAATGTAAATTCACTTTCTGCCTGGTCCACTGAAAAAGCCAACCCTTCCTCATCTTAGTCAAACCTCTTTTCTGGCAATAACCCCAAACTCCTCACACATAGGGAGTGATGCTCAAAAGGAATGTGCATTTGAAAAGCTGGTGCCGCTAAATCTGTTGGATTTGCAAATTATAAGTCTTAATTTGCAGTACATAACATGGACATTGCAGTTCATAGCCGACTTTGCAAAGCTGAAGCAAGTAGCATATAGTAAAAAGGAGGAGCATTTCCCCCATTTTTACTTGCAAGGGAATCCATACAATATTTGGTGTGATCAACACTGTAAGCATTTGCAGAGTGGAAATAGTCATTGACAAACAGCAACCACCAGGACTATTAATGGGACACTACTCACACTGCCAGCACATAACGAAAGCATAGTCAGGAGCACACGTCTGCGGTTCCTGGTAGGAGTCCATCTCTGCATTCGCTGCAACCTCCATGAACATTATTATTCATGAGGCAGGCTGTATGCACCTCATTGTGTGCAGTGTATATTTCCCTGTTCTCCTTTAGTACATGTTATGTTATTAAGATTTATACAACGCACGAATACCAAATGGTGTCTTGGCGCTAACAGTCCAGAAGCGAGCTAGTGCACTATGTGTTAAATAGTCAGGTTTTAAGGGCTTTCTTGAAGGATATTAAAGAAGGAAGACTTCTGATGGAGATGGGGAGGGTGTTCCAGAGCTTCGTACACCCACCGTGAAGCTTCTGCCGTCCCAGTTAACCTTGCAAAATCTATGAGAGAGCATCAATTTCGCCCCTTCAGACCGAAGGCATCTGTTTGGGGAGTACCAATGCAGTGATCGCCTCAAAAACTGAGGACCAGTACCGTGTAGTGCCTTGTATGTGATACATGAGGCCTTAAACTTAATGCGACGCTTGATTGGAAGCCAATGCAGTCTCCGAAGATGCTTTCCCACTGATTGAAACTTGGGGATCCCCAGCAGGAGCCTTGCCGCAGCATTCTGGATCATCTGCAACCTGTGTAACTGCTTCTCGGGCATTCCGAGATAGAGCCCATTGCAATAATCCAGTTTGGCAAGGACTAAGGATGTTACCACCGTTTTCCTACTGTCTGCTGGGATCAAAGGTAAGATTTTCTTGATCACCTTAAGTAGGAAAAAGCTGGATGATGAAACTGCTTTGACTTGAGCTTTAAAGTTCAGCTTCTCATCTATAATCATTCCCAAATTTTTTGCTTTGGGGACCGGGATAGGTACTGCTCCCAATTTGTCCAGCCACCAGATCTGTGACCAGCTAGGGGAGTAGTTACCAAACACTATTATCTTAGTTTTTCCTGAGTTAAGCTTAAGACAGTGCGAACTCAGATGCATTGTAAAGGAATTGTCCTGCCAACGTCCTGCACTATGCCTTCTCATGCACTGCTGTGACCAAACTGAACGCACATTTGGACGCAGATTTACAATGACATTGCATCAGGGTTGCGTCACTCTTGCAGCTCCAAAGCAAAATTCATTTTGGCATTTATTAAGCCATACTTAGTCAATTTGCGAGGTTTTGCGTGCTTTGGTAAAAACAAATAATGCAGTGCATAGCTCTGCCTTCTTTTCACTACGTAGGCGTTACATGAGTGGAGCATGGGACGACCTGTGCATCCACCCATATATTTTGGCACAATTTCAGATTTACAAAGGCTTGTAAACTAGAGTTTGCACCAAAAATGGTGCGCCACCCTGACAGAGGTGTAACAGGGAGAAATTCCTCCTCATTACTTCCTCTTTCCATGTGTGCTGCGTTCTGCAACTTGCCCTGATGCATTATATAAAATATTAGTAAATCTGTCCTTTGATCCTTTGCTATGCATTCGCTTCTACCAGTTCTCTGTCTTTGTGTCCTATACATTAGCATCATTTCACAGTGTATTGGGTTTGTTCTTCAGCAAAGTACGTCCGCTTTTAAAAAACAGTATTCAGTCCATTTCTCATTATGTTATTTAACAGATCAACACTCATCTACTCCTCCACAAATTATAGTGTGGATCCGACGAGGGCTACTGCTCCCGAACATTCTAAGCAAATGGGCAATAAGAGTCATACCTTCCAAGATAATTCCACATTAACTGAGAACACTTATGTCAAGGAATATGAACCCAAGCTCAATGAGAATGGGCCTTGAGACTCCACTGACAAGCCAATAGCGTCTCTGTATTGGATTTAACTACCTTTTGTCCCAGAGAGTTTTGAGGTGGCAGAAGCGTTGCACTGCCTAGCTACAAGAACAACCAATCAATGAACTCAGATATAAAATTACAGAAAATTGCACAGCAGCAGGGGAATCCAAGAAACATCTTTTCAAGGGATCAGTGACTATTGTTCCTTAGCGGTGTGCTTACAAGAGAAGGATTTCACACGCATAAGGTGCAGTACAATCCTCAACAAATGCCACAATAGTAACCATAGCAGGTTAACCATGCATTCTAAGACGCTGATATTTAACAGGTTTGAGGCTTTGGAAATGGCAACATACAAATGCTCTTACATATATAACACGTGCTGTGACTACAAAGCAGGAAGAGGGGTGTTGTGGGTGAATTGATGATTTTCAGTTGGAATGCCCTCTAGTTATGATAAGTGCCGTCCAAAAGTACCCTAGCAGTCTTAGCCAACGAGAAAGAGCATCCTTTCCTGTGACAGGGTTCATTGAAAGATGAAAAACAAGGCTTAGCCCTCACTGTTAACCCACTGGATTTTATTGAGGCATATCTATAGCACTTTCCTACCCACTGATGGACCCCAAAGCGCTTTAAGGACGGGAGAGGAAGCAGCCACTCCATTTCTTTTTTTTGCATGGTTGGGTAAAGTTGATGGTTGAGCTGTGGACTGAGTGGAATGTTTTGATGTTTTGCATGAGACCCTGACATGTGGTCCTGGCTTAATGTAGCGCCATGTTGAGGGTGTCTTTCCTATGAAGCAGCATGCAAATGCAGTGTGGGGGATAGTTGTGTGTACAAGCCAGAGCCTCTTTCAGTCTGTGGGCTGCTAACTCAGTTCTTTGGGAACAGTGTATTCTCTTTGGGAACATGTTAACAAGTATTGTACAGAGAAACAACTGTTCTTCAGAACCCATCATACCCCAATGGATGAACATATACTTTGAAAATGCATTTCTTTTATGTTAAGCGCATAGGGGCTGGAAGTAGGGATAAAAGGGGTGCTGCAGCACCCTCAAAATAACCATGCTGGGGATCAGAAGGTGAATGAGCAATAAAGATGCCTTTAAATGTATTTTGTGTTTATCTTGTATGATTTCCTGTGCATTCAAAGACCTCAATGAGAATCTGCATAACAGACTGAGTCTACGTGCTTTATCAAGAGCCTTAAAATTACACCTTGCCTTTCTATCACTCCAGTCCTACCCTCAAATCATCTTTGAATCCCAGAAGGATTATCTCAACTGCAGATGCATAAAGCAGAGGATTGGTACATTCTGCAGCATGGCAACCAAAGTACCACAGGGTTAGCAAAATCAAACCCTCCCCCAAAAACAGAGGGAAGAAGTATATGAATGAACAAAGTGAAAATCTGCAGCACTGCACTAGTTGTGACGAGTACAGAATTCTATTACACATTATTCAGGAATAACAATCATTGCGATTGTGAGATTATTACACAAGTTTCACTTCATTTAAAGTCATTTTATTCTGCAGGTGAAAAGGAGAAAATGATTTTAACTTTGACAATCCGCACATTAACATAACATAACATGTGTATTTGTAAAGCGCACGTTCACCCAGAGGTCTCTTGGCGCTGAATAACAGATGTTCATTGTTACCCAACTCAATGGTACTCATTTCATCGACCTCAGATGGATGAAAGGCTGAGTGGACCCGCCGGGATTTGAACCTGTGACCATGAGGTCGAACACAGGCCCCTGCAATGGACGCCAACAGACCCGGCACATTACATCATAATGCAGTAATAACCACAGGAACAAATTTTAAGCTAGAAAAGGGTTAGCTATTACTTGACTATTTTTATCTTTTTGTCTGATTTCTGATTGGGCTATTAATTGAAGTATTCTTCGAAATTGCCTTTCCCTGATAAATGTTTTTAATTTTTGGAATAAGCACCATTTTCTGTATACAAAGGTAGCATGTCATAGTTTCACATGTATTTTTCATGAGTAAAAGGTTTCTGGTGTACACAAATCTCCCTTAAACTGCCATTTCTTCAAGCGTTTCTGGTGTGTTCATAGATGTCTGCACAAAAAGGTGGGTGGAAAAGACTGAATCAATTTTAACCAATGGTATTTACTCTGAGTAGATCATGCTAAACCGTTTTGGCTTCTATGTGCTGTTCCAGACATGGACCGACCACAGAAATTGACTCTGTGGTTCCCCAATCGTGACAGTCTAGTCTGATTTGCTGAGCACCAACCCTTGTGAAGATACACAACAGCAACCCCAGAGGTATTTGGACTATTAAACCACTGCTAGCAATATGACCACAAAACACTGCATGCTATGAATCAAATCTGGGAATACTCGTGCCACGAAGGGCAACTTCCATCCCACAAACCTGATGGACAGAAACCCTTGAACCAAACCGAACCACTAGTAAATAAGTGTGGATGCATGATACCCTGGCCGAGTCACTCCAGATGATGCCAAGCATATGCAAATCAGTCCAGGCCCTGCCTTTAAAGGGACAGACGCCCCCATCGGCTCTGAGTAGAAAGGGTATCAGGGAATACTCAAAGCAGGATCTGTAAGTATTGCAAGGGAAGGAACTTAAATCGAGTGTTCCTGCGGAGGAAGGGGTCAGAGTGCCACAGAAACCTTGCTCGGCTGCACCCCTAGACGCAGCTTCGGCAGAAAGCGTTCTTTTGCTTGAAAGTTTCATGCCAGTCTGCAATGATTAACAGGATCACAGATCTCTTGCAAAAGCAGCTCCGATCAATCTAATGTTTTATCTTCACTTCGTGTCACTCTTTGTGTAACAAAACAGAGGCATGTTATGCACATACATTCTACGTCAGTAATCACACTCGGTTGCATATGTGCTTCACCAGAAAGCTAAGGATTTTTCTTGCAGCCATGTTACGCTAGGTATAACAACAAAGAGACAGGAGCTAAAACAGGGGCACAATCTACAGGGAAGATTTTAAGTGGATGCAGCAGCCAACGAGAATCATTAATAATAAAGCGGGAACCTGAGCTCCCTGCATTGCATCAATGTAATTTATTTTATGAACACATTTGTATGGCTAGGGGAAAAGGAGCACCCTCTATTGTTCATGGTGTTGCTTGACAATAGCGCCTCGGCAGCTGCACGTCATATATCAAACCCTGGAGGGTTTCCATTGTAACTTCCTTTGCACACAGGTGCTCATAACACCGAGTTTCTGCTGTTATTATGTATCAAGCTGAAAACCAGCACTGAAGTTCCCAGGCCTTGGAGTACTTTTCGCCCTTACCAACCATTTCTAGGCTTTTCAAATGCTTACGTGTGTTGAGTCAATCACACACCCAGCCCACATCGAATTGTATTCTCTGGTGTAACACAACAAAAAATCAGCAGAGGAGGGGGAAGCTGAACTGTGACCCGAAACCTTCAACTTCCAAAGTCCTCTCATATGGCAACTTTGAAAATGTCCCCATCCAGTATGGTGGACCCCCCCCCCCCCGCTTTCCTGCTTCCCACCTTCCTACTCTGCTCCCCTGTGGCCCTTCAGACTCCACCCCCAGGCACTGAATTCTTATCCCCTTTTTTTTCTCACTGTAAAGCGCTCTGCTGACGTGCAGTTAAGATTTTGCAGTATGCAACCATTCAAAGAAGAATAGAGGTAAACACATCATTGAACAGGACACAGCTGCTTACCTTGATGGGGGCACAGCTAAACTGTATCTTTCTATTGGCAGGCACTTCACCTTCAGCAGGCAATCCAGTAACTTCTGTATATTCCATATCAGGTCCATAGTCGTTGTTGTCGTCGCTGTCTTGCTCGTCATCTGGCTCATTATCACCCCACTCTTCACTAAACCTCGATCGGACCCTGTACACATTATAGTCAGTGTGGGCATATGTGTGTGCAGTTGTGAAGTTGCTGTAGTCTTCCTGTGCTTCCTTTCCACTCGTGGTGTCATAAGGGCATTCAGGGGTATCAGTAATCAGGTCTGTTGGGACATCTCCATTAGTTGCTGAATTACCTTGGGAGTCCTCTGCATCAGTTGTATCAAAACTGTTCTCGTCGTTTTCCGCAAAGGTGTTAATTTGTGAAGCGACTTTAGAGTTAAGCTGTTTTTTCATCTCAGTGCTGAATCCATCAGGCATCTCGTTTGCCCGGCTCGATGAGTCTTCTTTATACGCTGCTGAGTTATCAAGGGTATTATGACACACGTCTGTAGCCTTCTTGATATCCCTACTTGGCTTCGAAACTGGAAATGGGCATTTATTGACATCTACCCTAGTGGCCAGAGAGGCATTGTTCCTGGTAAAATTCTCAGTAGAGCAACCAACACTCTGCTTTGGTGAAGGAGACCTGGAGTTTTGGTCTTTGGTGAGCACAAGTCCATCCAATGTTGACACTGGTGAAGTGGGCATGCTCAGCGGATAATGGCCAGTTACAGAATATTCCACATGGCTTTTGTTTAGTTCTCCTAAGCCAGCAGTGTTTGTTTCTGAGTTTTCAAACACAGCACTGAGCTGGCTAACCGTGGGTGAGACTGCTTCTGTTCTAGAACTAAGACTATCCAATGAATCTGTGCTGCCCCGATTCGACTTAGTTCCAGGACCTTCATCTGGTAGGTCATTCGATCCCCTCCTGTCTCGCTTGGGTGAATAGCGACGGGAACGCCCCATCTCACGGATGCTCTGCTCAAATATCTTTCTAGTTTCCGTAAATCTTGAATAAGAGGGCCCATCCTGAAGTGTGTCAAACCTACTGATCCTCTCAGAAATTGAAGATTTCACTTTCACTGCTGGGCCATCCGCCCCCTCCTTTGGATCTCTAGACTTTGGCGGCTTCTGAGAAGTAGGGGAAATTAGATCACTCTTAGGATTGGCAGGAGTGGCATTGCTTTCACCGGGTTCCATGCCCATCTGCATGAACAGATTTTTAATTCGGTTGACGTTGGAGCCATATTTTCTTCCCCTTGTCTGCTGGGTCTGGCATGTCTCCCTTTCTTTTGGTTTCTGATCGCCATCTTGTTTGGGTTTGTCAAAGGTGCTTTTCAGTGCTTGAAACTCCGTTCTGTATGCATTCCTGTGTGGAGAGGCACTCCGGAGGGTAGATCTCTCAACTGATGCCTCGGTCTTCATCATTTTTTGTCAGTGGTGCAATTCCATGTACATAGTGACCAATGGTCAATGCTCTAATGACACCTGGAATAGGATAACCTCTGAAGTACTTCTTAGATGCTTCTTACCTCCATAGACTGGCTGCGAGAGCTGGCACCGTATACAGCCAACTGTAACAAAACATAAGGAGGAAAGCTAGGGTAAGTGTTTAACTTTTAAAATATAGGCAGAATTGTTGAAAATATCACCAATCAAGAATTGTTTCACATCAAGTAATCAGGTAACCAAACATTCTAAACCAGGTGTCTCCAACGGGTCGATCACTAGTTACTAGTAGCTCACCAACCCCATCGGAGTAGCTAGCGACCTTGTACCTTTACTAAGAAGGCCAGGTCATGCCTAAAACATAATACAACTGTAGTTTACATTTTGATAGTTATATTGTTTATTTTATCTGTAATGCCATTTCTGTGTGAATTAGTGCTTGCTCCCCCACCCCCCAAACAAATCCCATCATCACGCAGTATTGCGCCTCCTACCTTGAACTTCCTGAAACCGTGCTCAGAGACACTTCGTAACTGGGCCTGCTACCTTCAAGCTCGGGCGGGCTCTAGCTTGCAAACTGGCCTGTGTGGCACCAAGCAGTAGCACAGCACCAGAGTCTTGAAACAGGTTCAGGACTGTGACTTTTGGCAGCACCTGGCACAGCACCTAGTCATTGGAGAGCTGGGAAACGAATCTCTAAAGAGGCCTGGCACCAGGACTCTGCAAGGGGCCTGACTCAGCTTTGTGCCACAGGGTGGGGCTAAGATATTTGGAGGATCAGCTTCATGGAAGTAATTTCAAAGAATAAATATAAAGAATGTGAGTGTGTTTAATGTGTTGGCTGAGATAAGCAATATGGGCGTGCGAACCTAAGCACCCAAAGATTTAGGTGCATGTGGAGCATTTCGGCCCAGCGCAAGGCCCCCTCGATTAATGTATGGCTATCCAGGATAACTAGTGTCACGTCAGAAGACCTCCATCAATGGTAATTTTACATGGATGTGTTTTCATTGGCACAATTATGCAGAGAGAAACAAGATTATCGTTCAGAAAAAACACACATGCACAATTGCACGGAAAAGTAACTGCCAGGAACTTGAAATTACATGTAAGTGAACCCAAATACACTATACAGAACACAACATGAATACGGCTCTTCTTGAAAGAGGATTTTCTGAGGTGTGCTCTTGCAGTTACTGCTGCTGTAGGGATCTCTCAGTAACTCTCACTTAACAGCAGAAAGCATATGCAGTGAGAGTGGACTGGAAATGGCCACTGTCTGGTGGGCACTCACAGAGGGTGTTTTGCGTTGAAATAAAGGAGTATTTCACCATTCTTCTCCGTGGCATACACATTGAACAGTGACAAAGTACCGTAAGTGATTGCTCAAACTCAGGGGCATATTTACGTTCACTGGCGCATCCCTGCATATCAGCAGGGATGCGCCAGGGAAAATGCGTCACGCAAGTTTACCCTTGCGCCACGTCCGATGCGCCGCATTTACAATGCGGCGCATCGTGGCGCAAGGATAAGCAGATGCGTGACGCATCTGCCGGCGCAAGGTTGGCGCAGTGCTGAAGTTGTGTCGCAAGCGCGACGCAACTCCAGCACTGTTCCAACCTTCCTATCCCTAACATGGTGCGTCAATCCTTACGCCTGCTTGAAGCAGGCGTAAGGATTTGACGCACCAGCGTCGAAAAAGTGACTGCGTGAAATCTTGTAGATTTCACTACGTCACTTTTCCGAGGCGTTCCTGCGCCGGAACGCCCCCTGCGCCGGTACGCCCACATGAAACCTGACGCAGGTTTCATGTGGCGCAGGGGTTTACTACGTGACGTATCTCCCTAGATGCGTCACGTTGTAAATATAGCGCAACGCGGCGCATGGTTTGCGTCGCCGCTGCGTCACATGCGTGACGCAACGGCGGCGCAAAAGTGGCGCAAGGGGCTTGTAAATATGCCCCTCAGTGTTTAATTAAAACTTTGGAATTCCGAAACGGGGGAATTTTGGATAAGATTGATTGGCCTGTAGCGTAGTGAAAATTAACTGGAACCACTTGTTTTTAAGAGCAACAGTTCACATTTACATAAGTTACAAGTTGTAGATCCGAGTCAAGATCGCCCCTCCTAAAGTGGTACAAATGGGATGACTGTTGGGGGTTACCCACGTATCCTGCAGCTCTTGGTGCCTGTGTAAAAAGTTGGCACTCTTTATACTTTCTCAGCCACTACTGTAATAAAACTTTACCAGCTCCTGGACCTAGGTTCCATCTGTTGCTCTTCAGCCAGGAATAAAGACCCTCTTCTCCAGCACACCTCATACTTCAGACAATTTTCTTTTATCAGATCGTGGTCTGACTTTATCTACTGCTATCATTCAAGTGCTGAGGAGAACTGGCACACCCCAGGACTTTTTCGTAATCCACAGGGAGTATTGAAATGCAGCTAAGTCCGAGCTTCGGGAACGCACAACTGCTAGCGTAGGTAAGTGGCTGTGTGCTAAGCAGTAGCATAGCCAGTGTGCCATGGGCCCCAGTGCAAGGAAGGAAATGCACCTCCGAACGGCTGTTTGAATTATAAAATGCAGCAATAATCAGGGTTCAGTGGGCCCTTCAGGCCTTTGTGCCCCGGTGCCATTGCTCCTTCTGCACCAATGGAAGCTACGAACCTGGTGCAAAAGGGACAGCATAGCAGGTGAACTTCAGGAGAGTAATGGGGGGGCATGCATTATTTAATCAACAGCCTACACCTGCCTAAATCACATTGCCAAATACATCTTGGTCACTAGCTTTCGAATAGTAGTTTTTCATACTGGAGCCTCATCACTGACTTTTAAAGCACCCAGAAGCATTCCAAATTCAATGTCCTTTAGGCACCCACTTAGTTTGTTGTACTATGTTGTATGGCCATCTTCTTTATATGGTGTTCACTTGCTGTAGGCATACGACTGCAAATGTAGCTCCTACCCTTGAATGAGAGGTAAAGTTGGTCAGATGTAAATGTTGTAAAGACACTGAAACTCTTGTAACATCCCACAGTTATTAATGTCTAGAGGAAATTGAAAGAATTAGGATGGATTCTTGCAAAAAGGATTCCAACCAGGTAAAGCCATGCCATTAGATATTGCTACTGGGTGTAATCATTTCAGTAGCTACTGTGGTCAACTGTGGCAAAGACAACCAACAAATGTTAAGACCCAGCATGGCCTGTTCTTCTTTTTCTAATCAGCTGAGGATGGTACGGGCACCAAAATTAGGTCAGTGATTAAGGGTTCCCTGTTAAGATATGTGAATCATGTAGGGCATGGATTCAGTAGTTGCTAAGCTTACTCAGTCACTGTTGGAAATGGCCCTTTTTGCAGGGTTATCCCCAAACTTTTTGCTTCTTCCTCATATTTTTCCTGACCTTTGTTGGCTTTGGGACTCTGGGCACTTTACCACTGCTGATCAGTGCTAAAGTGCATATGCTCTCGGTGTAAATTATGGTTATGATTGGTTATCCATGATTTGCATATTTGATTTACTGGTAAGTCCCAAGTAAAGTGCACTGTGTGTGCCCAGGGCCTGTAAATCAAATGCTACTAGTGGGCCTGCAGCACTGATTGTGCCACCCACACAAGTAGCCCTGTAAGTGTATCTCAGACATGCCACTGCAGTGTCTGCGCGCACACTTTTAAACTGCCATGTCAACCTCTTGTCAGGCCCTAACCTTCCCTTTTCTTACAGGTAAAGCACCCCCCAGGTAGACCCAAGGTACCCCTGTGGGCAGGGTGCAGTGTGGGTGAAAGGTAGGACATGTACTGCTATTTGTGACATGTCCTGATAGTGAAATACTGAGCATTTTGTTTTTCAGTATTGAAAGGCTATCTGTCCGATAGGGTAACATGGGAGTTTATTTGTAACATCTTACAAGTATTACTTTCCATTGGGAGTTTAGGCTCTCTAAACTCAGAATTTAATAACACATCCTTTAGTAAAGATGGTTTTTAAATTGTGTGTTTGAAAATGCCACTTTTAGAAAGTGTTTGTAACCTAAAGGAGGCTTGGGTCCTTACGCTAACTAGATTGGACCGCATCAATATTGTATACAAAATAGTATCTAGATAGCATTATTTAACAAGAAAGTTTATACAATAAACAGCCAATGTCCTTACTTCGAAAGCCTGTGTGATTTATTTCACTTTTCTTTAACTTATTCAGAAAAACGAGATTTTGGCATTTTAGCCATGTCATCACGAAAGGCAACACATAATTTTGCAACGTATTTACAAACAAAATGAAAAATGCATAACAAACAAATACATGAACAAAAATGACATGTCAAAATTTAATGACTTATTCATTTACGAGACAAATGAGACCAGTCCCTTACTACATTCAGAAACTCTAGGCAGAAAAGTATGCTTTTTCGAGAAATGTCTATTTTATCCTGCCAGTGTATGTGGCTCTGGAAATTCGAGTTTTGAAGGTGTTGTCAATTGGAGAGTGGTCTTAGTACAAAAATCTCTCCCAGCACACACTGCGGGTGCCTTATCCCAAGAGCTGGGGTCAACGCGTTTCAAACCCCAAACCTGTTGAGGGGTTCTCATCAGGACCTGGACTTGGTCGTGTCAGCTGAAAATAAATAAAATACTTATGTTTTAAAGGCTATTAAAACCCCTGATTCACTGATGTGTGCTTGTTCAAATTAGCATTGTACCTTCAATGTTTTGAGAGTGTGGAAGGCTGCAATGGTCCTCAGTAAAAGTACGTGAGAAATTGGTAAAAGGAGGAGCGGTGATTGTTTTTCTAGTTCATCCATTTCCTGTCAGGAGAAAGTGTATGGAAATTTCAATGATTGTGTGTGTACCATGCTGAGTGGTAACCCTGGCTCAATACGGTAACGGAAAGACTTGCCTGTATCTTTTAAATTCTTAGACTTGTTGAGACGTCCTGCCTTGTGAATGCTCCACCTAAATGAATGACAAACGTGTTTATGAGACATGTGAAAGATCTCTTGCGGTATTTAGATTAAGCGGGTTTCCTTTTGCTCGCAAGCCGGCAGCTGAGTTTGACCGCAGCATGCTTCAAAATGTCAAGTGCGGCCCAGTGTTCTAACGCGTGTGCTGTTAAACCGCGTGCGTTTACTAAACTTCGGTTTAACAAACTCCGGTTTAATTTTCGAAAAGCAGCATGTTTTCTGCAAGCGATCGCAATGTTTGTTAGGCGCTGGGGCTTAAATTTCCAAAAAGCTGCCTATTTTCTGCAATCGATCACAGTGCTTGTTAGGCGCTGGGGCTCCGTCGTTGGAACCAAGTCACTTGCCTGTAGTTGTTTGTGTGCTCCGTTTTCACGCTGCGTGCTTCATCACAGGTTACTTTTCGAAAATGACTGCTGGCAGTAATGTCTCCAAGAAATGCATACAAGATCCGTACTGGAACGTTCGGATCGTGTTTGTATTGCTGAGCCGTTTGTATTGCATTCTGGGTTCTGTAGTCCCAACAGAGTTAGATCACATGTTGATGGGTGTTAGAGCATGTTGGATGTTTTATAGTTTGGCAATCTCGGTCATTTCATTTAACCCACTCATGACTGTGTCGAATTTCATTATGAGGTATGCTTCCTTTCTTATTAGTAACATTTCAGAATCACCACCTTTGGGGTTAGGTGTGATAGCACAGAGGACAGACCATTTAAAGTCTTTTTCAGTATGATTGCATGCCATATAGTGGTTTACCATGGGCGCAGTCAGAATTTAGTTTTTCAGTCTTGAACGGTGTTGCACGATCATTTGCTTCACTCCTTGATTTGTTTTGCCAATGTATATTTGTTCGATTTAAAGTTGATGGTGTGGTCCTTGAATGAAGAAATCTCTTTTTCTATTTTTTCTAATAGAGCTTTGGCTTCAGCAACCGTGTGATTATCTTTTATTTCAAACTCTGTTTATTAGAAATTTCTTTGAGAGTGAGACATAGAGCATTACATGTGCAACATCGTTCAACAAATCGGCCCAGAATTACAGATCTCAGATGTAGGTTACAGCTTCTTCGCAAGGTCTGTGGCTAATCAACTGTAAGAAAGAACAGCACATTCATAACATGTTGCAATCCGTCCGCTGGCTAAGAGCGTCACTCTACCCTCCCTGGAGAGGGAACTGAGAAGAAAATCCAAACATATCAATAACAAATAAAAAAAATAAAAAAACAGGAAAAACAAACAAAACTATGATGTCATGGTGCAAAATAAAAAGACAAAGGGAACAAGCATTGGGGAGGGGCCATTGGGACCCCCACACAGGTTTCTCTTGGACCGCACAGTGTCCCCGTGAGTATGGGGTATTTAAATGTGGAACAAGTGTGGGGCCCAAAGCCATGGGGCGCAGGCCGTCAATGGAAGCCCCTCCGAGAGGTAGCTTACCAGCGGAGACCAAATATAATCGAAACCCTTTCTGGCATCATCCACTATGTCGGCCATGCGCTCCATCGCCAACGCCCTCCATAATCTTGCCTGCCATTGTGTCAGAGAAGGTGCCTCTTGTTTCTTCCACGCCACAGCTACTGCCATTTTGGCCGCTCCCAGACACAACCACATTACTGACCTATCACTCTGTGTTTGGCGTTTCAAAGAAGGATCACAAACTCCCAGTAACGTATGTTCCAGAGAGCAGGTAATGGGATAGCCCAGGATAAGTTTGATTTGGGACAATATTTCTTTCCAGAAGGGGAGAATGGAGGGACAGTCCCACCAGATGTGTCTCAAGTCGCCTAAGAGACCACAGCCACACCAGCAACTGTCCGTCGCGGTGGGGAAAATCTTGTGAAGTTTCTGAGGGTATAAGTACCAGTCAAACATGATCTTATAATGCGCCTCCCTCAAGAACATGGAGCGATTGTATTTTACTATATCCCTACTGACATGTTCCCATTGCTTATCCTCCAAGGGGGTTTCCAATATGCCATCCCAGAAGCGTTTAAAACGCGGGGTCGGTCTGGGGCTTAGGGCTTGTAGCAGGGCGTATAAGAAGGAGATACATCCTTTAGAGGTTGATCCAGATTGAGCAAATTTCTCAATGGGGAGTAAGGCCCTGGTGGCGGCCAGCCGCACCAGGGGCTGCTGTACCCAATGTTTCAGCTGCAAATAGTGATATTCTTCTTTGGCAGTCAGTGCGAATTGTGCTTTGCATGCTTGAAATGTGAGAAGCTCTCCGTTATCAAATATATGAGAGATCATATGGCACCCTCCCACCCTCCAGGCCTCAAAGGGACCTTCTAATTGTGCAGGGGGGAACGCAGCGTTAAAGTGTATAGGTGTGTAGGGGGAAGGGAAGGTCGTAAGCTGGAGCTTCTTATTGAGGACGTCCCAAACCCTCAGGGTAGTGGAGGTGGGTGGGTGGGCATTTAGTGGTCTATCCTGCTTTGGCTTCCATATAAGATCCCAAATGGTGCGCCCCCTTATTTGTCTGTCTATATGAAGCCAATGCTTTTCCGAGGCTCGCAGCGACCACTCCGTGATCACCCGCAATTGAGCCGCTCGGTAATATGCTTGGAAGTCCGGGAGCGCCAGACCACCCTCCTTACGCGATCTCGTGAGCAGGCCATAGGGCAGCCGCACCCTCTTCCCCTGCCATATAAATTTGGTAATCATGTGTCGCAGTTCCCTAAAGAGACCTCCCTCCACCGGAATAGGCAGCCCTTGAAAGAGGTAAAGTAAGCGCGGGAGAACATTCATTTTGATGCTTCATCAGGGAGGACCGGGAGCAGTCGCCTAGGATCCACATGGGAAATTTCCCTTGATGCAGGTTTGACTACAGGGTTTCCTCCTCCTCCTCCCATGGGGCAAGTAGCTTTGGTATCTAGGGCTTGAAATTAGAGGCCATCAAGTTGTGGAGTGTGGCAGTGCTCACGCCCACACAGTGGTTTACTCTTACCACTAGCTGGTAAGAACGGAGCCCTCTATGTTCTTTTTAGGTCCTGACGAATGCCCTGGACCCAAGCGGGCCATTAAGGCAGAAACATGTTGACCTCTCACATAACGGATAGGGGACATTAATTCCCCCACATACCGTCACTTGATTTTAATATCATATAGTTACCTTTAACATTAAAAACACGATTAAGATAACTATAATGTTTTTTAACCACACTTTTTGTTTATGGGCCCCCACTTAGTTTAGAAGTGCATCCCTGTCGTCAGGTGTATGCCCGCCCTCTATCAAACCAAGGTTTTAGAGGGCGAGGACTGGTCAATGATGAAGCATGACACCAGGTGGTGTGTGAGACCAGTCCGTTACTTTTTGTGAGATGCCTTCACTTACAAATACATCCCAAACCTCGTAGTGGCAATTCAGTTAGGAGCAGCTTTTTGTGGTTAGACTGTTAGTGTTGGAGGCTGCTAGCTCCTAAGACCCCGTGCCTCTCGTTCCCTTCTCCACACAACGTGGGGCTTTTGTGGTTATTGTTATTAATCCTGCCCAGCCAGGTGATATATGCCACGCTCCATTTCCCTAGATCAATTTTCAATTGGCGGAGAAGGGGGGGAAATTAGCTTTATAAAGATCTCGTATACAGGGGGTGAGTTTGACTCCTAGATAGGTGATCTCTTTAGTGGTACAGTCAAAAGGGGACACTGCCTCCACCCGCCTCCATTCTTCTTTGGGGAAATTTATATTCAGTAAGAAGGATTTAGCCAGATTAATCTTAAATCCTGCAACCTGCTCGAACCGTGCAAGTTCTTCTTGGATAGCTGGTAGAGAGATTAGAGGATCCGTGACTGGGAGGAGTACATCATCGGTGAAAAGCGAAATCTTATGATCGTCTGTGCCGAAGCGTATCCCACGTATGGTCGGATTTCCTCTGATCCTGTGAGTCAGGGGTTCTATGCTCAAGGCGAAAAGGAGAGGGGATAAAGGGCAACCCTGTCTCGTCCCACGAGCCAGATCAAAAGGACGGGAAGCAACTCCATTGACCAGGACCGGGAGTTAGGAGAGATAGTTGGCGCGCATCATCCCGATAAAAGTCTTGTTGAAGCCAAAGCGTTGAAGCACTCTAAACAAGAAGGACCATTCCACGCGGTCAAATGCTTTCTCCGCGTCTAGCGAGAGAAGCGCCGCTGGAAGTTTTTCTTCTGAGCCTTTTCTATTAGGTGGATGATGCGACGTAGGTTATCATGGGTCTGGCGACCCTTAATGAATCCTGATTGGTCCGGGTCTATGAGACCGGGGAGTATTGACTTGAGACGGGTGGCCAATATTTTGGAGTAAATCTTAGCATCTAGGTTCAGCAGAGCTTTCGGGCGGTAAGAAGAGCAGGCCGTGGGGTCCTTACCTGGCTTAGGGAGCACTGCCACTATCGCCTCTCTCTTGGAGGGGGTGACTTGTTGCGTAGAGGCAATGACGTTAAATAGAAGAATGTAGAAGGGAACCAACTCCGGCGCGAAGGTGCGATAAAAATGTGCAGAAAAACCGTCCGGCCCTGGCGCTTTCTGAACTTTGAGTGAGTCGATCGCTTTCTGTACTTCGTCAGTAGTTATGGGTTTCGCTAGATTTTCATTGGTACTAGCCGCGACTTGAGGGAGGTCCAAAGAATCTAAGTACCCCACTTGGTCCTGCGAACGTGGGGATTCTGAGGTGTATAGATTTCGGTAGTATTCCTCAAAGGCCTGTGCCTTCCCCTCCTCTGATCTATGAGAGATGCCCTCCCCATCTACTATGAGTTTGATATATTCCTTTTCCTGTTTAGCCCGTAGTTGACGAGCCAGTAAAGACCCTACTTTGTTCCCTCCCTCATATCCCCTGGTCCATAGGCGTAGGATAGCTTTTTCCGCTCTATTAGTATAAATAGCCTGAAGTTTCCCCTTAAGGGCCGTAACTTTCCGCAATGCCGGGATGGAGGGGCTGGTCTTATGGGCCTGCTCTGCGTCCACTAAGTCCCTTTCTAACTTAAGATGTTCCGCGCATTGCTGTGATCTCAAGGTAGTGGCCAATTTGATGCATTTACCCCGGACCACTGCTTTGAGGGCGTCCCAGGTGACTGCATAGGATGTGGCCTCCGGGTCGTTCCGTTCAAATCCTTAATAGTTTTCCGTAGGTCATCACGGAGAAGTCTATTCCTGCAAAGGAAGTTGGGAAAATACCAGCGTGCATGTTTTGGACGTGGGTTCGGCCAAGTGAGCGTCATCTCTAGGGGGGCGTGGTCTGACAGGCAAATCGGGTGGAAGTGTATTTGCATTAATGAGGGGAGAAGGGATTGGCTCATGAAAATGTGGTCAATGCGGGAGTAGATCCTGTGAGAGTGGGAGAAAAAGGAATAATCACGGACCATGGGGTTGGCATCTCTCCACACATCTACCAATCCCAAGAGCTGGAGCTGGGACTTGAGGGCCAAACCAAAAAACCCCCCTGATGCTCTCTGTGAGTGCGTCGAGTCCATCCCCTGATCCCAAACTAGATTAAAGTCTCCCAAAAGGAGTATATCCCCTTGTGCAAAATTCTCCAAAGTCATAAGGAAGGAGAGAATAAAATCCTGCTGGCCCGTATTTAGCGCATAAATGACTGCAAATGTGCATTGTCGACCCCTAAGTTCCCCCCGTACCATAATGAACCTCCCCTGTTTGTCTGTTTTGGTGTCTTGTGCTAGGAATGGGATCCCCTTGTGAAAGATCAGCGCCACCCCGTTTTGCTTTGAAGAGTGTGAAGATCTAAATATAAGGGGATAAGCCTTATGATGTAATCGGTGTTCCTCAGATATTTTAAGGTGCGTCTCCTGAAGAGCCGCCACTTGGACATTGTGATCTATCAGGTATTCCCAGAAGCGTTGGCGCTTGTTAGGGGAATTCAAGCCCCGTGCGTTCCAGGATATAGTCCTGACCGCCATTGTTATTTGGCTGGTAGTGTACCCTCCATGCGAAAGTCTGCGCCTAGATGGCGCTCCTCAGCCCCCCTCCTCCTCCCACTTTGGCCCATGAACATTATAAAAAAGGCACCATGACATCGAACTAAATGAACTAACCCTAGCAAACAGTAAAAACGAGTGTGATGGAACCCCCTCCCAGAGGGGAATCCCCTATCCAAGATGCACTCGAGGAACGTTACCATTTCCGTTCCCCTAGCCCCAAAAGTAGCAAAATTCCAGGCATAAGCTTTGTGACAACATGCAGCGACTTAACAGAATAACAATTAGCTGAACTAGCTTGCGGCAAATATACTTAATAGAGAGTCTCGGAGATCACCAGAAAGATGCAAGTCCTCCGCCTCAACCACCCTCCAGACAGAAACCCTTTACCGCTGCTGAGATAGAACAGTTCCCATAATCTCTCGCAACAGGCCACGACCTCCCCCAAGGCCCTGCCGACAAGTTCGGAGTCCCAGGCTTTCGAGAAGCGACAAGACATCTGGGCCCTCCACTGATACGTGGCTTGCAAGTCTTCCGCTCCATCCGTCTCACCATAGCTTCTTCAGGCCTTCTCCAAGGGAAGAAGCCGGGCACGAGCCTGTCTCAGCCAAGAAAAGTGTTCACTGTTAGCTCCAACCCGTACTCTTAGCGTCAGCAAAACATTTCGGGGTAATTCCGTCTCCTAGATGCCTCTCGTGGTGCGATAAAAGGTATCCCAGACCGTATCTTCATCCCGTGGTTTTCTTACCCCCAGAGCCCATTGTCCGCCACTGGTTCCCACCCTGTTGTCTGCGCCGCAGTTCACCCTCTGTCTCTGGCGGAGGGGTCTTGTCGTGGGAGGTGGAGACCTCGATCCCCAGCAGATCCGCAGCCTCTTTGAGCTCCGTGCAATGATGATATTTGTTGTCCCATTGGAAGCCGATGCCAAAGGGGTAAGTCCATCGATATCTGGTCTTTTTTTCCCTCAGGAAGTCAGTTACCGGATGGAGTTGTTGGCTCCACTGTAATCAGGTGTCGTAGCACAGTTGGGTAGCACTCGGCTACCCGACTGGGAACCCAATGATGAAGCATGACACCAACCAGGTTGGTGTGTGAGGGTTCTTTTAAACAATTCCTGTGGTGTCAGACACTACTCAGGTTAACTAGTCACTCTCTAGTGGCCCGTCTCTGTTGGTTTTTTGAGTATTACATTGGGACAAGGACGGCCCACTTATTGTCCTGACTCTCTCCTTTTGTTTTTTGAAGTCGCAGGAGTGTGGCCTGCGCCACGTCTTGAAAGAGCGCGCACGTGGTGTTTTAGAAGGTAACCTTATCGGTGGCTCTTGCTTTTTGGAGGACCAATTCCTTGACTTTGAATGAGCTAAACTTCGCCAGCACATCACGGGGCCTTCGATTCTCTCCCAGCAGGTGCGGACCAACTCTGTGGACTCTCTCCAGCCGAACCTCAGGCCCCTCCTCCCCCAGCACCGAGGAGAAGAGGCCCACCATGAACGCCTCCAAGTCTGGGCCCTCATAGTCTTCCTCTAGGCCTCTCGCTCGGATGTTGTCGCGTCGGGAGCGATTTTCTAAATCTTCGCACTTAAGCAGGGAGGCCCGCAATTTCCCACTCAGGTCCGCTGAGTTTTCTTCCAAGGGCGTGAGACGGTCAGCCAGCTCCTGGTATTTTGCTTCGAGATCCAGGGTTCTAGTACCCACTGAATCCACATCTGCTTGTAGGGTCACCATTTTCTCTCTCATTTCGGCGCGAAAAGATTTGAAGGAAGCGTCCATGTCAGCCTTGATGTTAGCCCTTATTTCCTTTTTGAATTCCCGCAGGGAGGACAGGAGGTCCTCTCTAGTGAGCGCCATGGTCCCCGATGAAGACGTCGCCTCCTCGCCTGCTGCTCCGGAGCCTGCGGACGCAAAGTAGTTGGAGACCTTGTTGTTGGGGGTCTTTTTGGGTGGCATGAGGGGGGGCCGCTTCCTGGTCAGTGTCTGACCACCTCTCTTGTTTCCTAGAGCGAGAGCCGAGTGATTGTGGTCGCGGGTGGTCCCAAGGCCTCCTATCCTCTCATGTAGGGGATCCTCTCCGGCCCCAGACCCTGCCGTCACGCGACCTGTCCGCTTTACTGGCCAGCGCCTGTGCTATCCCCCTCGGTGTGTCATAAGTCCAGATCGGCTCGGACTACTTCCTGCCCTCAGGGGGGCCCACCCGGTCCTCTATGAAGCGCTGCCGGTGAGCCTTTAGCGGTGTGCCTGACCCAAATTGGCTGCCATGTTAAGGCCAGGCACCAGGCATCAGGAACTTCTGTGGCGTGGGGGCTCCCAGCTGTCCCTCCCCGTGGGTATTGCGTTGTCCTGGCGACCGGCTTGCCGCACCGCCGACCTCCAAGCGCACTTGCCTTGTCTGTGGAAGTGGAGCGTTGTCCCAGTCACTTGCAGTACTTCAGGCACTAAGAAGCTTGCTCGCGGGCTCCCGCTGCTTCCCGCTATCCGTAACCACCAAACTGCGGCCGCGCTGGCGGGTGGGGGCTCCCGGTCCGGAGTCAGGAAATCGATATCGCCTCACCACTGGGGACCGTGTCGCGGCCAAGTGTTCCCCGGTCAGCGCGTCGGGTCCGCCATTTTGTGCGCACGCCTCCACCCTGGCCGGAGCTTCTCCCGCAGTCCCCGCCGCACATCAGGTCACCTCGGGCGTCGGAGTTGCACAGCTGGGTACCTCACCTGCGGTCAGCTTCAACCGGGCCCCCTTAGTCAGCAATAGGGGTGACCGGTGCTCGGTTGGTTCGCCACCTGGGGTCCGTTGCGATTCATGGCACCATATTCTTCCCCCTCCGTGCGCTGAGCACCGCCAAGTCCGCCATCGAGCAGTACCTCTCTTGCGGGCACCCTACAGCAAAGTCGTGGCGATCCTCATCACCCCCCATTCAGGGGTGCCCCAACACGGCTCCGGGAATCCACAAGTATGCCTTATTTCTTCGGTTTAAGTGGGGCCTGAGACGGAGCCGATCGGAATCACGTCCGATCGGCCATGTTAGTTGTCCACCGTGATTATCTTTTATGGCTTGTATCTGCTGTTCAATCTCTTCCGCCTCCTTCTTGCAGATTCTCTGGGCTGTCTCGATGGAATGTACCATTAAGTCGCGGCTACATTTAGTGCTGATATAACTGAAACCCTTTTTGTATTGGGGATTCTCTATGAATATTACTGGGACATAAAAGATAATCACACGGTTGCTGAAGCCAAAGCTCTATTAGAAAAAAAAGAAAAAGAGATTTCTTCATTCAAGGACCACACCATCAACTTCAAATCGAACAAATTTGAGAAGGACATAAAATCCTTCAACATAGAAACAGTATACCCGTACTTGAAAGAGGATTTTTACACCAAACCAGACTCCAGAAGATTTTTGCCAGAATACCAAGGTCACTCCAAAAAGAGATTCCTAACATTTTCTGAGACATCGTCTTCAGAATCAACAGGAGATTCGGATCTGGAGGAGGGTCCATCCAATCAAAATCAACAAAGAAAGTCTTCTTTTTTAGGAGCAGGCCAACAAAAGACGCGAGAACGATACAAACCACAACCGTGGGAAATGAGAGCACGACGACAATATTACAAAATATAAACAAATCGTCCATTATAAATCTGTCCAATACCGGCCTCACAAAGGAACAGTCAGCAATTTTGGAACTAGGACTCACATTTGTTCCAGGGGTAAAATCTGACTTCTCAAATTTGAAGATGGAAGCCATGGAACTTTTTTGAAAAATACGACTAAGAGCTTTCTTCAAAGATAAGGAAGACACCACACGAACCGAGGCGTCGGGATTACGGAAGAAATCCAATTTCTGTCCTCCCATCCACAGCATTCCCAAGGACGTGGTAGCGTTTGAACATGCTGTACTATCATCCTTGAATGTACTTGAAAAGAAAAAAGTTTTTGGCAAAAACAACATCTCACATGAACACAGGATGGCCATTCAATCACTCAAGGAGCAAAATCTTCAGTCATCAGTCCAGCTGATAAAGGCGGCGCCGTGGTCATATGGTCAAAAGAAGCATATCTTCAGGAGGACAAAAGTCATGTACACAATCCCCTGTGGTATTGACGCATCCCGCAGGATCCTACGAAAGAAATTCAAAATGAAATAGCGATGATAGTCAACGAAGGAGTTGAAATGGGCATTTTGGGCCCAAAGGAGTCAGAGTTTCTGATAAACAAACATCCACGCACTCCGGTATTATACTTTTTGCCCAAGGTTCATAAGGACGCTTTACACCCTCCAGGGAGACCAATTGTTTCTGGATGTGATTCCATTTTACAGCCACTTTCCAAGTATGTGGACATCTTTTTGAAACCCTTTTTACCTGAAGTCCCTTCGTATTTACGCGATTCCATGGAATTCATCAATAAAGTTGAGGGTTTTGAGTTTGACCCGACAAGCCATATCCTGGCAACAATGGACATAACATCCCTCTACACACAAATTCCCCAGCAGGATGCGTTGGATTCAATGGAATTTTATTTGGAGCAACAGCCAAGACCACACCAAGTACCAACCCAGTTCATCCTCCGTTTGGCCTCAATATCCTTGCGCAAGAATTTTTTCAAATTTGAAGAGGATTTCTTTCTACAAGTCAAAGGGACAACCATGGGTTGTCCCTTCGCTCCTGAAATGGCAGTACTGTACATGGCCAGGTACGAACACCGATATATCTACAACAACAATCCATTCATTGAACGTATATTGCAATGGTACTGATATATTGATGATGTTTGGTGCATTTGGAACGGTACTGAATCATCTTTGACGGAATTCCACATGTGGCTAAACAACCGCAACCCTGATATAAAATTCAGCCTGTCACACAGCAAAAAAAGTCTTGCATTTTTGGACGTAGAGGTGAAAATATCTCTAAATTGTCTGATCATGACATTACACACCAAGCCAATGGACAAAAATAACGCCTTACATTACAGCAGTTATCACCCCAGAAACCTGAAAAATAACTTGCCGTATGGCCAATTTTTGCATATTAGACGTAATTGCACCAGACGAGAAGATTATGAATTACAAGCTGAAACGTTGGTTGGGAAATTGAAGGAAAGAGGCTATTCCCACAAGCTACTCAAGCACTCCATGAAGAGAGCGTGGTTTACACCAAGAGAACATCTACTAACTAAAAAGCAGAAATCACCAACAGAACGTCTGGTTTGCGTTACAACTTTTGGGCCGCACACTCACTCATTTAAGAAGATTGTAAGCAATAATTGGCATCTGATCGAAGGTCCCATACAAAACATAGGCCCACCACTTTTTGCTCTAAGAAAGAACCGTAACATTGGACAACAAGTCATACGCACTACAGAAGTACTCACTAAAAGACCAGAAACTCTGCGCACCATGTTGAACCTCAAACCGATTCAAGGACACCATAAGTGCGGCAACTGCTCTGTCTGTAATTCGACCATTGAAGGAACCACCTTTACGGATGGCCGCACATACTGGCAACACAACGAGTTCACAAACTGTAAAACCAAAAACGTGGTGTACGCCATAGTGTGCCCATGTCAAAAAATATACATTGGCAAAACCAAACAAAAAGTGAAGCAAAGGATCGTGCAACACCGTTCAAGACTGAAAAACAAAATTCTGACCGCGCCCATGGTAAACCATTATGTGGCATGCAGTCATACTGAAAAAGACTTTAAATGGTCTGTCCTATGCGCTATCACACCTAACCCCAGAGGTGGTGATTCTGAAATGTTACTAATAAGAAAGGAAGCATACCAATGAAATTCGACACAGTCATGAGTGGGTTAAATGAAATGACCGAGATTGCCAAACTATAAAACATCCAACATGCTCTAACACCCATCAACGTGTGATCTAACTCTGTTGGGACTACAGAACCCAGAATGCAATACAAACGACTCAGCAATACAAACACGATCCGAACGTTCCAGTACGGATCTTGTATGCATTTCTTGGAGACATTACAGCCAGCAGTCATTTTCGAAAAGTAACCTGTGATGAAACACGCAGCGTGAAAACGGAGCACACAAACAACTACAGGCAAGTGACTTGGTTCCAACGACGGAGCCCCAGCGCCTAACAAGCACCGCGATCGATTGCAGAAAATATGCAGCTTTTTGGAAATTTAAGCCCCAGCGCCTAACAAACATTGCGATCGCTTGCAGAAAACATGCTGCTTTTCGAAAATTAAACCGGAGTTTGTTAAACCGAAGTTTAGTAAACGCACGCGGTTTAACAGCACACGCGTTAGAACACTGGGCCGCACTTGACATTTTGAAGCATGCTGCAGTCAAACTCAGCTGCCGACTTGCGAGCAAAAGGAAACCTGCTTAATCTAAATACCGCAAGAGATCTTTCACATGTCTCATAAACACGTTTGTCATTCATTTAGGTGGAGCATATACAACAAGGCAGGACGTCTCAACAAGTCTAAGAATTTAAAAGTTACAGGCAAGTCTTTCCGTTACCGTATTGAGCCAGGGTTACCACTCAGCATGGTACACACACAGTCATTGAAATTTCCATACACTTTCTCTTGACAGGAAATGGATGAACTAGAAAAACAATCACCGCTCCTCCTTTGACGAATTGCTCACGTACTTTTACTGAGGACCATTGCAGCCTTCCACACTCTCAAAACATTGAAGGTACAATGCTAATTTGAACAAGCACACATCAGTGGATCAGGGGTTTTAATATCCTTTAAAACATAAGTATTTTTTTTATTTTCAGCTGACAAGACCAAGTCCAGGTCCTGATGAGAATCCCTCAACAGGTTTGGGGTTTGAAACGCGTTGACCCCAGCTCTTGGATAAGCACCGGCAGTGTGTGCTGGGAGAGATTTTTGTACTAAGACCACTCTCCAATTGACAACACCTTCAAAACTCGAATTTCCAGAGCCACATACACTGGCAGGATAAAATAGACATTTCTTGAAAAAGCATAATTTTCTGCCTAGTGTTTCTGAATGTAGTAAGGGACTGGTCTCATTTCTCTCGTAAATGAATAAGTCATTAAGTTTTGACATGTCATTTTTGTTCATGTATTTGTTCGTTATGCATTTTTTATTTTGTTTGTAAATACGTTTCAAAATGATGTGTTGCCCTTCGTGATGACATGACTAAAATGCCAAAATCTCGTTTTTCTGAATAAGATAAAGAAAAGTGAAATAAATCACACGGGCTTTTGAATTAAGGACATTGGCACGTTTATTGTATAAACTTTTAGAAAGTCGGCATTTTCTTGCTTAGCCATCCTATGTGCCTCTGCTGGGCTGTGTATTGACTGTCTGGTTTTGGAGAGACAGGAGCTGGAGATGTGCATTCACTGTAGTCAGCACGGGGGAGTTGGGGTGTGTCCTGCCTTTCCTGGATGACTCAGAGCTGAGCTGAATTGACCTGGGCTTGTAAAGCGCACCCATACCCCCAAAGGGGTGTCCAGGCGCTGTACGCATACCGCTGTGGAACCCTTCCTGGCTTTTTTTCCCTGTGAAATGTCCACTCCTGGGCACCCCCAGGGTGAAGCCAGGCATCCCAGTGCTGTTGGGGCCGTTGTGGAGATTAAGCAAGCTATTGCCCAGAGTTGCAGAGTGGGACCCATGATTAGAATAGGCACCGAGGCGAGAATTATCAGGTCTGAGGAAATTGAGCCCAAGACCCGCCGAGGCGGGAATTGAACCCTGGTCCCGGGCCAGATCTCTGCATCAGGGTCTGCCGCTCTAACCATTGAGCCACACTTCTCCACTATAGGAATCAATAAGGCAAAGGGGTGTCTCTGCGAGTAGGATATTAGCCAATTTGGTGGTCAGAGCAGGACTAGCCATTCTTAGTGTGGGGCAGTCCCTCAAAGAGGACGAGAGGCATGGATGGCAAACACTCATATAACTGCCCTGCCTCAACTTTAACCCGGAAGTATGTGTGTGTGTGTGTGTGTGCGTGCACGCGTGTGTGCACACTTCTTGGACTCGTGACATAGCAGGTGACTTGAGTGAACGCTGTGCTGGCCGCACTGTTGAGAAGCACTTTAAAATGGCGAGTTAGTGTTATGAGCTCTGACGGTAACACTTTGTTTTAAAGTGGTGTTTCTGTGGATGCTGCTCAGTGGTTGCTGCGCTGGTGGTGCGGTGCCACATTACGCAGACCGTGTTGTTGGTTGATAGCTGGTGTGCACGTGCATGCCCCAGAAGCAGGCCTCAATATTCATTCACCAATCATGAAGGAACCAGAACAACAGCAGATGATTCACTCATCTTCTCTGCCTGTGCTCTGACTCTGAATTGTGAGCAATGTCAGTGTGTACAAGACAAAGCGGCTCACTGAGAGTTGCACTGTACTTAGTGAAAATATCAGCATGCACTGGTGCTTCCTGAGTGGTGGCGCAATCCTTTCAATATCCTGAGGAGTAGTTAATTAATGAAGGTGCACGTCTGATTATACACTAATGATCGCTAATTGAGGGAGCAAATGTGAACACACACTAGTGTTACTAAGTGATGGTGAAAATCTGAAAATGCACTTAAGGTTTATGAGTGATGGTGTAGATCTGTAGATGGATAATAGTGCCAGTTATCTGAGGAGTCACTGTTGCAACCTGTCTGTATCAACCCAGGCTCTCAATACCCCATTCATATTCATTCAGTCAAGCTTTCACCTAGGCACTCAAACTTTCATCCATCCGCGCACTCACTCATCTATTAATTATTCATACACTCAGTCATTTGGCGCTCTATGTCAGGCGCTCTCATTTGAAGCATTAACCAGAGCTTGTCTAGAGCACCTGGCCCTTTGCTTTCCTGGCGCCCCGAGTTCTGCTGCTGGTCCCCGAGTCCCCCGCCCACCCCTCCCCCCGCAGTACATCACTTCGTGAGCCCCTGATGCCTGTGACCTTTTGGCACCTGCTGGTTGTGGGGTGCTCCATTGAGACACCTGTTGCATGTGGCTATATCTGACAGCTGATGGTCTGCGCGCAGTGATGCCCATATTGTTGATGATCTGTGTCCATAGGTGCCATGTCTGCGGAACTACGTGAAAATGCGTCTAAGCTTGATTATATTGTGTGTGCGCGACTGCATGCACTAATCGCATGCCATGCACTTGTCAAAGTGTGTTAGAAAATGCGCACTGAACGACTGCTCTCAGATCCTCCGACAGGAGGTGGGAGGGTAGTATTGCACAAGCGATGCGCAGGCGCAAACTTTGGCGCACAGGAAGAGTCAGGGTTATGGAGAGGGCGCAGACTGAAAAGCTCTCGGTACAGCCCATGAGTAACCTCCACTGTGCCAAGGGGTGTGCTGCGCCGAGCTCCTTAGGACCACCCCCTTCACCCCACACTCCCAGCCGAGGACGCTGGCAGCACATCACGGGCATGCCTCCGCTCTCAGCTAGCTCCGCGGTGCTTTCGGTAACTCAACCGCAGCGAGCTGCAGTGCGTGTGCACGGTGACAAAAGAGCTCCTCTCGGGGCCGCCCGGAAACAGAGTGGCCGCGCTGCGGCGGACATGAAAGGATGCCCCGGTGAGCCAGGAGGAGGTGTAATTAACAGGGCACACTGCGCATCTGAGGGGAACTGCTGGGGTGTGAGAGAAGCAGTTAACAGGGCAGCAGAAAGTTACAGCCTCAGGAGAGCGCAGTGAAGCCCACACGTGCCTGAGCTCCTGTCAGCACTGCATTGGTCTCAGTTGTGAATTGTTTACTGCACGTGACCTGCGGGCTGCACAACGCTGCACAGACTGTCCTCACGTCCCATTTTCATGCCAGGGAGACTGGGAGGTGAGCGCAGATTTCTGCATTACCACCACATGAACTGCAACCTCCTGCCATAAACAAAAACAAATACTTAAACAGCATAGATGTATTTGACACCAATAGGGCATTTTACATCTTCAGGCTAAAGACATCTTTGAGCCGCCGCGCTTCCCGGCACCAATAAAACCCTACATGAAAACGCTTTTGCGATGTGCAATGGAAGGACGCGGTCTGCATTTACGTTGGGGACTGCAATAAAGCGTGCTTGTGGGGACGCGAGGGGCTTCACAGAGGCAGCCGCACTGCCGTGACATGTGCAGGGCTTTGAGCGCAGGTTGTTTCCTTCGCAGGTGAAGTTGTTGAGACGGAGCTGTGCCCGGCCACTGGCGGTCGTGCTCCCGGGCATTGGCATGAGGCACAGCTGTGCATCACCACCCGAGCTTCCAGCGGGAGCTCCAGAGCAGTAAACAAAAGCCCCGTCCCTACATGCTACCCCCTTTTAATGTTAGCATTTCAACCATCACTCAGTGGACCGCGCTCATAGCGCGCTGACCCTCTCAACCTGCCCGACGCGGGTCTGCTGCTCCGATCTTACCTTGGCTCCCCCTCGAGATGCAGGATGCCTCTGGTTCTACGATCCCTGCCTCCTTTTCATCTCCATCCTCCCCGAGCACCGTGCCGCCCAGCGTGCGAGCCACAGTGACAGCCCCGGGCTCAGCCGCTCATCGCCATTGCAGTAGACAGCCCGGGCGAGGGAGCGCGCACCGCTGGGCGAGGGGGTGAGGCGGCGACGGGAACCCGCATGTGCTGTGCCCTGCCGCCGCCTCCCTGCCCAGCCACCCTCAGCCGCGGGGAACGAGCGCTCTCGGGCGCTATCTTCCCTTGCAGGGTGCCCGCAGCGGCACTGGGGTACCAGAGGCAGTCTGTGGCAGGTGCCCTCCCTCCCAGTGCAGCAATGGTTTGGTCCAGCAGCAAGGGGGCGAGCCGCAGTCCGAAGAGGAGGAATACCAGCACACAGAGGGAGACGAACACAGACAGGGCAGGAGGCTGCAAGGTGGATGGACCAGCCAGACAAACAGCTACTAGCATGCACCCCCCGCTGCTCCCGCAGCAGGCTCGTCTCGCACCACACACGCGTTGCACGACGAGCCAGCCAACTAATGAACGAGCCTCTTCTCTGTAAACGGACCCACAATGACACGAAGGTGTCGGTATAGAAAGACCACCGAGCAGTGATGCTTTCGGGGCCATCCTTGGTGTATTGGTGTTTATCTTGGCACGTGAGGTGGTAATTAAGATCAGAGTAGCGAACGAAGCTTGCCGATTAGCAATATTTTGGTCCAATATCTACATGGGCATGAAATCTATTGTGTCTGGGCACGTGGCTGGGCAGCATAGTTCCCTTTCACTGTTTACGTATATATGGGGATGAGAATGGAACATCAGCGCGCGCGGTCGTGTGTGTGTGTGTGCGTGCGGATGGATGTGTTTGTGTAGGATCTTAGGGACATAGCTGTCCTGCCTTGCATTAATCGCCCATTCTTTTGTGCCTGCTTACCTTCGAATTTGAGACGCGATGTACCCACAGGGACTACTGATGTGGCACATTCGTCAGATAAGGAACTATTTCTTTTCATTGCCCCCATTTACTGCAGTGTACACGAGAGGAGTAGAAATGCAGAGCACGGATTTTATAATCGGTGATAAAGCAAATAGACATTTTTCCTGAATAGATGGATAGCTTTTACGTACTTAACATGGTTCTCTGTTCAATATTTGTATTCATTCATTTAGTTACTATAGGACAAAATTGGTCCCCTTACTAACCTACATTAAAATAAATCGGTATGTCCCAAAGAAGTGAACGTTTCCATTCACGTATACCATAACTTACTTTGTTTCTGTAATCCACTTTTACACCTTGACTGTGACAGTCTCTCCTCTTTGCTTATTTACTTGTTTCAATGAATTGTATAAAAACAATTATATATATATATATATATATATTTTCACTGAAAAAACCATAGGTTTCAGGGACGTTATAGTTACAAATTAGCATTTAAAAACCTTTGAAATTCACTGAAAAAACCATAGGTTTTAGGGACAGTTATAGTTAGTTGGACATTGCACTCGTACAAAACCCGTGAAATTCCCCGTTATAGTTAGTCCAGCTAACTATAACTCGCGCCCCGCAATGCACTGCTGATGACGTCACATATTACATCACTCATGACATGGTCAGTGACATCACTGATGACATCACTGATGACATCTCAAATGACATCACTGATGACATCATCCAGTGACTGTGTGTTTCTGTAAAGTTTAAATATTTTTAATATATATAGGAAAAGACGTATTGAAGAATGAGTGGGTGTGTAAGTGTCTGTATGGATGATTTAGTAGGTGCGTGACTGACCCTATAAGTGAGTGATTTAACGTATCTTACTGAATGCATGGGTTAGTGACTAAACTGGGTGAATGTCTGTATCCGTCTGTCTGTTGCTGTGTAAGTGGCTGCATGTGTTTGTGAATAGCTACATGAGTGTCTATATGAGTTATTGAATGCTTGTCTGAGTATCTGTATGGGTGCCTGAGTGTTTGTGTGGGAGGGGTGTGTGCAACTCTGTGCATAGATGTGTGAGTGGGTGATTCACTGGGTGGATGGTTTCAAGAGTGCAACTGTGATAGACTGTATGGGTGGGTAAGTGTGTGTAAGAGTGTGTTAGTGAGTGAATGTATGTCCCAGTGGTACATGTGTGAGTAACTACATATGTGAAAGGCAGTATATATGTGTGTTGGAGTATATAAATAGCTATAAGCGAGAGTGAGTGATTGTGATAGTGGCTGTATGGATGAGTGTGTGCTTGTATCAGTGATTGTATAAGAGCGTAAGAATGTGCTACTATTTGTATGAGTAAGTGAGCTGGTGTGTGTATAACTGTATAGGTGAGTAAATGGTAGTGTGTTTAATTATTTGCATGACTGACTAGGTGTGTGAGTACCTCTATGGATGAGTGGCGGTGTTTGAGTGTCTTTATAAGAGTATGAGTGCATATGATAGTCCTGTACTGAGTGACCGTAAGTATGAGTGACTGTACGGGTGAGTGAGTGGATGTGTGCGTAGACCTAAGAATCAGTGAGTGGGTATGTAGTTATTGGTGTTGGAGTGTCTATGGTTTTGCGAATGGCAGTCTGTAATTTAGAGTGGGTGTATCAAAGGTTATATTAGAGTGTGAGGAGGTGCATCAGATTATCACGTGGATGATGTCATCAGTGATGTCATTTGAGATGTCATCAGTGATGTCATCAGTGATGTCACTGACCATGTCATGAGTGATGTAATATGTGACGTCATCAGCAGTGCATTGCGGGCGCGAGTTATAGTTAGCTGGACTAACTATAACGGGGGAATTTCACGGGTTTTGTACGAGTGCAATGTCCAACTAACTATAACTGTCCCTAAAACCTATGGTTTTTTCAGTGAATTTCAAAGGTTTTTTAAATGCTAATTTGTAACTATAACGTCCCTGAAACCTATGGTTTTTTCAGTGAATTTCAAAGGTTTTTTAAATGCTAATTTGTAACTATAACATGTCTGAAACCTACAGTTTTTTCAGTGAATTTCAAAGGTTTTGTAAATGACAATTTTTAAATGTATTAATTGTTATAAACATTTTTTTCATACTGATTTCCAAATTTTTTAGAAACAATTTTTTTACATATTTTATTTTTTAAATTACATTGTAATTACATTATACATTACATTACAAAAATACTTTCTCAGAATGAATTACTTTAGTTTAATTACTTTGCACATAGGCAATAGACTTTTAAGTACAGTAGTTACAGTTGTTGCAATGGGCAACACATTTTCAAACACAATGCAACATTCAGCTCAATGTGAATTTCTAGTTAAATGCAATTAGTTACTTTATGGATTACTTTTCTAACCACATTACTGGATCCTAGATTCAGTCCTGGGACATCTCCTGTAAACAGTTGAGTAAAAGCGTTTTGGTTACAGTCGTGATTTTTAAGGAATATTATTGTACTTTAAAAGTTCACACTTAGAAACTTTTTCTCATAGAATCACCAATGTTATCCTATGGAAGGAAATTCACTTAGAAGTTAAAAACTGTTATCGTTACTTTTTCTCACTCAGTGTTGGATCCTGGATCCAGCACTGGTGCATCTCCTGTAAACAGTTGAAAGAATGCGTTTAAGTCATACAGGCGATTTTTTAGGAATATTTGTAGTTTGTGAAAATCGACACTTTGAAACTTTTCTGCTGAAAACCAGACAATGGATTCCTATGGAAGGAAATTCAAGTTACTGGTAAGTACGGTTAAAATTACTTTTGAGGATCAGTACTGGGCTGAAAGATGCAGCACTGAGGTCTCTCCTGATAACAGGTGAGTAAATCGGAATTCGTATTTCGGCTGATTTTAGAGGAATATTTTAAAGTTCCAAAACTCCACACTTAGAAGAATTTCCAAGTGAAACTAGTCAATGTTAGCCTATGGAAGGAAATTCAAGTTACTGGTAAGTACGGTTAAAATTACTTTTCAGGACCAGTACTGGGCTGAAAGATGCAGCACTGAGGTCTCTCCTGATAACAGGTGAGTAAATCAGAATTCGGATTTCGGCTGATTTTAGAGGAATATTTGTATGTTTCAAAAATCAACACTTAGAAACTTTTTCAGCAAAAAGCAGGCAATGATATCCTATGGAAGGAAATTCAAGTTACTGGTAAGTACGGTTAAAATTACTATTGAGGATCAGTACTGGGCTAAAAGATGCAGCACTGGGTTCTCTCCTGATAACAGGTGAGTAAATCGGAATTCGTATTTCGGCTGATTTTAGAGGAATATTTTAAAGTTCCAAAACTCCACACTTAGAAGAATTTCCAAGTGAAACCAGTCAATGTTAGCCTATGAAGGAAATTCAAGTTACCGGTAAGTACGGTTAAAATTACTTTTGAGGATCAGTACTGGGCTGAAAGATGCAGCACTGAGGTCTCTCCTGATAACAGGTGAGTAAATCGGAATTCGTATTTCGGCTGATTTTAGAGGAATATTTTAAAGTTCCAAAACTCCACACTTAGAAGAATTTCCAAGTGAAACCAGTCAATGTTAGCCTATGAAGGAAATTCAAGTTACCGGTAAGTACGGTTAAAATTACTTTTCAGGACCAGTACTGGGCTGAAAGATGCAGCACTGAGGTCTCTCCTGATAACAGGTGAGTAAATCAGAATTCGGATTTCGGCTGATTTTAGAGGAATATTTGTATGTTTCAAAAATCAACACTTAGAAACTTTTTCAGCAAAAAGCAGGCAATGATATCCTATGGAAGGAAATTCAAGTTACTGGTAAGTACGGTTAAAATTACTTTTGAGGATCAGTACTGGGCTGAAAGATGCAGCACTGAGGTCTCTCCTGATAACAGGTGAGTAAATCGGAATTCGTATTTCGGCTGATTTTAGAGGAATATTTTAAAGTTCCAAAACTCCACACTTAGAAGAATTTCCAAGTGAAACCAGTCAATGTTAGCCTATGGAAGGAAATTCAAGTTACTGGTAAGTACGGTTAAAATTACTTTTCAGGACCAGTACTGGGCTGAAAGATGCAGCACTGAGGTCTCTCCTGATAACAGGTGAGTAAATCAGAATTTGGATTTCGGCTGATTTTAGAGGAATATTTGTATGTTTCAAAAATCAACACTTAGAAACTTTTTCAGCAAAAAGCAGGCAATGATATCCTATGGAAGGAAATTCAAGTTACTGGTAAGTAAGGTTAAAATTACTATGGAGGATCAGTACTGGGCTAAAAGATGCAGCACTGGGTTCTCTCCTGATAACAGGTGAGTAAATCGGAATTCGTATTTCGGCTGATTTTAGAGGAATATTTTAAAGTTCCAAAACTCCACACTTAGAAGAATTTCCAAGTGAAACCAGTCAATGTTAGCCTATGAAGGAAATTCAAGTTACCGGTAAGTACGGTTAAAATTACTTTTGAGGATCAGTACTGGGCTGAAAGATGCAGCACTGAGGGCTCTCCTGATAACAGGTGAGTAAATCGGAATTCGTATTTCGGCTGATTTTAGAGGAATATTTTAAAGTTCCAAAACTCCACACTTAGAAGAATTTCCAAGTGAAACCAGTCAATGTTAGCCTATGAAGGAAATTCAAGTTACCGGTAAGTACGGTTAAAATTACTTTTCAGGACCAGTACTGGGCTGAAAGATGCAGCACTGAGGTCTCTCCTGATAACAGGTGAGTAAATCAGAATTCGGATTTCGGCTGATTTTAGAGGAATATTTGTATGTTTCAAAAATCAACACTTAGAAACTTTTTCGGTAAAAAGCAGGCAATGATATCCTATGGAAGGAAATTCAAGTTACTGGTAAGTACGGTTAAAATTACTTTTGAGGATCAGTACTGGGCTGAAAGATGCAGCACTGAGGTCTCTCCTGATAACAGGTGAGTAAATCGGAATTCGTATTTCGGCTGATTTTAGAGGAATATTTTAAAGTTCCAAAACTCCACACTTAGAAGAATTTCCAAGTGAAACCAGTCAATGTTAGCCTATGGAAGGAAATTCAAGTTACTGGTAAGTACGGTTAAAATTACTTTTCAGGACCAGTACTGGGCTGAAAGATGCAGCACTGAGGTCTCTCCTGATAACAGGTGAGTAAATCAGAATTCGGATTTCGGCTGATTTTAGAGGAATATTTGTATGTTTCAAAAATCAACACTTAGAAACTTTTTCAGCAAAAAGCAGGCAATGATATCCTATGGAAGGAAATTCAAGTTACTGGTAAGTAAGGTTAAAATTACTATGGAGGATCAGTACTGGGCTAAAAGATGCAGCACTGGGTTCTCTCCTGATAACAGGTGAGTAAATCGGAATTCGTATTTCGGCTGATTTTAGAGGAATATTTTAAAGTTCCAAAACTCCACACTTAGAAGAATTTCCAAGTGAAACCAGTCAATGTTAGCCTATGAAGGAAATTCAAGTTACCGGTAAGTACGGTTAAAATTACTTTTGAGGATCAGTACTGGGCTGAAAGATGCAGCACTGAGGTCTCTCCTGATAACAGGTGAGTAAATCGGAATTCGTATTTAGGCTGATTTTAGAGGAATATTTGCACAATGGTGAAGGGAGGGGCGGGCCTGAGGTGACATCTGTGCAAACGCGCCCGTGGCGCGTTTTAAGCTGGGGGATTAAGTCCCTTGAATCATGAGGGTCCCTACGGGCCAACTAGCCCACCAGGAACCTCCAGTATGCGCCAGGGGCTGCGTTGCAGAGACATGTACAGAGGCCACACCCCTTTACACCTCTCTGCAACGCAGCTCTGTGGCGCTTTCTGGACATACCTGTTGGGCTAGTTGGCCTCAGGGACCCTCAGGATTGAAGAGGATTTAATTCCCCATCTTAAAACGCGCCACGGGCCTGTTTGCACATATGTCACCTGAAGCCCCGCCCTCCCTTCACCACTGTGCAAACGCGCCCGTGGCGCGTTTTAAGTCGGGGGATTAACTCCCTTGAATCCTGAGGGTCCCTGGAGTCCAACTAGCCCACCATGTTCCTCCAAAGCGCCACAGAGCTGCGTTGCAGAGAGGTGTAAAAGGGGCGTGGCCTCTGTACACCTCTCTGCAAGGCAGCCCCCTGGCGCATACTGGAGGTTCCTGGTGGGCTAGTTGGCCCCAGGGACCCCCAGTATTCAAGGGGAATTGTTCCCTCTGCAAACGCGCCAGGGGCGCGTTTGCAGAGTGGTGAAGGAAGGGGGCGGGGCCTGCGGGCCCGATCGTTTCTCCCCTGAAGGGGGCCGTGTGCCCCCCTTCCTTTTCCTATTTTTAGGCCCTGGGGACCCCATCCCCCAGGGCCTTACCCTCCTTTTAAAATTAAGATAAAAAAAAACGGGAAGGGTGCCGCGTGGCCCCCCTTCCCTGGGCCTGTATTGGCCCCGGGACCCCATCCCCCGGGCATGGCCTCTTTTGTTTTTATTTGGAGGGGGCTGCGTGGCCCCCTCCTCAGGCCATTTAAGGCCCCGGGGACCCCATCCCCGGGGCCGGCCTTGCACTTTTTTTTCTTTTTAACTTTGGGGAGGGGGCTGCGTGGCCCCCTCCCGGGCCACTTATGGCCCCGGGACCCCATCCCCCGGGGCCTGGCCTCTCGTTGGGGACTGTGGGGGTCCCCAATCCCCCACAGTTCCGCCGGCTCCCGTGTCCTACGGGAGCCGGCATTAGCTTACACATGGGGAGCAGCTAACATGCTGCTCCCCATGTGGAAAGCTATCGGCTTTGGATATTGGAAGAGAGAGCAGGTTTCCTGCTCTCTCTTCCAATATCCAAAGCAAGTTTGCAATGACAGGACGGGAGCCGCGAGGCTCCCGTCCTGTCATTGCAAACAGCAGTGTCCCGGGGTAGGCACCCCGGGACACTGCAGGAGCCGACCCTGGGGGTGGCGGTCCCCAGGGCCACCACAGGCTCCAGGAGGGGGCCGCGCGACCCCCTCCCTACATCGAGAAAGCCCCGGGGAGGTGGTGGTCCTCGGGGCTTGGAGGTCCAAAACGGACCCCCATTTTCATTTTTCTTAGTGCCCCGGGGAGGTGGTGGTCCCGGGCGTGTGGGGCTGGAGCCCCCACACAGGTTTTTCAAATATAAAAGAAGCCCCGGGAGGTGGTGGTCCCCGGGGCTGCGGGAGGGCTCAGAGCCCTCCCGCACCATTATCCATAAAGCCCCGGGGGTGGTGGCCCCCGGGGCTTGGGGAGCCCTTAGAGGCCCCCCACACATAAAATGAACCCCCCATCCTGCCGATTTAAAAAAAAAATAATAATTTTTTTGCCCAAGGGGTCCTTGTGGGACCCCTTGAGCAGACCTAGGGGGTCAGGGTGTTTCTACCCTGCCCCTTTTGTGCGCTTTGCGCACTTGTTTCTGTCGGAATTACACCAAATTTGGCAAAAAGGTAGTGCTTGGTTCAGAAAGCACCCTTTTTAAAAATGGTGTAAATCCGTTCAGTAGTTGCTGAGAAAATCCAAAATAAAAGTTTCGATATCTATGGCCGCGGTGGATCCGCGCACCCTCCCGACCACGAGCTGCATGCTAATTGGCTGTCAACACTCCAAACCAGGAAGTGTTGGCAGCCATCTTGTTCCTCGGTAGAACCGAGGAACAAGAAAGCAGTAAAACAAGTGGGCAAAACGCAAAAAGGGGGCAGGGTAGAAACACCCTGACCCCCTAGGTCTGCTCAGGGGGTCCCACAAGGACCCCCTGGGCAGAAAAAAGCATTTATTTGAGATGTCATCAGTGATGTCACTGACCATGTCATGAGTGATGTAATATGTGACGTCATCAGCAGTGCATTGCGGGGGCGCGAGTTATAGTTAGCTGAACTAACTATAACAGGGGAATTTCACGGGTTTTGTACGAGTGCAATGTCCAACTAACTATAACTGTCCCTAAAACCTATGGTTTTTCAGCGAATTTGTAAGGTTTTTAGATGCTAATTTCTAACTATAACGTGCCTGAAACCTATGGTTTTTTCAGTGAATATATATATATATATATATATATATATATATATATATATATATATATATATATATATATATATATATATATATATATATATATCCCTGCTCCAAAATTTCTTGTTTAAAGAAATTATAGCACTCGCGAGGTCGGCAATCAGTTGAACTTTATTTTCTCAACAGACAAACAAACGCGTTTCGGAACCAGTCCTTCATCAGTGTTTACACATCATATTCTGAAGCGCCATTTTTAAAGAGGCAAAATCATAGAGACAGAAAGAGGATATGGCGCATATTTACTAAGCGCCATTTCTAAATGGTGATTTTTAAAGAATCAGGAAATCTGATCTATTAAACTAAATAATATGGGAACCCATGTTCATACATATAATTAATTACATGAAAATTATTTACAACCTATCGCGTGCATCACCATTAAACCATAATCTCGCCGTGGATCGGCTTCAGGCAACCTCCAAAATGGAGATTGCCCCAATTCCTCAATTGCATTTCGCCGTGAATCGGCAAGTCCCATATTAATATTATATGTAGTAGCAGTGTGATCTTAAATTCATTTGCATCATTACTCTCCTATTTGCTAAAATTAATTCACTAGATATACACATCATATTGTCAAGCGCCATTTTTCTTTTTTTCTTTTTTTTTTTTATATAAAGGCTAAATCATAGAGACAAAAAGAGGATGTGGCGCATATTTACTAAGCGCCATTTCTAAATGGTGATTTTTAAACAAATCAGGCAATCTGATCTATTACACTAAATAATAAGAGAACCCATGTTCATACATACACTTGATTGCACAAAAATTATTTACAACCTATCACGTACATCACCATTGAACCATAATCTCGCCGTGGATCGGCTTCAGGCAACCTCCAAAATGGAGATTGCCCCAATTCCTCTATTGCATTTCGCCGTGAATCGGCAAGTCTCATATTCATATTGTATACAGTAACAGTGTGATCTTGAATTCATTTACATCATTACTCTCCTGTTTACTAGAATTGATTTACTCGATGTGCACATCATATTATCAAGCGCCATTTTAAAAAAAAGGCAAAATCATAGAGACAAACAGAGTATATGGCGCATATTTACTAGGCGCCATTTCTAAGTGATCTATAGAACTAATTCATGTGAAAACCAATGTTCCTACACACAATTATTTACACGAAAATTGACAGTCTCATATTCATATTATGTACAATACCAGTATGATCATAATTTCATTAGCAACATTACTATGCTCCTATTTACTAGAGACAAATTAATTGACTAGATGTACAGCCAATTCTTCCCCACTGTTGAGTCCATGCGGAGTCCTAGTCTGTAAATCGATTATATAACGTGACTCCAGTCTTCGTAGTTTTAAAACTCTGTCTCCCCCTCTGATATTTATAGGGACATAGTCAAGACTGAAAAATTGTAATAGATCCCTATTACTCCCATGTTTAATGGCAAAGTGCCTGGCGACTGGATAGTTCAAATCCCTTTTCGCTATGGCACGCATGTGCTCTAATATTCTTATTTTGACACTATGTATCGTGCTGCCTATATACCTGAGGCCACACGGGCAACTCAGGCAATAGACACAGTGTGTAGTTTGGCAGGTCATACATTTTGAAATCTTCCTGCGAATATTAGTTCCTGTCACCTCATAGCTAAGTACTCTTTTACTAAAGGCACAGGCCTTACATTTGCCACACGGATAAGAACCTCTCAATTCGCTCAGTGTACTTTGTCTAGGGGAGATCTCATCCAAATGACTATGGACCAAACTGTCTTTTAGAGAACGGGCTTTCCTAAAAGTGATCATTGGTCATGCTGGAATATCCATGCCAATGATCAAATCGGTTTTTAATATGTGCCAATTCTTCCTCATTATTCTTTTGAGAGACTCCGCCTCATCCGAATAAGTAGTAATCATTCTGAATTTCCCTTGGTCAGTGCCCTTATCCCTCCCAAGACGAGTTACCTTAGTTAGTTCATCTCGTCGCAGAGAATCCACTTTGTTTAAGGTGTTTTTCAGCAAATCTAGGTTGTATCCTCTAGTCAAAAACCTGTCCATACTGTCCTTAATAGCTACATCACAATCACATTTCCTAGAACAATTCCGTTTTATCCTAAGGAACTCCCCATAGGGTAGACTACTTTTGAGTTTGGGAGGGTGACTGCTGGTAGCATGAAGCATGCTATTTCCAGCAGTAGGTTTTCTGTAGAGAACAGTTGTTAATTTGCCTTGCTGTACTTGCACCCTTAAATCAAGGTAATTGACAGACACTGTACTGACTTCCCCTGTAAAGCGTAAATTGACTTCGTTTACATTGAGATGTTGAATGTATGCCCTTGCCTTCTCAGTTGACCCTCTCCATACAATGAAGAGGTCGTCAATGTATCTGTGCCAGGATACTATCTCCTTCGTCCAGATTTCATTGACTGCGGACCAGGCCACCTGCTCCTCCCACCAGCCCACGAATAAATTCGCGTAGCTGGGGGCGAAGCAGGTGCCCATCGCAGTCCCAGAAGTCTGCCTATACAAATCTCCCTGAAAGAGAAAAATATTATTCAGTAGGCAGAATTCAATGAGTTCCATCAACATGATGTTATGGCTTGCGAATTTCAATGATCTTTTTTGCAAGAAATATTTTACTGCTTCCAGTCCCTTTGTATGTTCAATGCACGTGTAAAGACTTGTAATGTCCAAAACTACGAAGCAGTAAGATGATTCCCATTGTAGTTGTTCAATGTGATTTATGAAATCCGTTGTATCTTTAATATAAGAGGCCAATTGCAATACTAAAGGAAAAAGATGATGGTCCACAAATCTGGACAGGTTTTCCGTGAGGCTGCCCAATGAGGAGACAATCGGTCGTCCTGGTGGTCTAGTGGCATCCTTGTGGATCTTTGGTAGATGGTAAAATGTAGGGAGAATCGGATTCAGGACTCTGAGAAAGAGAAATTCATCCAGATCCAACATCAATTTATCATGCCACTTTTTGATCAATATATGGTACCGTGCCACACTCTCATGATATTGTTCTTTGGTCGTTAGTTCGTAACAAGTTTCATTTTTTAGTTGTCGTAGGGCCTCCTCCACATACTGATCTCTTGAAATCAGAACAATATTACCCCCTTGTCTGAGGGTTTATAGATGACAGTCTTATCGCTCTCCAAATTTTTTAAGGCTATTTGTTGTGTTTTGGTCAAATTCCTCATCCCGGCTGATGGTTTAGCATTGCTCCGGAATTGTATTAGGTCTTTGATGACGGCTTCAGAGAAGACATCTATCGCATCCGATGGCATCTGCGGTAGAAATTGTGATGGTGGTTTAAAGGGGCTTGATGCTGCCTCTTGTTCTATGCCGTGGCTACTAGTCCTCTGTGTCATGGTTACACCCATTTCAGTGTGTGCATTCTCATTGTCTTGGCGTAGTTCTTCCAACACCTCCAAGGTAGTGAGATCATTGACCGTCAACAGATCCGTCTCCCTGGTCTTGGATTTCAGAAGCCTTGCTTCCTTCACTGTTGGTTTTAATTTAAAATATTTGTGCAATTTCAATTTGCGTACAAATTTAAAAAGGTCAATTCTGGTCTGGGTGAACTCCATTTTGGAGGTTGCCTGAAGCCGATCCACGGCGAGATTATGGTTCAATGGTGATGTACGTGATAGGTTGTAAATAATTTTTGTGCAATCAAGTGTATGTATGAACATGGGTTCTCTTATTATTTAGTGTAATAGATCAGATTGCCTGATTTGTTTAAAAATCACCATTTAGAAATGGCGCTTAGTAAATATGCGCCACATCCTCTTTTGTCTCTATGATTTAGCCTTTATATTAAAAAAAAAAAAAAAAAAAATGGCGCTTGACAATATGATGTGTATATCTAGTGAATTAATTTTAGCAAATAGGAGAGTAATGATGCAAATGAATTTAAGATCACACTGCTACTACATATAATATTAATATGGGACTTGCCGATTCACGGCGAAATGCAATTGAGGAATTGGGGCAATCTCCATTTTGGAGGTTGCCTGAAGCCGATCCACGGCGAGATTATGGTTTAATGGTGATGCACGCGATAGGTTGTAAATAATTTTCGTGTAATTAATTATATGTATGAACATGGGTTCCCATATTATTTAGTTTAATAGATCAGATTTCCTGATTCTTTAAAAATCACCATTTAGAAATGGCGCTTAGTAAATATGCGCCATATCCTCTTTCTGTCTCTATGATTTTGCCTCTTTAAAAATGGCGCTTCAGAATATGATGTGTAAACACTGATGAAGGACTGGTTCCGAAACGCGTTTGTTTGTCTGTTGAGAAAATAAAGTTCAACTGATTGCCGACCCCGCGAGTGCTATAATTTCTTTAAACAAGAAATTTTGGAGCAGGGATTTTTAACCACGAAGCACCGCCGTGGTTTGGGAAGCACCCGCCCTTTGAGTGACCCGCAAGTGGGGTGCATTGGAGCTGGATATATATATATATATATATATAGTAGATTCCATATTTTGGTGCCTATATTGCACAGAATGCAGCGGTATAAAACCCATATTTCACAGGGAACCATGGGAACCACGAACGAGGAGAAGTATTTCACAGTTAACTGTGGAGTAGGGATTTCAGCACCATAGTGACAGCCCTAAACGGAGCCTTTAACGCTTTAACGTTGTCAGGGCTACTAGGTGCATGTGGCATGGAGTACCAAATTATGTGGCAAGGTTATCTAAGTTATTCAATAAGTGCATGGGGAGAGAATGTGGCATAATGGCTAGAGCGGCCAACTTTGAAGCTGGGGCTCTGGGTTCGAGGCTTGTGGAGGCTCAACATCATCTGATTGTGGGCAAATCACGTAATCACTCTGTGCCTAAAAATCAATGGGATCAATGTGTCCCTCTGTAATGCAACTGGTGCTCATGTACAGCAACTTCGATACCTTCGGGTCGAGTTCCTCCTATATAAAACTGCAACAAAAAAAAGTGCAAATTATGTGGCAGATGCAGTCAATCTATAATTATGCTCTGAACACTGCAGCCACAGAACTGCCTAAATCCACTGACCCTCACTTTTGCACATTGTTTTATTAACAGTTCATGCAAGGAAAAAACAAACAAAGCCAAACCATTCTAATTCCAGTTAGTGGCCATTGTTAGCTGCACTTTGAAGAAAACAGCATTTTGAAGCGAACTACCTCATAATACACATGCAAAATAAAAAATACATCCGGAAACCCTGTGCAATATGGTCCTATATTGCCATCTCAGGTTCTGTTGATATTTACAAATCATTCAGTCTTCTGCCTTGAGGTTCATGATGCCATCAAAACCTCTTTTCGGCAATATTGGAAAATATGAATCTGTTTCTATGGTTTTTTTTAAACATAAAGTAATAAGTTATTATGATATGTGTTAGACCTGGCTTGTCCAGCGGGTTTATCCCCAGACTTTTTGCTTTTTGGCCTCCTATTTTGGACCCTGTTTTTGTTGTTTTTATGACTCTGGACACTTTACCACTGCTGATCAGTGCTAAAGTGCATATGCTCTCCCTGTAAATTGTGTTTATGGACTAGTGATTCCATGATTGACATATTTGATTTACTGGTAAGTCCCTAGTACAGTGCCCAGTGTGTGCCCAGGGCCTGTAAATCAAATGCTACTAGTGGGCCTGCAGCACTGATTGTGCCACCCAGATGAGCAGCCTGTAAATGTAACTCAGACCTGCCACTGCAGTGTCTACATGCAGTTTGGTACTGCCATGTGAACCTGGCAAGTGCACCCACTTGTCAGGCCCTAACCTTCCCTTTTCTTACATGTGACTCACCTCTAAGGTAGGCCCAAGGTACCCCTGTGGGCAGGGTGCAGTGTATGTGAAAGGTAGGACATGCCCTGATGTGTGTGGCATGTCCTGATAGTGAAATACTGCAAATTTCGTTTTTTCACTATTGAAAGGCTATCTGTCCCATAGGATAGAATGGGAGTTTATTTATAACATCTTATAAATATAACTTCCCATTGGGACAAGATAGAAAGTTGGAGTTTAGTGTGCCTGAACTCAGAATATAAAAATGCATCTTTTAGTAAAGATGATTTTTATATGGGTATTTTCTTGCTTAGCCATCCCGTGTGCCTCTGCTGGTTTGTGGATTGACTGTCTGGCTTTTCGAGTGACTGTGGCTGGGGATGTGCATTCTCTCAGATGGCCACCGGGGTGGAGGGGGGTTGATGTGTGTCCTGCCTTTCCTGGATGAGTCAGGGCTGGGCTCAATAGACCTGGGCTGCATTTAGAGTAGGGGGAGGACTTCCTTTCACACCTGAATGGGCCTGGTCTGCCTGAGACAATGCTGTCTCCACCTCCTGCCCCGCAGCTGCACCAGAGAGGACAGAACTGGTTTTGGCTGGGCAAAGAGCTTCTCTGCCACCAGAGAACAAAGGAAGTTGTGCTATAAAAAGTGGGGCCCAGACCCCTGAATTTTAGACTACTGCTGAACTAAGGAACCTGCCAGGAAGAAGAACCGGGAAAGCTGGAGGAGGAGTGCTGCCCCTGTGTTCTGTGCTGTTGGGGTTGGCCTGCAGTGGTTGCTTCTGTCTTGGGCAGGGAAAGGACTTGACTGTGCTTTCATCATCCTGCTGTTAGAGTTTTCTCCAAGGGCTTGAAGTAGAGCTTGCCTCCTGTTGGAAGTCTCACGGTTAGAAAAGACTTCAAAGATCACTTCTGGGAATCAAGAGGAACCTTTGCCAAGGAGAAGAGCTGGAGAAACTGAGGAGGAGTACTGCTTCTTTGCTGTTTGCTGTCTGGGGTTGCAATACAAAAGGGGATGATGGACGGAACGTTTGAGCCAATCAAACACTCACCCCCAGTCAACTGATCTGGGTTTAATCCATCATCATTCTTTAGCTCACTCCACCACCCCAGTTCAGACATGGCCATATGCAAATCAGTCTGACCCTGTGCCTCATGGGAACAGTCCAGCCCGAACTGCCAAGCCATGTCTTCCCTGGACCGGAAACAAGCATCCTAGGACCGGTTTCTGGCATTTCAGCCGTCATCAGCCAGGCTTGCTTGAATCCAGTGGCAAAGTGAGCAAGGGACCCACGTCTGGGCATACCCCGCCAACTTAGGGCGACCAAAGCGATACAAAAGGGGATGATGGACGGAACGTTTGAGCCAATCAAACACTCACCCCCAGTCAACTGATCTGGGTTTAATCCATCATCATTCTTTAGCTCACTCCACCACCCCAGTTCAGACATGGCCATATGCAAATCAGTCTGACCCTGTGCCTCATGGGAACAGTCCAGCCCGAACTGCCAAGCCATGTCTTCCCTGGACCGGAAACAAGCATCCTAGGACCGGTTTCTGGCATTTCAGCCGTCATCAGCCAGGCTTGCTTGAATCCAGTGGCAAAGTGAGCAAGGGACCCACGTCTGGGCATACCCCGCCAACTTAGGGCGACCAAAGCGATACAAAAGGGGATGATGGACGGAACGTTTGAGCCAATCAAACACTCACCCCCAGTCAACTGATCTGGGTTTAATCCATCATCATTCTTTAGCTCACTCCACCACCCCAGTTCAGACATGGCCATATGCAAATCAGTCTGACCCTGTGCCTCATGGGAACAGTCCAGCCCGAACTGCCAAGCCATGTCTTCCCTGGACCGGAAACAAGCATCCTAGGACCGGTTTCTGGCATTTCAGCCGTCATCAGCCAGGCTTGCTTGAATCCAGTGGCAAAGTGAGCAAGGGACCCACGTCTGGGCATACCCCCGCCAACTTAGGGCGACCAAAGCGATACAAAAGGGGATGATGGACGGAACGTTTGAGCCAATCAAACACTCACCCCCAGTCAACTGATCTGGGTTTAATCCATCATCATTCTTTAGCTCACTCCACCACCCCAGTTCAGACATGGCCATATGCAAATCAGTCTGACCCTGTGCCTCATGGGAACAGTCCAGCCCGAACTGCCAAGCCATGTCTTCCCTGGACCGGAAACAAGCATCCTAGGACCGGTTTCTGGCATTTCAGCCGTCATCAGCCAGGCTTGCTTGAATCCAGTGGCAAAGTGAGCAAGGGACCCACGTCTGGGCTTACCCCCGCCAACTTAGGGCGACCAAAGCGATACAAAAGGGGATGATGGACGGAACGTTTGAGCCAATCAAACACTCACCCCCAGTCAACTGATCTGGGTTTAATCCATCATCATTCTTTAGCTCACTCCACCACCCCAGTTCAGACATGGCCATATGCAAATCAGTCTGACCCTGTGCCTCATGGGAACAGTCCAGCCCGAACTGCCAAGCCATGTCTTCCCTGGACCGGAAACAAGCATCCTAGGACCGGTTTCTGGCATTTCAGCCGTCATCAGCCAGGCTTGCTTGAATCCAGTGGCAAAGTGAGCAAGGGACCCACGTCTGGGCATACCCCCGCCAACTTAGGGCGACCAAAGCGATACAAAAGGGGATGATGGACGGAACGTTTGAGCCAATCAAACACTCACCCCCAGTCAACTGATCTGGGTTTAATCCATCATCATTCTTTAGCTCACTCCACCACCCCAGTTCAGACATGGCCATATGCAAATCAGTCTGACCCTGTGCCTCATGGGAACAGTCCAGCCCGAACTGCCAAGCCATGTCTTCCCTGGACCGGAAACAAGCATCCTAGGACCGGTTTCTGGCATTTCAGCCGTCATCAGCCAGGCTTGCTTGAATCCAGTGGCAAAGTGAGCAAGGGACCCACGTCTGGGCATACCCCCGCCAACTTAGGGCGACCAAAGCGATACAAAAGGGGATGATGGACGGAACGTTTGAGCCAATCAAACACTCACCCCCAGTCAACTGATCTGGGTTTAATCCATCATCATTCTTTAGCTCACTCCACCACCCCAGTTCAGACATGGCCATATGCAAATCAGTCTGACCCTGTGCCTCATGGGAACAGTCCAGCCCGAACTGCCAAGCCATGTCTTCCCTGGACCGGAAACAAGCATCCTAGGACCGGTTTCTGGCATTTCAGCCGTCATCAGCCAGGCTTGCTTGAATCCAGTGGCAAAGTGAGCAAGGGACCCACGTCTGGGCATACCCCCGCCAACTTAGGGCGACCAAAGCGATACAAAAGGGGATGATGGACGGAACGTTTGAGCCAATCAAACACTCACCCCCAGTCAACTGATCTGGGTTTAATCCATCATCATTCTTTAGCTCACTCCACCACCCCAGTTCAGACATGGCCATATGCAAATCAGTCTGACCCTGTGCCTCATGGGAACAGTCCAGCCCGAACTGCCAAGCCATGTCTTCCCTGGACCGGAAACAAGCATCCTAGGACCGGTTTCTGGCATTTCAGCCGTCATCAGCCAGGCTTGCTTGAATCCAGTGGCAAAGTGAGCAAGGGACCCACGTCTGGGCATACGCCCGCCAACTTAGGGCGACCAAAGCGATACAAAAGGGGATGATGGACGGAACGTTTGAGCCAATCAAACACTCACCCCCAGTCAACTGATCTGGGTTTAATCCATCATCATTCTTTAGCTCACTCCACCACCCCAGTTCAGACATGGCCATATGCAAATCAGTCTGACCCTGTGCCTCATGGGAACAGTCCAGCCCGAACTGCCAAGCCATGTCTTCCCTGGACCGGAAACAAGCATCCTAGGACCGGTTTCTGGCATTTCAGCCGTCATCAGCCAGGCTTGCTTGAATCCAGTGGCAAAGTGAGCAAGGGACCCACGTCTGGGCATACCCCCGCCAACTTAGGGCGACCAAAGCGATACAAAAGGGGATGATGGACGGAACGTTTGAGCCAATCAAACACTCACCCCCAGTCAACTGA